>OY979720.1:13584429-14784429 GCA_963855995.1 Muricea muricata | reverse complement strand
TGTTTGATTTGACAGATGAAAATTCCGTTCGACGTTTAGAACAGACCTAATAACTACTAAGTTTACATATCATCATACTGATATATTTTAGTCTAACATGTCAGATCCTCTGGGTCAGAGCAGGTCAAATTAGTCGGGAATCAACTTAAATACTAACCGACTCCATGTGAGTTGCGCGGGCCACTTACTTAACGAATTATCACACGAAATCATTCACAACAGAAATATCAGAACATGATAGAGGTGAAAAAATGCTTTAGTAAGGTACCCATGCAGTGATTGGTATTGAAAAATCATGGCCCTTTTAGAGTTTCGATTTAAAAGACATCCCCTCGTAACTTGTGCTAACAGCATCGATATCGAAAGTGACTATAGCTCAATTTGAGCTGTGAATAGTCGACAACCACTTCACCGACCCATTTATGATTTCAAGCGAGTGTCGCTGTGGTTATTTAAGGCTAGCTAGTGAAAACTCTCAACAAAGATTCACACAATCGTCAGCCCTCGTGGAAAGCACGATGTTCGATACAGCTATCAGCCTTTGTTCCCTAGAATATACGTTTCTATTCAACTACATGACCTTAGTTAACATTGTATAGTTGATTCTTTCTAACTCACCTCACAAAATCAAACTTTTGATTTAATTCAGGGCTTCTCGCTTGTGTACATTGACTGAGGGTAAAAGCTGTGCCAACAATTACTTTTACATGCTGGTGTGACGTAACTAAATATACTTGTGTACACGGGTACTTCCCAGATGTTCAAGAGAAAATGCAATCTAAGCATTATTCTACGTTTTCCAGGAACTCATACTTATTTTCTGCGAAATGCATGTGCTCCATGGAGTACTACGCATGCACAAATCACACATATTAATTTTAAGATCAATTTATTATTGCCTCGACGACTTTACAGTAATTTTGTTCAAGGCACATATTTTAGATACTGTAGTATATCTGGTTTTGGAGATGGCAATTTGTCTCACTTCTTTCCAGGGGAAACACATACACCACTGGCGCTATAAAATAAATTTTAAGGTTATTTGTATACGCGTATAAACAATCCGACTGGGTAGGGCATGGTCTCATTATTTGTGTTTTTGTGTATTTAATATTCAATATTGACATGCGGATGCATGGATATGGTAAGGTCAGATTGGCTAGGCGCATAAGCGACGTCGGATTATAACACGATGAAACGATCAAATGCGCGCAACGGTTTGTAACTGCCTGGTTTGTCAGTGTTGGTGTTTAGAACATGGATAAATGGGTCGTGAAACTCAAAGTTTACTCACATTCGCGTGTACCCGCTGTGTTATTCAAATTCAATGAAACTGGCTAAACACAATCAAGATTTCGAAAAACACGCGCGTTTACTATAAATCATGCACCAACTTTTTTGTTTATTTTAGATCCGCGATCCATGTCTTAAAAACTTTCAAAGAAAATCCTACTTGAAAAAAACGCAACTACAAAACAACAAAACTAATATCAATTGGTTACTTTAGTAAGTAGTAAATTCAGAGTAATGGTAGTCTAAGATGGCCACTCCAAAATATTCAAATATGTATTCTTCGGGGAGGGCCCCCTCAGTGATAATATTTCTCTCGACCTAACGTCCCTCTCGCTCCTGGTCTATAAATGATAACACCCACGTCCTTCGTCTATTGGGGGTCGCTTCCAACCTATACTTACTGGCTTTGCTAGTGGTTGGTTATGACAATAAACTACTAGGTGATCTGAAAACACGGAAAAGTACTGGCACTAGTTGTCAAATAGAAATCAATTTTTCGAAGCAAACTAACATATTTCTCATCGAGTATGATTTACTTGGGTTCCAAATTTCTGGTGGACTTTTCATTTTCCTTACTGAACATGATTACAAAGTTTCAAAAAGTTTCATAAAAGTAAGTAAAAGATGATTAAAAACAGCAAAATAGATTTTCATTCTGTGGCTAGTTCCAGGCTTTTTACTCACGGTCAGATCAGCTTGTAGACAATAAACTATTTTAGTTTGTCTTCTAAAGAACGAATCCTAATGTTTTTATATTAGTATTTACCCTCTATTGGTTATGATGCCATCTTGATGCAAATTAAACTCACTCAAAAAATAATTATTGTAAATTAGAAAGGTTACTGAGCATGTGTCAACTGTTCAAAATTTATAAGAAATAAAAAATCCCAATTGACACTGTAACCGCCAGTGCCGTAGCAAGCTCGATAAGCCCCATCCTCATTCCCAGGCCCAAGCTTCGTTGCACTCCGCCGTGGCCCTGGTTCAGGCTGTTGAGCTGGTTGATTGTGATTGGTTCTTTTGCTCTAAAGGAATGTTGCGGGTGGAAGCAAGATGCGGGTTAACAGTAAACAAATATAAAAGCGCCTCTACAAAGAGCCTCTTTCTGCTCTTTTTTTAACTCAATATGAGTCATATTTGTTTTTGCAAGTGCAAAATTTATTGCTTCTTGTAACAAGCATTGCGGTCGTCATGTTTTTAGGGAGTAATGCATGTGCTAAGTGACCAAGCCTCTGCGTCGGAAATCTAACGCAATTCAACAGCCTGAACCAGGGCCACTGCGGAGTGCAACGAAGCTTGGGCCTGGGGGCGAGGATGGATAAGCCCGAGATCGTGGTGGGTGTTCATAAACAATTCAAACAATGGATTTCAAAAAAAGTAGTTGTGCAGAACACCCCTCTCCCCCAGTTATCTACCTGTCCACGCCACTGGCAACCATCACACTTACCATGTAAGTCCACCACAACAACGTGTGATGTGAATATTGTAAAAGATAGTGGTGCAACTTTCTCCACGGAAGTTGCACAAACCTCTTCTGGCTCTCCATATGTTGTACTGCAAGGAATTGAATAAAGTTTATTTCTTTCGAGAAGAATTATGCTTGACACACATTCACCACTTAATAAATTAACCTTTATTTTATCTATTTATCACTAAAAACTATAAAGCGCTGCCGCTAAGGAAATGATACCTGGGGTGAGTCAGGATAAAGGATGAAATTGAAGCTATTTATACAAGCATGTACAGCTTAAGCGATAACATTGAGGTATCAATAACAGGTGATCTGAAAGCACGGGAAATTACTGGCACTAGTTAACGTTGTCGAATTAGAATCCGTTTTTTAATAAAATTGATTGTGAACCTTAAAATAATTCCTCGTGAAATACTATTTACTTTGTTTCTAAAATTCTGGCCGGCTTATGACTTGCTTTACCGAACATGCTTACTAAATATCAAAAAAATTCACAAAGGAAAATAAAATTTAATACAAGTGATTAAAAACAGGAAAACAGATTTCTCTTCGATAGCTGGTTCCAGGCCTTATACTCACGGTCAGATCAGCTAGTTATATGATTTGTCTCTTTTCGATTACCTGAAATTACTTGGGGCTAAATAATTATATACTGTACAAAGTGTATGAAAAAAGGTAATGGAACTTTGGCGTGCTTTGAGGCGTCCATTACTTAATCTACAGAAATCATTCTTTCACAGTCGGAAATACCATACTTTTAGCTTTCGATTGTCACCGTGTTTGTGATATTTGAAGAAAAAATAAGCAAATACGAATCAAATGACAACAATCGGTCGAAGTCGCATATTTTCACCTCAGAAGACAAGAAAATTCCATTAATCACTAGAAACAAGCTACCGAAGATAAAATTTGTTTATTTTAATTCACTAATGAGATTAAATTTTAATTTTTCTCTGGTTAGTATTTGCTCAATGTTTCTTCGAATTTAACAATAGCGGGGTATACAAAAGACAGAGTTATTTTATTTCTGTTTTTAAAGTATTGAGCGCTTTAGAGCACTCCAAATGGACCATTCCCCAATTAGACAAACTTTTTAATTTGAAAACAATTTTAGCACAATTGAAAAGAGCTTCCTAAATTAAGTGAAATTGTGAAGTTTCGTTGTAAAATATTGAAAAATGTCAAAATATAGTGATGTAAAATTTGCAAATTTTGTATACTTTTGTATTACGCGGGGAAAAGCGTTACCACATTTCCACATAGTGGTAACGCTTTTCTGTGCGTAATAGAAAAGTATACAAATTTCGCAAACTTTATATGGCTATATTTTCCACATTTTTCAATATTTTACAACCAAACTTGACAATTGTATGAAATTTAGGATGCTCTTTTTAGATTTTCCGAATTCAAAAGTTTGTCTAATAAGGGAATGGTCATTACGATTACTTTTTTTATACATCCCATACATAAGATTAAAGAGGGAGGTTGTAGAGTGAAGAATTAAGCCCATTTTCCACTTGGCGAATTTGTTCGCGCCAACAGAAAAAAAGCAGGAACGATTCCTACTTGTTTGCGGTGAATTTTTTCGCCAACCAATGTTAACCAATCACGTTGCCGAATTCTTGTTTTCGCTTCGCCTCGCGCGAATAAAGTCGCCAAGTGGAAAATAGGCTTTAGTCCGCGTTTTTTTCCAGCACCTGTAGATTTTTTGACAAGAGCGTGTTAGAAGTATGCCGGGTGGGTTAGCGTAGACGTGTTCGTGATCAAGCGTGGTGATACGCGAGTTCATAATGTGGCTACCAAATGTGTCCTTTACTACTTTTCGATTAAATACAGCAGAGCTACAACAACTGCAAAAACGGTTTTTCGTGAAGTCTGAGAAAATATTTTAGCACAAATTCTTTTTTTAGAAAGTGTTTTTAATTAGTTGAACTACGGTGTTGGTTAATCATGTTTTCCATCTATATTATTTGGTAGATTGCCTCAGCCGCGATACCTGATCACTCAATTCGCTGTCATAGCTGTCCTCGTCAAAATTGATTACTGGCGATGCAGTGCAGGCAGCCAATAGCAAGGCCATGAGGAAACACGAGAGGTAAAATGAATTCATTTTGAGATTTCTACAAAAAAGACATAGATATATTACGGAGGATTCAAAATGAGTCTG
The DNA here is from genome assembly GCA_963855995.1 of Muricea muricata. Lineage (NCBI taxonomy): Eukaryota > Metazoa > Cnidaria > Anthozoa > Malacalcyonacea > Plexauridae > Muricea > Muricea muricata. The sequence continues at coordinate 14,779,498 of OY979720.1, read as the reverse complement.
GCATGCCGAGGTCAGGGCATATATTCAACATGCGTGCACCTGCTCTGATATAATCAGCTCCTCTTGCTGGAAAAAATATTTTTAAAGAAATAAGAATGAAGCATTCTCTAAGCAATATCAAACAAAGCGATTGCAATTGTATCCAAGGACGTTTAAATTGTATCATTCTATACTATTTCCATGCATACTCTGTTCTTTGTGTGTTATGAATTACAATTTTGCGTGGAAATTAGATTTCTTCACTTTTCCCGGTTGATACCATGCATGCATACATACACACATCACTGACAACTGTGCATAATGTATGAGCATTTTAAAAGAATTTTATGGTTTTTGTGGGTAGCCGCGCATGCGTAGCTACCCACTATGTGAGAACCGTAAAATGTACTATCGTCTGTGGGTTCGTGTCCGCAGTACTGATCCAGTACTAGACTGGTAGTCAAAAGTGAAGCAAATTATATATGCGAAAAATCACTTCCGGTCACCAGGGAGCGATAGAATGCATGGCGAACGTGAGCGAAGGTTAATTTTGCCGAATTTGAGATACTTTACGATATTATACCAAGCTGATCGCTCCATTGGTGTCTAAAAAATGTTACGTTAATGCTTTTGAAACGCCAATTATCCGGATTGTCCTAAAACATCGTCATTTTTGTTTGTTCAAATTTGGTCATGAAATACAATGCATGGCGAACAACGTGAAGCAAGGTGAATTTTGCCAAATTTGAGATACTTTACGAAGTTATACCGAGCTGATGGTCTCACTTTTGTCTAAAAGATCACAACAAAACTAAACTGAGATATCACTGATTTCGAGGTAAGTGTTGACATTATACTTTGATTATGATATTTCACAAATAGTATGACCCCGCTCATGGCCATATTTTAGTGAGCTTGCTTAAAGAACTGTTAATTCTATATAATCCTTGTGTATTTCTAAATTTATTGGTAAATCCTGACGGTCATTCTGGAAATGATCCTGCCAGTATTTATACGGTGACCACGAGAACACTTCTAACCATGGAGAATGGCATTCATCAAAAAACATGAATGGCACTAATATCAAATTTTATGGACATCTTCAAATTTTTGACATTTATGTTAATCTACAAGCGTAAAATTAAATTGGTTCACAGAAAGTTAAAACAGTGTGCAACCTCAGCAACGAAGTATTTCGGAGAACAACAAACAACAACGAAATTTCACTTCCATTGGAGAGGGTCAGAAAAGCCGATCAAAGCTTATCTTCGTTGTACCCATCCTACGCATTGAGAACTTTGAGAAAGTCATGGACTATTTATATACTCATCAATTGAAAAAACAAGAGTAAAGAAAAACATCTATACATTTGGCAACTATGTTTTTGTCAATATATATGATAATGTGAAAGTGCCACGAAATGACGAATATCTTGACTTTTCTTAACTTCGCCGGACTTAGATCTTTGGACTATCTTTCAAATTCAAACTTCACGAAAATTGTCTACCGAGACTTCGACCTGAGACCTTGATGTGTACCGCTCTGGAGCAAGAACGCTTCTTGTGTTAAGGGTTGTTCTTATTATCCATATTTTGTTCTATGAATTCTTGTCTTTCGTATACATACAGGTCAAGGTTTTGTACACTGTATGCGAAATTGTACTTGACACATTAACTACCTCACAACTTCTTGGATATGTTTATGCTTATTGAAAAAAAATGTATGTGATACTCGTTTACTTAAAGTGTAATGTTTTGTATGTGATTAAATGTTTATATTCCCGTAAACTGTGCCAATTTACTTAATTTCAATAACTTTAGCTTTTGAAATAGCCATTATCAAACACTGCAGGCTACCCGCATGTACGCAGCGCGTACCTATTTTTCACATATGAAAAGCAAGAAGAGGAAAATAATAAGTGATTTTCAATTTTGAAAATATCGGATTTTGATTGGAAATTGAGAAAAATTTGAGAAAAAGGTCAGATACGATAAAAAAAGTCGGTTGAGCAAAGGATCATTGATGCAGAGATTTGAATGATAAACAGCAATAGCTGTTGTTGCATTGTCTCGGTTTACACCGCGTACATGCAGAAACCCAGTGGACGTTTATATAAATGTCTCTTCTTTGGAAACATAACATGATGCATTGCTTGGAAAAAAATACATTTTCTTACCTTAGCTCAACAGGCAGAGATAAGACCTTCTTATCTTCGACTTTGCAGTGCTCAAAATATTTTGTGTGTGTGAGTCTTCGGCATGCTTTATAAAGGCTTCAGGTTTATCGATATCAATTCAACCACATTTTTTGATAAACTGCGTGGTCTCGTTATATTTTTGGAAGTATGTTTGTTTATCTTAAAAGAAACAGGTGCACGCCAACAGCTTGTCAGAACGATCAGTTAATCTCTGATTTCTTTCATGTATATGATATATGGGTAAACACAGATTCCGTAACTTTTATTCTTGAGTTTGTATAAATAGAGCCAAATCGAACGGAAATCACGACTAAAAGTCAAAATGTCTCGCTGTGTTTCGCTTAAAGAGATTTAATTTTGGAGAGGATTTTTTTTCGTGTTTTGATAACTCATTTAGCCAATCAGGAGGAAGAATTAAGGGTTTCTTTTAGATCCGTAAAGTGCATGATTGAGTTGTTGAAATCATAATACTATATATATTATATGTTTTCTTTAATACCGTGTTGGCCAAGTATATGCTTATTTGAAAAACATATCAATAATTCATAATGACTCCTTCTCTACAATAGCGCTCGTTACGTGTTCCCACTTATTGTGGCGTTCTTTTTTAGTTTAAGATAAGTTGAGTTCATACGATAATTCTCAATTTGTACTTCAGCTATATACCCAGAATGACTGGTATGTCTATTCAGGCGTTATCTAACTCCTGGCTCAGTGTGGGCGATGCAAGCATACATATTTTATGGCAGAGCCAGAGAGCTTTTTTCAACATTGCTATGTTGATTTTGGTTGCATTCGACAATTAAGATGGTATATAATTAGCCAGAATTTTTTGTATCTAACTTAAATTCAGGGCTGAATAAACGGCCTGGAGGTACGTGAGAAAAACCGCGTTTAATCCTAAAATAATTAAATAAACGCATTTTAAAATTAACATTTAGGTTGTTGAGGTCAGGCAAAACAATTACATATTAATTTGGTTGTGTTATGAAAATGCGTCATTTGTATTTTGTAAAAGTAAGCTTTGTAAGGAGAATATTGCGATCGCCTAAATCAAATGAACACTTCAGTTTCTTCGTCGTAATATCGGGCCGGGACTGTGGATTGTGTGGCCTGAATAAAAGAGTGGAATGATTTCAAATTCATAATTATATGGTTTAGTATACTGCACGTTACTCGTTAGACATTAATCGTCCTTACACTAGAAAAATGATGTATTATAAGAATATGCGAAAAGTTATCCTGATATAACAAATCTCTTCAGGTACGAGTACACTACCTCAATGAGTATAGTACCAAAAAATTGCAGTGGGAACACAATTAGTTTCGTTTAGTTGAACTTAACCAGAAGGAACTCTATTGTATAATAGGTTCTTTCAATGGCGGAAACCATAAAACGCAGAATTAGGCGTTTCGAGCGAAGGCCTTTCGTCTACTTTTATCTCCTACTTCGTCGCGCCTTACTACAATGGTAGCGTCTACGTTTGTTCTTACACCGACAGGTTGCCTGTGTGTAGTTATATGAGGGTGCATGAGGAGTCAACAGTTTGGACGGATGTCTTGTTCCAAATCCCAGTGACGTTTGTTGTGCTTTGTCTTGCAACTTGCAACTTGCTATATGTTGTATCACAATCTCAAAATCTACCGTGTAGTTTTAACTGGCAACGTTAGTTTGTGCTTGTGAGGTGTTTATGGTACATAAGGTTAGTTATCTTTTACTATAGAAGCTCTTTATATACATTAAGAGCATATTGTCGTTGCATTAATGGGATAATGTAAACAAGACCTGATATGTATCACACTTTAAAAGAACGTGTCTTTCACCGTGCACTACAGATGTTGTATGTGTACTTTGTAAAACTTTCATCAGCGGTAAATAAAGTAATTGTTGAATAGTTTTAAGATGTATTATCAAAGAGATAGAGATATTAAAGTGGCGTTGATGAGGTGTACGTGTGTCACAGTGCAAATATTGGCCTGTCATCGCCGCGATAAGGTGTGATGTTATTTGATATATATATCCACACATTAATTAGTTATATTGCCGATCGATACCAATCAGCGGTCTACCCTGAGGTTATGACATTGCTAATACGTGTGATTGGAATGGTTAATGTTGTAAAAATACAAGTAATTTTACTAAATTCAAAGGAGAAAGTTTGTTAAATGTTACGTTGGGGTTTGTAACATTCATCATAGAAACTCTAACACATTATGTCACTGACTCATCATCACTAGCGTGCCCGAATATTAACTTGAAGCATGCATTGCTAAGGCACTACCCTTAGGCAAATATTTAGCACAAAAACACTCGGTAGTGGAAATCGAGCACGATAATCCATATTTAGTTACATTCCTGTAACTGGATCGACACGTTTTGAATCTAGCCTTCGTGGATCTACCTCGCCAGAATATTAACTTTGAACCATGTATTACTAAGCACTACACTCAGGCAATAATTTAGGACAGAACACTCGGTAGTAGTAGATATAAAACGCGATCTTTCGCTACGTTAATTCCCTGTAAATGGGTCCTGTGGTCATTTTTTAGAGTCCCGATCACTACCTCAATGAAGCACTGTTTGTAGTTTTCCATGTTATTATAACCGTGGCATATATTGAAGGGTTTGCATGCGAGGAAAAAACTTTTGGAACAGCTGAAACTTTTGGAATTGAACAGCTGGAACAGAGGTGTGCATTGGAAGATCTTTAACCCGCTTCGTACATCTGAGTTTCCTATCTTAAAAATTATTACTGTTACCACTCAGTGGCTAAGCCAGCCCGACATTTGGTCATGCAATTGCAATTTTTTCTGTGTTTGTGGACCATATAAGGAATCGATTTCTAAAGAAATGAATAATGATAATGATTTGAATTTGCATAGCTTGACCAAATTGTCGGGCTGGCTTCGCCACTCTTACCACTTTTGAGCGAGGCTGAAATGCTCCTTGCCGATTTTTAATTTAACACACAAGCGGACCTTTTTATACACTCACAAAGAAAATCTTATCCCATTCTTAATACCTATAATATAGGCCCTTTGCACATCAACTCACACTGGACATCTGTATGGAGAAAATATATATTTGTATAAATTTTCAAACAATTTAAATTTTGATGAAATGGCTGCATCGCTGCTGTGGGCATTATGACGTCGTCAGTGTAATCATTACTCAGTCATTACTATCAATCTTAGCTTACTAGTTATTAATAATTAAATCATTCATTTACAAACATATTAAAAACATAGTTTTTAATCAGTGAGACAGCGACAACTGGTGAAGAACTTGCAGCTTATGGAGAAAAAAATTTGAAAATTGCTATAAGGATTTGCCGAATTCAATGGTATCTATGGATTAGAATTTTCCATCGCATAGAAACGCACAGTTATTATGAGAAATCAAACCATTATACTTCCTATATACAATTGGTCTTCGCATGTTCTATACTTTATATATTCTATTTTTTGCCTGTTGGTTTTTTACTCTTCGCCTTTCTTTTTTGCTTTGTGTAGAAGATATCTTCTTCTGGGAATTTTAATTTAATACATTGCTCCTCAAGACAGCAGCTTTTGTAACCATAGCCACGACGATTGCATATCATCTTCTTACAAATATCATTTCGTTCTTTCACCAATGGTATTGAATGAAACGAACTTCCAGACCTGTATCGGACGATTAGCTCTGCGCCTGTGTTATCCACGTGTTTTTTGCGACAGTCACAGATGCATTTGTACGCACGGCTCGCACATATTATGTTCGGATCTCCCTTCGACTGACATGCAGCAAATTTAGGCCAGTGGCATTGTTCACAACAGGCGAAGAGTGGGTAATGAAAAGAAGGACCTTCGCTGAACTCGATTATTCCGAAATGTAAACATGATACGGGAAAGCCGAAACTCTAGATGAAAGCAAAAGAAAAGCTTATTATAATGGCGGACCAACCAAGTGAACCAACTAACCGACCAAACAACCAACCAACAAAATCAACAGGCCGGCAGCCTGCTAGCCAACCAACCAACTATCCGACCAAGTGAACCAACCATCTAAGTAACTGCGTGATTTAACTAATAAACTGTTTGATTTAACTGACAGACAAGCTAACTTCATATTATCTAGTCGAGTCTATAGATATTTGTCATTTTTGGGACATACTGCAAAGATAAAGATATAACTGCATTATTTAACAAGCGCGACATTTTAACCAATTTGTGCACCAAAAATGTCCTTAAAAAACCCAGCTGTTCTCTTAATAAGTGTTGCTTCTAGGCTAAATAGATTCATGACCTTAATTCACTATTTGTGTACAACATTTAAATCATTGTAATGTCCGTCAATATGCAATTACTCGCCTTCTGCTGATGTCATGCATTACTCAGCTCAATTGACACTAGACGATTTGTCTAATAAGGGATGAGTGCTCAATCTCATATGTATTATTTTCAACATGAGCGGCCGTGTTGTGTAGGATATACAAACATGTTTTATATGGCTTGTGAAACTCTCCAATTTTATTAGCGAAGTATATTTTTTCAAATACATCTTATATAAAACGAGAAAATCAAAGTTAAAGTTTGCAAATCAAGAAAAATCTGTATCACATATACTCTTGTAATTTCTTTTGGCTTCTCTTCATAAATTATTAATTAGCTTCACAAGAACTGTATATTAATTAGTAGATCGAAAATCCAGTCCTGAATACAATTATACAAGGTAGAATTATTAAGCTAAACTTTGAAGAAACTGACAGAAAAACAACCAACTGCAATTCAATTATCACAAAGATCTTGGTGGCATTACAAACATTTGTCCTTATGCTAGATTATTATCCCTTTATCTTCCAGCCCTTACACCGTTTGTACTCTTTCAGTTCCCCTCAGTAATTCCGCAACAGAGATACTGTTATAGAAATAATCCCAGTTACTTAAGCCTCGTTACAGTATCATTTATTAATATGGCCATATTACGCGCTAACGCACAAACCAATGTCAACAAGTTAAATTTCCGACAGGACACATTCTGCCGTCAGTGTGACATATGAAATGGATAAAATATCAGTATCCATGTAAATTTCCTTACCGATCTCTTTTGCCTTTGCCGACCATGCTCAGCTAGTGTTGCCAGACTTAAAGTTTTTCTCATCGATTCAAGCTTTGGATTTCGCGAACAAGTTTTGATTTTTTGTTGCAAGTCTTCGATGGTAAACCGCTGTGATACCATCTTCGAATGAGTCTCTTGACTCTCTTCGAAGCGCCAACTTTCGCTGAGAACTACCAACTGTGATAGCACAAGTGCTGCCAATGTCGTCTTCATACTTGTTAATCTACTGGTATATTATCCTAATCTGCCAGCTAGGACACGTGTTAGCTTGTCGATATAAGTATGCAGCGTAACAGATTCTAACGAGACGATTGCCTGTGGATTACAAAAACTCCAACCTTGTTTGTGTCAAAAGTCTCGGAAATAATTGAAACAGTTGTTTATAACTGCAGCGAAACATCTTTGTAATACTATACTACTCCGTGTGTCTAAACTTTATCCTCGTTCATGATTGGTTAAATTATTTCCCACTTCAGGTAACTGTCACATTATATCCGATACTAATAACCGGCCTATTTAGTCCTGCTGTGCACCTATGCCAGTTTGAAATATGTTATCATGTTTCGTTTCTTAAGAAATTTACTGTTTTCACAATCAATGAACATAGAAAAATTTGCACTAAATCTTGCTATAGCTAATAGCTCACATGAGCATGAGCATCATGTAACACAATATCTTCATTTGAATTGACGTGCGATCCAAGCATGCAAAAAATGTCTATAGTGTAATTAAACAAAGCAGCCATTAGCTGATTACATTCATCTCTCACCTTGTGCTCTACGACGTTACTACGAGCCACTCGCTACGAGGACACTGTAAATCCCCGGCCAAAATCCCCGGCGGGCTCTTTTTTCCGTCCTTAACAAACACTTTCATTGTTCTACTCCCGTTTCAACGGACACCTTGGAAGTATTTATTAAGTATTGGACGCAAACAGATGATCCCAGGATGTCCACTATACATAACAAGATTTGACTGTAGGAGGTTTTCCTCCTCCAGCAAAGACATGCGAAATTTCGCTTCCTTCTTTGATTGATATTTCAATTCTAGCCGATATCATGGTCAGTCTCATCCATGAACTAACTGTTTATTATGAGCAAATTCTGTCTGGAACTGTTGTTTCCAGTGTCAGTATGGTGTGGATCAAAAACGATGAGTTAATATATTGCAAAGGTTCTTCATTTGGAGTTACTGCCATCTCCATAAAGGCGTTCTAGCTAGTTCTGTTTGCATTTTTGCAAATACAGTACATTTTTGTGCTTCTTGCCCTGCTTGGTGTACATGTAATTTCTGATCTATATTTGGGAATGTCTGAATCCAGGGTTTTCTAATGGCATCCAGATGTCTGATTAGTTGTTCTAGACTAGCACGACGCCAGTATTTTAACAGCTCGTTGGTCTAGCCCAGGCGGAATCTGAAATCAAAGCAAACCAAAAACAACAACTTTTATGCAGTCAGACAATATTCAGAAATTTAATTTTACCTGAATCAATTATATTTGATTTTGGCAAATTGTTACAGGATAAATAACATGTGCCGGTAATTGAGTAGGTTTAGAATTGCTTTAGGGAGAGTACTGAAAAGTGACTTACTCGCATACCAATTATCCCATTATCCGCCCTGAATCCCATTATCTTCCAGTTGATATTAAGACACGGAAAAGTACTGGCACTAGTTGTCAAATAGAAATCCATTTTTCGATGCAAACTATCAAATTTCTCAGGAAATATAATTTAATTTGTTTCTAAATTTCTGGCAGACTTATAATTTTCTTAATTAAAGACAGTTACTAAGTTTCAACAAGTTTCACAAAAGATGTAAGTGATTAACAACAGAAAAATGAATTTCTTTTTGGTAGCTAGTTTCGATCAGGCCTTTTACTCACGGTTAGATCAGCAAGTTTATATGTGCAAGTCCTGTACCAGCCGTCTTTTACGTCCCTTGCTCAATCTTAATCTCATTTCCATTTTCTAATTCTGTTGGTGAATCCCAGTGCATGGAATCCAATCCCCTATCTCCCACTTTACCCCTAACAGATTCTTTCCAGGGTATATGATTTTCAGTACATTACCTTAATGCTATATAGATTTCTATGACAGGGTGTATAGTTTTCGGTTTAAAACTAGTTTACTCTTCAAGGCAAAAGCTACCTGAAAATCAGTTTATTAATAGAAGCTACTTTGATTCACTTCTTGATTGGGGCTAGCAAACATGGATCACTGGTCTAAAAATATGACGTGCTTTCGACTTTAATTTTTATTTAAGCTTTACATTAAAATGATAAACGATAATATACATGATACACGATACACTAACGCGAGACATGAATATCCCTGAACACGATATACGAGTTTCCCCAAATACCCCCAAATTACTAGCGCTGGCTATGCCTATAGGCAGTTGTTTGCTCAAATAGATAAAAATCTCTAAAACATCTACAGTTACAAAATTCAAAACGTTTTGTGCGTGTCTAGTTCGCTACTTTGACTCATCTCTTCCCGCTACGGTCGAACTGCCGACTTAGTCTTGTGAATTTCCAACTTGATACACTGATTACTAACGCAACAACCGCGTGCGTCCCTACCGCATGTCGTCTTCTTGCAAACACGAGAACTTGGATTAGGAGGACCAGACGAGGCTGATTTTGCTTTGGGCAATGCTGCTCCACGACAACTACACACACATTGGTGCGCACGGCTGCCACAAATGTAACCGGGAAAACCGTTCAGAATGCAACCGAGGTATTGCGGGAAATGACATTCGTTACAGCATTCATAAACAGATTGAACGTGATGTGGCCCATCGTCGAACTGGACTACTGCCGCATCTGCGCAGTTTATTGGAAACTGCGTAGTCTGTATTGAAAATGAAAACAATTTGGAAGGTATGTATATGGCAGATTGCGGTTGACAGGGTTTCTATAAACTTATAAACTTACTAGAATGAAGACTAAAGAATAATTACTTCATTCACAGAGTGGTGCACAGGGGGAGAGGAAGGGGCCTTAGGGAAATGTGACCGACCAGTTGTTGTGAACATCGTCAGACTCTAGCTAAGAACGGTTCATACTGACAATAACTGATTTCACGATATTCGTAATTGACTGTGTGGCAATGTGTTCCGTCACCAAGAAGAAGAAGACAAATGTCAAATATGTTTATTTGACTACATTTCATTATAGGGTTTTCCATCCCCACCCCCACCCCACTCTCACAATTAGGCCTTGGGAGTAGCAAAAGTAAACAAGAATATCAAAGAATTTCAGGAATTACTTCAAACAGATCAATCTCTGACACATTAGTTATCTGCATCCTTAATCGATATCATGTCATGCACTATAGCTACTGGCGTTATTGCTGTTATTGAAAATAATAAAAGTCTTTATTAGAATATTCAGAAACACCCGTCTGAGTTTACAATGCTGATAAAATAGTTACAGTCTACGGTATATAGTTAAAACAAATTACTATGATATTTACAAAGAATTAAAAAAAAGGCTCTCACTGTTGTTAAAAAAACCTTCAGTCCACTACGGTATATACCTAAAAGACAGTACTGAACTTACTGCAGGAAACGTTGAATTACCACCAAATTATGAATGATATATGTCTTTAAGATATTAAATGTGCAATTAATACTATTCTAGGATTTCATGCTCAAAACATAATGCCGACTTAATTTATTCTCGTTAAAATAAGATCAAACTTTGCTACGAGGTAACCCAAGCAAGACTCGCATAGACATTGACGAAACCCCAGAAAAAAGGGATTAACCTGAGTCCAGCCAAGAAGAGCACATTTTTGTAACAATTAATAAAGATCAATAGCAATCAAATGCTTGCTTACCGATCTCTTTCGCCGGCCGATCGAACCTTGTAATCCCAGAGTTTTCTTGAAAGCTTCAAATTTGGGATCTAGCGGGCAACTTTTGAGGGGAGGTTTTGATTTTTCAAGTATTGATTTCGGAGATTTTACTATGCTGCGGGTGCCGTCGTTAAGCCACACCAACTGTAGAAGCACAAGAGTTGGGCCACTACTAAAAAGCGATACAGCGATACAACGATACAGCGATACACGGAGCCGGAGCCTGGAGCCGGAGCCGGAGCCGCACGTAAATTATTCAAATTAATTAATAATTTAAGAAATTATTGCCCTCAATCACCGCAGGAGACATTAGTAATTGCATTTTCCGGGGGGGGCATATACTGAAAAATACCTGTTATAAAGTGAAAATGCGAAGACTTAATTAAATAGATTTAAATGCTAGCATATGCAAAACAATAATTTGGTATATTTCTTCACATACTAGGTGGTTGACAATAATATTCATGTAGATTGTAGACTAACAGAAATTCGTCCAATGCCCTATGTCGATCCGCGCTTTGTATTTCACTGTTGACAGTAATAGGCTTCGCACGAAGTCGCGGTGTGAAAAGAGCGACTGTGGATATTCAATTTAATGTTACATTAATTCAAGTGTAAATTCTTCAAGGTATTATAGTCTGGTAGATTTCAAAATACGTAAAATACCAGCTTGATGAAAAAGCAAAAGACATGTGATAAGGCAATGCTGACTAACAAAGTCGAGGGTTTGATGAGTATTTCCTTCCCCTCCCTTAGATGTTTTTATAAGCGCATTATAAGTCGACACCACATGCACAAAATGCAGCATGGTTATCTAAAATTTGCAATTATCACGATAAGGACGTTTGTCGTTCAAGCGAAAGAAATATTCTATTTCTATCAGCATAATTAATCATAAATTAGCCTTCGTAAGTGACGCTTGCGTGCTAAAGAATGCCATTGTGATTTGTGAAACGCATATCATATTCGTGAAACGTTGTGGCAAACATATTTTGTGAGCGTGCTCACACTTTAATAAGAGGCACGACCACGACCTAGCGTGCTAGTAAAAGTTGAGAAGTCGCCTGTATGTAGTCAGTAAACTGTGCATGAATGAATTACACTTGTACTCACAAAGCAAATTTAAGAGTTTATGAAAATAACAGCAAGAAAAACACATATAATTTTTAACAGCATATTAGGTTATATATATAATTAGGTCTTAAATATTATATAATTCCAGTTAATATTCTTGCGTTTAGAATTTAAAGCCATGATTGCTAAGTAAGTGAACGTGAGCCGGCTCAAGGTATGGTATTATATCATGGGGGACAAACAAGTCGGACATGTAAAATAATTGTTGTTTCTTCCTTACACAGTTCTCATTGAGATGGAAATAAACATTTCCTTATCGTGCCATTTGCTCGTTGTTGTGCATAAATGTTCGCAGCATGTTGGAAACAATAACCAAATCATGAGGTGGTTTACAAATATGGCCACTTATTTTAAGGCTTTGCGAACAGCCAAAACAAATGTTTACTTGTTTTGGCCAAAACTGCAGCATGTAAAGCCAAAATTATCCTGTTTGTGGAGTTGGGTTGGTTGGAACCGTAGCAAGAAATCTAGGAACAAAACTAGGTGATCCAACGTCCTGTAACCCAACTCTCGCTAATAGAGAGTTCTATATTATATATTCTTATATTCTTGTAAAAAGATAGCAAATGCCAATTTAAAGGTTACAAAAAGTTGGTTTGATTCTTTGATCCGCGTTCAACAACGAAAACAACCAGTGATTACAATGGATTTTAACGCTTCGCAACTATCTCATCATATCATATTACTGTGGAACCTTTATTAAGTGGCACCGTATTAAGCGGTTAACCGTTGTTAAGCGGTCAGCCAAAGGCACAAAAATTTCATAATATATATCAATACTATCTAAGTGAGCTTTGTTGAACGATCACTTCTGTTGAGCGGACTGGGTTACCTTTTCAACATAAGCATTTGGTGTTGCATTGTTCAGCATTTGGTGAACACCTAAGGGAGGGGAAAGAAATACTCGTCAAACCCTCGACTTTATTAGTCAGCATTGCCTTAATATCCCGTGTCTTTTGCTTTTTCATGAAGCTGGTATTTTACGTATTTTGAAATCTACCAGACTATAATACCTTAAAGAATTTACACTTGAACTAATGTAACATTAAAGTGAATATCCACAGTTGCTCTTTTCACACCGCGACTTCGCGCGAAGCCTATTACTGTCAACAGTGAAATACAAAGCGCGGATCGACGTAGAGCATTGGACGAATTTCTGTTAGTCTACAATAAGAAATATACCAAATTATTGTTTTGCATATGCTAGCATTTAAATCTATTTAATTAAGTCTTCGCATTTTCACTTTATAATAAGTATTTTTAAGTATTTGCCCCCCCCCCCCGGAAAATGCAATTACTAATGTCTCCTGCGGTGATTGAAAGCAATAACTTATTGAATAATTAATTAATTTGAATAATTTACGCGTGGCTCCGGCTCCAGGCTCCGGCTCCGGCTCCGTGTATCGCTGTATCGTTGTATCGCTGTATCGCTTTTTAGTAGTGGCCCAAGAGTTGCTAGTATCGCCTTCATAGTCAACGTTGCTGTAATGTCAGTAATGCTTTTTGGACACGGTATAACGAAGCGAATGAATTGCTGCTGTATAAAAGACTCTCTTTTATACTATGAAACACAGGAAGTTGCTCGAAGGTCATTGTTTGCGGGGGAACGAAGCGCCCTTTACTCAACACAGGGAAGTATTGATGTACAAATAAGGGCGATACTACCTATTGCTGTTTACTCAGAACACATGCACTCAGCCATATATAGTGTCTTCCGCATCAAGTCATTGATCTTTTTCGTGTCGCGTGTCTGCCAGAAGAGGTAATATCCTACAAAATAAACAAAAAATTGGATAGACGTCTTGTTAAGTTCTGAGCTGTTGCCATTCTAATACAACAACATACACCGTTGAGTTTTCACAGAAGAATATATTTATTTTACAAAAGTGTTCTCTATATGTACAGGAGTTTATCTATGGTAGAGTATTATTACAACACATACTTTTCCTTACTTGGTAGCATATTTAGTTCACCATACTTTCCTTACATGGTTACACATATATGGTTCACACACATTTAAGCTCTATGGCATCATAGGTATGGAATGTTCACTATTTAGTTCAAGTGTTCTTTATTTAGATTACATGATTATATTACCAAGCTTATTGCAGCAGTCGTCAAATATTAACTAAAAATATCTTATAGAATATCAGAGCATATATTCTAACACCCCCACTTGCTCTTATGTTCTAAAATATACGCTATTTGTTAATGGCATGCAGCATGGCGGGCCATCAACGTTATAATTACTTACCTGTTTTCCTTAATCTTATCAAAATCTACGCTATTTGTTAATGGCATGCAGCATGGCGGGCCATCAACGTTATAATTACTTACCTGTTTTCCTTAATCTTATCTATGTGTTTGTTTCCCTAGTATTACAGATCCAAACTTACTCAACTTTCCTTTGCTCACTGGCTTTGTAAATATATCAGCTAGGTTCTCCTCAGTTGGGACATAATTTAAGCTCAACTTACCTGTTTGTATCTCTGATCTAATAAAATGATATTTTATATCAATATGCTTTGATCTCTGGTGGTGCACTGGATTCTTAGCTAAGTTAACAGCTCCCTGGTTATCTACATGTATAAGTACACTATCCCCGTTGATACTTACCTTCATGTCTATACATAATTGCCGCAGAAATATAGCCTCTTGTGCAGCGTTAGCAAGCGCAATATATTCAGCCTCGCATGTTGATAATGCAACAGTTTGTTGCTTACGGCTCTTCCAAGATACTAGTGGCCCTGTTTCGGATAATTGAAAGCTGTAGCCTGTTATGCTGCGCCTATCTTCCGTAGAAGATCCCCAGTCAGCGTCGCAAAATCCGCTTAGTTTCAGAGGTAATTCTGATTTGCTAAATACTAAGCCTTGATGAATTGTACCTTTTAAATATCCTAAAACGTGCTTAGCCGTATTAAGATTTGCTTGAGTGGGCTTTGACATGTTTTGCGATAATTTGGTTACAACATAACACAGATCGGGTCTTGTTCCTGTCATGACATAAATCAAACTGCCTACTATGGCCCTATACATATGTGGGTCGTCTAGTTCGGGTGAATGTTCGTTCATTTTACCTATTCCCAATATACATGGAGTCGGTTTGGGTTTACAATCAGTCATGCCAAATTTCGATACAATTTTCTCAATGTATTGCGTCTGATTCATTTCAATGTATTGTTCATGGCATTTAAATTCGGTTCCTAAGAACCAGGACAGTTCGCCTAAATCTTTCATTTTGAATCTCTTGCATAGAGATTCCTTAACACTCGTCACTAACTCTAAATGACTGGCTGCGATAATAATGTCATCGACCCAAACAATTATGATTACACATCTTTTTGCGTCTATCATTTTTACATACACACATGGATCTGCAAGTGATTGGACAAATTTTTCTTGGTGCAAGTATTCATGCAGTACGTTATTCCAATTCCTACCACTTTGTTTCAGCCCATACAATGATTTCTTTAATTTGCATACTAATTTCTCACCGTTTTTACCGTGTTTTTCAAAGCCTTCAGGTTGTTCCATATAGATATCGCAATCTATAGGTGCGTTCAAATATGCGGTTTTGACGTCCATTTGGTGAACTCTCATGTCATTTTGGACAGCACGTTGTGATAAAATACGGATTGAACTCATGCGTGCGGTAGGTGCAAATGTTTCCTGATAATCAATCTCCGGAATTTGAGAATATCCTTTTGCTACATATCTTGCTTTATGTGTTTCTTCGCCATTTTGACCTATTTTTACTGCGTAAACCCATCTACCCCCCACTACTTGACGGTCTATTGGGGCAGGGACTAACTCAAATGTCTCATTATCTTGTAATGCGTCTAACTCATCTTGCATGGCCTTTTGCCATTTATTTGTCTCAGATGATTTTATGGCCTGTTTGTAACATTGTGGAATGTTTGCAACTCTGTAGCAATAGTCAACTGTGTAATTTGCATTGTCATCCTTTTGTTCACTAAAGTAGTTTGGCCTATTGCGAGTACGAGTTGGATATCTTATCTCACTGCTACTTTCAGCCGTGTTCCTCAGTGCATTATCTGGCGTGCTAACATTTTCAAGATTGTTGATTTCTTTTTCCATACATTGAACAGGATCCTTAGGATTACTGTTGGTTTCTTTTTCCATACATTGAACAGGATCCTTAGTCCTACTGAGTGTAAAATCATCCTGATAGCTGGGGGAATCTTCAGTATCAAATTTATCAATAAATTTTACACATCTAACCTTTTCGATTTTGTTTGATTCCGGATAATATACTAAATACGCAGGGCTCTCTTTGTCATAACCTATGAAAATACCCTTATGGCTGCGAGGATCTAATTTCTTTGCATTTTGTACATAAGCAAAACAAGTTGAACCGAAAACATGCATGCTACTTAGGTTAGGTTGCTTGCCTGTTAGCGCTTCATACGGAGTTTTCTCAAGCCTTGCATTGAAACACCTGTTTCTAATATACACGGATGCCAGCACTGCGTATGCCCATAATGCCTTGGGCAGACTCGCTTCAATCAATAAGCATCTTGCCATGCTAAACAAACTCCGCCATGCTCTTTCGACAGTACCGTTTTGGTGCGGTGAATACGGCGCGCTTGTCTCGTGTCTAATCGAATTCCTACGCAGCAATGCTTTGAAATACTTACCTGTAAACTCAGTTCCATTGTCGCTCCTAATGCGCTTAACTTTGCCGAACGGCGCGACGTCAGGCAGAAATTTTTCAGTCGCTTCTAAGGTATCGCTTTTGCTAGTATCGGTATCGCTTTTGCTGGTATCGAGTCTGTTGCTCTCTGATCTGGCTTTCTGTTTCTGAATTCACTCATCTTTCCTTGTGTACAGACCTCACAATCTACTTCCTTATCATCTGTGATTTTCATGCCCTCAACTACACTCTGAAGCTTTCGTACATCCTTCAAATTACAATGGCCTAAAATCTTGTGCCACTCCATGACTGAGGAAGCGCTATTTTTAGATGAAGATAAGCTATTTAAGTAATATAAACGACCTCTCTGCTCTATGTCAAACAGCTTACCATTGGCGTCCTTATACTGACTTACCTGTTGGTCTAAATTAATGGAAGCCCCCCCATTTACGGCTGCAGGTACAGATAAAATATTTTGCTTATATGATGGTATATATAGCGCGTTATTTAACATTACATCTTGTGCGCTACCATTTATATCGTACAATTTAACTTTAGCATTACCACGTCCTACAACTACATTGGCTTTACTGCCATCAGCTAATTCAATGAAACGATTACTAGGGTCAAATTGTTCGTCAAAGTTCAAAAACATTGATCTATCGGTAATTATATGACTCGTCGCTCCAGTATCTATCAATAAGTTTGGATTGATCTCACCTCGATTTTGGTTGTTTCCTTTATCTTTCAGTCCAAATACAAATGTTCTTGAATCCTCACGTTTCTCCGCCGCCAGCTTCGCGCCATCTTTTCTTTTTCTGCAGTCCTTCGTGCTGTGTGTCTTAGTCTTACACAAAGTACACCATTTCTCGGTTTTCATCCAACATTCTGAACTTTTGTGCCCCTTCTTCTCGCACGTGAAGCATTTTCCGTCGAATTTCTGTCTCACGTTCATCACGTTATCTTTATCTGCTGCTTTGCCGCATTTTTCGTTTTCCTCGTAATTGCGTAATGCCGTCTTGAACTCAGCGAAGGTCATCGGCTTTTCTCTCTGTATCACGACCGTGGAAAACGTTTTATACGTGCTTGGTAAGCCTTTTAGTGCCATTGCGACCAGCAACCCATCGCTGATCACTTCTTCAGCGGCCCTCAGTGCTGTTGCAGCAGTTTCTGCGCGGATGATGTAATCTGTTGCCGTTTCGTTTTCTGCCTTCTTCAGTGAAGTCAGTTCTGTGTATAAAGCAATGATCCTTGGTTTCCCTTTACCTTGATAGTGTTCTCTAAGAACAGCCAGGGCTTTTCTGCCGTCATCTTTTGCTTCTCTAATTATGAGAGATAAACTTCTGTCATCCAGGCATTGGACCAATTCAGCAAATGCGTCCGCATTCTTTGCTGCATCTAGCTCCTTTTCACTGGGGCTAGGAATAAATATATCGTAAAGCTTTTGGAGTCTCATGTGCCCCAAAAACTTCACTTCCCACAACTCGAATTTACTTTCGTCTCCATTGAAGACTAGTCCTTTCCTGGGCCCATAACCTGTTAAGTTCTGAGCTGTTGCCATTCTAATACAACAACATACACCGTTGAGTTTTCACAGAAGAATATATTTATTTTACAAAAGTGTTCTCTATATGTACAGGAGTTTATCTATGGTAGAGTATTATTACAACACATACTTTTCCTTACTTGGTAGCATATTTAGTTCACCATACTTTCCTTACATGGTTACACATATATGGTTCACACACATTTAAGCTCTATGGCATCATAGGTATGGAATGTTCACTATTTAGTTCAAGTGTTCTTTATTTAGATTACATGATTATATTACCAATGCTTATTGCAGCAGTCGTCAAATATTAACTAAAAATATCTTATAGAATATCAGAGCATATATTCTAACACGTCTAAAGCACTTGTAATGTGCTTTTTCTCGGATGTTTCGTTACAGCTATTTATAAACTGTGCTAATTTGGGTAGCTGACTACAGTACTAATTAAGTGTTTTTTCTCGGATGATGCTATTTAAACTCTGCTAATTCCACACTCAATTACAACTCGCACGCTGAAAATCACAATGGGAACTGCACTTTGAAAGCGCAGTTCAAGCTGCGATTTTCGTTTTGGCTGACACACCACCTGTGGCTGCAAAACACTTTTGAAACGTTTTTGGACATTCCTTGGCTGCAAAACACTTTTGAAATGTTTTTGGACATCCCTTGTGGCCAGGCGTTCATTGAAGATTCTTTGTTCGAAAGGAACACAACTTGACAAAACTTTAGACCTTCCGAACCTGTTTTATCAATCCAGTTCCATGCGGGTCATCACACCAAAAATAAATGGGTAAAAATTTATAATATTACATATGCGGCCTTCAAGCAAGTTCCTACAACGGAGTAGCAACGAGTGAAATTTTCAAAGTTTTGAGAAATTTCTTAGACGTTAAACGGTAGCTGCAAACTGTTCTTGGATAACGCTTACCTACAGCAAGTTCTAAATAAGCAATAAATTTTTTTACTTGGTCTTTTGACGGGAAAAAATATTTGACTAGCAAGTCTCTCTCCTTCTCAGGCTCAGAGGTTTCTAATTTCCCTGTAAATTCCTTAGTTTTCCATGTTTTTCGGTATTTTTTGGTATTACCGCTGACGACTATGTTTGTGGGCGAAGGAGAAATTGAGAAAAAATCGAAGAATTTCTTCTTCGCCCACAAACATAGTCGTCAGTGGTAATGCTAAAAATACGGAAAAACATGGAAACTCTGCGGAGGAGAGAGCGAGCAAGTTGAATTTACTTGAAATCAATGGTAGCATTACGGGTAAAGAAATTAAAACGAGAGTAAAATATAAGCGAAAGTAATTATGAATCTTCTGAAAATTTAATTCGCGTAGAGCTCTTGTCCGCTGCATGTCATCACGTTGTTATCCGGGCTTGCATGGTCAGTGGCTGAATATGGTTAGTATAGTATACAACCTGGTTGTTTAGGCTGGTATAATGCAATTTAAAGCGTATGTAAAGCATATTTTATTGACGATAGAAGCAGAATTCAGTAGGTTCGCGAGGTACTGTTAGTATGATTTAGGTAATGAATTATATTGCATTCATATTATAATGAAGTATATATTGTGCACTTTAGTACATAACAAAGAGGTTCAGATTTGTACCTTATTCGCTACATAAATCTATCTTTTAGCCAATCAGATATGTTGGACCCACACAACGACCAATCAGGTTATCAGGTTCTTTCAAGTTAATTTATGCACGAGATAGACAATGATCACGTGTGTTAGTGAGATACAGACTCCCGAGAATAATTTAGACGATGATCACACTACGAGAAATATGTGGCCTATAGGATATAGATCACTCTAATACAACGTTGACGTTGTGATTGGTCGAGTGGATCTGATCATGTTCTAAGCAGTCTTGATCAATGCGCAGAGCACAATACATGTATGTCCTTGTCCCTAAATAAACGGCAGTAGCTATTCTACAGTTTGTTCAAACATGTGAAAAATCTCTAAAAACAACTACAATTACAAAATTTAAAACGTTATTGGGCGCGTGTAGTTCCCAACTTTGAGTCATCTCTTCAGTCGATTATTTTTGGCGGACTGCCGACTTGGTCTGGTGGATAAACAGCTTGATACACTGATCTCCAACGCAACAACCGTCACGACCGCATGTTGTCTTCTTGCAAACACGAGAACTTGGGTTAGTTTTCTTGAAACGATCTTTTACGTTGAAAGCAGACCCAGACGAGGCAGCTGATGTTGCTTCGGACAATACTGCTCCACGACAATCGCAAGCACATTGGTGCGCACGACTGCCACAAATATAATCGGGAAAACCGTTTAGAATGCAACCCACGAATTGCGGGAAATGACATTCGTTACAGCATTCAAAAACAGATTGAACGAAGAATGGCCCGTCGTCGAACTCCACGATTGCTGCATGTAGGCAGTTTAGAGGGAAGTCGGTTGTCTGTATTAAAAAAGAAAGCAATTAGGAAGGTTAGGAAGAAAAAATAGGAAGGAAACAATAGACCATTCCTCTTTTAGACAAACTATTGAGGTAGGAATATTCATTAGCACAGCTGGAAAGGGCATCCTAAATTTAGTAAAGAGAAGTTTGGTTGCAAAATATTGTAAAATGTGGAAAATATAGTACTGTGAAGTTTGCAAATTTTGTATACTTTTGTACTATGCGCGGAAAAGTGTAATCACATTTTGAATTCTGATTACACTTTTTCGCGCAAAATACGAAATGCAAATTTTGCAAAATTCACAGGACTATATTTTCCACATTTTACAATATTTTGCAACCAAACTTCACCGTTTTACTAAATTTAGGATGCTCTTTCCAGCTGTGCTAAGGAATGTTCCTAGTTCAAAAGTTTGTCTAAAAGGGGAATGGTCCATTGAAAAAACAATTATATTATTATTAATATTATTAAAAAAAATATGTAATATTTAAAACACGCGCAGGAGTGCTTTATCAGATATACATGTATATCTGATAAAGCGCGAATTGCAAATGACTTCTAAATCGATTCATTTTATACCCATCTTGTCTGTTTGTATATAAAAGAATTTTCAATATAGATGTTGTATAAGCCGAGAAAATCGAAGTAAAGGATTTGTGAAAATCGACATGTGTTTTATCTCATATATAGACTCTAGTCACGGCTATGAATTCCTTTGTGTTTTTCTCATGAATTATTAATGAGGTTTAGAAATATATTTCCTCAAACTCATTAATAATTCATGGTCAAAACACAAAGGAAATCACCACCATATCGTTGTCTTGATACCACGGTAATAAACGTCCATAAATTAACTCAACTTTCGCGTTGAATTTCTCGCTAAATACAAGTTCGTTTGAGAAGCAATATTATAAACTCGAAATTGTTTGTTACCGGCATCCAAAACACCTCAAAGTGTGTGCAAAAAACTCGACTAGCGTCTCGTTTTTCAACACACTTTTCGGTGTTTTATACGCCGGTAATAAACGCTCTCTCGTTTATTATATATTACATAAATTCTCACCATGTCAGGTGAATTACATTATATATTATAAGAATGACTATAAATTAAATATGTTTACAATATAGTTAAAAATTACAAGAACTTTGATATTACGAGTTAATTAAAATTCTGGAGAACTCTGGTTATAAACCTTCGTCATAGTTGGAAAAAAACTGTTTCTATATCTGCCTGTTCTACATTTATATAAAGATAAATTATTTACGCCACGTAACAATCGTCCATGTGATTCATACCTTGTACAGAGTACTAGGTGGGAGAGTTTCGAACTTCGCTGAGTTTTAAGTTTGTTAAAGAGTTTTAAACACAAACTTTGGCGGTTGTCCTCTAGTCTTGGGTATCCAGTAAGGGCTAAGGCTTCACGATAAGAAAGGTGCGGGAATATAACTCGGAAAAATCGCTTCTGTATAAGTCCAATCTTCTCAACAAGGAAGGAAGGAAGACATGTATGCCACACAGCGCAACCATAATCCAAAATGGAGCGAATGAGAGATGTGTATATACTAATCAGGTCATCACACAGGCGTTTTGCGGCTTTCTTGGTAATAATGTCAACCTGTTCATTCCATTTTAAGTCATTTTGGATGTGAAGACCTAACAATTTATGGCTGTTGATCGTTTCAAGTGACGTTCCATCGATAGTAAGCTGTGCTAGATCAGGCAGGGCACGTTGAAAATTAACTCTCAACTCTTTGCACTTTTTTGGGTTAAGTTTCATATAATTATGATCGCACCAATTTGAAATATAGTCAAGTTCGTGTTGCATGTTAGATTGACTATGTTTTTGTATAACTTCGGAGATAGTAAGATCGTCTACATACTTCCAACGATCTGACTTTAATGTTTTTAGGTCATTTACCATTACCAAAAACAAATTTGGGCCTAATTTAGTTCCTTGGGGGACACCGGCACTTACTTGTGCCCACTCAGAGATTGATTCCCCAAGTTTGACTCTCTATCTGCGATTAGACAAGAGGTCACATAATCTTGGATATTTGTTGTGTTTAGTCACTGAAGCAGTATCGGCATTGATGAAGAACCGAGCTTATGCGGAGCGAAAGCTTTGCGATAGTAAATTTATATACGTGGTTTTTCCACGGTATTATAGTTTGATATTTATAATCACTATGCAAACATACAAGGAACTTAAAGAGAAATAGCAGCAAAAAATTTTATTGTCTCATCAAGTTTTGTTTTATTGTCTCATCTGTTTTACTTCGGGAGATACAGCTAATTCAATTAAGGTTGACATCGACAATAGTCAACTGTGCAATATGAGCGCCTAACGAATGATGAGTAAAATATAGTTTTAAATAGGATCAACACATCAGTGGCTTTGCGAGATTACAACTGTAGTATTTAGAGTGATATCTTTTACATTTGCATCTAAAATTGTGATTATTTCCATCATTCTTTTGTCGCTCGGCACATTTGACAATTGTCGATGTCAACCTTAATTGATTTAGCTGTTTTCTCACCTAAATCAACGAACTGTCCGCCATCTTAAATTAATTTTTAACCTCATTAACAATGTTTTGGTGTCGTCACAACAGGGATACGATAGGTCATTCAAAGCTCATAAATACCTACCAGCAATACAATATTTTTGAAACGTTTTCAGTCTGTGCTGAAATCCGAAACACTTAACATGTCTGTGGTTATTGGAGAAGATTAACCATTGTGTCGTAAGAAAAAAAAATCGCGTGACCCCAGTTGTGACGTATCGTGCATAACAACAAATATCCAAGATGGCGGACAACTAAAGATTTCAAATGAAAATATTTCACGAAATAAGGCAGATCTAAAAATTATGTAATAGACTTCCATGTATTGTTTTAGAGTCTCTTTTAAATGAGACGATAAAAAATTTTGTTGCCATTTCCCTTTAATTAAAGGTATCGGGATATGGGTGATTGCGGATAACAGGGCTTCTATAAACTGAATGAAGTCTTCATTTACAGAATCGCGCCCTCGCGTAACGGACGTAATGCTATTCTTTAAGATCAATGATCCTCTGAAATAGATTTTAAATTGTCTTTATGCTAATCGTAATTGTAACCTTAGCAAGATGAAACGGCTTCTTGCACCAATTCCTCACATAAAAATTGTCAAAATGATCCAACGTCAGTATGGTGGATGAAAATAAAAATACACTTGTTTAGGACACTGAAACGAGCGCGCCAAACTGCGTGAGCGTGACTAAGTAATTTATATATAGTGAACCTTCTGGTTAATTCCTCTTCTATGTCAGTGAATTACAATAAATTTTTCTTAGTGTCTTTTAGGCTAGCACACACGGTGGTTATTTTCGCGTGCAGTAGGCTCAAATTTCCAGCGGACATCGTACAGAAAATTGAAGTCTTAAAATTGATGCAGCATCTGGCATATGCATGGCATATGCTAAACATTTTGTGAGCAGTGTCCGCTGACAAGAAAACGAATGAGCTCTACACAGCAAAAAATGAACAACCTGTTCTGGCCTGATGAAAACAGCAATGAACAATGTTTTGCTGCCCACATTGTTCAAGGTTGTCAACAATATTGTTCAGTATTGTTGAGCCTGAATTAGCCTGCAATCAGGTGTAACAATGTTGAACAATATTGTTGACAACCTTGAACAATGTGGGCAGCAAAACATTGTTTAATGCTGTTTTCATCAGGCCAGAACAGGTTGTTCATTTTTTGCTGTGTATATAATTGTGTCTGGAACGGGGTAAATACCAACCTAAAATGATCAGGCTTTGTGATTGGTCATTTGAAACAAAAGTTATTATTGTTTGTGATTCGTTCTTTAGAAAATCAATTTCTATAGTTTATTGTCTTTCATTGTTACAACCAACCACTCACAAAGCCTGTTAGTACAGGTGGTGGCAATCCCTGCATGGAACGATAATTAGCCGCCATTTTTGAAGTCAAATTGAAGGCCGTTATTGCTAAACAGGAACCTATTTTCAAACGTCGTTTTTAACCTTAGTAATATCATAGTCACCTCGAAATCCTTTGTTTTACTAGTGACGATTAATAATGGTAATTGCACTGAGTGGAGTGCAATTTGGTCTGAAATCAAACGCGTGATTACAAAATCGCACGACCGCGAAGCGGGAGTGCGATTTGTAGTCACAAGTTTGATTTCAGACCAAAATTGCACGACACGAAGTGCAATTTCCACTTTATTACATTCATTTTGAAATCTAAAACAAGACACACCTCCCGCCTTCCTTCCGGTTCTTCTTCGGTGCGGTAGCATAGCAACAAGCGAACAAAATCGAAGGACATAATTGTACTTAACAAATAGATTTCATTTTTGCGTGCGTCTGTACTGTAATAGATCACAGATGACGTCATAGCGTGTGAAGAACAAAAAAGTACGCACGAGACGCAGTCGAGTGCGTGACTTTTTGTTCTTCACACGCTATGGCGTCATCTGTGATCTATTACAGTACAGAAGCACAAAAAAATGAAATCTATTTGTTTTATATTATAATAAAGTTGGCAAAAATCATGCAAAGACCCGCGAAATAAATTAGCTAAATTAGATCACGCCATCAGTTGACGTCATCCGTGCGTGTGTACTTTAATAACACACAGCTCGCGACCAATGAAAATGCAGAACGAACACGTATTATTATATAAAGGTATTTAACAAATGGAGAAGATAATGAACTTGTTTGTGCATAAAATCTTGGCCAAAGGAATAGCAAGGTTAGTTTAAACATTCTATCAGCTTTATTCGCGATTTAACAGGATTCAACAACGGATTTTTGAGCTAAAACATATTAAATTTATCTGGACTTGCTTGTCGCTGCCATATTGTACTAGTTATTCAATGTTATTCACAAAGGTTTTATTTCTGTAATGTGTAGCATCGTTTGATTTGTTTGGCAACTTAGCTAGTGTTTTATCTGTTTTTCAGTGCTTGTGTACTAGCCTTTGGCTGCCTGAGAAAATAGTATACGTGATATGAAATTTGTTTATTTTGCTCTTTTGTCACCGTGATCAGATGTTTTTAAAATTTATTTGGTAAATTGAATGCATGCAGTTTGATTTGTTTTGTTGGCTGGACTCGGCAGCCATATGCAATTGGGACCAAAAAAGATGCGATTAATGAGCAGTTCTTTAATCGCACCCAAAATGATGCGATTTGGGGATTAATCGCACTATTTTTGACCAATCAGAATGCTGGAAATACCATTGATTTCAAAATGAATGTAATAAACAACTAAATAACCCGATGAATATACACCAGGTAGGATTAGTAACTAATCGTACCAAATATTTAGGCATTAGGTACGATTACTACAATCTTGGACAAAACTTGTTGAGACTGCTCACAATTTTTGTTGTAAACCCCCCCTCCCCCAGTTCAATGTTGACATAATTCGACAGCTGCATGTCCGAAGCATAGGTATCATATCAACAACATTGAATTGGGGGGTGTGGGGGGGGGGGGTCGGCAAATAGAATGATACGTGACCTTCCGAAAATGACATATGATCGCCCATGTGTCTCAACAATTTTGTCCAAGATTGTAGCAAATCGTACCTAATTGTTTATGCTAAGTGCCATTTCAGCTCTAGTTAAATCCCCTAAAAGCGTTCCTATTGTCTCGGTGACAATTAATATTACAAAGTAATAAAATGACTTTGCGGTTGCTTGGTGATTAAATGTTTCTCAAGCCTCGGGAGGTTTAGTAAAAGTCCCTCGGCGCTGCGCGCCTCGAGGCTTTTACTAAACCTCCCGAGGCTTTCGGGTACATTTAAAGGGAATGACAACAAAAATTTTTATCGTCTCATTTGAAAGAGACTACAAAACAATATATAGAAGTCTATTACAGAACTCTTATATCTGCCTTATTTGGTGAGATATTTTGACTTGAAATCTTTAGTTGTCCGCCATCTTGGATATTTGTGGATATGCACGATACGTCACAACTGAGATCACGCGATTTTTTTTCTTACGACACAATGGTTAATATGCTTTCATAACTGCATGTACGGCAAGTGTTTCGGATTCCACCACGGACTGAGAAGATTTCAAACAATATTTGATTGTTGGTAGGTATTTAGGCGGATTTTCGACAGGCTTATCCCTGTTGTGACGTCACCAAAACATTGTTAATGAGGTGAAAAATTAATCCAAGATGGCGGACAGTTTGTTGATTTAGGTGAGAATATCTCCCGAAGTAAAACAGATATAAAAATTTTGCAATAGACTTCTATTTATTGTTTTAGATTCTTTTTCAAATGAGACAATAAAATTTTTTGTTGCCATTTCCCTTTAATCACTAAGCAACCTCAAAGCCATGTTATTACTTATAAAATGCGCCCTTTTAACCCAGTTTTATGTCTAGACGATATTTGACTTAAATAAGGATTGAGAGGATTAAAAGGGCGCTATTCTAGAGTTGATAACAAAAAATAGATGACTTTTGTGGTGCCTGGTTATCAATCGGAGCCTTTCGTTCCAGGCATACTTATATAGACTTCACTGGAGAAAAGGAACAAAAATGACCCGCGTGACATTTGACACCATCATTGGTGTGGGAAAATGTTCCAAAATAATTTTTCATTCCCGATAAAATTAGAGGACTGCCGTTTTAATTCAAGCGTGCGTCCGGTATGCACCAAATTTCTTTTTCTTTTAAAGTACCCTTCAGCTAATTTGCACAAACATTGACGTAAACACATTCAACATGATTTATATAAACGCAAGTAAAAGAATTGATTTTATATTCTGCACGAAATGTTTAATGCAACGAGCTACTTTGACTGCCAAGATTTCAGGAATTATTCTTCAAACACTATAATGTTTCTGACAAGTTAATGATGGCCATATTAGTCGCCATTAATGAAAGCAATTGGCCACTAGCGTTAATAAAATACCTTCACTGATTGTAGAAAACGTTGAATCATCGCCAAATTATGGACGATAGCTTATAGATGTGCAATTAATACCATCTAAGGATTTCATTTTTAAAACATGATGCAGCCAAATCAAATGTCTCTTGGTGAAAGATGACCAAACTTCAAAGAGGTAGCTACAACTAACCTGAATTTTGCTAAGTAGATCTTTGTAGCAATTAAAGACAGTTACAAGAGTCACACAGAAGCTAGCTTACCGTTCTCTTTCGGCGGCCGATCACACCTCTCAATCCCAAAGTTTTCTGCAAAGCTTGGAGTTTTGGATTTGGCGGACAACTTTTGACCGGTTTTGATTTGTCAAAGAAGCCTTCGTTAAGCAATACCAACTGCAGAAGCACAAGAGTCGCGAGTATCGCCTTCATTGTCAACGTTGCTGCTGCATTTAATGTTGATATGAATTTCGGACACGGTATAACGAAGCGAATGAATTGCTGCTATGTTAAAGACTCTCTTTTATGCCATGAGAGACAGGAAATTGCTCGCAGACAGTTGTTTGCGGGGGAACGAAACACCCTTTACTTAGCATATAGAAATACTGCTTTAGAATTGCAATGTTGCGTAGTTTAGAAAGCACCACGCCCAGCAATTATTGTCTTAACATCATCCCGGTCATATATTGCGTGTCCGTGTCGTGTTTACGAGAAGATGTAACATCTTCAAAATTAAACAAACTTTATCCGTATAGACCACCTTCCGTCAAAACCGCTTTTCTAAACTGGAATACTGATCCCCAAGCATATGCATTTTTTAAGCTACTGTTCGCTTAATCATACAATCCTATCTTTACTCTGACACATTGCATGGAAGGGGGCGAGAATATTATAGTTATGCCATTTGCCAAGTTTTGAATACTTATAATTCAAAATCTCAACTTATGCATGCAACCATGCCAGATGTTTTCTTGCTCGAATTAAGGACACTCAAAAAATTCTCGATAAACCTTATAGAAGTTTCCTTATAACGAAATGGGCAGTTTAATTAGATCTTCCTGTTACTGCTTATTAGATACTCCTCGGCTTTTGGGCTTCATAGAAGATTCTTTGTTTCAAAGGAACACAACTAAACGAATTCACTTTGGCATAGTACAAAACATGGACTGGACTTTGGACTGGACCCAAAATTGGACTCAAAATTGGACCCAAAATTGGACTCAAAAGATATATATTTTTTCCGATAAAAACAACCACGAGAAAGTTAATTAGCAAAAGACCTCACTTTTCCTTGTCCTGTCTGTTTTATACTACGTATAACACCCTCCAAAGTTCTATATTTTGTTTTATATTAACCGTGTCTAAGAAAACGGACAAATGCTCGTTAAGCAACTCCTAAGACAGCAAGAAGAATTTGCGCCGTGAATGCGGAATGATCTGAATGACCTAGAATATATCCGTATCCATGCATGAATATATCCGTATAAACGATAAGCAAAATAGATATTCTCTATCAGACCCTCTTTGTATTCCATATCGCAGATATATACATTTCAACGTGCTTGCAAACTTCGTTTTGCTAAACATATTTATAAAACCATATATATTTTAATATAGTTGTGTGGTTTGTCAGCCAAAAGCGCACCGTATCGTAGTTCCGTTTGTGATGGCATCGCCGTTATTTTTAAACGATGATGTACACGTCTTACTCTGTGTCGTGTGTCGTGCTTTGTGGGTCAACATCCGGCGTGGGTCGTGAGTAAGGTCGTGGGTCACTTTTTCCAATCTGCATGTGTCGTTACAGGAATTTAAATTATTAGTTTATTACACACAACTAACTTTTACCTATTATTTAGTTTAGTGCAATATCTAAAAGTAGTTTAAGTTGCAGCTTTTAAATTTTTTATTCTCTCCGATTACTCATGCTAGTTGTGTCATCCGACACCAAGATAACACCTACACGGACGCTATATTAATTGTTGTGTGTGTCCAACTAGCAGTCTTTGACTTGGTCGGTTCAAAGTTATTTGATCGTGCTATACAACGGCAAAGCAAAAACTGCAGCTACGTTTTAGTGGAAAATGTCCAATCCTCGTTTCTATTCAGAAGTTGTTTCGGGTTCGTCAGGCGAGAGTTCGGGCGTAAATTCAATGAATTACATTATTTCCTAAAGTCATTAAATTAGTGTTACTTTATTAATGTATGACTTTTCCAATGGCAATGATTTTGTTCGAAACATCGAGGAAAACGTAACCTCTTATAAGCGAACTTAGAAAATACAAAACAATAACCACTCCGTAGATACAACGTTTCGACTATCTTGTGGTATACAGCATAAGTGAAACACAATATCAATGTGTATTAGCTAAAGATTTCTACCTCTTTGAAGGCTTACAGTTACTTTTGAAAGTCAAGTCCCGGCTTTTGGCGTTGAATATGAAGAACATTCAGTGAAATAGCCTATTTTTATATATCGATTCTAGCAGATATGTAAACGTTTTTTAGCTTTTATTCTTTCTCTTTATGATTCTGAACATGATTGCTTTTTGCAATAATACGTTTTGATATAAGTTTATATGCTTCACTCCGTGATATAGATAGTTTTCGTATAAATGATAATTGTAAAGTGACCCACGACCTTCCTCACGACCCACGCCGGAAGTTAACCCACAAAGCACGACACACGACACAGAGTAAGACGTGTTAAATAATTGTTTAAAAATAACGGCGATATCATTACAAACGGAACTACAATACGGTGCGCTTTTGACTGACAAACCACACAACTATATTAAAATATATATGGTTTTTATAAATATGTTTAGCAAAACAAAGTTTGCAAGCACGTTGAAATGTATATATAATATATCTGCGATTTGAAATATAAAGAGGGTCTGATAGAGAATCAGAATATTTATTTTGCTTATCGCTCGGAATTTAGTTTCTCTGACGAGCCAGTTATAATTTTATTCACAATTTTTCATTGATTTAAGTAAAAGACTGATACAGCTGTCAGTTAATCATATTTTGAAGTGATGACATCGTCTGTTGAAGCAAATTTCCAAACTTTGACAAGTGAGTGGGTTGCCAAGAATTAAGCGCGATGTTGAATTTACGTTTGACTTAATACTGAAAAATTTAGCTTTTGCTCCAAAAAGATATTTGTTTCCTGTTACTTTCAATATGTTTATGTTCCTTTCGAAACCAATTTTTTTGTATTATAAATTCCGCTCATGGCCAATAGTTTGTTGTGAAACTCGCTACCGGAAAAGTACTTTAAATTACGGTTGTTGTTGATGGTCGTGAAAGTGATAAAACATCCATAATCACGTGGGCCGTCAGTGCAATGATGTCTTTGATACTGTATAAATGTTTTCGTACAAATGGTAAAAATATTTTTCAATTGACTAATGCGTTTAGTCGATCGATTTCAGTGACATTTTTGTATTGTTGTTCGAGTACGAGCGTTGACTAGTTTGAGTCGAATTTTAAAAAATCAGCCTTTTGCTCCAACATGATTTTAGCTCGAACTTGGCCTTCATGTTTATATCTACCCACCTGATTTGTTAGCGTGCTCTTAAAAATTACGCTAAAAGGTCGTTTAGTCCACTGAAAATGCTTGTGATCCATGTTTGTTATATGATTTTTAAATATCACGCATTAATCACGCAATTTCCACGCGTTCATGCAGGCTTATCTGGCGCATGCTCAGACAAATTTCCCAGCTGCTTAAAGTGTCATAAAAGTGAAATTGATACGAACAGTAATACATATGATGTGGTTAAGTTTGAGTTATGTCATAGAATGAAAATAATGTATTGTTCACCTTTAGCTTGTAAAAGTGAAAAGCATGCCGAAGGTGTGACATTGGACATATAAGACAATAAGACTAAAATTAGAAAAAGACCAACCGCAAAGTCGTTAAAGCTTACAAAAACATACCTTCATAAAAGTTTCTTTAAATAAAACAGGAAATTTTAAACAAATTCTCGTCGACAGCCGTAACGTTTTTTAGACACCTTGTGCGGCTTCTAGGCTTCGCAGGAACACAGCTTAACGAAACTTTAGATCATTCTGTTTTATCAATCGACTTCCGTGTCGGAAATCAAACCCATAATGATATACTAGTAAACATAGGTGATTATACAAGTATATTGGAACGCTCTATACTCTGAAATCATACTTAGATTTAATATATTTCTATATAACGATTGCAAATTTGCAATATCACCTTAAATTGGCTGAAATTGACGTGATTGCACAACAAACTATACGCATATGACAGAACGTACTGAAATGCCTGTAAATTAGTTACTACCATAAACTATGAAATCTAGTTTTTCAGTCAGGGTTGCCAGATCACTGCATTTTTGAGGCCAAATCGTCATTAGTGTAGGCAAGTAAACAAAGAAAACAAAAGGCAAGTACAAAGAAAACAAAAGGCAAGTACAAAGAAAAACAAAGAGCATTGTTGAAGATTTGGCCTCAAAAATGCAGTGATCTGGCAACCCTGTTTTCAGTCATGCATGTTATGGTCGCATGGTAATTTACATAAGCTTACAAATTTATTGTTAAGCCTCGAATTTCAATTTTCTGTATTAGGTGTTTCTGAAACCTGGCTTAATGGCTGTTGTTCGGCACAATTGGTTAATATTGATAATTATGATTTCATTTCAAAATTCCGTCCAAATTCCCATGGAGGAGGCGTGGGTTTATATGTTTGGAATAATCAGGACTTTAAATTGCACGGTGATTTAGAATTGATTGATATTGATTTTGCAGAATCTTTGTTTATTGAGATTCGCAAGCCTCGTGGCAGAAACATTATTGTCGTTGTGATTTACAGGCCACCTGATCTGATCGGAATTTGGATTTGTTTTTACAGCAATTTAATGAATTAATGTTGAAAATCTCTAGGGAAAACAAGGTATGCTATTTAATGGGCGATTTTAATTTGAACTTAATGAATTATCAATCTAGCCCTAAAACTGGTGAATTTTTAGATTCTATATATTCGAATATGTTTTATCCATTAATATCTCGTCCAACTAGAATAACTTCGTACACGGCAACACTAATAGATAATATTTTCACAAATAATATTGACAATTTAATGACCAGTGGTTTACTATTTAATGACCTTTCTGATCATCTGCCAATTTTTGTGATTGATTTTGACGACATTTGGTTTGAGGATCATTCGGATCAGTTTGTTGTGTATCGTGATAGAAATCCTAGTAATATGACAAGGTTAAATGATCAGTTGGGGAGTGTTGACTGGTCTGTTTTGGAGAGTATTAATGTCCTAGAGTTGCTTATACAACTTTTCACACTAAATTTACAGAAATTTACAATTCTTGTTTTCCAATTAAAAAAAGGAAAATTAAACGTGGAGGAATTCATAAACCATGGTTATCTAAAGTCCTTTTAAAATCAATTAAAAAGAAGAATGTTCTTTATAGGCAATATGTTAGTAATCCTACTCACGATCGTGAATGTTTTTACAAAAATTATAGAAATAGACTATAAATCATTCATTAAGATTAGCTAAACGTTTATATTATTGCAAAGCTTTGGAGAAATCAAAATCAAGCCTAAAACAAATATGGAAAATTTTAAATGAAGCTATAAATAGGAAAAGAAAATTATCTAAACTACCTTCAGTGTTTAAGATAAATGATCAGGAAATCTCTGATCCTTCTCTGATAGCTGATAAATTTTGTAGTTATTTTTCAAATATTGGTCCTAATTTAGCGGATAAAATACCTCAATCATCTATTTATCATTTATCATCCTTGTGTGGGTGTTATCTAAACTCAATTTATATTAAACTAACAAGTCAAAGTGAGATCATAGAAATTGCGATGGGTTTTGATTCAAATAAAGCTCCAGGCTATGACAACGTTCCAATGGCAGTGGTGCGGCATTAATCGATTGGCATAATTTCAAGGCCTCTGACTCATATTATTAATTTATGTATTTCACACGGTATATAGTTCCTGATGAGATGAAAATAGCTCGAGTTATTCCTCTTTTTAAGTCTGGTGATCAAGAAGCATTTGCAAATTATAGACCGGTTTCTATTCTTCCGTGTTTCTCAAAGTTTCTAGAAAAAGTTATTTATAACCGGCTTTTGAGTTATATAACTAACTTAGGTATTTTTTGTAATAATCAGTATGGCTTTCGAAAAGGTCATTCTACTTCTTTGGCTTTGGTTGATTTATATGATAAAATTTCATCAGCGCTAGCAATCGATCGTAAGGAGTATTCGGTTGGTATTTTTTTAGATTTATCAAAAGCGTTTGATACAGTAAATCATAATATTTTACTTGATAAACTGAGTTATTATGGAATTAGGGGACTGCCTTTGGATTTAGTTAAAAGTTACTTATCGGATAGAATGCAGTATGTACAATATAATCAATACAATTTTTGACAATAATTTTGTTTGCTGATGATACAAATGTTTTTTATTCGCATAAAGCCAGAGATAGATAAATTATCGGAATGGTTTAAAGCAAATAAGTTATCATTAAATTTAGATAAAACGAAATATATGTGGTTTAAATCAAAGCAAAAGAAGGAAAGTTTGAATATAAATTTGGTTATAAATAATTGTGAAATTAAACAAGTTAATGAAGTTCTTTTAATAGTGTAATGTATTGTTCACCTTTAGCTTTTAAAAGTTAAAAAGCATGCCGAGGTGTGACATTGGACATATAAGACAATAAGACTAATTAGCTCGTTAATGCATACAAAAACATACCTTCATAAAAGTTTCTTTTATAAAACAGGAGATTTTAAACAAATCCTCGTCGACAGCCGTAACTTTTTTTAGACATCCTGTGCGGCTTCTAGGCTTCACAGGAACACAACTTAACGAAACTTTAGATCATTCTGTTTTATCAATCGACTTCCATGTCGGAAATCAAACCCATAATGATATACTAGTAATACA
Source organism: Muricea muricata (assembly GCA_963855995.1). Taxonomy (NCBI): domain Eukaryota; kingdom Metazoa; phylum Cnidaria; class Anthozoa; order Malacalcyonacea; family Plexauridae; genus Muricea; species Muricea muricata. Next base: position 14,744,723 of record OY979720.1, on the reverse strand, counting down.
TAGGTGATTATACAAGTGTATGGCAACGCTCTATACTCTGAAATCATACTTAGATTTAATCTGTTTCTATATAACGATTACAAATTTCCAATATCACCTTAAATTGGCTGAAATTGACGTGATTGCACGACAAACTATACGTATATAACAGAACGGAACTAAAATGCCTGTAAATTAGTTACTACTATAAACTATGAAAACACAGTCAACTTTAAGTAGCTTCGGTGGCTCAATTGATTCTTTCATTCTGGTCTGATTCAGATGTCTTTTCCAACTTCCTTAACTGCTGTTTGCGTTGCTTCTTCTTCACTCTCAGTTTTGTCACGAGGTTTTTGAGGGGAACACAGGTGCTTATTAAACAGCAATCTCGTACGCCATTCTTCACCGTGCACTGTCTCTTGTAGCACTGCTTCTCGCGTCGTAACTGTCGTAGTTCGCGTCTGACTCGGGTCGCCTATAAGGATTCAAATGATGTTTGAAGGTTTTTGCTATACATTGCAACAAAATGTTGATCACTGTACAGTGTCTCACAGAAAGAATGTCACTTTAGCGAAAATTTGAATACAATCATTCTTCATAAAGATTTTTTCAAAGTCGAAAATTATTATGTTACGTCGACTGGCATTGCTATTAATTTGAAGAACATTGGTGAACGCTTTACAGAAGTATTGCCTTTTGATTTAAACCATATGATTTTTCCTAATTTCCCAACTTTACTAAAATGCAGCAGCCAATATGTGATTGCGGCAATATGAAAATCAATGTTTAATGCTCATTCGACATGTACACCATTTACAAACCATGTTGTGGCATATAGCAAAACAACTGCATTAGATATTATTTTAAGTTTATCTTTCTCCAATATTGAATTTGACATGCAGAGTTATATGGAGTTTCGTCTTGGAATTTAAGCATTTTTCTTGGATTTCTATTCGATATAACCTTGTACATACGAATGGTCAGATCATTTGGGGGGTGGCGTCGAACCCTCGTCCTTGTGAATGCTAATTTGTTCGACCGCCTTACCTCAGCGTCAGTGATATTCAATTCTCGCTTTCTGGTCGTACCCAAACTACCGGCAGAAATCACAGCTTCTAAAACACTGTCCTCGTCCCGACAGCTGAAGACACAATCATAAGCCTCGCTACCGCAAAGCCAGTTGGGATAGTCTGCGAGTGCGCAAAGAGAAAAGGCGGGAAATTCACAGGAGCCGCAGCACTGGTAAATATTATATGAAAACATGGAGTCGTCGTTTTCGTCTTTTATGATGGATGCATGGAGACAACTGAACGTCCAGGTCATCTAAGAATGCCAGAATAGAAAATCGGTACACTAGATTACTGTATCGAACAACTAACGTTGCTAGTGCAGGTAGTGAAGTAATTAGTAGACGTAAGGTACAGGTTCCTTCGGAGAGCCTTTGCCCGAAACGTCGATTTTCACTATATCCTTTCAGGCATTGAAAGAACCCATACTTTTGTATACTGGGTTACTGTATGTCCTGTTTGATTAGTACTAGTTAAATAATTTTTGAGCAGCTGGTATTTATGAGCTTAAAGATGAAGATCAATAGAAGTTTACGGGTTTTCCCAAAAGCTATTGTCCTCTCCACCAAATCTCACTTTCATGTAAAGAGAACGTATGCGTCAATACGAGGCTTGGTGGTGAGGACAATAACCCCAGGGAAAACCCGCATAAGTGCTATTGCAAATACCAAATTAATGTGCTTGCAAAATAAGAAGTGTTGGGCGATTGCCACAAAACATTGTTTTCCGCCCGGAAGATAGAAAACTACAGTCATGTGTTAAATATCATATTCAACTGTTTGAAAGGGTAAACTTCAAGTGGGCAGGGCTTTGAAGGCGGAGGGGGGTGGGGATTACGGGGTTAAATAGGTTATGAATATTTAATACACAGCTATCTCACTCTGATAAACAATAGTTATAATACGAGCGCACCAACTATGCATTAAGTTTGATACATATCATCTTACGTCAACCTCGATCCCAGGGTCTTTTCTTAAATTAGGGAAGGGAAAAACTGACCCTGGCATCGGCTGGTCACATGACACCCAGAATATCTGGGTGTAAGAATATGTTAATTTCTGTGCTCTCTGTATGTTTGCATAAATAATAAATCAGAGAAGCAACTTTTAACGTTCTATGCAATAGTTCGATACCAGGGCCTTTCCCTTCCCCAATTCAAGAAAAGGCCCTGGGATCGAGGTTGCGTCTTACGTCATATTACTGAACTTTGTTTGAGTTTACAACGCATACATGTGACCGAAATACTGTAATGTCAGTGCTAGATAGGCTCATTAGTTATTCATGAATTTCACAAAACATTTATAATATAGCATTAGTAATAAGTAATTATCATCTGTTGTGAATCCTCACTCTCGTGATGTTAACCGTATCACAACCGTTCTAGACCTTCACCAAAGTACTGGTAGTATAAAATGAAATTAAATTAGCCATAGTTGTTATTCAAATTAATATAGGTAAAAAGGAACTTATTTCACTCTTTGTTTGAGGCTCAACTGAATGTAGGATTTTTCCTTGCAGGGAAACGTGGAATGCAAAATTTCCAATTACTGATTTTCATATAGCATCGCTGAATCATAGCACAATGAGTCTTACTTTATGCCTATTGAGGCCAGTGGTCTTGTTTCATATTTCTCGATCCCGTGAAACAAAAAGTCTTTGGCCAGATTAATTCAATCTCGAGTGCGCAAAAGAAATTATTTCATTGGGGCAGCAATCGTACCGGCTAATTAGTTGTGTATATAGTCTTCTTTTACTTTTAATAGAGGACAATTCAATCAAAATGTATATATATTGTGATGTTCACAGCAAACCGACAGAAATATTCAATATACTGAAGACAGTCGATAATTATTCAAATGTGCTCTCAAAAAACCTATTAATATCTGATTGTAAGTCCATCAAAGAGAACCTTTATACAGAAACGTCATGGGCAAGTAATCACGCTAGTTGCTAATATCAAAAGGCAGAAGACCGATCGACATTAAAAACCGTTGAAAATTTAAAATTCAAACCACAGGAAGCCACTATATCGTATAGCGGATCCGAACTGATGTTTCCCCTGTGCTCTGGTTTGTATCAAAGTCATTCCTTATTGTATAACGGTTGGATCTTTCGTGACCGACTGACTGACAGCTTTCTTCCTTGTTTGAAACGAGATTAAATTAGTTGAAAGGTTAGAGGTCCAGGCTTGCATTAATGTTCCATTTGTTAAATCGCACTTTGGTTAAACTGGTCAAGTCAACAATGTTGCAATACTAAATTATGTAGATTCCATCATTAGATAACTACGCCTAATTTTGTAAGTATAAAATAAAAAATACCCACTTGTGTGGCAACTTATATAGCGCCACCCGCAACTGCAGTTGTCGGTTTGCACTATACAGTCGATTCAACAAAAACCAAACGCAAATCGTAAAGTAAGCACCGGTTTCAAACTTGGTAGTTGAATATGGCAGGTATTTGTGAATTTCTGTTAAGGAGATATTTACGATGTCTCTAAGAAATGACCCCCATGCATATATGATTTCTAAACTGATTAATTGGCGCTCCTATCGTGTTTTCCATGTCAGAGTCTAACGTTTACAGTTTAAGAGAACAACGTTTTTAAACTATGTGCATGTCATGCCAAACTCAATTATCAAGTAGCAGACGTTCCCCTCTCCATTAGTAACTCCAGACGTGGAAGGTTTGAACAATAGTCTTGTACAGAACACTTTGAAACTTGATACAACTATCCAGTACACAAATGAACTTGTGGCAGTTGCGCTGAAATCCTTACCTCCCGTTTAACGACCGATCTTTGTGCATTTCGCTCGAAAATACTGGCATAATACTCCGATAGGTCTGTTTGGTTCTCGCACTTAGGCCATTGTGATTTCGCCGCCAAAGTCAGCTTGGTTAGACCAACAGCAAAGACAGCAAGGGTGAATAGAATTGTTTTGATTTCCATGTTCCTTCGAGATTGTTGGTTGAACTATCTGAAGCGTTTAATTGGGAAAGGCTGCATTTGTATAAAGATTAGCAGAGGAAATGAAGGTTATTCATAATTAGATATGGGTGGTTGGGTCCGTGAGACCTCAAGCCCCTTTTCAACCTCGATCCCAGGGCCTTTTCTTAAATTAGGGAAGGGAAAAGGCCCTGGCATCGGCAATCTCGTTCCCCGAGCCTGCGATCCCTTGGGAAGGAAACGGAGGCTCTGGGATAATCCGTGATCGACATACAAAAAACTGTATGTCGCCTGTACAGCGCATGCTTTGGAAATAAATAGTTCAATAAGACGAAGGGAAGAAGCAGGCATATAAGTGACTTTCCATAACCAGTAGGCAAGATACAAATCGTGTCTTTCCGGTCGACAACATCAGCCTTTACCGTTCGTATTGACACTCCTTCAATTTGAGATTCTTCTTACCCAGTCGCTCTAACGCTTCGTCCAACACAGAATTAAATAAACTAATATTTTCTACTGACATTACAAACAAAATAGTAAAAGTACTGTTCCAAAAAGCTTTAGAAAAAGGCTATTGCGGCTTATTGAATCGCATGCGCAGTACAAGCGACATACAGTTTTTTGTATGTCGATCACGGATTATCCCAGAGCCTCCGTTTCCTTCCCAAGGGATCGCAGGCTCGGGGAACGAGATTGTGGCATCGGCTGGTCACATGACACCCAGAATATGTGGGTGTAAGAATATGTTAATTTCTGTGGTCTCTGTGAGTGTTTGCATAAATAATAAATCAGAGAAGTAATTTTTAACGTTCTATGCAGTGAACTCTATAAATACTGGAACGGTAACTCCAGATAAAAACCCTACGTTTGGGGGAAGCCAAGATGGAGGCAACAACTACAAATGTCGTAAACAGTCTTAGCACTATTTTCCCGAGGTATTTGCTATTTTTAAAAAAGACTTATCGCAAACTAGGTTATAAGTTCATAAACCATAAAATTACCTCTTAAATCAAAATAAAAACATCAAATATCGGTACATTCCTAGAAGAATGGTTTCAACCGCGCCGAGAGAAACAATAGAAAAGGACTGAACTTGATAACCTATTGATAACCAATTTGGCTTCAAAGATGGCGGCCAAGTTATCGTTCCAGTCTAATTTAGAGTTCACTGGTTCTATGCAAAACAGCCAGCTTTAAGGTAATTAACTTCCTATAAAAGCAACCTTCTACGGACTATAGCTGGCTTTACATCTTCGGCTGTATATATGACACTATAATGCCCAATGAAATCACAGTTAATAGAAGAAGACTAGTTAGGCTAGCTGTACCACGTGACAAGTTATGTTATTCAACCGTGCTTTGACGGGTCACGTGGTCCGATCCCTGCATCAAGTTTCAATCGCTTAATTAGATTATATAAAAACATGCGCTCGAAAGTTCAAATATAAAGGGGTTCCTTTTTATTTTATTCCTCTATTTTCGCTGGGATTGTGGTTGAATGCCATGGCTTGCGAATGCTATCTATTACATGGTTATTCTAGCAGTTAAAAGATGAGGTTTTTGGTTTTTGAAACTGGCTTCAGCGCGTCCCGACGAGAGTAAACACACATAAAAATTAGAAAAAACGCACGAAAAGAACGACTAAATTAAACAACGAAGACATAAAAGTTGTCGACGAACAATAAGAAACCAAGATATGCGTTGAACGAGGCAATATGTATCTTTGCGAGCATCATTTCAACAAGGCAGAATGCATGTTTGATGCGCGTGTGACATGTAATGTATTTTCTATAATCTTCAGTGAACAGCACATTCACTGCATGTTATTACAGCAAAAAATTAGCTACACGACTCACAATATCTATTTGATATTTACATCGCATATTCGTCTTCTTCAAACTTCAAAGTGTCAAGTCTGGTCACTGAGAGCAACAAAAATCGATCGCTCGTTGATCTGACGAAATTGTGCCATATACTATAATATATCCATAACATGGTCATAGAAAGCTTATTAAGTATTTAAAAACATCGTAATATATGATAAAACAATCTAACCAGGAATCCTTACATTATAAGACCTGCAGTAAGCTAGCAATGCAGTATGTAACTATGCAGATGCAATATATATTAGTTCACTGAAGTTCTGTATATTTTCCCGAACTACTCAATCCTGCATATAACATAAAAATTTTTTAAATCTCGTCTTTAAAGTTTCAATTATCCGGTTTTATTAATAATAAACGTTCTGGAATTACGCATAACCTGAGTTTTGAGACCCAATGCAGGCTTGTCCACACTATTGTTCAGTCCAGTCTCGTAAACAAATTTTCGCCATTGACGCACATTTAATACTATAGTGTCCCATAACAGATGTAACTGTTGTTGCGTTTGTTTTGCAAGGACCACATTCTCTGTACTTCCAACCCGTGTATCTCATTTTGAGTGGTTTGACTATTAATACAGAGTACACAGTCATATTTTATGACAAGCAATTGACATCACACCGTGAATTTCCCTCGAAGCGTCAGTGAATTTTATCCTTATATCGTCTCTTTCAGCTTTGCTCATATCCACGGCAACTTGTACATGATAAACTCATCATTTCAAACATTTTCAGATTCTTCTAAGTAAATTTGAGGCTTGCTTTTCCTCAATATCTTTCAGTTACCCATTCGTCTGTCATACTTGACCTCGGGGCTTTACACTCAAACAATTGTAATTTGATCTCCTAGGCTGTTCTTGGTGTCTGAAATCCCAGCGGGACATCCGTACAAACCGTAATAATAAAAAACTATACATTTTACTAACGAAAAAGGTTTAAAGATCGCTTAAATTTAACAAAATACTCCACATCCTCTATTATTTTCCTAGTATCGCTCTTGCGCTTATGCAGGGAACGCATCACGTGACCTATATTTTGTCGAATTTCAACATAATTTCGGCGAGCCTTTGAAGTTTGCCGACTAGCCTAACCAGTCGTCTTCTATTAACTGTGATGAAATAAAGTAAAACTTGGTAGAGTAATTGCTTAGTAGGTATAATACAGTTAAAACTTGTTTAGAAGATTGCCGTGTGTGAGCTGATAACATGCATAAGTTGTCCCTATACCTTCATCAAATTCCGATAATGAAGCATACGGATATTCTACGTATATGACTTTATACGAAGAGTGTTAATAGAATAAGTGATTTAAAGCTACATAAACAAATTAAGCAAAGGGTTTAAATGGTTTAAATCTCTCTTCAGTTGTATTTTATGAATAAATTATGCACTTAAAGCATTTAATTAACAGTTTGAATGAGCCAATGGGATTACAAAATAGACCAGCCGATGCCAGGGCCTTTTCCAACCTCGATCCCAGGGCCTTTTCTAAAATTGAGGGAGGGAAAAGGCGATCGAAAAATATATTTCTATTTGAGACCCAAAAACACAAGCCGCGCACAAAATGTGAAGGTTTCTGTGAACGTTCTCGACGATTCTGTCATCAAAATTCTGCCAGTGGTTATAGATTCTCCAATTATTAATTTTGAAGAATTTTCTTAGAAATCTTTAAAGCAATCGGTAATCAACCCCTCGACTTCATGTTTCCTGGAATATTCACGGCTTACAAATTCTCAAAATTTAGAAATTACCCATGCGAATTGTGATGAATGTAAACACCAGAAACTACAAAAACGTGTACTGGTAAAAAGAAATCGAGTTGTTTCGACAAACATCACCAGATAATGACTGCAAGCCCAGTCGAAATGTCGTACTGTAATATTTATCTTTACTGAGCTCCATTGTTTTTGTACTTTCTAGCATTACTACAATGTATAACGTTTGGTGAACACCAGTCCAATGTAAATTCCAAGCAGTTAGGGCTGTCTTTACTACTGCAGGTTCTAAATTAATCTGCATTCGAAATCGTCTACCTTTTTTATAAAACCTACTTCCTTTCTGTTATAACCTATGGGTATAAATGCAGCGTTTCTTTGTTCTGTTTATCTAGTGTTTAAGATCTTCGGATCTTCATTGCCAGAGAATTCTTGAATTTTTTCATTGCGACACAAGTTTGGACCAAGCAGCAATGGCGTCTCCCATAGCGGACGCTACATTCCGGTTGTTAGCATTGATTTTCTCTTCTCAACTTGCGCAGTACAGTCTTCAGTTTTGCCGCCTGTGAAAGACGAAGTTTTTTGGCTTAGCAATTCGTATATATGACGACCCTCTAATAAGTAGGCTTCTTATGCATATGTCTGGAGCCGCCTAGAGACATTTATAGGACTATTTATCCCTCTGGCTATTTATTTATTATTGTGTCTATAATTTAGTCCCATTGTCTAGTTCCTATAAGAATCAAATTTTATCACTGTACATTAATTGGTTATCTCTATACACTAAAATTAGGTGTCTTAGCCATCCGTGAAAGTTAACAAGCTCATTCTAGTCGTGGTTTCATTCTAGTTGTAGTATAATGAAGCATGGAAGATTGCCGTTATTGATATGATATGTATACTGTCCGCACTGTGTATGCTTGCTATGAAAATTATTCTCATGAGATCATTACATGCATCCATACCAAATACATATATATAGTGCAATTATATATACGAATAACAAACCTACCTCTCTCTTTACAACAGAAATTTTGGTATTTTGCTTCAGAATGCGAGACACATAGCGAGTTAGGTCCGATTGTTTTTCACATAGTGGCAAGTCTAGATGAGCCATGGCTACTTTCACCATGATCATCCAATATGTTCCAGAAATGAAAACGATCGACTTGATTTCCAATCTGTGTTGACAGCGACGAGCGTGGAACTATGAAGCGCGGACAATGTGTAACCGTACATATACGCTTGTATTCTACGGGACGCGTTGATTTCTACGATTATGAGGGCGGACAAGACTACTGGGTACAATAACAGCCAGTACGTATATGTAATTCATTTCCCGTGCATGGATGACAGATTACATTCAATAGATCTATCGATATATTTAACCCTTCACTGTATAGAAACTATGAATCGTTGTTATAAACCCACGACTTATAAATAGAACTGCATAGAAAGAAATATCAGTCGTAGCATTTTCGGAAGCGTTCGGTATCCGGCTGTAGATTTAAACTATATTTGCCACGCTAGAAATCCATATCTACATGGCCTCTTCTTCACCCTGCATTTTTTTTTCAATACCAAGCGACGAGGAAAAACTTCCGACGAGGAGACCACGACCAAAAAAATTAGAAATCAAAGTTACGAAAATCTTTACATAAAACTGGAAAGGCAGATTTGCCTACATACACTCCACCACAGGAATCGCTGTACATGCAGATTCATGCTTTGTCTGAGAGAGAAAAAACCCCCTTGTTGATTGTTTTAAAGCTCTGTGACTCCCATAGAGATTTTTGAAGAATATAATGATCCATCCATCAATGAGTCTGATAATCTTGGTATATCATAACCTGTTTTCAGTTTGGTCATGACCGTCATGAGACTGTCATATTCGATGATAAAAAACCGTTAAGGGCTATCCTGTGCGCGTGCTGCATTTAATTCGGGCAATATTGGCTGTAGATATGCATTTATCCTATTATCATGGTTCACGACACTTACGATTGATTACGTATACCGATGAACCTCAGTTGGGCCGGCAGGATTTTTCAGGGGGGGGGGCAAAGATGAATTTCACTAGTGATGGGGGAAAATTATGTTACAGTTGGGTATACATTATACAATAATGCTAATATTTATTTAATATTTTCAAACGCTTTCATCTACATCTACATATATTTAGTCGGTAGGACCGTGTACGGTATTATAGGGTTAGATGAGGTTTGACTTTAGACGAAATATTCGAAGATTATTTGTTTTTCTCAAAAACATTCTTCAAAGTTAACAAAGTGTTCGTAAAATATCGTCAACCGAGGGTTAAAAAGGTCTATCTGTGTTCTGGAAAGTTGGGAGAAGACCACTTTCACTTTCGGAAGCTGAAAGAAAAATTTCAGTTGGATAAACTCGTAGGAGATACAAAATCATTACTAATAAGACAAAATTAATTGTTATGAGCACCTTTGTTCGATCTTCTGAACATTCAAGAGTGATCTTCTCCAAACTTCTCAAACTACGGATAGACCTTGTTAACCCTCAGTTGACGATATGTTAGATAGTATTATGTCGCGTCAGAGGGACATATAACCACGCATAGTATTTGTTCTGTGTTAGATAGTTTAGTATATTGGTATACGTCATTTCAAACAGCCTATCAGCCTCGGTACTTTTAGAGTTTAAACATTGTATATGAAAACCCCATGCAATTCTTTGGTTCCCTGCCGATATTTGTTACATACTTTATTTTTCCCACAAAATAATATATGCCAGACGGTTATAGCAATCTTTCAAATATGTGGCTATCAATATTCCGGGCGGAAAACGAAGTTCTGTTAAAAAGATTAGAGCCCAGACAACTATTTTAAATAGAGCCATATAAACGCTATAGATGAAGTTTAAACAAAAATTTTACTGAAGCTAGAAGTTAGCTTCAATAAAATTTTTGTTTAAACTCCATGTATAGTGTTTATATGGCCCTATTTAAATAGTTGTCCGGGCTATAATCTTTTTTACAGATGGTTTTACGTGTCCTGTTAGGGCAGAGTATAGCGAGTGAACAGTAAGGGCCTCTCTGATGTGCGACATGTCCATCTATTTTGTGCAACTGACTGGCGAGTGAGTGACTTTTTGGTTTTAATACAAGCTCCCATATTGTCGACAAAAACACAAAAAAAGGCGGGAAACAAAATCGTGACGAGCCTACGAGACCTCGCTGACTAATTTCAATCGAGGGAGTCAACTTTCATATACACCTGTGTACCACACGTATACATATAGTGCATGGCGTTGCCTGTCCGACAGTTTAGTCCCGCTATGCAAATTTCAAGTTGTCGTCATTTAGTATAGAAACTGAATGTTTTTATGAAGTCAATTAATTCCAAACATTTGCATAGCGGGACCAAATCGTCAGGCGGGTTATGCAATTGCACGAGCGCTGCTCGCTGCTTGACAAGTGACATCAAAAATAAAAGAATGAACCTTGGAGCTTAACATGTCCTTTATTTTAACAGATAGCATTATATGATGACACTGTAGCATTGACGAGATACTAATACGACTATGCGACTACAACACAAACTGCGATATGCAATTACGCGCGCGGCAAGCGAGACGTTTCGAGATTTTGTCATGTTGTTTTGATATAATTAATATTGCTTTAGCCATCCTTGTTTAACTAACTCATCGGCTTCCTCTTCCGTGATAAACGTTTCATCTTCGGAGAGCCGCGGGTGTTCTGTGAACGAATAAATTAAACATTTGAGCCATATATGTTACTCAAACCTTACACAAAGTATACAATACCTGCAGCTAACAACGTAATTTCTGATACACGTGGAAACGAACAACCTACACGCGTAAAAATTACGAGTTGTTGAAGGTTGTTGAAAACAGGATTGAACAATGTTGTGCTGCCCACATTTTTCAATGTTGTCAGCAATACTCGGAACAAGTTGTTGAGCCTGAATCCAGCCTGCAATCAGGTGTAACAATGCTGAACAATATTGTTGATAACATTGAACAATATAGGCAGCACAACATTGTTCAATCCTGTTTTCAACAACTCGTAATTTTTTGCCGTGTAGTTCAAGATTGACGAAAACAGCATTGAGCAATAGGCAATTTCTATGAGAGACTAAATTTTGATTCAGGCAATATTAACAAAATCTTTGATCACAGCTAAAAAAAATTAGTAAAATTAAAACATTTTAACATTAGTAAAACTGCGAAGTTTGGTGGCAAACATGGGAATTGCATGTTGCTCAATGTTGTCAATTGTTCAGCATTGCTACACCTGATTGCGGGCTAATGCAGGCTCAACAATGCTGAACAATATTGTTGACAACATTGAACAATGTTGGCAGCAAAGCAATGTTTAAAGCTGTTTTCGACAACCCTGAACAGGTTGTCCTCGCGTTTTTTGTTGTGTACATAAGAACTTACACATACCTTCATCTCCATTGACCAAACGGCAACCGGATTTCACAACTACAAAATTGAAGAAATAGTATTGCAAATTTATTAATGTAGCATCATGGCGACAATTTTGCAGAATCAGACGAATACGATATACTATTTTTTGCAATCACCCCGCCGCTATGTATCTTAGAGTTGTATACTGTGACCGAATCGAAGTTTTATGCGATATATCAACCCATGCGCGCGGTCTGAGGTGAATAACTAACATATATCACATACTTGCGCCTTTATCAGGGTGATAAACAAGGTGACATAAAAACGATATGTCCCGGCGATATTGTTTTTGTCGCACTGCAAAAACAAAGGCGACGTCCGACTGCCGTCGGACGTGAAAAAGCAAAATATGTTATGACAGAAGGCCTATAACAGAACGATATCTGCAACTCTTATTCTTGGCTTGTTTTTGCAAAGCTCTAGCTGTTTAACGTATTTTTTACAATGTTTTTGCATTCATTCGAAAATGAAATCAAATATTTATAATTAGAAAATAAAATCTGATTTTCGCCCCTGAATAACTCTGATAAAGGCACAAGTATGTGATAAATAGGTTATCACATTCGAGGCTCGGTAATATCAGTTTTATCGCTCTCGTTACGATGTATCGTCCCTCGAGCAATAAAACTGATATCACCTGATCCCTCATGTGATAACCTATACATATCATTATTTGATGAAGTTCACAAGTGAGAAACAATAACTTTGTTGTGATTACGCTGAAGTGATTACGCTTCAGCTTTCAGTGAAGTGAGAAACACAACACATTATTGCTTTTAATTGTGGCCATCAGTCGCCTTAACCATTATTTAATCATATGATCTAATTAGGGGAGAAGACTAGAGGAGCAATGTAATAATACATCAACTATTTTAATTCCCAATAATGCATGTAAATTGTGCATGAAATTCTCGCCTCAAAACTCTGAACCTTTGTTCTTCCTAATACTGGACCTTATATTAAATGAGTTGAAATCTGAAGGAAATATTGCTCACCAGCACTTGTCTCAAAATTGTAAGACTAATTACCTTTATGTGTAGAATTCTTCAACAAGCCACAAATCCTTCGCCCATGTTTTTTGACTTTGTCTTTCAATTTGCGAAACCACCCACGCCGACGTCTACGACGGCGACGCCGCCATAGTGGTGTGCGTTTCAACATTTCTGAGTCGTCGTCTTCACCACTTGATGGAGTCTCGTCTACACTCTCCAAGGTATTCTCTCTAAAATATCCGAAAATAGAAAGAAGTACAGTTATTGTTTTCCCGTTTCGTTGGTTATTGACGATTTTGTCCTGTCGCAGACGGTCAAGGTCGGCAGAGTCACATTTATATCCTAGACACGACCCAAACGCCATCGGCGACATATAAAAAACAGGATTAACTATAAAAGCATCTCTCTTCCCACTTCAAAAACATCATGGGGTTACGGTTCTAACCCACCTACTCGAAGGATAAGTACAAGAGTAAGAACAACACCATCCATAAGAAGCCTCTTGCTGGTTTGCAGTTAGTGATAGGACCAGTTAATAATACTTATAGAGCTCAGTCTATCTCACTATGGTGTATGCGCTATGGTGCATGCTGTATACGTGTACCTGTCCAGGCTTTAATGAGCGAGTGTCGTGCAAATTTTGAATGTCATTTTATTATGTAGCGTGATGTCTGAACAATATACTACACTGTAGCGAAATATTTCCGGAGTTGGGTCCGCAGTATATAAACCTCTGTACAGGTGCAAATCATTAAATCTCGAGTCGACTGAACTCAACACGAATTCAATAACAAAACTACAGTAAACAGAGTCAAGCAAATTAAAATCATTTAGACTTACGATGTGTCATCATTATAGAACTTCTCCAGGGCTTGGTCTTCAAAATCATCTGAAGTTTTTTCAGAGTGTCCAACCGCAAGAAACACAGCCGCGACGGCAACGAGCAAGGCTAGGACTGTCCAAATCTTCATCACGATGCCAGCTTCGATCTGCTCTGGGTACCTCAACCGTTTTCTCCCCCTTTTTATACGTACGGCGATTGCGTGGTCCAAAAAGGATAAATAATTTTCGGCACGAGTTTAGCTGGGAATGCGGACAAAGACCTTGCCCAATTTTGCAATCGGAAATGAATGTAAGTGCAATTTCATTAAAGAGAGTTTGGAATTAGGTTTTAAAGCTTAAACAGGAATGTTCGCCGCTTTCTATATGTTTAATTGTGCTGTTTAGAAAATTACTGAACGAAACAAACAGGAATTCGGCGATACCAAATCTCAAGTTTTTCATATTTTCTCACGGAAACGAAGTTAATTGCTTCTCAGCTATAAAACATGCAGATCATGTGTCTTCGTGAGGCGTTTGAAAAAAATACAATGTTTAACGCTTAAAAAAGATAAATGGGAATGTATGTATCATTTTTATTTTTGAAATATTACGTTTGTGTAGAAATATTGGAAGTGAGTTCTGGGATTTGAGATATTTCGCCATCAAGGTTAACATTCCGCTATCACGTTAATATGCATATATCGTGTGTATACGAAAAATAATGATCGTATTTTGGCGTCATCCTGTAGCGAGTCCACTACTTAATCTCCTGACTGAGTAACAATATTACAGCTAATTCATAAAGGTTGTCCTTCCAAAAGCGTAAGCTGTAAACTATGAGCGCACAAAGAATAACGAGTTTTGACCTCTAGACCCGGAATTATTCATTTAAAACAACATCGAGGACACACAGGAAACCATTAGCGGCAAATTTACTTGCTACAAAGGTAATTCCTTGAGTATCAAGGCCTAAATAAACAATACCACAATCCCTATTTGGCCCCCCCTTTCAAATAAGCCCCCCCTCTCTCATAAGCCCCCTTTTGAGTGAAAAAATGAAATAAGCCCCGTCTCTAATTACCCCCCCCCCATAATATTAATATATATATATATATATACCTTCAATACCATTACTGGTAGAGCGGATATATTTATTTATTTCGTAGACCTGCTGTGCTACTCCGAGTTTCACGCTATAAAGCGATCGTCAGGCAACTGACAGATCTGGTAGCAACTGACAGATCGGAGTAGCAAAGCAGGTCTACGAAATAAATATATATATATATATATATATATATATATATATATATATATATATATATATATATATATATATATATATATATATATATGTATATATATTATATGTTGTTATGTTGTATATTATATGTTGTTGTTACCATATATATTATATGTCGTTATATTGTTAATATAAATGTTGCTGTTATATGATATATACTGTGTAATGATTTTGAGTTTATTGCAGTTTAGAGATAATCTCCATCGCTGGTTTTTTGGATGAATAATTAAGCCTCCCTCTCAATTAAGCCCCCCTCTCCAATAAGCCCCTCCCCCCTCAAAAGCTCCTGAAATGAATAAGCCCCCGGGGGGGCTAAATAGAAAGGATACGGTAATCCATCATTCCTTGCGCTCTCATAGTTCACAATGTACGCTTTTTGAAGGACAACTTTAACTGAAACAGGCGTATATGTATTTATAAAATGAGTGGCCGTTCTTCGTCAGTGCATAAAGATACTTTGCACCCTAATAAAAAAGGACAAGAATTTTCAAATGCTTCATAAAGCCGCCCAAATAGTGGTTCAATGAAACTGCATTTAAAATTAAATGTAAGAAACGGGTTGAATTTTAGTACCGATTACATTCGACAGGTTTGTTAGTTGCTTCTTCACATCATCGGCTGATTTCTGGTCCTTGAAAGGCAAAGCAATTCGCAGAACTTTCTGTTTGCTGGGTTCTGGATCTTGGTTTGTTGTGATGTAATCTACTCACGCATACTAAATCCCAGATAGGTCATACAAAACCAGAAATATCATTAATTTTTATTCCTACTTCGCCAAAGTATAATAATATGTGGCCGATTATTATGAATACCCTTAACTATAATCATTTCTAACTATGGTAAAATTGAAAACCAATATTGCCCATGCACTCATTGGTTGTACGCCATAAAAAGCTACTTTTCCGGCTGCGTATTTAAATTTGGTGTGGCCTACATAGAATTCTATTGATAAAACCGAAAGGTCTGTCAAGTTGTGCTTTTCTGAGGAAATTAACTTCCATGCAGAAGCCACAGTCAAGGATGTCGCAAAAACTACCGGTCGAGACGTCCTTTTTTATTAAGGCTCAAGGAACAGAAACCACAACAAGCAGACAACTTAAGGAAGAAGGAAATGAAACAAATTCCGAAATAGACATCTTGTATTCCTTTGGAATGAAGACGAAATATCACCGACTCCGTCGTTTTCTTGTTGTTTTTTGTGGGGTTTTTTTCTTGAATATCAGGAATACTAGATGTCTATTTTTGGAATTTATCTTATTTTGCACGAGGAACATGTGTGGCAAAACAGGAAGATCCGAAATTATATTCAAGATTAGTGTAATTCCTGTTAGATCTGATTCGCGCTGATTCGAATCAAGTGCGAAATCCCCTACTGTGAAAACCCGGCCCAACATTCCAATAGCGGAAGTGAATTAAGTCCAATTTCATGAAAGAGACTTTTACAACTTGAACACGACTTTCCGACTTTCAACAACTCTTTTTCTACATGTTTGCATTCGGTTTTTAATTGTCCTCTCTTTGGTGGCCTCCTTGTAAGTTTACTCAGAACGAAACGAACAGGAATTCGCCGATGCCAAATCTCAAGTTTTTTTTCCGTTTGCTCACGATAACAAAGTTATACCACAGAAGTACGCGCACAATAACAATCGCCAAAAACAAATTTTAACTAAAAAGTTATATATTAACAAAACATATAGTTTGTTCGCTATGGCGCCAATACTTCAACATGCAGTATCATGAAAAATCGTTTGAGGTTTAACCTTGGTCGGTCGGATTCGGATCAAGTGCACAATTAAATCCTTAGCTGTCAAAACCCGCCCAAAATTTGCAAACGGAAATGAATGCAAGTACAACTTCATGAATGAGACTTTGAATTTAGGTTTTACAACTTGAGAAACACTATTATTTTTAAAGAGTAGATTTGGCTCAAAAAGTGTTCTCAGTTTCAACAATTCTTCTTATATGTTTGCGTTGGTTTTAAGTGTGCACTTGCGTGTGAAATTACTGAACGAAGCAAATAGGATCGCAAGTATTTTTTTAGTTTTTTTAGTTACATTTTTTCACGAAAACACAGTTATTTACTTCTTGGCTATGAAACGTGCAGACTGAGTATCTTTGTAAGCATCTGAAAAAAATTAAAGTTTAACGCTTAAAAATGATCAATGGTTATCTTTGTACAATGTCTATCCTGGAGAATGTTGCTCTTATGCAGAAATATTGGAATTGAGATTTGAGCTATTGAGCCATCGAAGCTAATTTTCTGCTGTGAAATTAATGTATACAGTATACAACACTTTCATAATGGCCGCCGCTAATTACCATAATCATAAAAATATTATGCTTTTGAAAAAAAGATTCAACACAAATTATAGATAACTGTGTCCTAAACAACATGTAAAAGTTTCAAAAAGAATAAATAAATTCTTTTGAAGTAATGAGGGTTTTCAAGTGCGAAAAAAACCACCAAAACGAGGCTAAGAAGGCCTCTCTCGAAAATCTGGTACAAATCCTTGTAACTTTTATCAAGCCGAAAAGCCACAATCAAAGATGTCACAATATTTGTTACCCGTCGACGCATGTTTTTTTCTCCCAGCCAACGGCGCGAAGCGCCGTTCCGGGCGTAAGCCCGGGGCGAGGGTTACTAATTTTGCACTAGTGAAGTTCAAAGTCGCTGTTCATGGGCGATGGGGATGAGATTCTTTTGGTAGGCCATGACGTCATGCTCACACTGATCTCAACAATATGGCAGACTATCATGAATGGCTAACACTGATTGACCAGATTTAAAATTTATTGTTGATTGATTAATCACGTATTCAACTGACAGCAAATATCTAAATTTGCTTTTTGCACTACAATATTTCGTATTTTTGCTGAACGATTTGGCAACTTTCACAGCCAACGAAGGGTGGTCATTTCTGATCTCAGGAATATGGCGGACTATCAGGAGTAGCAAACACTTAAGGCATCCAAAAAGGCGACCAATAATACGAAAACGACTGCCACAAGACTCTTGAAGAGAGATTAATTCGGGGAAAATACAGAGAAGCGCCAAGAATCGACTATGGCGTGAAACACAAGGCAAGTTTGTTGATAATGCGTATTTATACTTGTGTTTTATTTAATGCTTTATAAAAAAGGCCGGCGTAGCCGTACTCATCCAGTCTATTCACTGTTTAAATTCCAGAGTAAGTTTATGTTTTGTAAATGCACTGGAATTACTGATGTAATTAATAGGTCGTATTTTATACCAAATTTAAGCTTAAATTAGGCGAAATAACATACTAATCACAAGTGTTGTGCCATTTAAAAAATTGTCAATAAAACAAGGATAAAAAACTGATATTTTGTCATTTTGAAAAAATATACAGAAAGAATAACAATTGCCGTGTTGCCACAGAGTACTACACAGAGTGCTCACTCGACAAAAAAAGCGTAACGCGGATTGGTAGTTGTCAGGGGGGTGAATGCCTCGATGCACTTGCTAAGAATTTTATCCCAGCAAGTGCATAGAGGCATTCACCCTCTGACAACGTCAAAATGGCTCTGAACTTCGCCGCCATTTTGAATTTTTCAGGGTAGTGACCACCACTCTTTAGCGCACGTTTGAGCAAAAGGCCGTTACGCAAAAATCATAGGAAAATATATGAAGTGAGCCCTCTGTGTAGTACTCTGTGATGTTTCTATTATGGTTTCTATGACAACAACCTATTGCAGTACTTCATGTAATTCCGAAAATTTAGTTGCATGCTCTTAGTTAGTGGCGAGGGGTTGCTGCATGCATGTATTTCTAGTATTTTTCATTAATGCGCACTTAACTGGGCGCGGAAAACAGGAAGATCTAAAGTCCTCGTTAATTTTAAAATGACAATTACTTATGTGAAGGTTTGTCGGTAAGCGTCGATGAGTCTGCGGTCGATTTTCTTTGTCTGAAGTGCTTTAAATTTATGGTCTTAAAGAGCATTAAAAAACATTGGAGAAAAATCTCGTCATTAAATCTCTTTGATGGCAATGCATGAAACTATTTCATGTTACTCCTTTTACTTGTCAGTGAGCATTTTCATCGATATCAAGAGTTGGAATAAACTTTTACATACCTTCGTGGAATGCTGAACCATCAGTTAATATCAGATTAAATACTTACAGGATCGTAGCAATTATATAGAGATAAATATTTAAGGCGTATACTGCATGAGTGAAAAAAACTGACACCTTTCATAATTACATCCGCTGTTATCAGCGTTGTTTTACTCGCCCTAGCTGTTCATGGGTAATCCGCGAGTTCAAACTTTCAATTTGTTTTTAAAATAAAATTGCATCAATTCTGATCTATCATGAGGTGTATAGGAAATGCCAATCATTAAATGGTTTATACAGGCAATATATATTGTCTAGTAACTCGCTGTATGGGTATGAGAGAGCGAGTTCATATTGTAGCCAGAGGACTGAGGAGACTCTATAAGCCATGCGGCTTCGCCAGAACAGATCACGAAATAGTAAGTCTTCCTTAAGAATGATGCACTCATTTTACTGCATGCATTCACGATGGTAGAATGGAATAAAATGTTGTCCTGAATGCTTATTTTTCCATTGGCACAAATCTATTGGACATTATATTGTCGTCAATCAAGTTGGAAATTTCTTTATTAAAAAAAGCTATAACATCACGTACATAGCTAAAAAAGTACAAGTATAAGTAGGGCCTTTTTTAACTATATACGTGGGGGGGGGGGCGAAGGACCCCCACCCCCTCCTTTGGCCCCCCCACTGATGGATTTTGCCCCCCCCCCACTAAGTTGTCATGTTGTTACTGTAGCACGTAGCATGAAATAAAAATGTATGTACTGCTCTTGGCAGTGGGTGGGGACAGTTAAATTTCTTACCATTTAAATTAATAATAACCGAATAATACAGTTTATTCAGGTCAGTGGTCTACTTTATATCTGTGTTAAACGAAGTACATTCACATCAATCAGTTCATAACGCAGGCGCATTGCAACTGATGGTAACATTTTAAAAATATTTTTCATTCAATAATAAATATATAGAAACTATGTCAGCATATCCCACAATTTTCTGGTCCCTTCGGTCATAACCAAAAGGTCCCTTATGTACAACGGCCCCCCCACGGGCGATTTCTTAAAAAAGGCCCTAAGTATAAGCTAATATGATATTCAGATCAATGCTGTGTCACTAACAACGTATACATAATATCCAAGTTCAGTGACGAAGCCAGGCCTACATTTGGTCATGTAAATGCATTTCTTGTGTTTTTATAGACTGTATTAATATCTAGGGAAATGAATGATAATAATGATTTAAATTTGCATAGCATGACCAAATTGTCGAGCTGGCTTCGCTACTGTCCTTGTTCGATCCCCTCTGCATATGTCTGGTCATTTACGATACATACTTAACTACTTACGAAATTATGTTTCTAATCCTATTAAAAAAATTCAATTCAATTTAATTGGAAGTGCGCGAATTTAGACAGTCAATTTTCTGCCGCAGATTTTCTTCCATAGGTATAAAATAAAACCGGAGCGTCGCAAACTTCAGGATGCGACCGTGGCGCTTCCAGGGTGACAAATCTTTTAATTTCTATTCCTGATCCAGTCATTGCTTCTTTAACCATTTTTTCAGTCATAGGATAGTTATAAAACTTCTTATTGATTCATAAATTTTTCCGTCTTAAAAGTGAATTTGTCAATTTTGAAACAATTTTGTGTATTGGTCATAATTACTCATTGATCCAAATCACAATATGCTCACAGTTGTGACGTTGCATAAATTTAACACAAAATATTACGCATTAGCGCGCTGAAATACAGAGTTCCGATCATTTTTTTTGATACAGCATGTTGGACGTTGCTCATTATTCGAAAACACAATGAGCTCAATCGCTGTGATTTTGCATAAACTTAACACAAAAATTGCAAACACAAATTGGAACACAAATATCGTAAAAATACATCGAAGAAATAGAAGATCAGCAAAATTAGTTATCATGTATCTAATGGTTTGTGTTCGTTTTTCGAAAACACAATAAGCTCAATTACGGTGACTTTGCATAAATTAACACCAAATAATTACTACGAACGCGCTGAAATACAAAGTTTCGATTATCTGTTTTGATACATGATGTATTGGATGGTTTGGACGCTATTCATTACTCGAAAACAAAATGAGCACAGTCACTGTCACCTTGTATAAATTTCGAACACAAAATATTAAGCGCGCTAAACCCATAGAAATAAAAGATATAGAATGCGTGCTCTTATCTATTTTCAGGCAAGCAAGTGACGCCACATTAAAATTCAAAATGGCCGATTTATAATAGCAAAATTAAACTCGTCCCATTGCATTTCGCATAGACCGCTCCTCGGACAAATCCAATATGGCGGATGTGTAAGGGCAATTTTTTTTTCAGTTTGGCTGCCGGCTAGGTTACGAAGCACGCATTCTATATCTATTATTTCTATGGCTAAAACACACAGTTGGATAATCTTTTTGATACATCGTGTGTATTGGAGTAATTACTCATTATATGTTTGGCTGACACAATAAGCTCAATCGCCGTGAACTTGCATAAATTTAACCCAAAATCAACCAGAGATGATCATCTGATTAAGTTACATAACTTACATGCAACCTATAGGATATTGAAGCCTACTAAATTTATTCTATAGAGAAATATTTATCATTTATTAATATATAGTTGTTTTCCGAATGTCTATTCCAAATGCTTGTATAATATATTGATAGTTCTGGATACCTTAGAATGGGGTTAAAAAACTGCGCTATATCACTATACTATGCTTCTATAATTAATTTTGTTCCTTTTATCGTTTTTTCCCCTTGTTTTAGCACTTTCTACTGAGTCTTTTAGGCCACAGAGCTCTTGAGTTCTTGAATTATTGCCAAACACGTTTTGACCAAGCAACATTTCTAAATTCTAAATTTTACCCGTGAATTTACAAACTAGTTTGCATTGAAATTAATTTGGAACATCGCCCTAATGGAATAGATTTTAACGAAATTTCATATCGAAAGAAAATAGTAAAAAATTTTGCTTGCAAACAATTGTAAAAAAATTCGAAATTTTTCTATCAATACGATCGCCGAAAATATTTTTAGCAATTATTTGAGCAGCTCTATCCTATAATCTTTGCAGCTTATCCCATAAGCCCTTACTCCAATTTTTCCATACAGAAGTGAAGTAATCAAAATGAGTTAAGACTAATAGATGATCTTCGTATTCATTTATCTCAAATATTTTAAAATTATATTCAAGATTAATACCTAACAAGTTTTCAGAGTTAGTCATTTCTAATTGCTCAAAATACCGCATTATCTAATTACAGAGTATCTACTTGCGGTCTCAACAATCGAACTCTTTCTACAATGGAAACTACGGTAGATTCTCAGTCAGGCAAGTGTCCTATCTTCTAAATCGTTCTTGGCTGTACGCCTGGAGCACACGATACCGGCAGAGTATGAAAACGGTGCCAAGGGGGTCGTTTACATGAGTCTGGGTTGGGTTTCAATCCCGAACAACACTGCAAATTTGAGCCTTGTTTACATGAGAAATTGAATTGAGGGTTGAAGCATTGTGGTAAATAAAGATCTCATTCCGGAATAGAACTCGTTTCAGATTCATATACCGACTCTTTTATTGTTTCAACGATTTTAGCACTTATACATTTAAGTGTACATGAATGAAACTCCCCATTTTGAACATAATAAACGTCGATGCCATTCCGAGTCTATATCCAGTCTGGAATCTTCATCCACGTTCACATGATTCCGGACCGACTTCCCATTCCGGATTGAGTGTTCAATCCGAAATGAAAAATGGAATGAAATCCGGAATCAGTTTTAACTCAATCTGGATTCAGGTAAACACATATCATTCAATTCCCTTATGGTTGAACAAAAACGGAATGATTTCTATTGGGACTGAGACTCAATCCGGATACCGCTAAATCTCCAACAATCTCTTTCGTTCAGTGGTTGGCAAGTGTGAGTATTTACAAACCGTGATCATCATGATTTTCTGCCTGCAGAGTTTTGTACCGACATTGAACGATGGTCTAAACTACTCAAAAGCATTCTAATTGATCGATCAATTAGAAGTAACAGGCCAAAAAAATCAATTCTACCAACATCTGTTAACAATTTAATTCGGACGCAAACAAGCGCACGGAATAAATTGATTCAATGGAGCTATCGACAGAGCGCAGTTGGGGTTCGGAGCGTACTATATTTGCACAAAATCTTTCTATACTTGTGTCCTGTTTTTGTTTTGACCGAGCTGCCCACTGAATACTATCTACCTGTATATCAACCTTGTTGTTTCACCATGAACGAAAAGGTTGTGTGTAACAAATTTGTATCACTAAATGGTCTTCGGAAGAAAATTTCGCGTTGTATAATTAGGCTTCTCTTCTGCTTCACTAGTCTACGTTGAGATCAATGAAGCTACGTTGTTAATTATTTAAAGGGAACCTCTTTAACCCTTTTCACAATGTTTTGGTGACGTCAAAACAGGGATAAGGTAGTCGAAGCTACACCTAAATACCTAACAACAATTAAATATTGTTTGAAATATTTTCAGTCCGTGCCGAAATCCGAAAACACTTACCGTACGTACAGTTATTGGAGCATATTAATAATTGTGTCGCAAGAAAAAAAGATTGCGTGACCCTAGTTGTAATGTATCATGCACAGCCACAAATATTCAAGATGGCGGACAACTTGAGATTTCAAATCAATATATTTTAGAGAATCAGTACCCCATGCATTACTTGAAGAAAGATTAAAATTATACCAGATGCAGTAAAACCCCACGTAACAGAACCTAAATTTTCCAAGTCAGCCTAGACAGGTTCTTGTATAATTGCGGCATATTGTTCTTGTTAGGAGGCTGTGTTTGTTTCTTTATGAGGTGGAAAACAGATTTCTATTGAAAAACATACATGCAATCTCTAATAAAGTCAAATTTGCATGCTTTGAGACAATCCATGGCGACAGGAAAACGTAATTCTAGGCTAACAGCTTCTTGAAATGTAGGTTCGTATACGCGGAGTTTTTCTATACGCAACAATCGGTAAAATAACATTAATATAATAATAATCTTTGTCAGTGTAGAATTGCCCCATGAACTCAGAGTAACCTCACGGTTTCAAACTCAGCGGTATGCACAGTTTCCTTACGCATCGATTACCATTTTCCGTGTCCAGCTTTTCGCACCTGCCCAAATTGGGTACTTTCTCTTCTAGATCAGGGGCGACGCCCTGTTTATCTGGTCTCGGAGCAGGTCTGAGGCTGCTTTCTGTTTCCAATCCAGGCTTGTTTTTATTTACGCAGCCCACGATGCAATGCAGTCCCTCGCTAGGGCACACCCAATCAGCGAAGTTTTCCTTTTTTCGTTTGACTACGCACTCGGTGAATGCTGGAAAGTCGCATCGTAAACAGCATTCGTATATCGGCGGGATAAATTCGTGCTTGTCCGAGAGTTTTACTATGCTTGCATGGCCGCAATGGAAGGGCCACACGTCGGTCTGTAATATGAGCAATGAGTATTAGAATCAGTTTTCTGCGAAGTACTCAAACTTTTTACCGAAGTGAAAGTAAATAGTAAAACCTCAATTTTTACTTAAGTAGAAACGTAAAAGTGTTGTAAAAGAATGTAAGTAAAAGAATAGCAATGGAAATGACAGGAAAGGGCAAAAGCGGCCCCCAGAGCAGAGACAGTGTTCACCAATGTATTCAAATTTTTTACTGAAATGAAAGTAAAAAGTAACAAGTACTGACTGAAAATTTTACTCCAGTAAAAGTGTAGGCTTGAAAATTTTACCTAACTGAAAGAAAAGCATTGGAAAGATATACCCAAGTAAAAGTGCTACTGAGATAGTATATGATAAAGTATTTATTTGGGCAGCGCTGAGCCATGGCTCCGCTGAACCAGGCAGATTTTCACTTTGAAAGAGTAAATTCAAACTTTTCCTCATAGGGTGCAGCCACTTGTCAGCAACCACTTCCGCACAACAAGCGGCCAGTTTGACTAAATTTGAATAGCGAAGCGTACAGATGACGTCATTGTTGATGTTTGTCCGCATTTATAATTTATTCTTGTTTATTTTTGCATTCATAACAATCGAATGTGGATCATTAAATCCTCTCGGGATTCGAGGTTAGTTTGTTTGTCCGCATTTTTAACTATAAATAACAACCGTGTGCTGTATCGTGGGTGTCATATTTCATGACAGCGGTCAACTAAACTATTCAGAACTGGTAACTTTGCACTCATCTGTGTCGATAATTTGTATAAATTGCGCATATATATATATATCACAATTATATTGCACAGTGCTTAATATGCGCAATTGTAAATCCCAACTTAAAATGATCAGGTTTTGTGATTTGAATCTTATAATCTTGTCATCATTGTTCATTTGTTTGTGATTCGTTGTTTGGAAAACTAGTTTCTATAGTTTATTGCCTTTCATTGTTATAACTAGCCTGCACTGCAGACAGTGTTTGATGACCAACCACTCACAAAGCCTGTTAGTATAGATTAGTAACGGATTCATGTACTCCAACTGTTCAAGAACTCAGCTTCAGATTCAACCTTCTACTCTCTGTAGAAGATATATGTTATATCCTATTATTCTAATCCGATTCTTTTAAAGTCAAGAGACAATGATCATTGAGTTAAAACTTCAGAGCTACGAATTTCATGTGTTTATGTTAATTTGATTAGGACAAAAGCTTTTGTAACGTTTTAAATGTGATCTTAACCAAGACTGTATTTACCTCTCGCTTTGTTCGCCTCTCTGCACTCAGAATTGCCTTCACATCTATCGACTTGCAATAAGGCAAACCCGAAGAGTGATTAGTTTCCACTGGATTGGAAAGCACAAAAGGTTCTTCGGTTCTTGGTGGTAACGTCTTTGGTTTCGTCGTCGTCGCCAGCCTTAGTATACTTGGCTTTCTATCGCAACCTTTTCTCGGCCAATTGAAAAATCGAATACGGAATCGGAATGGTCTTCGTTTGTGCCAAAACCCTGTACAAACATCGCTCAAGAGAACGGCAAGAAGACAAACACAGAGTATTTTAACTTTTCCTTTCATTTTCGACGGCCTCGTGACGACGAGAGTGACAAGTCTTAACTAAGGCTTTTTGATTATTGGGTACACTATACTTCCCTTTCCGTTGACGAAGCAAGTTGAACGGAACACTCGATTGTGGCTCTTTTAGAACATGTGGGATTTGAATTCATTGAAACATAACCAGTTTGTTCCGTATCTCATCAAGATTTGATGAATGGTATTACTCGGTACCGAGGCGGACTCCGGAGGTAATCTTGAGACTCAAGGACGTTCAGTGGCGCGGTATAAATTTTTTCAGCCTTTCTCCTCCAAAATCGTGTGCTCACTGTTGCTAGGTTTTCACCCAGTTATTCATGCGCCTCATTTCCAACCTTGGCACTGTTCACCCTCTTGGAATTAATAAACGCGTTCAGTCCAGTGCTCCTCGCCTGTCTTTGTCTGACACACTTAGTCTTTGACAGTCTTTAATTTCTGCAGTATTTTTGTATGCATCATATAAAAACACACCCCGACTTCCCACTACTAACTTCCCAACGAATGGCCTTCGCTCGAAACGTCGATTTTCACTTTATAGTTTCGTGTTGAAGTCTGGTGTCTAATTGTAATTAATATATATCTGGTTTAGTTAGTTAATTAGTTGACATTTAATACAGCCATGTATGACGTAGGAGCCTCGACACAGCTCTGTATATTAGGATGTGAGATCAGTGTGTAAGGAGAGTTACACTGTTAAAAATAAATGTATTTTTACAGCAACAACTACTGTAATATTTTACAGTTAAAGTACTGTAATCACGGGTAACAGAAGAAAGTACTGTAATAAAACAATTTGCTTGTATTTTAACAGGTAAAATACTGTAATGTTTACAGTATTTACAATGTAAATACAAACTACAATATAAAGTACTTAACAATTGTCTGTAATTTTACAGTACTTTTTTTGCGTCCAAGCTGCCAGTACTTTTTACTGTAAATTTACAGTGATTTTTTTAACTCTACAGAGTTAGATAGTGAGTCTGTGACTTGAAGCCCGTGCGCTATTGTTTTGTGTAGTTTAATAAATACATTCAAAATACCAAGTGAGTGATTTTGTCGAGGACTACAGTTTGGAGGCAACATTCTCGACATTCGGGTATTATACGAAGCTATACATTTCGTCTACTATTTTCTACTCCTGGTAAAACCTGGTGAACGAATTTTAGTTGTAAAGCATGCCAGCAAGCCTCGCATTTTCGGAACGTTAAAGATCGGGTTAATAAGGTTTTGCGTGAGCGTCAAAGAGTTAATATAAAAAAACAAAGATTTTGTTGAGGACTCGCCTCCCTGAAGCACCCCAAACAAAATCGCAACAAAAATTACGAATTTATAAAGCTATATATTTCCAGTTTTCCAATTTTCAAATCACAAAACGAACTCACTCTCTCATGTATTGTTTACATACAACCACGCTGCTTCGACCATTAGAAGTTTCCTTTTCCTAGTTAATTGACCTTACCACTGACCTACACAATATTACGTAATCTTAGACATTGTTTACTCGTCTAAACGTCTTTGCGTCAACAAACCAGGTTTATCAAAACAAATATGAAGCATGCGCCGCCCAACATCATGGGCGTTTTTATGATATTGTTCGAATCTTAACATCTTCATATTCTACATATCTAAGGGTAAATCACTTATAAAGTCAAAAAAATGAAAGCCAAAAGGCTTCCACTACCGAGTGTGATGTTTTGGATGCTTTGATTTTCTGAAGGGATGTATTTTGGAGGGAAAACGGGGAATACTGGAAATCATAGACATTCGAAATTAAAGTAGGGAACAGTTGAGAAAAAGTCAGTCAATTATAGGCCCTCCGTAACGCCTGATTTCCAATAGGCGGAATTTTGCGCGCAGAGCGACATTTTCCGCCAAAATTGTGCAGCCACAAAAGTTGAAAGCAGTTTAACTTTTTCAGTCGCGCCGAAAATGTCGCTCCGCGCGCAAAATTCCGCCTACTGGATAACGGCCTTATTGAGGATTCTAATGTACACCTTTACAAGCACTAATAAGAGCAAGCGTAATCTATGAGAACAGTGTACGGGCATCGAGAAGCTAGCAGCTTGGGTGTGGTCCGGCTCAGGTTTTTCAGTAAAATCAGCTGGCTGGGAACAAGAATCAAGAGCTTTGAGCAATGAATCAGTCCAGAAACCATTGTTAGCATGTTACACGCATTTTTATTTCAAATATTTCACAGTGGCAATATCTCAACAGTAACAATAATTACTACCATTTAAAATTATACATATATATATATATATATATATATATATATATATATATATATATATATATATATATATATATATATATATATATATATATATATATATATATATATATATATATATATACTGTATATATATATATATATACTGTATATATATATATATATATATATATATATATATATATATATATATATATATATATATATATATATATATATATATATATATATATATATATATATATATATATATATATATATATATATATATATATACATATATATAAATGGATTATATCTCTGGCATGCAAATAATGTGTCCATCTCTAATCTGTAATCAACGTCGTCATGGTTATACAATCAACTAATTAATGACAATATTTAACAACATTGTCATAATGATATTTAACATGATAATATTTAACAACATAATCATATGTTACGCTAGGTTGAAAATTTGATTAAAAACAAATATTTTGCTGTGGGTGACAAGTTGCTTTAAATTGCTACTGACAAGGCATTATAAGTATCTACATGAAAGTAGTATATCCTGTTCGCTGGATTAAGATTAACACAAAGAAGGGATAATTCGTCAATTATGGCATTAGTCTCAACGGGACACACACCTTTCGTATACACTGGTCACCATTTTCAAAAACCACCTTTTCACATCTGCCCAGTACTGGTTTTTTCGTCCAAGGCACTTTCTGTCGGTTGTGTACTTCTGGCTTCACTCCAGTTTCAACTGTCTTCACTCTAGTTCCAACTGTCTTGATTCTGACAACAGGCTTATGTCTGTTTACACAGCCCACAATGCAATGCAGTCCTTCGCTTGGACACATCCAATCCGGGAGATTTTTGCGTTTTCTGTTTTTTGCGCAGGCCGTGAATGCTGGGAAGCTGCACTTCGAGCAACAGTCGTATATCATCGTATTGAACTCGTACCGACCCGCAAATTTCAATATGCTCGCATGGCCACACTGGAACGGCCACACGTCGACCTGTAATATTTGAATAAAACTGTATTCGAAATAAAACCAGTGAAACTTGCAGTGATTGAATACTTTTATAAAGTGATGCTAATATGGCTGGCCTTCAAAAATATAAAATCAAAATTACAAAATCCAAAATACATGACCAAAATACAACATGGGTTGCAGACTGACTGGATAACGTTATATAACTTTACAAGGGAGCGAAGTTTTGAATAATAATATAGTCGTTGTATTTCTATGTTTGCAATTAAACCTTGTGTGATTAGAACGTGCGTTGTGTCTTGTAATTCGGATTTTAGACTTTTGAGTTCGAAGGACGCCCTTTTTGGAATTAGCTGCTAACCGAATAATATTAAATTTCTTGCGGTAAATGCAAAACATGCTGATTGGCAGAGTCGGCGTCAATAAGCGGTCTCTTGCTGCTATTGCAGTGACGCGTGAGTTATTCAAAACCATCTGGCATCAAGCTTTGTGAGTTTGTATGAAATTTTGGTTGTGTAAGGGTTGTGGCTATTGCGGCGCACTTCTAGTAAACAATATCTCTTTGTTTTCAAGAGTTCATGTGTCAAACAGTGTTTCTTTGTGCTTTGCGTTTTTTTGTTTTTCTCGTATTTAGGAAGCGCTTCCTATATGGTAGTTATGAAAATACTCAATGGTTTCCGCAATTGTAGAACTATACCATTCTACAGAACCAGCTAGTGTTTTCGATGAATTTTAATCAGGAGGATGTATTTAGTCAATGTTACAATATGTGATCATCTCAATGAAAGGTTATGTAGTTTTATCAAGGATTTTTAGTCTGGCCACAGTCCGATTAATTTATGGCATTGCAGCTATACTTACTGCGCGTTTCGTTCTTCTCCGACCCACTCGCAACTGCAAGTTAGGCTGCGTTCGCAGGGTACGCCGACCAAGAATCGCGCTCACATCGTGTTCCGTCAAGGACGATTTACAATAAGGTACACTGGATACCACCGGATTCGCTAATGCCCTTGGCTTCATCGTGGTCGATAGCTTTGGTTTTTTTGGTATGATTGGCGTTCTACCACAACCTTTGTTACGCCATAGTCCGATACGACTACCAGAACATTTCGGGAGAGGTCGACGAAATTCTACCGGTTTGCGCCAAAAGCCATTGGATAAATGGCTCAATGAAACGACCAGAAGACAAGTGCAGAGTATTTTAAATTTTCCTTTCATTTTTCGACGACCTCGTGTGCGATAGATAATCAAGTCTTGAAAATTCTGAGTACTGTTGATTAGACCACTTCCCTTTTCCGAAATAACTGGAGCGAAATACTGAATCTTGCTTCTTTTATATCATGCAGGATTTGGATTTATTGAAATATAATACGTTTGTTCCTTATGAATTTGTTGGCATACTTCGAAACCCGGACTCGGACTCGGACTCGGACCCGAAGAAAACCCGGACTCGGAAAAAACCCGGACTCGTGCTCGGACTCGCGTTTAAGAAACCCGGACTAGACAGTAGAAAACCCGGACTCCAGATCGAAAAATACTGGATTCGATGAAACTGGATTCTAGCCAGATGTGACGATCTATTTAGACACATTTTCTGCTATATTATATATACCTCTATGCTGTATAGTTTCTATGAACATATTTGATATGACGACAGTAATGAGTACTGACCTTATATATATAGCGATATACTATGAAGTAAATGGAGTTTTGTTTTATGTACATTTACATCTCAGCGGTTAATAAGAGCAAACTGGAAAACTGATATGAATCGACAAAAGTATTAACACTTTTAAGTTTTAAATCTTAATGTTTGTCGGAATTGTCAGTGTACTGAGCCGAGTTACCGCGACACCTTTTATTGGCAACACTAAGAATGCAATATGTTTTTAATGCTTTTTGATCGGTTATTCAATTTCCATTGCTTACTTAGTTTGGTGTCTTTTTGTTCAAAAAGTAAAAGCGAGCTCTACTGAACGCTTTACGATACAAATGCACTCATGCTTGCGATAAAATAATTATGACTAAAATTGGCGCACCCAGAGCTTCGCGAATTCTTGTACTGCGCTGATTTTAATACAAGTAAGGTAACTCCAGTAACATGTGTGTTTTCAATACAAATCCAAGCCAGTTAAGATGGTAACTAAATGCCTGGACAATTTTAGAATGACTGAGAATGGTAAATTAACCTAACTTGAGTAAAACAGCCATTTAGTGACAAAATCGTAACCGCTTGCGTGTTAATTTGCGTACGACTCAAACGCAATGGCCTTTATCAGAAAATACACAGAACGCAAGCATTTTTGTCAGAAATATAGCAAGC
This sequence comes from Muricea muricata, assembly GCA_963855995.1. Classification (NCBI taxonomy): domain Eukaryota; kingdom Metazoa; phylum Cnidaria; class Anthozoa; order Malacalcyonacea; family Plexauridae; genus Muricea; species Muricea muricata. Next base: position 14,712,872 of record OY979720.1, on the reverse strand, counting down.
AACACGGGCACGGTTTGCCGTCCTCTAAATGAACAACGTTCTCATTTTTCGACGTTTTGGTGGCATGTTTTCTGTAAATCAATATAAATAATAAATCAATTAGGTTATCAGGCACCATGTTATTATTTACCTGATACGTAGTAATACATAATTGTATTACTTAAGGCCGGTTTCCACTTCAATCGTATCGTAGCGAAACGTAGCGTATTTCATTGTTTTGTGAACACTCAAGCAGAACAAATGATATGAGCACAATGAAATACGCTACGTTTCGCTACGGTACGATTGAAGTGGAAACCGGCCTTTAGAGTGGGCAACTCTAATTCTTTAAGAATATCGGCTGATCTGAATTCATACCCACGCTTTGCCGTAGTAATTTAGCGAACTTTAACAAGTCTAGGAATTCATATCTGCAATGATATTGTTGTGTAGGGAACCTGTTAATCATATCTATGTGTGGTAGTGTGCGCAGTGCGCTTTCTATGGCTTTCCTGAGTTCATAATACTTTTGTCGATTCATATCATATTCAGTTTTCCAGTTTGCTTTTATTAGCCGCTGAGATCAGTGAGATGTAAATGTACATAAAACAAAACTCCGTTTACTGCATAGTATCGTGCTATATATATAAGTTCATCACTGTCGTCATATCAAATATGTTCATAGAAACTATACAGCATAGCAGAAAATGTGTCTAAATAGATCGTCACATCTGGCTAGCTAATTTGGGTTACTGATCATAATGCATTGAAGACTTAAACTTCCGGATGTTATCCGGATGTTATCAGAATCCAGTTTCATCGAGTCCAGTATTTTTCGATCAAGAGTCCGGGTTTTCTACTGTCAAGTCCGGGTTTCTCAAACGCGAGTCCGAGCACGAGTCCGGGTTTTTCCCGAGTCCGGGTTTTCTTCGGGTCCGAGTCTGAGTCCGAGTCCGAGTCCGGTCCGGGTTTCGAAGTATGCCGAATTTGTTTTGGTATAGTTATATTTTTTCTGATGAATGAGTGTTGACATAAGACATTATCATATATCATACAAATTGCAAATCTCATCCGGAGATTAATAGCTACTTTGGCATATTTTTAGCAACGTCTGATACGTTTAAGCACGTTTAACGAACACACGACTTTAGACGCGAGTGTCCAGGTACTCATCTCAACAGCATTGTAGGTCGTGTTTAGTGAAAAGAACACAAAGATACTATTAAAGTTCTTTCACTGCATGAAACGATAAACAGAATTCAATGTTTCGATCAGCTTGTGTACTAGCGTAACGCATTTACACTTGCTTTTGATTACTCAGTTTCTTGAGTAACTAATGCATGTTACTCAAACTTATCTATATACCCCGATCTAATGCGATATACTGGCCACGACGTTATCCACGAAACACGACTTTACACACACAACAACAGGCATGCACATTTCCAGTTACCGGCGGCCGATAGGTATCTTCAGTTCATCCTTCAAATCAGTACAAATCTTCAGTGAAAAAGTTGTGAACAAATTTGAGCTGATAATGCAACAGCTGTGAAAGATACAGCGGAAAATAATAAGCGAAAGCTTAATAACAACACTTAAAAGCTTTAAGCTTAAAGCTAAAGCGAGAACTTTGGTTATGAAACGAATACGAGACGACATCTGATACATTTTGGTGCAAAGTTTCCTTTTCAAAAATATAATGTGATGCTTCAGGTCGTCAATAATGGGAGTCAACTGGCAGAGGCATAGATAGATACTGTCAACAATTAGAGAGGATTGCGATTTTTGGCATGAACTTCCATTTTAGAAATAAGGTATGAAAAAAGGTGCGCAAATTTCTATTTTAAACGATGCAGGAAGTTCAACTAAGTAGACTTCCGCGGTTCAAATGAAGCTGTAACTGTTCAAGGACGATTCATGGAATGTGCTTTAATCCAGGAAGTCGTTTTTAAAAGCTGATGGGGACGCGTCGTGGTCCAGATGTCGCACTATGGTGTACAGGAAGCAACTGGAATGTATTTCCTTTGACTCTCAGCTTGAGAAAATCGATAGGAAGTTGCTCAATTTCTATAATACTTTGATAGAAAGTCTATTAAATCTTACTCAGTAGATCCTCAGTACCTTCTTAGTCATTAAGTTGCTCAATTTCTATAATACATATATTACATTTCCTTAAAATTTTCCAACGGATAGAGTATTCAACGCTAGATTGTTTCAACTGCCAAATATATTTACTCAGTTCCGTTGAATGTTTGTGTTTCTGAACGAGCTCGTGTGGTTGTTGTATCTTGTCTTGAATGGGCCTTCTGTCAGTCCAACGTAGGTTTCTTTCTGTTGATTGTCTTTTCTTGTTACTGTGGCCTGGTACACGACACTTTCTGTTAGGCATTTTCCCTGGAGGGGGCAAGACTCTTTGTAGCGGCAATTGCACTCTTTGGTTGGATTCTCAGAGGCTTTGATCTGCTTGTCAAGGATAGTTTTATTGTGTGCTGTGATAATTTGATGTACGTTAGGCATGCAACTGTAGCTTAGCTTCAGTGTATTTCTTTTGAAAATCTTGTATAGGCAGTGGTTTGGCGGGAAGCATTCGTCGACAGCTTGCAGGAATTTGTGACCAATGTTTGTGGCGTGTCGTGTACCAGGCCACAGTGACAAGAAAAGACAATCAACAGAAAGAAACCTACGTTGGACTGACAGAAGGCCCATTCAAGACAAGATACAACAACCACACGAGCTCGTTCAGAAACGAAAAACACAAACATTCAACGGAACTGAGTAAATGTATTTGGCAGTTGAAACAATCTAGCGTTGAATACTCTATCCGTTGGAAAATTTTAAGGAAATGTACTCACACAAAACAAAGCGCTGCAATTTATGTCTACACGAGAAGTATGTAATAATTTATCACCTTAAGCTTAGCTCACTGAACTTAAGAAACGAACTTATAACAACATGTAGACACAGGAAAAAATTTCTGCTCTGTAGCCAGTAATTCTCTTTAAGATTTCCTGTGACGCCGACCATCCCAGATCAAGTTACCTTTAGGTTATTCATAACACCATGTAAATGAGCGATATAATCATTCACCTGATGAGTGTGGCAAGCTCAGCTTGTCATACGAAACAAATTTGTCGTGAATAAATGTTTTAAACGAAGTGACTCAAGTTTCTTGCTTGTACTCGCTCTACTTTTGTATCGAGCACTTTATTCATACGATTCTAGACTTAGGTTATTTACTGACACTCGCTTATATATATATATATATATATATATATATATATATATATATATATATATATATATATATATATATATATATATATATATATATATATATATATATATATATATATATATATATATATATAGTGTCACCAATTAGCTGTAAAAGTTAAATAACCCGGACACTGAAATAAAGTTATTATTATTATTCCATTAGTAAAGGAAACATTATTAAATATATATGTACTTTAAAATTTTGATAAATCTTAAAAACCCCACGCAGACAATGATTTATCATAATTGAACAAAACCACAAGCCAAATGTTTGACTAATTTAAGCCAACCCGGATACTCAAAGGTCAAATTCAGTAGCCAAACTCACTTGCACGAGATGACTCACTTGATAAGTATGCTTGTTTACAAACAAACAAACAAACAAACACCCAATTTTGTTTTAGTTTGGACAATTGACGTCTTCACGCTCAGAGTTTGATTTGTTAAATTCAGACAAAGCTAGATATCTAAAGATATGAATGAGGAATTGCGTAAATACCAAGTTTGAACCTAAAATGATCAGGCTTTTAGATTGGCCTTCGAAACAAAAGTCATCGTTCGTTTTTTAGAAAACCATTTTCTATAGTTTATTGTTTTTCTATACCTTAAGATAGTTTAACATCAAAGTTTGTTTGTATTCTTTGCGTTTATATTAATGCAATTTTTCTTCATTTGCTAATTTTGGCGAAAATATAATACATCAAAACGACTCTCAATATTGGCGGCCATTTTGAAAAAATGCCAACTAGTAAATAATGCCTCAGATTTACTAGTCAGTCAACCAATCAAAATGCTTGAAAACCATTATTTACTAAAGAAATTATACTAAACTCAAATATAATTTAATAGAGGTAACAGCCCTGAACCATAGCCTGGTTAAGCCAAGCACAAAAGCTTCTTTTTACTTCGCTAATATATAACAAAAGTAATAAAGTAAAAAAATTTTTAAAAATCGTACTTGGTTACATAGTTCATAAAAAAGTAGCAAAAAATACTTCGTTACAAGTTAATACTGATTTTTTAGTAAAGTAACAAAGTAAATCTACTTCATTATACTGGCTAACATTGCAATGAAACAAACTGACATTGACTTTGGAACGAATGCAAATGAACTATATCCTATATTGTTAAACCATGGATAGTTAAAGAAGTGGGTAATTTGTGGTCGCGTGTATTGTTTTCAGCAAGTTGATGGCGTTTGAACCTAGTTGCATGCAAAGCATTAAAAAACTAGCTGAATATTTTACAACAAAATTTGACTGGGCTATTCTGTTATGAGATACCTAAGTATTCCCAGTCAATTTTGGCAAATATTTTAAGGACTAAACAGTTAAAACTTGCATCCCAAGTTTCAGTTCAATTAACGGTAGTTTTTGGACGCAATTTTCGTAGCTACCAAAGTAAAAAAAAGCAAAAACGTGAAACGTCGTGGCATAGGCATGTTTGTGAAACAATAAGACGTATTTGGCCTTCAATACTACTGTTTGAAATCGGAAAACATAGCAAAATGAAACCGCGTTACAACATTCGCCATCACGAATTGCAACCGCTAGGTTTCAACACTGACGCCAGCTAGTATCATACCCATTACTTTTACTATCCATGGTTAAACCTGCAAGGATTATAAGAATTTCCGCATAAGTTGGATTTGTGCGATTTGTGCGCTTCATTCCAAATTCCCTCCCATCTTTCTGGATCTGAGCGCCTGCGAGCGAAAATTGTTTGAATGTTTATAAAAATAAGTGAGTATGTGGGAATACATTACAAAAATCTTCATAACATTGCTAAAATGATCAAGAAATGTATATTTACTAAAACTATAGACTTATAGACACGTGCATTAGCTTGGGTTACAAGTTCAATGAAGATTAAGTGGCACACAAAGTCGTCTTATGCATGTCTTGCCATTCGGCAGTTTTTCCACTTTTTGACATTTCAGTTTCTTCGGTACTTTGGTGATTTTGATTTTTGCACTGGTTGTATGAATGCCTGTGAAGTCTGGTTTTTTTATGATATTGGTGACCCCAGGGCCATATTTTTTGACGCATTCGAAAATGCAGTGAACACCGTCACTAGGGCAACGCCAATCAGGAGTGCCATGGGCGTAAATACACGACGTGTAGGTTGGGAAATTGCACTTCTTACAGCAAGTGTAGATATCGCGCATGAACTGATAGCTCCCATGATCAAATATAATACTCGGGTACAAACAGTGGAATGGCCAGCTATTTACCTGGAGGAAATTTCAACAATATCAAAATAAGTTCCTTTTCTTGTAGATTTGAACAGAATATCACCGGTATAATTTTGTGGAAACGCCACGTAAAATTTGTCATCGCTCCGTTATAAGCTCGGATCTTCACCAGTGCTAATAAAAGCGTTTAATTTAAATACGAACCTCCCATATATCCATGATTTGTATCGAAAGCTTTGCGATATCAATTCATTGACGAAGGTATTGCAATAGTGTGTACAAGCAAAAATGTAAATGGTCTTTCGTTCATCTTTCCACGACAATTAGTAACTTTTTTATTTACATGCAAATGATGCAAACTTTATAATGTGTACAAAAAGTTGTTTTAGTAACGTAAAAGAGCTTTGACTTTCATGGTTTTTAAAACGTCATTCGCGTACTAAATTAGAGAAGGAGTTAAATGAGTTAATTTGTAATGCAGAGATGGTTAAGTGTATCAAACACAAGCAGGCAAATTTTCACCTCCCCCGTGCGTGAAGCGGGCTTAGGGTGAGCTAGGGGAATGAATCTTCAGAACTATAGCACAAAATAACTTATCTTAGGCTCGACTTATGACGAATTTTGATGACATTGAATAGTTGGATAATATAAATTCTTTGGTACTGTTTCCAACATATTCTAGTCCGAATTTGCATCTTTTTGAAACCGTCCTTAATCATTCTCATCCCTTTCGTGTCTGGCTCTCATGCTTGCACACAATTATCTGAGTTAAATTTAACCGTTGTAAAACGCAACCATGATATTATGCCGTCACATTGAATTAACTCGGCCCGTCGAAAACAGGAACTGAATTGAATGGAAAGCTATTTTCGCTAACAAAGGTCTTGGTCATAAACGTCGATCAATATCATAGTGGATTATTTACAGCCAGTCAAACTCTCTCTATCCTATATTTACAAGCATCTAATCTTCAACTTACTGCACGCTTATTCCTTTGCTCTTTCGACAAAATTTTTGCCAAATCAGATTCATCGCAATATTTGGAATCTTTCAAAGGAGAGAAGGGTGGCGGTTCGGTCGGTGCTGGAGTCGTTTTCGGTTTCACCGGTATTGCTGGAAATTTTGGGTATGGAAAAGGGAATCTTAACCGCGCTCCGAATATTCCGGCCACATTTACGATGGTGGAAGCACTCAGGAACAGAAGGACGAAAATAATTTTGAATGTAACCATTTTCGTCGAGTGTTGCTTCTATTGAGAGTTGTTTAGCCTCGCACTGAAAAAATGTTGACAATTTAAAAAGTCATCAGTGTAAGTCTCATCGAGCCTCATTGTAATTTTTCATATTGCAGACGAAACTATACCATTCTCCTTCATAAATTCTTGATCAATTGGATTTAAACCTTCATTCATTGGATTAAACAGTTCAGTTTAGAAAGCGGATTTTTTTATAGTTGCTGCGATTTGGGAGACTTAATTGATAAACGTGCCAAATTATCCATGACGAAATATATTTAAAATCGTGCACGAAATCCGGCACTAATGACTAATGTATTCTATTTCACTCAGTTGGTGGTAGCTTAAAAACATCGAGTTGTGGGAACGTATCCTGTGGTATTAATTGGCCTTGAAGAAACTTTATTTATATATTTATATTTTCTCCTTTCCCTGTTGATTACATAACCCTGTACTCTACATTTATTAACATCCATTTAGTTTTATCTCCAATCCATCAATATCCAACTGAGGTAAATTTAAATTAAATAGGATGTATCTGAACAAGGCAGAATAAATTTGATCAGGCAAAGGGGTATTTCAGCATGGCGAAGAAGTAAAGATAAATAAACAAGAAAATTTTCTCATGAATATGAACCCTCTTTGAGTCTTGTCTCATGTTAGCCCAGCCATCGAGCATTTGTTATCCTAAGCCCCTTACGGTATACATCGTATTCAAGCTATGCTCGCAGGACGAGGTTAAATTCTTTTTAAACAAGCTAGTTGATTAACTGATCCAGTTCAATCGAGATTTAATCAATATGTATAGCTCACATTGTTACTTACCGATCACAAATACAATTATAGTTGTTTATTCAGATTGATGGTCTATTCTTCTTGTGAGCGGAAAAACCTTTCTCACAGCACCTTTCTCAAAAGCTCCTCACACCAGAATGAGTGTCGCACCCTTAGGTCTGCTTCATTTATGGTTCTCAACGGTTTTTGGTTATGTTTTTGAAAATGCACGGGCTTAATGTGAAGAGATGTGAAACAGAGCATGAAATGGCGTCATTTGGTCTGCTTCATTTATGGTGATTAGCGGTTTTCGGTTATATTTTTGAAAATGTACAGGCTTAATTTGAAGTGATGTGAAACAGGGCATGAATTGGCGTCATTGTGAGGCTTGAAACAATTACCCAACTCTCTTCAGTGCACGCTTTTGAGTGGTAAGATTGTGATGTTCTGTTATCTTTATTTCCCCTCGTTCATCTCACTAACTCAAATCAAACACGACCGTTTTGGCGGAAAAGGCTTGCACGTAACCCTGTGGAGTTTATGTCCTGTGTCAGCTTGCCCGGTGTGGTGTTGTGGGCAAGCTAAAACGGATATCAACTCAGAGTATTTACCTGGGCAGGAGTTATGTTTAGGTCCGTAGTAGTTTCCTCTTCATAAGTTTTGCAAGAAACGGAGGTGTAAAAATACAGGAAATAAAACAGTGGGCTGAACTTTATCCCAGGGGTTAGCGTTAACCAGCTTTGAACAACTCTCCCCACTCCCCAGAGTTGTATCAGGGGGGACTCGGCCTTCGGGCCAGAAATTGGTAAAGGCTCGCTAGTACGAGTATACCAAAAGCATGAGTCAGATGCTATTAGCGAGAAGTGGGGTAGCACATGTCTGTTAGTCTGCGCGCGACTGCCTTGCATGGGGGGGGGGTGTCAGGCAGGTAAAGGCAGTTGCAAGCAGACTAATGTCCCCAGACTAATGTCAGACTAATATGTAGAGAACTATTATTGTAAAAATAATGTCTCTGAAATGCGACATCTTGTCCTGTGGATGGCAAATTTACGGTATTTTGACCTTCTAAGAACAACATTCAAAAAACTTTCATGCCTTAGAAATCTCGCTAACGACTCGTTTGTGTTTGATTAATACATTAATGTACAATTTATTACATTAACATGTTAATATACACTATTTAAGAATAGTGGCAATATATTAACACATTATAGTGTGATAGGCTTATAGACAGGTGGGCTTATATTCGAGGGGGCTTGCATTTGGAACGGTTTGAACGTTAGTAATTTCATGGGCTTATACGCGGGGGGGGGCTTATAATCGGAGTTAGGGTATCTGCATTCGCAGATACAAAAATTATGCACATGTTTTAGTATAGTCCGCATCTATGCATTCACCCTAAAGCGCGAGTTTATGGCAAAAATATTGTATTGCAGGTAATAAAGTTTTTATTTGAAAATGCTTCAAGAAGTAAATACACAATAGCAAAATTAGATGGCTTAATGCTTATTGCTCAACTAAAATCCTTTTTGTGTTGTAATATCTATCATCAGATCTTTATACAGAGAGGCAGGATCGTTCAAGGCAGTAAGAGCTTCCAGTCTTTACCCTCTTCACGGGACATTTTTGAGGTCCAGGGGGACCAGGACGTCCAGTGTTTCCATTTCCGCCTTTTCTGTTTATGCATCGTGCGATACACCGTAAGGCCTCGCTATTACATCTGTCTTGCGCCATAGTTCCACGTTGGTTTCGCATGCATTGGGAGAAGCTCGGAAACTCGCATTTCTTACAGCAATGGTACGTCGGCAACTCAAAAATGTTCTGCTCGAAGTTCAGTCCTGCGTGTAGACAATTATACACCCAGTTATATCCCTGAAAAAAAAGGATGAAAAGATAAACACAAAGCCTCCATGGCGCATTCAACAAACAAGCACTTTATAGTAAGCAGCCTTTTCCCCAACCTCGATCCCAGGGCCTTTTCTCGAATTGGGAAGAGAAAAGGCCCTGGCATCGGCTGATCACATGACACCCAGAATATCTGGGTATAAGAAAATGTTAATTTCTGTGGTCTCTGTGAGTGTTTGCATAAATAATAAATCAGAGAAGTAGTTTTTAACGTTCTATGCAATGCAGCTAGCTTTAAGGTAAATAACTTCCTATAAAAGCAACCTTCTACGGACTATAGCTGTAAGCTGGCTCTACATCTTCGGCTGTATAAATGACACTACAATGCCCAATGAAATAAAGTAATATATTAAACCTGGTAGAGTAAGTGCTTAGTAGGTATAATACAGTAAAAACTTGTTTAGAAGATTGCTGTGTGTGAGCTGATAACATGCATAAGTTGTCCCTATATACCTTCATCAAATTCCGATAATGAACATACGGATATTCTACGTGTATCACTTTATACGAAGAGTGTTAAGAGTCAGCCCAATAAGTGATTTAAAGCTACATAAACAAACTAAGCAAAGGGTTTAAACTATTTAAATCTCTCTTCAGCTGTATTTTATTAATAAATTATACTCTTAAATGATTTAATTGACAGTTTGAATGAGCCAATGGGATTACAAAATAGACCAGCCGATGCCAGGGCCTTTTCCCTTCCCTAATTTAAGAAAAGGTCCTGGGATCGAGGATGGCTTTTCCCTGGATTCGTTTTGTTGATGTATATGCATTTACTTTCCTCATAAGACTGGCTTACACTATCAAAACTTCTGTGACAACTCGGTCTGAGTAATTTTGCAAAGTAAAAAAACCTTACCGAGAGGCAAGTACAAGACATTCGTCAAACTTCAAGCGTGTTTCCACTTGCACCTTTGCTGATTCCTACTGCGATTCTCTCTTTTATAAAATGCCCGTGAGCGAGTGGACCAGTTAAAAATGTGAACAGCTCCAAGCCTCAATTATACATGGTGTATCAAAAAAGTGCAATGCTTCACTCGAATAGAAATTTAAAAACGCACAAACATAGTGAATTGGTTAGCTATATATACCGTGTAAATTGAACATTCATGCTGTTACTATCCATTGTGCCAAAAATTTCAGTGAAATGTGGAAAACCACAAGCAAATTGCTTGCTTTCACTTGCGTCTTTAACCCTAATTCGCAATTAACACAATTATAACAATTTCGAGGCATCTCGGAATGACAGATTCTGGTATCTTACTTCTGCTAAAGTTGTCATTTGACCCCTCGTTAAACAGATGAAAGGTCCAGCTAGAAATTGGTCTTAAAATGGAGGTGGGGACGTTCGTTTTGTCTGACTTATCCATCAAATTTGACAAACCATCAAATTTGTATTGCATTTTTTTATACACTCTGTATGTTCACATATCACAATGTTATGCAGAACAATTTTGTTGACAAATATGAACAATATTGGCGCCAAAACGTATAAGTTAACAACAATACAAGTGACATTAAAACTTACTCTGCGGCCTCTCAAACCTCCACCGGTCGCTCCTCTTAATCCAACTGAACGAAATTGTTTTAAAAATGTTGTGATCTTCGTGCTTATTGCGCAGTATTTCACAGGTGCAGCCCCCTTCGGCAGCATTGGGCCAGGAGGTCCGGTCCTACCAATTGGGCCAGGAGGTCCGATCCTACCAGAAGGACCAGGAAGTCGAGCTTGACAAGCTTGGAGGAAAGCAACCATCGACAAGGCAAAACACGAGACAAACCAACTGCGCATGTTCAGTTCTTGATTTGGTGAAGAAAAGCTGCAGAAAGATGGATTATTTTTGAAGAAAGTTTCCAGCAGAAAGCCAGAAAATGTATAAGTATATTTCATTTAATTATGTCGTGTATCAGTAGCGAAGCCAGCCCGGCAATTTGGCCATGCTATGCAAATTTATGAATCATTATCATTATTCATTTCTTTAGAAATTGATACTTATACGGCGACCAAATGTCGGGCTGGCTTCGCCACTGTCGTGTATAAACTTAATCCTAGCGTCGTACAACGAATTGCGATGTAATAAGGGAAGCATGTGGGACAAAATTAATCTCATTTTGTATTAACAGAAAACTGTGTGACGTGGAAACAACAAGCGAGAGGAGAAACAATATGTCGCAAATTAATTTTGCCATATAGCTACGTAGACTACCTACTTTTAATGTATTTAACCAATGTTAGCAGTGCCAGTCAAAAGCACGCAAAAACATACCAGTGCTGAAGCGATATTGTTGGAATTCGAATAGCTTTCGAGCGAAATCAAAATACATCACAACAGAAAACAAAAGTCTGTAAATTTTATAATGTGCGCATTGCACCACAAGCGTTCTTTTCAAATATTGCCGCAATTTTGGGTAGATTAGTTATGTAGTGCAGTTTATATTCATGTCATATATATGAAGAACTGTGAAGTTAAGCGGATGTAATTCAATGTTGCGTTAAGGTTATCAGCATAACCGAAATAGCGGAAGAAGTCGAAATCAGAAAATGTTGGTTTACCCAACGTGATTGTTCCCGCTGGATTCAGTTCGGTATATAAAATCCTTAAAACTACGAGAACAGTATTAAAACCAAAGGTCATGGTTCGTATACCGCTGTGGCAAGAAATAATTTTATTAATTTATAGGCTACGCGCATTACCAATCACTCGTTTATAATAATATTGGGCAATAGCTTGCCATAGCTGCATTGTAAGGAGAGTGTCCAAGAATTTTTGCGCACTAGGTACAAACCAAATCATGACAAATTCCGTTAGCTTACTTCTCGTTCTTTTGTGATTAACGTCTTTCACCAACTCTTGGGTATCCTTGTAAATTGTAAGCCGAAAAACTTAAAAGCTTTTCTCTGATATGCGTCCAACAGTTTCAACACTATCAACTATTTTCACCTTCAAAATTCCTAGCGTTTTTATAGCTTTGTTCGCGACAATCTATAACAGGAAGACTCAATTTGTCGAGCAGCTTCGAAGCATGAAATCCGATATGTTTTTTAACATCCCAGTTTATTAGATGAAAGATATGCACTTGTAAGCCAATATTTCTAACTGGGCTTTTTTGCCAAATCTTAAGTGTTTTTCATGCTAGAAATAACACCAAAAAACCCGCCCAAATCCCGAAAGATATTTACCTTGTTGTCCGGTTTAATCGGACACGGCATGCGTCAGCGTGAATAGGATATGTACCGCTCAGTGCAAATTTGATCGAATTCATTCAGATCTCAGATGTATCTCAACTAAAAGCCCAGCGGGAAAATTTATGGAGGTTACTCCATGTTGAACCTGAAGGTTTGAAGTCACCTTCAAATGAATAATCCATGAACAAATCACATAGATATCATGGTGGTGAAGGAGTGTTTATATGTGATAAAGATCCATGTTGATTTACACAAGCCGCAGTTAAGATGTCTTCATATCTGCCTCGTCCCCAGTCACTTTTATTAATTTCAAAAAGCTCATAAATTAAGTTAAAGTTATTAATTAGAGAATACAGAAAGTTTTACAGCTCAGCGGTAATTGGTGTTTGCGCGTATAAGCGCGCATAAAATTTTGAACAAGAGCCTGTGGAGCAGGCAGTCTTCATATTTCCTATATTTCAATTTTAGAGGACTTGAACTGCTTTAGCGATTGATAATTAATCTGGGTACATACCCGTAAGAGTGCAAGTTTGACTGTATTGTCGCTTATGCTGTACTTGGGTGAGTATTAAGAAATTTAACGTTTCTGACGCAAAAATACAGGATGTCTGAAGTTTACAGAATTCGTTTTATTTTCTATTATTATTTTGACCGGGCAAGGAAATCTTATTCGTGTCTAGAAAAGCTATTTTTAACTTCACTACAGACGGTGCAAGTATTTCCTTTCTAAGCTGAGGAAGTTTATCTCATTTTCTTATCTTTTTAAAGAATTTAAAAATTCCTTGTATACTTGGAGCTGTATTGGGGAAATCCTGCTTGTGAACGAAAGCATTGCCATGTAATGATTTTAGTGGCATGGTTAGAAATCTGAGACGCAATTGATCTTCTACTTTTTTACCAAACTGTATACCATGTCTATGTCAACCTACTCTAATTTTTAAATGTTCGTAGCATGTGTTAGCCTTGTGTTTGGTTATTTAAGAAAAAACGGAGTGGGTGATATCTCGTCTTTATTTCAAAGATATTATCAAACCAATAGATTAAATTACAAACAAGCTGTGGGACAAAATAATCAATGGTACAGGGTACACATATACATGTAGATGACAATGCCTCGACGAATAAAGACGTTATAAAATTTTCAATACCGTTTGCCAATATGCGGCGACCTCACCAACCTCCTTAATCAAAAAGGTCGAATCTTGAGTTTGCAAGATGTTATTTTTCCGATAATGTTTTTTTCTTACAAGATGTCCACTTCCGGTATTTGTTTTGTATTTCCTGAGCTGAAGCTAATTATCTCATACGCAAGTTACTCATGGAGCAGATACTGACGACTGATTTCTAGTTCCTGAATTGATCTAGCAGGATATTGTTCTAATCGTGTCTTCCGGATGTACAGGAAAAACGACCAGGTGAATTTCAAAATATGTCCCTGACCTTCTTCGCTCTGCGTCAGGTCTAAAGTTTAATTTTTCAAGACGCTTTAAAACCGTGACTGTCAAAAGATAATAAGCACTCCATATAGTGAATGCCATGTTTTCGCAATTATATACTCCCAAGTATGGGGATCATTTTTAAATTATTTAGCAATGAATTACATCATGCACGTTTTTTGATAGAGTCATGTTATTCATCTGTAACTTATATAACCCATTGTCGCACTCAGAATAGCAATATCCCGAATACTCTGAATCATTCTTAGGTTTCATATGACGTCATAGATTTCAGTGAAGGTCAACTCGCCGAATCAAGACACAAAGTGGTCGATGAAATGTCCATCGTATGAATAGTGTATGTGGGTCTTTACTCTTTCTGTTTCCAGGCTTCTTCCCTGCACTTTTTGGCGCACTTCTTAAAGACATCTGCAACAGATTTGGCCCTCGTCTGGATCTTTTGTAGTATGCTAAAAACTCGTTGATGGTACCACGAACTTGTGCCACTGCCAGAACATGTGCACATATCTTTATGGCACTGTTCATGCACGTTCGATCACATGGAGCCGCTTTTTCTAGGTGTAACGACATGCATCTTGTTGGAATATCCAGCTACGATACAGTAAACGAATCATCTGTGGCATCTGGTTTGGAAATTACGTTTCTGGGGACTCTAACAGACGATTCGCCCTTTCAAGCATAGAATCGAGAATTGGCATTGGAATCGATGCATTGCCACTCTCTGCAGCAGACAAGGAAAGAGGCTTCGTTGTATTGGAGACACCGTCGCCTTTTTCTCATTGTGAACGTCAATGCCAATTTCGATAAACGTCTTTGATCGTGCGTCATTTTGCACCATTTTATATCGTCAACGAATAAATGTTAGAATTATCATCTTGAAGGGAATAAAGGGGTCGCAAGAGTTTAGGAAAAACCCAAAAGAACATATGCGTAAAACATGCATTTCATTTCACGTTCGAGTCCTTTACTGCTCAAAATAATAGACAAAAATACATCTATACCCAATTTTCATTCAATTAGGGATAGCAGGGTCAGGTTTCGAAAATGCCATTTTTTCTGAAAAACTAGTTATATTATTTTTGAAGACAACGGCACTAAACAGTTACAATACTGTCACAAGACTTAAATACACGTAGCCCATACACACCGGCGGCTGCCATTGCCAGCCGAGCCTCATGTAGTTTTTAAGGTTAGAGACTGTTGTGAGTGTTTTGCTTTCAAATAACGCACGAGATGAATGTACAATGAACGACACATTTTCTACACTGCACGCAGGGCCGTGGCTAGAGCGTTAATTGGGGGGTGTATATTCATATATTCGTGTTATGCCCTACTAATTTCTTTTGAAATTAACCCTAATGACAACTGATTTTAAAAGAAATTAGTTGGTCATAACACGAATATATGAATATACACCCCCCAATTAACGCTCTAGCCACGGCCCTGACTGCACGAGGCCGCCGGGGCCAATGACCAAAACATCTCAGAAACATTATTCTTTGATCTGTCGATCAAAGCTGTCTCTCTTTATCTGTCCCGCATGCCAGAATCCCCTTAAGTTCTGCGCTTGATCGATAAGAAAACAAATAGTATAAAAATTCCACCACTAAACCACTACACGGACTTTACTACAGTTTCCGATGCAAGAAGCATGGATGCGCAAAGCTGCACACTTTCAAGCCTTTAAAACAATTGTTTTCTTTCAGAAAAGAGTCAAAGATGACAACGCTTACTAAATCAGCTATGTTTAACGATCTTTTATGTCGTGGTATTTGCGTGCATGAAGGTCTTTCCGTCGGTCGTTTTTTCTTGATCGAGCTTTATATGCCATTGCGTTCAGTGTCCTTGATACAGGAGTCATGTATTTATGGCCTTGGGTTTAATTCCCAAACACTGAATGGCAGTCTTAGCTCTTTCAAGCAAATATGAGGTAACATTGCAACAAGACGGCATTTCAATGGTTTCTCGTGGCTGCTCTCAAGACAACGGCAAAGATACAGTTTTCTTGCGCTATAACCTGGCTATAATCTGTAAGATGTGCGGTTATATATAAAAAACGAGCGCAAAGCTTTCTTATTGATAGGGGAAAACTAGTATTTTCCTGAGCAGTAACAGGTTGGTTTTACGACAACGACATTACAAAACTAAGAATTTCAAAACTAAGAATTTAAGAACTACGAATTTCAAAACTATAAGAATTTCAAAACTAAGAATTTCAGAACTAAGAATTTCAAAACTAAGAATTTAAGAATTTTGTAACAAAACTAAGAATTTCAGCACATAAACTTCCAGGTGAAACAGGGAGTTATAAAAATATTTCTTACAATGATCGAATCTGTCAACATTGTGACCTAAATGAGATTAGGAATGAACAACATTACCTAATGTCATGTAGCAACACAATGTTTAGGACACTAAGAAATAAATTTATAGATAACCTATATAAAATTAATAAATCTTTGATGCTATTCAACACACAAGACCTTTTTCCCTACGTTTTGGCCATGAAAGACAAAAATATCATAAAAAGTATTGTTCTGATATATTAGCAGCATTTGACTTGCTAGAATAGTATTATAATCAACACATCCTTGTAATAACTCTATAGTTCTTTTATTGTTATGTAATGTTGTTAGTTTAATTTGTATCCTATTGTACCTTTTTTTGGTAATTTGTTGGAATTAATGATAATAATATGCATGGAGACTACTATCCAGATTTCTTGTGATATAACCTACAAAATGCGTTACTTGTACAAGCAACGTTCCTATTGGTAGTGAGTATCTTGATATGAGTGTTAGTCAGGGAGGCAGAAGTAATTTTACCTACCTTCTCGAGGGACAAATCAATTTTGCTCTTAAATTGTCCATTGGATGCCTATTATCACAGTTCTGAATGTTGTTTGGCCCGATTTATCTTGTGGGCTTCGATCAACACGTTTTTCTTCAGTTTTATTATAAAACTATTATGTGGTCAAAAATAGTAAACTTTCAAATTCGCTCATTTGAAAAATAACTTGTATCATAAGAAAGCTTATAAAAAACAACATATAAGACATCGTTACGGTTACCCTTGTTTTTCAAGCCGTTTTCAGTGTCCTAAAATGGCGCTAATTTCCCAGGCACTAGCCAGAAAATAAGTTTTCAAACGCTCATAACTGAACAAAAATGTGAAAAATAAAAGTAACCATAATAATGTGTTATATGTAATTTTTTATTACCTTTTTGATAACGTAAGTGGTTTTTCCAAGAAATAAATCTGAAATTTCGCCTTTCTTAACAATAATATAGTTTTATAGAAAATGTCGGGAAAAACGTATTGGCTGGAGCCCACAAGAAATTTTATCGCGTTCAACATGCAGAAATATATTTATTAGACCTAAAGGTACAATATAAACATAAAATGAAATTGTCCCTCGCTATGGTAAGTAAACATATATTTTTGTACCTCGATCTGCCTCCCCGACTATGTCAATACTTCCCTGTCAACGAGAAAGATTGGCGCTCTTATCTTATGTATAACCACGCATTTTACAGGTTATAGCCAGGTTATGGTACGAAAGAACTGCATTCTTTTCGAGCTACGACGTTACCAGTGCCAGTAATGTTTTAAAGTAGCCGTGAGAAACATTAATAAGTTATCAAAATAATAGAAACTGAATGGGCAGTGTTCTGATAGAATATACTATTTGATACAATGTCTTTGGTTACAGTGTGACATAGTGACTAGGCAAAGCAATAACGCAATGCCATCTTGTTGATATCTTATCTCATTACTTGAAAGAGCTAAATACTGCCATTCAGTGTTTGGGAATTAAACCCAAGGCCATTAAAACGTGACTCCTATATCAAGGACACTGAACACAATGGCATATAAAGCTTGATCAAGAAAAACGACCGAGGGAAAGTCAATAATAATTATCCAAACGTTGACTTGACACGCTATAAAAGATCGTTAAACATAGCTGAACAACTTAAAACATGAGTACATGGCATTGATTTTCTAAGCGTTGTCGTCTTTAACTCTTTCCTGAAAGAAAACAATTGCTTCAAAGTGCTTGCCGTCTTTGTGCATCAATGCATCATACCCTCTTGCTAAGCTCTCGCCAGTAAAGATCATTAAACATAGCTGAACAACTTAAAACATGAGTAAATAGCATTGATTTGGTAAGCGTTGTCGTCTTTAACTCTTTCCTGAAAGAAAACACTTCCTTCAAAGTGCTTGCCGTCTTTGTGCATCAATGCATCATACCCTCTTGCTAAGCTCTCGCCAGTAAAGATCATTAAACATAGCTGAACAACTTAAAACATGACCACATAGCTTTGATTTAATAAGCGTTGTCGTCTTTGACTCTTTCCTAAAATAAAACACTTGTTTTAAAGGCTTTAAAGTGTTTGCGCATCTTTGCGCATCCATGCTTCTTGTACCGTAAGCTTTGGGGAAGAAGTCCGCCATATAGATTTGGCACAGTGTAGTGGTGTAGCCAGCTAAACCACTACACTGTAGTTTTACAGACGAGTGTGGTGGTTTAGTGGTGCCTTGAAGTCTTCTCGTCGCTATTTCTCGAAGAAGACAACTTGTCTTCTTGAACGAAGGGAAATAACGGCGAGAAGTCTTCAATGCACCAACCCTACAGGCCTGTCCCCAACAGTCAAGTCTAGGAAATTTGCTTAAATATTAGTTAAAAACACTAGGCAAATAACGTTTGCCTCCCTGTCCTCGCGGTACTGCCTAGTGTTTTCCTGCACTCCACGCCCAGCTTTGACTTAGGTTTTGGGTGGATCGTCGACCGGTCTTGTCCAACTAGCGAGTGAAGAATTAAATTCTTACCAACCCTCAGTTGGACTTGACCTGTCAACGATCCACCCAAAACCAAAGTCAAACTATATGGGTAGTTCGGAAGACAGTTACCTTTACCTCTCGGCCACGGAGGGAAAGTTGATTACCAATGACAGCTCGAACAGGTCATTCCTTGCTCATCAGCATGCAAATAAAAAAAAATTACAAAAACGTCCCTTACATGCGTTTCTTTTGCGAAATAAGAAGATAAACTAGAAGTAAAGAAACTAGAGAATGGTCTGAGTTAAAAATAATGGCAAAAACACTTCATTCTCGCATTAAAATCTTACTTTAAGCTTCATACAAAGATCATTAAACATTATACATACGGGTATTTTTTGGTGCACAATGGTCATCTGACGTCATTTACTGCTTGGTCTTGGAAGAAGAAGGTTCGTCCAAAATGTCTGCTCGTGACCTAAAAATTACAAGCCACAAGTCGTCTAATAGCTATCAAGCACACGTCTTCTATATCTTTTGATTCGATAGAAACGGCGAGGGATACATTTGAAGGAGATTCGAGCTAAAATGACGAAAAAATAAGGGGAAAATGGCGAGGGAAAATGTGTAAAATTTCGAGAGAATTCAAAATCAAAATGGCGTCGTCTTCTTGTCCAATCTAAAGATGCAAGGAAAATCGCTCTAGCGTAGTTGGACATCAACAATATCGGATTATTATTACACATGTAAGTATTATCTAACTATTGTAAGCATGTTTTAGTTGTTAAATGCTTTCTTATTTGAAAAAATTCGCTCGGCTTACTTGGTCGAAATCTCATTTTTAAATGCGAATAAAATTTAAATAAATGTACTCAATATATATATGACTAAGTTTCAAATGCTCTTTCTGTAGCAGTTTCGTAAAAGAACCGTTCGAAATGGGAGACCTTTGAGATTATTAAAACAGAACTTTTCGAGGTAAAGTTGTTTATCTAAGTCGTTTAGCTCCTCAACTGATTCAGTTTAACGTTGAGACATTAATTTTTTTGGGAGAAATTAAAATATTTGCTGCCTTTTGAAATGTTTTTGCATTTTGTCATCTAACATACTGCATTACACTTTAGATATTCGACAAATTGCAAGACAAGCACGGGAAAACTGTGATACGAGAACCCACGGACAAAGAGGATTTTCAAGTGGATTTGATGGTAAGAAAACCGAATATTAGAATAATACTTACTATCATTGTAAATTCTCCATTCACCCCCCTCCCCCCTTCTCCCCTCTCCCACCCCCCCTCCATTTTTATAATTAAGCTCTTTGTCTGTTAAGCTCTTCTCTTGACGATTATTTTTGCCAATCGAAGTAATGAGCCCTGTTATCGTTTTAAACCTCCATTCCAATTACTGACAACCAGCTTTGGGGAATTAATAAAGAGCTCATCATTATCATTTTATCAAACTTTATTACAACTTACTTTTATTCTCCCTTTCTTTTTTTTTCAAAACTTCTTCTGTCATCCACAGATAAACTGGAATCTATGCAATTAAGGAACAGGAAATTCAGATTTCCTGTTCAAATTCAAAGGAACTCCGAATCACGGTCAAATAAGAACTCGTTAAATCAGAATATGAATATTAATGCACAGCAGGAGATTTTAAATTCAAGCTTATATTAAAATTTATTTGTACTATTTACAATATGAGCGGCCGTCTTGTATCAGCATCTACAAGTTTTGTAAATAGCTTGGGAAACTTTTTAATTTTATGGATCAGTTTGCGAAGTAATTTTGAAAATACATCTTATATAAGACGAGAAAATCAAAGTTAAAAGTTACAAGAAAATCAACAGAATTCTGTATCAGAGTACAGACTCCTTCACGCTCATGATTTCTTTTGTGTTTTTTTTTATGAATTATTAATGAGTTTCACAAGTATATATACAGCAGGTACAACTTATGATCATTCATTGTATATAGCTCTAATGATTTTGCGATGTAGCAACGAAACGTTATGCTGGCCATTAATATTCGTATTCAGATTACGTTTTCCGCCTGGTATTTCAATTGCAAGTGTTCTGAAACGTTGTTAAATCAGGCCAATGTTAACGAGTGCTGACATGACGTTTGAACAGATTTTGATTTGAGATGACAGTCTGAACCTCTTTATCCTTGCACTTTCAGCCCCTCGTTTGATTTCCCTCTTCATTTACTCCAATCCAATCATTATCCTGTTTCACCCCCATCTTTAACTCAGTACCCCTCCTAGGGTAGCACCTTCATTGACTTCAATCCAACCTTCCTTCTGTTAACCTATTTCGTCCAGTATACTTGTAAGCTATTGATTTGTAGTAGTTACTGAAGAATTATTTGATCAATTTGACATTTACATTTATATGCTAATTACAGTGAAACACTGACTTTACCCAGCCCTAACAACCTTAGTTAATTACCCAGGTTCCGCTGATTACAGATATTTTACAATTCCAACCACCCCCTGAATATTCCCAAACTGGAGTGCCCAGAGATCTGTGATTATTGGCACAGCGTTCTCCTCACGCAAGCGTCACGAGTCTGAAGTGGGGATTGAACCACCGATCTCAGAGGTGACAGGCGCTTTTGCCCTGACGATTGCGCCACATGGTCATTACTGTACAGGATCAAACAATCCTTCCCTGACATGGTCTTGTGCTTCACTGTAATTATTCCTGTATTTATTGGCTTGAGTTTTACTGTAGTTATTCCTAATAATTATTACTGTAATTTCTGTGCAGATTAGCGTTAACCATGCACTAGGATTCTTTCCCGACATTTGGCTTCCACTTGAGTTTTTGCATTGCCACGCCTATTATAAATACCTAATCTTCCCTAACACTTATTAACGCAGTTTTTCTTTGCTTATCTTGCAAACAGTTTTCTAGAAATCGTCATTATTTATTTCAATTATTTGTTTAAAGGGTGCCTAGTGAAAAAGTGAATACACCAACCAAGGACTTCTACAACAAGATGAGGAAGAATTGATAGGAGCCCAAGAAGTAAATTACCACATGTCTATCAGCAAATGTCAAGATGCAGATACTATCGCAATGTACGGTTTGTCAAAGTCATTCACGATCAAATTTCGGTTTCGCTATTCTAAAATATTAATTGTAACATTAATTTTGACCTTATTTTATGATGGCTGACGGGATACGAATATGGTTGTTACCTACTTGACCGACGAGATCTCCTATGAAGAGAGTGTGTTTACCATGTGAAACTATAAACAGCACGATGAAACCATAAAGAGCACGATGAAACCATAAACAACACGATGAAACCATAAAGAGCACGATGAAACCAAAAACAGCTCGATGAAGCCATCAACAGCACGATGAAACAATAAACAGCACGATGAAACCATAAACAGCATGATGAAACCATAAACAGCACGATGAAACCATAAACAGCACGATGAAACCATAAACAGCACGATGAAGTCATAAACAGCACGATGAAACCATAAACAGCACGATGAAACCATAAACAGCACGATGAAACCAGACCAATCGAAGCCACGACGATCCAAAGATAGAATGAATGTAAGTTTGTTGATTTTGTTTTTTGCTGTCTAGTTAAACTTTTAATTACTTACTTCATGAACCTACAGTATGCCAAGTTTTTTTAAAATTTTGCAGTCAAAAAGGGAAGGGCAATAAAAAATATGCCAATCAATAAACCAAAACACACGACCGTTTACTACCTAAAATGATGTAAACAAAATTAGACATTTCGAGCGAAGTTCCTTCGTCTGGAACTTAGTGGCAAACAAAAAATAAGTAGATGCTCAAAATTTTGCAAATAAATTTACAATTGAAAATAGACAAGAAAATATGATTTCGCGTCGCCCTGCTTGTGACGTAACATGCGTATCCAACTGTTGGTAATAATTCGGTGATAGTGCTTTCATGTTGCGAGTCACGAATATTGAACTCGATCTCTCCGCATTTGATCTCATGACGAATATGGAATTTGATCAAAAACGGAATGCTCCTCCCATTTTCATTCGTCCGTGTAACATTTACGAATTATTGGATGAGGCTGAGCAGGATATTGGAATTACTCAGACCGAGGTCAGCGTTATCTGCGGAAGCGAAGCTGAGCCAGATAACGCTGACCGAGGTCTGAATAATTCTGATATCCTGCGAAAGCCGAATTCAATAATTCTTTTATTATTCGTTTTGCAAGAAAAGTCAGCCATGTAAATAGAAATTAAAACAGACAATAAACCTCAAGTCAAACGTATATTCTGTACGTTGTAAACGTTGACAAATAACTCTGATGGCGTGAGCACATGACAAATAAATCTCGTATTTGTCTCTGATGGCGTGAGCACATGACAAATACGATAATTATTTGTCATGTGCTCACGCCACCAGCAAAATACGAAAAATTCATCGTAGGCTCTCAACCAATGAGAATGCGAGAATATACTGGAATGAATAATAATAAAGAATGACCAACAATTACAATAACAAACAAAAGTTCTACTTGGGCTACGGTCAAGTAACTGTAGATTACAGTAAGAACGTACATATTAATATAACAGGGTTTTTGTCCCATATTCACACATGTGGAATACGGAATTATTCCTTATTCATGGTTTTGAATAAAAATTGAAAGTAAACAATATGTGTACAAGCTGTAAAATAGTATTTCTCAGAATTCTAAACATGTTTTTCAGTTTCCACATATCTCTATTTTTGCATATATCCATATTTTCAAATCAAATCAAATATTGTCATATCCCTTTAACCATCATTGTTCCATCGGGAGTTTCGTTGAATAAATTCATCCTACAATTGTATATCTCTTCGCTGTTATCTAATGGAAATATTTCTTGTCTTTCAAAGGACGTAAACGGCAGTACGAAGAATGTAATTAGAAATTGCAACATCAAGCACCAGTCAAGGATTACATGCAAGCTTAGAAATGTAAGTTTAAAGAAAAATATTTGCGTCCAAAAGTTGATGACGATATTAAGCGATTCAAATCTCGTGTTCCTGCAAGTAATTTCCCATTACTTATGCACTTTTGATCATAATATGTAAAAAGTGCAATACAAATTAATAAATTATTATTATAAATTATTATTATAAATTATTATCAGAAATGCTTTCTAAAACTAAGCCTAGTTTCCATTTAGTCATGAATGTCGTGAATATATCAAGTGACCAATGTGATAAGTAGACAGTAAGATATTAAAAATATACAGCGAGATATATTCCATATCTTTACTCGTGAAGATATCGATCACGCGATCATTTCCCGCCAATAACTTTGTGTTTTCGAAATGGCGATGTTACGCGAGAACAGTGAACCAATACTCGAACTACGAGTGGTTTAAATGGCTTACAAAACGATCCATTTTATGCCCATCTTGTCAGTTTGTTTGCGAAAGAATCTTCAATATAGATGTTGTATAAGCCGACAAAATCGAGGCAAAAGTTTCGTGAAAATACACGTGTGTCTTATCACATGTATAGACTCCTTCCAGGGACGTAGCCAGGGGGGGGAGCCGAGGGAGTCGCGGCTCCCCCCCCCCCCTTTCGTTAATAGAGAGGTTTAGCAAAGACGACACAACGCCATGACAACGCCAAAGCGAGGTAAAAACGATGTGGAAATGCCGTGAGCAAATCTGGAGATGGGTAATCACGGCATTTTACGTCGCATTGACGTCACGTCTCTTTGCTAAACCTCCCTAGTATTTAAAGCGATAGGCGCGTCAAACCTATCATAATTATTAGTATCTGCAGGGCTCCCCCTACCCCCCCTTTGAAAGTTCTGGCTACGTCCCTGACTCCTTCACGGCTATGATTTCCTTTGTGTTTGGCTCAAGAATTATAAATGTTTTTTAAGTAAGAGTAGTATAGCCCTATTACTGAAACCTTAATGGTAACGTGCTGGTTGGAACTTTTAACTGCAAAAGATTGATTTTTCGAAATAGTTGGTATGAATACTTGAAGCAAATCATCGTGAAATTTTGATTAAAATTCTGCATATTACCAGAAACAGTGCTTTTGCCTGATATTTAAAATAATCCGTTTCATGTATACTCCTTTTTACAACAGATTTTTACAACAGTTCTTAAATAATTCGTAATGATTATCTAATTATTCAATTCTTTCATTTCAAAAGGAGACAAGATGTGACAAGATGTAACGAGATGTAAACCAAAATGAATGATCCTGGATGACATGGACCAACAAAAGAATAACCTTCCACAAGAATGTGAAAGGAAGCTAGACATTACTGATATGACAGCAGTGGAAATTATACATAAGTAAGTTAGTAGAAAACAAGATACTTATTATTTGGAGATCAAAGAGGATTTAAGTACATTCTATTGTTGCTCGTTGAACAACATAATTGTTTCTTGTTTTGAAAAAAAAGGAACAGATACAAATTGAGTGAAAAGATTACGATTAACACTTAAATCGATACTTTTCAAGAAATAAAATCACATAAAATGTTCTAAGAGTTTGACAGTCTTCAAAAAATGACACTTTTGTTCTATTTTAATTTCCAAGTTGGAAAAAACTGGGTAAAAATATGATGGTTAATGTCGTAAAGATTTATGAAACAAACAATACCTCCATGGCAGGAAATTTTGCCCCCAACATTTGGATTGTGGTACTTTCTAAAAACAAAACAAAATAAGGCATTTCGCTTATTACGTTGGACAGAACGTTTTACAAAATCAGTTTCAAGAAATAACACAAAGTTGTCGTAATAATATTTTAAAAATAGTGTGTTTATGTCTATGTGTGTTTAATAATTATTTTCTATTACAATCATTAGGATGCGTTTAATTCCCAGGGGAATATAATATTAATTATTTTCTTAGGTTGTTATCTTGATTCATACATGGATGAGATTCAATAGCATGTATTATATTTTTTTGGGCATCATAAATTCCCATGGGAATGCTTGGTTTATTTTCATGGTACGAATTAAGTTAAGACTTGACTTTACAGGGTGTCCCCAAAAAACCCAAAAACTATTGAAAATGATCTATTGTTAGAATTTCAATGCCTAGCACTAAATTGAATCCACGAGTGGATAAAGTATTGACATAACCGTCATAATTAATAGTAATACTCAGTGTTAACCATTTTTATGCCAGACAAAAAAAACTAAACCTACGAGTGCATATTAAAAATGCGATCAAATTTTATGCATGGTTATTTGATTTAGAGAAAACAATTTACAAATGTAAATTCCCATGAGCAAAACAAACGTACTTTGCAAAGATATTTTAATTTTTTAACAAGTGCTAGGGCATTCAAATGTTAACAATAGATCATTTTCAATAGTTTTTGGTATTTTTGGGACACCCTGTATAACGAGAATCCTCTTTGATTATAAATATGATAAGTATCTTGGCGCTTTCGGGTTTGCTTTGGTAAGCAGGAACAATAGAACAACTAAGCCATTGTTTGTGTGAACCAAAGCTAATTGCGGAAGTGGTTTGGGAGCAGCTGCGAAGTACCATGCAAATGAGAAGGCGTTACGGTTAAATAAGTATGAGAATTGCGGTGTAGTTTGAAAAGTTTCAACCCTTTTGAACTATATAGAGTAACTGTACTAGCTATAGGGACCGTCAATTGCATGGCAACTACAGTTTAGAGTTTAAATTCCCATAGATGGGTCTTAACTTGCGCTGTGTTTCACGCTTTCAAATAATTTATACTGTTTGTATTCTCATGCTTATTTGATCTAGCCTTATGTTTATATTTACTTCGGACCAGTTAAAACAACAAAAAGCCCATGCCCTTTCAGCTAAGGTTATACGTTTGAAATTCGATTAAATACTCAGTCTAGGTGGGTTTAAGTAGCTAGAGATAACGTAATTTATGTTTTTATTTCGCTTTTTTGTTTATAACGTAATTTTTTAGCTAAATGTATGGACTGTGAGGGTGTGAGCCGTGTGTAAGTTGCATGGGGTTAGGCTTATTAAAAGAATAAAAATTTTGAAAGTATGCTAAAAAATAAAAATCTACCGACACTTCTAACAAAACAGTTTGCTGTAAGTTCTCAACATCAACTAAGTTGGTAGTAGCACCATTCAAACTATTATTTCTGTGTGCCGTGGTAAGTAGAGACAAAAAACATATAGCCAAGTAGACAGCTCACCTGTTTTTATATACGACGTTTGACGTTTTTATACTCGGACATTTTCTTTTTAAGTTTGGCCTAAAATATCCGAAAAATTAAATTCAGTATGCATACTTCACGAAATTTTAATTCTTTTAATTTTCGGATTTGGGTGGCAGTCGGGGTGGTGGTGGTGCATGCGGGTTTATCAGCTGTGAGTGACTGTGCGATGGTGAGGAAAGCGAGGGTAACGAATGGAATGCAGGAGCTTAGGACCGAGGAAGACAGCTTAGAACTGAGGCAGGTAGACAGTTGGTAGGATCAGCGGGGGGCACTTGTCATTTTGGCTTTGGGAATCAAATTTGCATGCTAAGTACTTAAGTCACTAACGTTTGCTGCTTTAAATTGTTAGGTATGCGCGGCTGCTCTCTCGGGAAGATCAACTTCGCAATGTGCATTAGTACTTGCAAGGTTGGTCTTCTCTTAGCCGGCTACCCCGGCCAGCTCTCTGAGTGCTACTTCCACCGTAAATAAGTAGAAGTACTTGTACTGTATGTACAAGTACTTCTACTTCGGTGGAAGTAGCACTTGGGGAGCTGGCCGGGGTAGGGGGATTTTTTTTATTCAATTTCTCAATTCCCATGGGAATTGAATTTTTTATTAAAAGGGGTCACATGTAAATTTTGTAAACAATTTATTGAAAAAATGTATAAGACTACAATTTGAATAACAATAAAAAATAGATTACCTATCACACACATTGTACTCATCAAATAGCAATAGAAGAAAACAGAGCATGGCAGAAAGCGAGTGAAAAAGCAATGCCAAAATGAACTTGGTCTTTACGAGATAAATCTTTATACTCCAAGATAAAAAATTACAAAACAACTAGGAGTGGATTAATTTATTAATTTTAATAAGTTGTTTTATAATTACTAAGAAATATATGGCTCAAAGATATAACAAACTTAAAAAAAACGTTTGTTTTGCACTTCTTTGTTTTTTTCTATACACATGAATTTTTCATAAAATTTTTAAAAACTGCAACTTTTATCCAAGTATTGAAAGCAACGACAAATGGACTATTTGAATTAAAAGAATATATATCAAGTCTTTTGAGTTGAATTAGCAATTCCCTGAAATATCAACCTCTAAACTTCCTTATTTTCATCTTATAAGCCATATATCTCACATTACTTTTTAACCTGACAAGAAGTAATTTATTCCAAATATTGCAACGAAAATGCTATTTAACAAAATTTCGAATGTTTCTTTTGATTTTTTTTTTGATATCTTCTTTATAATTTATAAACGTAAATCTAAGTCTGTGTATTTTTCGAACATAATTTCAATTACTTGTTTTGTTCAAAAATGTATCTGGCACAGGTTAAAATAAAGGTAATGCTTCAATGGAAAGGATAGTGTATGTTCTACAATTTTCATTTCAAAATTCTGATTTTTCAACAACTCAGATAACTAACTTTCCATTTTGAAGAAACTTTACGATTTTGAAACAGTCCAGAAATTACTTAAAGGTTGGCAAATTTAACTCATTTAATAGATACATGCCGTGTGCAACACCTGAGCTACCGATGTTAACACAATTTTTGGAAAATCCTTTCAATTCTCTGAATTTAAAAAAAAACAAAACTGTATCTTTATCATTTTACAGTATCAAACTGAAACAAATTGCAAACACCAATAAATTTAGTGGCAATAATGGATGCATAGGACCTTTGTGCATAAAGCAGAACGCTCGAAGACAGAATTTTAGTAACATACATGTCAGGTAAAAAAGCATATCTCTAGGAGTATAAACTTATCTTCACTTACTTGTTGAAAAGACCATGTTCAAAAGCCATGTAAACCTGCTTTCTTATATCATTATTATTGGAATCACAAAGCGGAACTATTTGAATATAAATTTTAACTGAAGCCAACGAAACAAAACAAACTAATTTTGCAATGTTAATTAATTTCAATCGTCAAACATGAATGAACCACAAACAACAAGCCAAAAAAGGGGAAAATACTAAGGCAGCATTAAATCCTATTTAAAAACTCATTGAATGAAATGTAAAAACATCAAACATTTTAATTTAATAACAAACAATATATTTTTCATAATGACTAACATTTGGCTAAAATCTGAAGAGAACTGTCTGGGTGGTCTAGAGAAGTAAACAAGGTCTAAAATGTCACAAAATTGAATCGACTTAAAAGTTTTATGAAAAATATTTTTGCATAACACGAACAAACTCAACTGTCATCCTGTTACCTTTAAACAATCTACTTTAATTATGAATTGTTTCTCATTTTATTAAATGTAAACATGAACAGTATGCAACATATTTTTACTGGAACAATTTAATATTAAGTTTTGAGGGGTTTTGTTGTAGTTTCATTAAAAATAATCTTGCTGTTTGCTTGTGGTTCTCTTTATACATGTATGTAAAAAATCCCTTTTTAATGGATAGTAGTTTTGGTGCTTCAGTTCATTTGCATTCAAACCAGTTCCACTTTGCAGTTTGCAATGCAGCAAAGCATTATATTACTAGACTAAAAAGTTTATACTACCAGGCTAAAAAGTTTCTACTACTAGACTATTTGACTGTCATTGTTAGTTCTAAAGTTGAAGATGTTACTATTGAAAATCACAAAGGTTTAAAAAACACAAAATTATAATGCGCAATTGTTAGGGTCAGTGGCTGTATATACAACCTCTGAATTTGTGGAGTTTTTCAAATGATCAACAGTAAAACAGAGGGCAAATACAATATGCATGACTAGAATGGTTCCAGAATTCAATTATTTAAGCCCAAGGGTTAAGTAACAGGCAAGTTGAAAATGTTAAATACAGTGTAATTTGGATATGATTCAAAATTGCCACTCTAAAATCCAAAATGATATAAGATCGAGAGCCTCAGTATAGCCATCCTAGTGATTTTCAAATGAACATTTAAAACTTTTAAACAAACATTGAAAGTCAATTTAAAATGAAAAGATTGAGATAGTAAAGTGGGAAATCAAATTATTCAAATTATTGATCAACTTAGACCAAAAGATTCAAATGCAAACTATGTTTCTGCATAAATTATAATTCCCCATTTGAGGTTTCAATGTACAATACATGTTCATGACAAAGTTAATACCAAGTGAACGAACATGAATAAAGGGGGAAATAACTAATTTTTTTCCATGTATATGTTTAAAATATTTTGATTCCTTCAACAACTACCTCAATCCCCTCAATGTTACAAAAACTTAATGAAAAACTGTTGAGTTTTGTTGTTAACAAAAATTATTGTACTCTAATTTTTTTGCAAGCATTGAGCAAGGGAAGCCAAACAAAATGTATGTCTACATACATCGACTTTCAAAACACAAACAGTTTATCATTATTTGGCTTTATGTAAATTAAAATGCTTTGAAAATCAAATGCTTGTTGTGAACTGTGACAAGGCAAAAGTTGACCAACGTACTCCAGTTACAAAGATAGTCCGAATTAAAATAAATGTAATGTACTTAATTTGTGACTTGACCAATATGCATCAATTTTCCAAGTCCTTGCAACAATTTGCAGAAAACTGCACAATAAAAACAGTCACTGATCACAAGCAAGCCTATGATAACATTCAAATCATTTTCCAGTTAAACATTAAAGAATATCATCAGACCTTTTTTGAAACTTTGCATTGATAATGTTGGTGGTCAGCATGATGTTATTTAGCAATTCATAAGCATTCTTGGAACTTGCAGCACATCTAGAAAATATCAAAAACAAGTTTGACAATACCTTTTACAATTTCACTTTTCATATTTTGTCAGTTGTTGAGAGAATGTGAAACATTTTGTTTCCTACACACAACTTTTAAAGAATTATATGGATGATACAAATAACTGAAATAGCAAACAAACTGCAAAAGTTAACAAAACAAGGGGCAGGATTGGAAAAAATATTTTCCTTTCTGGGACCATAGATCCGATATAAAAATATTTCTGCAAACTAAAATTGCTTGTGGAAAAAAAAACAATCAGTTTTAGCTGCTATTCAGCCAAATAAAATTAATTTTTGATAATCATTCGAAAATGTTTTATGCAATTATATTAGCTCTCGATCTCTCATGATCAACCTGTCTAATTATATGAGAGATGTTCAGATGATTTTGTTTGATGTTTCCAATACAGAACTTCATCATGTAAATTTTCTCCTTGCATTGCACTAGCAGAAACTTTCTACTTTCAACTGATCCAGAAACTAGTACAGTACAGTGTAAAATATTGTCAGGAAACTTGTGTACAAATTCATTTTTTTATAAAAATTTGTTTCACCTAAAATATTTTATAAATGTGAACTTGAAATATTTTCTGGAAACCCCAAAATTTTCTGGGGCCAATGGTCCCATGGTCCGATACATTTTCCACCCCTGACAAGGGGTTGAAAGCATCCAAATCCGTAAAATGTCTTAAAATGGGGGAGGGGGGTATGCTCTTGTATATACGTAGGATAAGCCCCAGGGATGGAAAAAATATGCAAGAATGGAACACAAAGGGGAAGTTTTCATCAGTGGAAGGAAATTAAATTAACATTGGTTATGTGTTTGAAGATTTGTAATATAAAATTTTAAAAACTCTATAACAGTACTCCAGCAAGAAAAATGTTCCTTCCACTTCTGATAAGCTCTGCCACCTCCCATTCCTGCCATATGTCCCCTATATTACACTATATTACAGTCAGTAACTAAATCTTGCCCAGATGGCCTTGCCTTCCTTTTTTCTATATAAACTATAAACCCAAGTGGAGCAGGGTGAACCTGAGAGTGTTACAGCTTAACAGATTGATATGATCCCATGCTATCAAAAGAGTTCAAAGGAAACAATGATTGTGCTATGAATGTAACAATTAACTGAATCAAGTTCAATAATTGAATAATACATAATAATTGAACATGGTACAGAGGATTCCTAATTTGAACAAAAGAGTTACATACTACCATGCTTAATCACAATGCATTTGATAATATTGTACTGCAATCTTTCTATTTGAACTATTTGTATAATATATATATATATATATATATATATATATATATATATATATATATATATATATATTTATATATATATATATATATATAAGATCGTGGCATCATCATGGCCAGTTTATGGCAAGATTGTGGCAACTTGCAGGATCTTACAGGTCTTGCAAGAACGTGATGGATTTTTTTTAAAATCTTAAGAAGATCATAATAAGATCATGTCAAAATCTTGGTAAGATCATGGCAAGGGATCTTGTAGGATTTAGACAAGATCATGTCATGATATACATGACGACAATCATGTCTTGCCATGATTGTCAACCAGGGCATTGACAAATCGATTTTGTTCTGAATTGC
Organism: Muricea muricata; assembly: GCA_963855995.1. NCBI lineage: Eukaryota > Metazoa > Cnidaria > Anthozoa > Malacalcyonacea > Plexauridae > Muricea > Muricea muricata. Next base: position 14,680,560 of record OY979720.1, on the reverse strand, counting down.
TTCACCCCCCCCCCCCTTTTCCCCTACACCACAAACCATTTCAATGGATTTTTTTCACCCCAGCCATTTATTTTTCAACTGCAATGGGCTGAAAAAATCCACTTGACGACAGCCCATAGAATGTTTTATGATTTTATGAACTTAGCTCATTCATTAATACCTACCATTTAAATTCACAAAATTAAGAACTGTCTGGGCATATTTGTTTCGACAATAGCAACTGAGGCTCTTAAACAGGTAAAATTGGGAATTGACTATTTTTTGCAGGTAAAATGGGATTTAACTGGTCAAAAATGGGAATGATTTGAGTAATATAGCCACTAGAACTATGTGATTTGTGCGCTTGGACAATGGGATTTCGTCCCTATTCAGGAGCCTGCCAAAATTTCAGATCTAACTCTGCATTTGTAACGGAGTTCAACGTATTATCATCAACCGCAGGCTTTGATTTATATAATTTCAGAAGTGATCATAACCACTGATCATAACGAAGCTATAAACGATAAACCAAGCTACGAAAGCACAAACTTTATTTAATGCCACTTCGATTTCTCAAAAATTGATCTCTACAAGCAATCTAAGTACTTCACTACAAATGCTGATAGAAAATAAAGCATATTACCTTAAAACGAAGTAAGGATGGATGGAAACTGGGCGGAAACTTCGCCTCGTTGCTTTCATGGCTGAGAAGATTTGAAAAAATCACAAAAATCTTCGAGTACTGTCGGAAACCGACGCAGACCGAAATCTGCCGAAACCTACGACTTTGTGTCGACATGTTCCGAGCAAGCTTTGTGGACGACCAGAAAAGATGGATTGGACTCTCGATCTGGGTTGGACCATAGTCAATAGAGTAGATGGTTTGGAAACTCATTAGAATAACAATATAACTCATTATCTATGTTGGTCAACGTTTATGCAAAAATATGGTTCTTCATCGTCACGTGTGTATTGTATTTTTGCCAAATCCACCAATAGGAATTATTGAATTACCTTACATGGCCGTAAGAACCACGGGGGCAGGGGGGGGTTTAACGGTTTACAGTATTACACATGTATTAACCCAATGATTATGGTAAAACTAACGTCAAAAGGGCAGAAAAGCATGTTTGAGCGTGTTAAAAATAGAAAAAAAATTCTGGGGGGCATGTCCCCGGACCCCTAGCAGCACTTGTGCCTTCATCGCTCGAAGAGCCCCCCTAACTTTTTTCATCTTCCTACGGCCTTGTTACCTTATTGTTCAAGTCGCGGATGGCCAACTTTCCTAAAACGTTGTTATTGGTTAGTTAGGTAAAAATACAATACGCACGTGACGACGAAGGTCCTCATTCCTGCATAAACCAGAACAAAAACATAGATAATGACTTATATTGTAGTTCGAATGAGTTTCCAAACCATCTAGCTCTATTAACTATGGTTGGACTAACCAGAGGGACTAACAATTGGGTTACCCATAAAATGCTGTCTAGTCGCAAGAAGTAGTCGTCGAGTCGATGCATAAATTATAACGTAAAAACTTTTACATGACAAACGCAGCCATTATGAAATTCGTGTTCACTGCGCATGCAGTTTAATATCTGGCTACGCTGTTAGCTAGAGTTAAATACCGAGAAGAAGGGATTTATGGCGTATACAGCCCGCGAGGACGCGCAGCGTCCGAGGGCTGTATACGCCATAAATCCCGACTTTCGAGGTATTTAACTAACTTATTTTATTTTTGAGGAGGTTTTCTAGTAGAGTCTTTCGACTTTAAACAATTTAAGTCGAAATTCGTCGAGATTTTTCCACAAGTTTGATAAACCGAGACAAAAAATAAAATAATTATACTTGTTATTACTGGCTACGCAATTATTTTACAATGCGCAGACAGTGCTCTAGAACTAGGTTTTTTCAGCGCGGGTAGGGAGAGGAGGCTCGAGACGAAGTCGATCTATTACAGTACAGAAGCACAAAAAAGTGAAACCTACTGGTTTTATATAATAAAAAAAAGGCTTAACTGAACGAGAAAAAACGCCGCGAAAACATTTTGCGCAGGTACATAATGGCACCGGATGACGTCAACTGTGCGTGTGTATACTATAATATAATAACACACACCTCTCAACCAATGAAAATGCAGAATGAACTGTGATTATTGTTTATAAAAGATCAATGGTTATCAACTATTAAATTCGTGTGTTTAATTTTTTATTACTCAGCGGAACTTCAATATTCTCTCCGTTTTGCAAAATATAGAACATGATTTACGGATTTATTATTACCATTATGTATTACATCACTTAACAAGTATTTGCACTCAAGCTGGGAAACTATAGTTTTAACTAAAGCAAGTTAAATTTTATGGTAATTGAACTCCGTGTTCTCAGTATGGGGAATATAAATCCTAAACCAAGCCCAAACCTTAACCCTAGCCAACATTTTATTTGTCATGTTTTAACTTTGATAGATTAAAGGCTTGGATCAAGATTTAATTTCACGTACATATCACACGCGACGACGACGGGTTTCCTGTCCATTTCTTTAACTATCCATGGTTAAAACTATGTTATTAACTGTTTAATATGTACATGCGTCTTAATTATGTAAGGGAACAGTTTTCAATGGGGACATCAGTCCTGTTACTGTTTCCTGTCACTGTTGTAAATAATTGAAATATGTGACTTAAACTCAAATTAAATCATGTACTGAGAACATAAAATTATTACCGGTTTCATCCATTCATATAAACGCTCCACCCCTGAGTCAGCTGAATCTAAAGTAATGCAGTTTGACCTAAAAGTTTATACAGGATCTTTGCAGGCAGTACGAGTTCCCAACTTTTTTCACAGGTGTGCCACACGTGCTCGGTCTTGGCTTTGAAGTTGAACATTTTTTAATCGGTCTGTTTTTCAGGATACACTGCGAGATGCATCGTATAGCTTCGCTGTTACATTTCGACTGGACGTCGCCATTATCGTCGTAGTTCACCAAACATTGAGCGAAACCTGGGAATTCGCATTTCAAACAGCATTCGTATATGGGCATCTCAAAAATGCGCAGTCTGAAATTTGCACCAGCGTGAAGGCAATTGTACGGCCATTTTGCCTGGATTGGAAAAATCCACAAATTATTAGAACCAACCTCTTCTCCACGCTTTTTCGTGACGCGTAATAAGTCGGTAATTTGATGCGTAAAGCGTGATAAATTAAGTTTTTTCCGTGATTCGATATACTTTTCCGAATTATACCAGGACAGAAATAAGAGAATCAAAATATCATTCAATCAAGACGTAAAATTGAAACTGTAAATTGTCGACTTTATTTCAGACTTTCAGTCATCTTCGTTCCGTCTGAAGATGACTTTAAAATAAAGTCAAAAATTTACAAGGAACTGATCCGCTGCCAACTCCGAACAAAGAGCAACAACAATGACCTGTTTTTTACTTGCTAAGGATCCGAAATTGTTTTAATTCAGATGTTAGATTGTTTTTGCTCATGTAGGCAGTACCTTGATCAGCTTGATGAACTTACATAGACTCCATACAACTTCACATTGATAAGCTGCACTTACATTTGCATTCCCAGATCTTGATATTCGCAAGCTTTCCTGATCCGAAATCGCTCTCGCTAGACGCTTCACTCGCAATTGGCGAAGAAAGGAATTGACCTCTGGCCTTACGGGGCAATAAATTGGATTGAAAGCATAACCGTCTCTTGCTGGCGAACGACGTTTCTCAAACTGGCTTCCAATTTCCGCTCCTGTAAAGAAGGCCATCACCAATCCAAAATACAAGACGGAGTAACATTTTGTGCTCATTTTTAGGATCTCTCGCTACTCGTCTTATTTACCGCCGTTTCTAAACACCCTGTATTGCAACTTTTTTTACTCTGCCTGTGGTTAATTTGTATCATACGCAACGCCTTGCACTTATTACTACAACTATTTGAACGATTTCGGTTCTTTGAGCGGCATATATTTTTAGATCCTTGTCTCTGGATTTAATACAGGTAGATTAAACTGTGATCTTAATATGTTATTATACGTCCTCGAGGATTATAATGTTGACTTGTTCTATTTATCAGGCCGTACTAAGCGAGGGGGGTGTAGATTGCACCACCACACATATTACACACGATTCGTCTTTAAACAAAAATGATATAAGGGAAAGTGTTTTGGACGGATGATTCATCCTTTAGCAGAAATCATCTGCAGAAAAGATGATTTGAGAAAGGTGTTTTGTAGGTGATTTGACTAAAAATATTCGGCAAATTGAAATCGAATTATCGGTGGTCAAACATACTTGAGCAACACCGACCTCCCCCCCCCCTCCTCTCCCTCCACAAAGGGGCTTGCAGTCCAACTGGCTACACCACTGCTATTTACATATCGATTACTGAATAACTTAACATATATGCCTGTTTCGACATGTCCGATCCATTGATTACAAAATCGTCCTGCATTACTAAAGCATAAAATGTTGTACTAAAAACCTCTTACCAAGTGATGTATGCATAACTTATACAATACGGAACAAAAATAAGAATATGTTGAGAGCGAATTTGTTAGTAGCACAGTGATAGACGATCGGGCCAACACTGGCCCGGTTGTCAACAATATTGTTCTCAATGAGTGGGACGATATCCAAATCAGGGCTTGAGAGATGAATTTCTTCCACATTATGTTAAAATGATACTGCTTTATCGGTCCTTTACATGCAATTTCTAAAACAAAGCCTGTGTCACTTATCTTCCTGATGTGGACCCTATTCTGTTTGAGTGTCCTTAGCTAAGCTTTCCCTCTCATATACTTTTACCAACAAAACAAGTCAGCCTCTTTAACTAATTAGTGTATAGCTGTAGCCAACTGTAGCCTTATTATGTCACAGAATTGCCATGATGTTGAAGTATAAAAACCAGTGTTCTTATAAATAAACTCCATGTTTGATGTCTCCACAATGCGTACGTTCATTGCCATCATCTCTGGCATTTCCTCTCTTAATTCAAGTACTGTTTTCCAATTCCTTAAGCAATAATTCAACTAAAATAATTATTATGATGTGGTTATTTTTGGATTCTGGAGAACGAGAAGCGTCCATCTCAATATACTTGAAAGGGTTTCTTTCTTGATGTCCACATAAGCAATGAAGAACTTTACGTGGTCAGTTTGATACCTAGCTAAAGAGTCGAAATGCAAAATATTTTCAAGGAGAATCCAGTCTTTGTTGTCTTTGGTGCTATGCGATTCGCATTACCAACCAAATCACAGAAAAATATTTTTGAGGAAATGTGTCTCATATGCTATCGCGTGGATCTTACATTTTTTTGCAAATATGGAAAATTCTTGATCTCTTTCTTTATTCGTGAAAGCAATTATGTTTCCCTATAACTATGTCCCGCCTCCTTCAGCGCATGCCTTGCCTCTTCATCACACATACGGTTATGACTAATGAATCACTCTATTCGCAGCGGTGGTCTTCAGCATACTTCAAAAATTACAATATACTACCTCTGCGCTGTACGTTGTTTCAATATTGCAACTGTTAAAAGACAGTCTATCGAATCTATTATTTCTTTTATTCGGTCTCAATCCATTAGAGGAGGATTTTAATTTCGATTTGCTAGGAAACAAGGGAACAAAGCGAAAATTTTGAAGACAGCACGGGGACTCCCCCCTTTGGGAGACCATCACTTACTTTTCTAAGAAGGATTGAAAGTATACAAAATCAACTTCACAACATGCCATGTTGTCCTTGTATAAGCAAAAAAACTAGTATAAACTCACTTTGTGGTTCAAGTAGGCAAAATTTTGTGATGGAAATTTAAGCTATTTTGTAACATACAAATTTCTAATTTCATAGTTTTGAAGGTTTTTAAATGTTTCTCCCTTCTTCAAGTCCCTATTCTCATTGTACGAATCTCTCTGAGAAACAGGTATGGTAGAAGGTATTATATATATAAATAAAGATAGTCTTCGTCTCCTTAAACACCGTCGTGGTTCATCACTACACTTGAAGAGGAAAACAAGTTCTCTTTATACAATATGATTTTCCGAACTTTACTTTTCTTGTCGGGCACGGGTTTGTCTGGATGGGTTTGAGAGCAGTCTGTATGCGCTGCTGTATGACTGGTTCCTTGGATTGAAATTGCGCCGTCGTCGCTGCTTGCTGGCTCACAGAGCCCCTTAGGCAAAAGTGTACCCTGGTACATGTGTTCATACACGCGGTCCACTGATGTATGCAATCAGGACATGGTTTCTTGTCAACGTGTAGACACTTGAGGAACTCCACATCTTTACACGCAGTACAGCAGTCTACCAACGGTTGGTGCATCACATTCACTCCGTTGAAAATTATAAGTGACACCACACTGCACAGGGGAAATGGAAACTGTAACAAATGATGGCATGTGAATTTTCGTAGCAAGGGGGGGGGGGGAGTGCAACCATGCAGGACCTAGAGATAAACGATCTGTTTGGGTTTCAACCCTTGGAATTAACTTCCTTGACAAATTAATGCTATGGGGAGTTAAGATCCTCCCATGCACACACATGTGCACAAATGTTGCCACATCTATACCATTGTGTATAAAGCTTTACAGTGATAATATATGGCTAGTTCTATATTTGCATGTAGCTGCTCTATCAAATATTGTTTGAACCAGCGATATACTGTTACAAAACTAGAACGCTGTAACAATATTGCTACACCATACATGATCGATACTTGTAAAACATTATGTCAAGAAGTTTGTTGACAGTAGAAATTGTCGTGAACATACTTAACTTAATTACAGATTACGGCCAGGCTGAACTGCTACAGGGAGTCACATCTTTACCTAATTTCTTGCTAATATAATTTTATCAATAATAAGCAAAATGTCATGGGACTTACTACATCACACGAAGAAGCTGCTCGACGAACTCTTTTGCAATCGGTTTTTTTAAGTGTTACGTTTCCTTGTAAGATGGCGGTGATTTCTTTGATTTGTTTTAACGTGTTCTTGTCGGCTGGACAAAATGGAAAATTCTTTTTCCCTATGTCTCCATCAAACCCCGTTGGTGCATCTGTTGCAAAGGACGATACAAAAAATGTACACGAACATAACAACGCGCAGATGATCTTCATAATTACCAGCCAGGAACTAAATAAAAATCAGTCAGTATAAATCTTATTTATATCATGTTCAATATCCCTGTTAGTTCCAAAGGGAAATACCTAGTATCATGAAAATATAACCTTTGAACATTTCTTGAGTCTCTCCAGCAAATAAGAATGGATGAAGTAAAATACTAGATTATTGTCTTTGAAATCAGTTTCGGTGACCATGAGTACCAGTACAATCTAACTATGTACATGGATTGTCCTATATTATTACCATGCCGGTGAAAAAATTAACTTTTAAAGGTTACACATTGCACAGCGTTTGTTATCATTACAAGCTACAATTAGGTCAGTAAAACTAAGCACATACTAAGGGATCACTAATATTACGTATACTAGTCCAACATTACTACAAACGAAGCATCAAATTGTAAGTTCGAAGCCTTAATGATAGATTTTAATAGGCCCGGTTTTCATGTCTCGTCACTATGGAACCAACACATCAAAGGATGTACAATAAAGACAAAATATCGTAAAATTCATTCAACTTTTAGAATCTTTTTAGAATTCTAGGAATCTTTTCTGCACACAATGCATCTATATAAATACTTACCAAAACTCACAATTTTAAAATCTTCGAGGTATGGAAAGCGATTTGAGTTCGCACAAACTTTTAATACTAGAGTTGTTTTGTGTTCGTTGCAAGGTTAAAACAGTTATTTTTTGGCAACAGTAAGTGATTTTATTGGAATAAAATGCGGAACATATTTTCTGTCAATTTCTCTCTTTGTCGTGTCGCTTAGCATCGTCTTGGGCGGGTAATTGGAGAAAAAACTGCATATCAATTGCTGAATATTAATGCTCTCAAAGAGTTTTTTCATGCAACATGCATGGAACTGTACACGTGGATCATGAGCTGACCACAATGCTTCAAGCTTACTAAGAGATATGTGCCTCATGTTATAAGATGCATTTCTCAGTCAAAATGTCCCAAAGTCCCAGGGACGCAGCCAGAGGGAGCCAGGCCCCCGTTTTTATTGATAGAAAGGTTCAGGAAAGACGATGTGACGCCAAAGACGACGTAAGAACGACGTGGAAATGTTGTGATCACCTCCATAGATAAATATTCAAACCATTCTTATCTCGTCCTTGACACCAATATGGCTATATTCGGCAATGCCCAATTCAGATTTCTCGGCTATCATATTATTAGTTTCCACAGAGCTCCCCCCCTGAAAGTTCCGGCTACGTCTCTGGAAAAGCCTCTCTCAAGTTCGGTACAATTTGACATTTGTATTTTCCATGCTATATACATTTATGAATTTTCAGTAGATTTTCGAGAGCACTTGTATACGCCTAGCCTAAACTCATCATTTTCAATTAATGTACTTATCGTTAAAATTACAAATAGTATAAAATAAAAATGAATATGAAGACTTTTACTACTAAGATTAGTTAGATTACTCAATTTAAACGAACAATTTAGTCCTATAAACAACGTTGGTCGAAAAAGACGATTCACAAGATGTGTCCGAGCATTTTTTTTCATTGTCCTTTTTTCCATACTTGAACCATGCAGTAACTAATACCTGTTTAAAAAAACTCTGTCCTTTAGGCCTGACAATACCCGAATTGAGCAGCCTCTTAAATTGTAATTGCTTATTGTGTGCGAATTTATAATAAAAACGTCACACAGTCTTAAGGGTGTAACTTAGTATTTTAGTACGATGAGCATGCAACGGCTTCGCGTTTAACTACTCTCTATGTTCTACGAGCAATATCCAGTCTAAAGTCTAAAGAGTTACAGCAAAAATAATTGTACATACAAACTTACTTTTGACTACTTTAAAAACGACAACTAACAGGTGTTTGTAAAGAGTCTATTTTTGCGTGTATTACTAATGTTTGGTATAGACGTAGAAGCATTAGACACATCACGATATCAATATATGTATACAACCTTCTCTTAATGATATAAAATTCAGAAAAAAATTATATACATGTATTAAATTTCGTTGGATTAACACTTTCCCTGAGCCAATGAAATTTTGTATTACTTTCCGAATTTGCTTTTGACGTGATTACGATAAAAAACGTCTATATTATTATCTTCTCGCAACAACTCTTTCAAATCATATGCATGCTGTTCTTGCGGTGATACTTGACACCTAAATACAGAATATATTGTAGTGTAGTATAGTGTTCAAGTCCGGTCATTACATTCATTACCCTTCCAGAAAAAATGGATACTTGCCCAGATCTGTCGGCAAATTCGCAACCTGCACGATGCGAAATAGTAAACTCAGAAAAGTACATGCAATCGCTATTCACGGAAGCAAACAAATCTATGATTTTTGCATGAGACTCATTCAATCACATTCTCCAAAAGGAGGAAAATCATCATAGTGTTAAAATGACAGTTGCTGAACTTGAAGACTCTGGAGGCTTTCTAAATGTGCATTTCCAATGTACAATTTTCGAGCCTTTATACAATATAAACAGAATTTTAAATTACTCACGTTTGAAATGATCACTTTACCCTTCACTGTATATGTTAATTGATGAGCAATTAATAAGGTTTACTATTTGTTACGAAACAAAATACAGCGGCAACCTGTTTCGTTCAGACAATTGCCGTTTCGACTTCTATGTACACGTTGGCCATCTACATGCATATCAGTATTGTTTTTGTAATTTCCATCGGTCTATTTTCATTTTTAATTAGCCCCCAGCTGTCTTGTTCTAATGGAGTCTTTTAATGCTAAGATTAAAACCCACTTGATAATTGAAGTGTCGTTGCTAGCGACCTATTCTAGTGCTATTCTTTACAATCTGGCCACCAAACATGCAGGTTTTTAATAACTCTTGCATACAAAGGTAGCCCATTTCAAACTTTTCCAAGCGTGTCAACAGCAGAACAGTACGATCCACCAAGCCTCAAAATTTTCAGTGAAATTCTCCTCTGGTTCTGCTCGACCCAGGGACGTAGCCAGGGGGGAGCCGAGGGAGCCGCGGCTCCCCCCCCCCTTTCGTTAATAGAGAGGTTTAGCAAAGACGGCACAACGCCATGACAACGCCAAAGCGAGGTAAAAACGATGTGGAAATGCCGTGAGCAAATCTGGAGATGGGCAATCACGGCATTTTACGTCGCATTGACGTCATGTCTCTTTGCTAAACCTCCCTAGTATTTAACGCGATAGGCGCGTCAAACTATCATAATAATTAGTATCTGCAGGGCTCCCCCCTTTTGAAAGCTCTGGCTACGTCCCTGGTTCGACCTATAACGTGTCAGTCGATTGCTGCCCTCAGACATATTCTATCTATGTATGATGTGCGCATCCACATCTGGATTGGTCCTATATATGCAAGCCTATTTAATTTTAAATTTGATCATTATAATAAAAATGAAGTAATGCGGAGCATTAGTTATTCTGTTATTTTATTATTATTATTTATAATTTTATACTATCATTACCAAATATGAGGATTTGATGAAGGAATTAAATTAATTAGGTACGTTAGGAATAATATTAACATTAATACTGTATAAAGATTTAGCTAATATCCTATGCCATCAGAGGAACTTACTAGATTTTTTCTGCTGTAGGAACAAAGAAGTGACCAAACCTAAACTTAACAACATTCCATGTATAGTCATTTGATCGTTTTTCTTAGTTAGTACGTGTTTGTATTTGTCATTTTATGTGATCCATGCTGTCAGTTGTAAATTACCTTAATATGAGTTGGATCTGCAGTTGTTTTTGTATAAGCAAAATGTTTATTTTTTTAAAAGTTTTTATCATTAGTATAGCTACTTAATAAATGAAATTCCAAAATGGGTCTTTCAATGACAATTTATAGATATGAATGCAAAAATATTTCTATCCACTATTTATAAGAATTTATCAAATTAAAAATTCATGTTTTCCTGAGAGGATTTTTGCATATGCAGCGCGATTTAGTAATCAAAAGATTTGATTTTCAAATTCCGTCGGCGCTATTGTTACCTACACTAATAGTATAATCTGGCAGATACTGTAAAACAGTCGATTTATTTTATTGTTATTTGTGTAGCTGAAGCACCAAAACAATTTTGTCTCCTTGAAACAAAAATTTTGCCAGATTTTTGTTGATTTTTTTATCCGATTAGTATCTATTGGACTTTGTGTCATGTGCATTGCGGAATGCATATTACACTATCAATATAATTACCAATATATGTACAATTACAAAAACCTTAAACATGCAAGTGTTCAATTAAAGCTTTTAAATTAAAAAAAGCTAAATGGATTACTGATTGTGCTTGACGAGTTACATACATTGTACACAGTATTCTTTGAAGGACTTCAAAACGGTGTAAGTTTCATGAGATATGGAGAAATAATTTGGAAAGTAACGAAATAATGCCGAACAATAGTTTTTATGCGCTGATATGGGGCTGAGCAGCGATTTTCGTTCGAAAGGAAGAAAGTGATTTGCTTTCCGAAATTTCGTTCAGAATTGAACTCCAAAAGTGAGCTGAGAGCTTAATTTCTTGGTAAAGTACATGAAACCTTTTATGTGACTCATTCAATCACATCCTTCAGAAGAAGAAAAACTGCCAACCAAATTGTCCTATATATGTATATAGTGTTGAAATGGCACTGAACTTGAGGACTCTAAAGCATAGCATTCAAAAAGCCTTTCCGATGCACAATTTTTGAGCCCCATGTACACTATGCCAAAAATTTTCTTGCGTTCAAGCTAACCTTACAAAACTTTACATGCACTTGTATATTATTCAATATTATGTTCACAGTGAATTGATTACCAACAATTAGGTGCTTAATTTATTATTACTATATTTTAAAACACGAGGCAAAATCCAGCAACCAGTTCGGTTTAGACAAGGCCGAATTTACGATATATTTATGTACATTTTTTTAAATTTCTCATTTGTCATCTTTATATTGTTCTTGTAATTTCAGTTGGTCTATTTTTATTCTTAATTAGCTTGAAACTGTGTTGTTCTAATGAGGTCTTTTGATGCTAATATCAAAACCACTTGATAACGATAGTATTAATGATAGCAAGACTTGACATTGAGTAGCTATATATTCACCTGTAGCTACTTGTTAATTCATGCATTAAGGCCATTTTCTACCTTTGCGTGTCTACAACAGTTCAGGACTTACCTATTAAATATATTAAACGATGCGCTAAGCTTCACAATGTTTTGTAGAATTCTGCCGTGGTGCTAATTCACATAGCTTCTCCACCAACTGTTGTGATCAGACTCATTTTATATGTGGTGTTCACAGTCGACAAGTGGATTGCTGCCAAGCCTGCAAGCCTTCAGTCTTCAATTTGATCTTTATTAATGAAGTAATACATCAGTAATGCGGAAAATTATCTATTTCGTACGTGTTCCTGAGAGGATGTTATGCATATGGCGTCGTCGTTGCTCTCAGAATATGAGGGGAAGTGCCAGTGCATGTTAGCTAAATTTAGTAAGAATTCGATTTTCAATCGCTATTGTTAGCAATATTTTGCTACAGTATATTGAGCCAGATACCGTGATACTGCAAAAAAAATTATTTATCTTATTGTTAGTTTGTGTATAATTGAAGCACCAAGTCAATTTTGTTTCCTTAATTGAAACAAAAACTTTGCCAGATTTTTCTTGATTTTTTATCTGATTAGTACCTATATGACTAATATATGCTATGTGCATTAGGAGTGCATAAAAAAACTTACATAATCAAATAAAATAAGTACTAAAATAGCCATATACAATTACAAGAACTCTAAACAAGTGTTCAATTAAAGCTTTTAAAATAAAAAACCCCCACCTAAATGCGTCACTGATTATGCTTGATGAGGTCTCACAAGGGAGTTTAAGGGACTTTTTCCTGTTCTTAGCCTGATACAAACTTTCCTAACTTTGTCTTGACATTGTTTTATCAGTCAAATGGATAATACAGATCATTATTAAATACATATTCAATACATCGGTATGTATAATCCACACCTGCTGGAAAAATTTGCTTCTATAAGCAATTTCTAAGAGCTTTCGTGACAAAAAATAGATAATTATTAATTATGTGTGTTTCTTTTAAAAATCGTGTAGAAGAATTAGAGCTGAGACAATTATATGTTTCAAAATGTTACAACGTGCAAATAAAAACTATTCGTGATGATTAGGGAATTCAAGTAGGGCATAAATCGTGATCCGGACAGTATATCCTAGGAAGCAGGAATTTACGCGTTGTTATTGGTCACGAGGAGTGACCAATAACAATGCGTGGATTCCCGTTTCCTAGGATACACGGTCCCAATCACAATTTATGCATATTAGTGCACACTTGACATGAAGAAAGAGAGGTATAGCTTTCAAATTTGCTACATCGCCAAGAATGAAATTGATTATTTAATCAATTGTCAAAGAATGCCAATTTATCAAACCATCTACTTCTCACTACTTCTACAAAATTTATAATAAAAAGTCTAAAGAGCTTATCTTCCCCGCTGGCTATTCTTAGTGGAGTCATATATCTTGTTCTTTCAGATTTTTCCGGGTAAACGCCAACCCAAAATGATCAGGCTTCGTGGGCTTTCGAAACAAAAGTCATCTTTGTCTGTGATTCGTTTTTCAGAAAACTAATTTCTATATCCAAGAACTTTCAAGTCTGTGTGTGTGAAATGTGTCCCGTCCACTGACAAACTTGTCAAAAAGACTGTGTTGCTAGATGCATGCTCAACAAGGCTTTCTCGATATGTGAACTAATCTTCATTCTTAATACAAATTGATGAGGTTACTTATTCCAGTTTCGTATTGATTGGTCATAAATTTCCAGTCCTAGCTTGCTTCGTTCGTACATCGAGAGAGCGCTGTTACACTATATAGTAATATTCATTCACTTTGTCTGTTAAACGTCTATACGTTTATTCGTCTTCCGATCCGTCTGTCTAATGTCAGTCCATCCTATGTTATGTTTTGTATTGGAACCCCGTTATTGGAGACTTCATCTCTATGTGGTCATTCCAGCCATTGTGTGCATGACATTTATTTAGTGTATGTAAACTCTGTTGTGTAATTGTTATTCTAATGTATGGCGAATTTTGTAAAATAAATTAAAATAAATAAATAATATAGTTTATTGTCTTTCATTGTGTTAACCAACCACTCACAGAGCTTGCTAGAATAGGTTGGTGGTCATCCACTTATGCGTGCTGCACTGATCTCTAGAGCAGCACCATAATATTTATTCTCCAAAGGGTTTAAAATTACTTTTTCAACTAGCTCTAGTTGATTGAAGACAAAACATTTCAAATTTACTACTTCACAATTTTCCATCAATACTGCAAAGTGTGCAATACTGCACGCTAAAATAACCTTGAGATGTCATACAATATATAAGAATATGTTACATATGATTGAGGAAAGGTAATATCACCAAGGCCGTATCACTTGCAGGTCTATATACAATATGCGCCATTTTTGCACGCGGTATATATGGTTGTGAGGGTAACATGACTTTTGTTGATCGATCAACAATCAAACCGTAAAGGCAGCATACTCTAATGTTCGTTTTGTCTATCTTTGGATAAGACAGAGATTTTTTGTATTTTTTATTGTTGCGTTCGCCTTGGGAAACACTGACATGACACATATTGTTTCCCTCGAGATCAGTAAATCAGTATTAAATAGACCATTCTACGAGAAGAATCTCGACTAAAAAGTGTTGAGAATATCACGCAGTGATTTAAATCTGGCAGTTAGATCGATGCGGAAGTTTCAAGGATGTGTTGAAGTGCAGGGGATCTAATTGTATTGACGTTTTTTGGAAGAAGAATTAAATATTTGGATTTTCCATAGTAATTTATAAACCGGCTATGTAAATAGCTAATTCATAACATGAAAGACTTTTCTAAGCTAGGGATTTGTATTTTTTTCCCTGTGTATAAAGTAGCAACTTAATTTGATCGATTAAACTCATAAACTCATCATCCTTATTAACAGAATGGCAGGATCCATTGTGAGTGAAAAGAACGGATTAATGTATCGTTCAGAGCAGTCACCTGTTGATATTTAGAAAAAAATCTCTAGTATATGCATGTTGGCCTATAAATAACAATCTCGTTAATATCATATTTAGGGTTGAATCTCATTATAAGAGTGAAATTGGTATATAAAAGGGTCTTTCAAGCACAGTTACCTAGGTACAGGAAGATAAGAAATTACAATATCATGCCCAAGGTTGTGTATCATTAGCAGGGCGTGAAAGGATGTTTTACAAGCTTTTCCTGACATAGAGAAATATGGCTGGGTTTTTTATTTATTAATTAAATTTAATCACAAAGCAGAAAATTTTCTTTTAGAATGGTTCTATTGGTCTTTGGATACAGAGAAATTACAAAATCTAAATCATCACTTTTAGAGTTATTGCCTCGATAAAAACAAGTATAAATTGTGGGTTTCGCTATCAGTCAGCTGGTACATAAAGGAATCTTTTAGAGTAGTTATTGCATATAAGAGCTGGGTGTTACCAGTGAAATCACGCGATACTGCATTTTTCATTTCGCATTTTCGAAAGAAACCAATCATAGCATATGCATTTCAGCAGGGGTGTCTGTAAGCGAGTAAGTGAAATAATATTCTGGAAGCTAGTTGATTGGCTGCTATAGATGTGAATAGACTTCTAGTGTAGTTTTCCAGCAAGGTGTTTTCCCAATGGACACAAAGATCTTTGAAAGCGGACTTCCGCAACCAGTGCGAACCACTTCAAACTTTCTTAGTTTATTTCGAGACTGTTACACCATTGCGCAGTTAACACCTGGTGTGTATCAGGATATTAAATGTGTTAATTTAAACGGCGAAGTGAAAATTTAAACAGCGAGTCTGAAGAACTTCTTGTGCTGGTTAGGAGGTGAAAGATTTGAAAAACGTGTACAGCGTTGGACGATCAATAACACTGCGAAGGAGCAAGCGGAATTCAACATTCATCCAACCAGGAAATAGAGGCAAAGCTATAAATATACGCAAAAGGTTTTTATGTATATGACTGTTATAAATTATGCTATAAGTCACAATCAATCATCATTATAAAATATCAAACCTTAGAACCTTAGAAACAACCTAGGGCTAACTTTTTTAATACAAAAACCCGAAAATTTTCTATGCCCATTGAACAACATTGTTTTAAAGGGTCACTTATACGCGTCTGAAGAAAAAAGGAATCACTGGAAATTTTGTAAAGGAGGAGTTTGAAAAGAATACATCGACAATGCCCTCTCTTGGCAAAGTACTCGGTGCGCTGTTTCTTGTTCTTTTGGTCGTGTCGTTGCTGTGTCCATCTGAATCGATCTTCTTTCGTTTTCGGCGGAGAAGAAGACGACGATCTCCTCCCGTAAGACGTCCAATCAGGCGTCCTCCTCCCAAGGCACCTGCGCGGTTACCATATTGTCCATTGGATGCGAGAGTGAAGTCAATCACTCAACGAAAGAAATTTGGAAGAGAAATACGACAATTCAAAAGAACGGTACGTCAAAGGCCTTCATTCAATTAAGAATCAATGAGTTTTTGCACAGGACTAGCCACCTTTTACATGGGAATTTTCATACTACAGAAAAGTAATAACCTTTGACGGAGCTCGAATCTTCGCCGACTATATTCACTGAGCTCAAAGCAAAAATCAAATTAATTACACATGGTCTGATGCGCTTGCATTGTCTATTTCATGCACAAACGAAATACTTTGTCATAAACAAAATAACCTCCTTAACGCAGGAATAGTTGGCATGTTAGCGTTCAATTCGTGCTTCATCTTACATTAAGGATTTCTCATTGTCTGATTCCAAACTATTTTGTATTTTATACGTTAACATACCATCAGCGAATGACAAAACATCTTGGAATCATTAGCAATATATGTTACAATATAATACTTATAAGCTGAGCAGTCCTCACGCAGTGTAATTAACAACAGGGATTTTAAAAGTATTCCGGACACAAACTGTCCATGGTAAGGAAGAGATAAGGCTAATGAGCTGGACATATAATCATTGCATCTTTCGTATATGGGTATATTCGACTAAGTTAAAGAGTTTTTGTTTTAGTTTCCGTGCGTCGTTATCAGTCGTATAATAAATGCAATATCCGCGTTATTCTATATCAACAAAAAACTTTGTATTGTTAAAAGAAGCCTTGTTGTTCGCATTAAGCATATTTGCAAAATTTAGTACATTTTAAGACGAAGTATCATCCATACATTGTTCTAGAAAAAACATTTTGCTCTTTAAATTGTCGAGACTGTTGTCAATCATTTCCGCGCAGTAAATTAAAATATTGTGAAGAAGGGGCCCTTGTTCAAAGCTGGGTGAATGCTAAACCTGGGTCGAATTTTTTACACGCCTATTTTTTTCAAAACTTCAGGAACCAAAACTGTTATTAATTATGGAAGGGAGAATTTTTGAAAAATATCTGTAAACTTACAAGCATGCATTGAAACTTTCCACACAAGTTAACATTTAACCAAGGGTTAAAGGATTACTGACAAACTTGGTATCGCAGACCATATCGTTTACATTCAGTTTTATTTTGTCAGAAATGCCCTTTCTGCTACAATAACAATAATAATGAGGTAAAATAATTAGCGATTCGTAAAAGATAGTTTTATTATAAGCCGGACTGCAAAAATATGATGATTAAACCATAATATGATAATTATATAAATTAATTATGATATAAATATGATGATTTACCCATAGAAATAATAGATATAGAATGCTTGCTTGGTAACCTAGCCGGCAGCCAAATTAAAAAAAATTGCCCTTATACATCCGCCATATTGGATTTCTCCCAGGAGCGGTCTATGAGAAATACAATGGGGCGAGTTCAATTTTCCCCTTATACATCGGTCATTTTGAATTTTAATGCGGCGTCACTTGTTTACCTGAAAATAGATAGGAGCACGCATTCTGTATCTATAATTTCTATGGATTCACCTGTTGACAAGAACTAATTGTATGTTTCAGACAACCTGGCCGTACAACTGTCTCTACGCAAGCATCCTGCAATACGGTGGCACCTTCAACTATCTTCCACTGATTCACACATGCTGTAATTCCTGCAGTTTTCCCGCCTTTCCGTCCTGCGTCCGCCATCACGGCACAAGCTGGCGATGCCCCAGCCTGGGAATGCAGTGCATCGTGAAATGCATTCGCCTCCATGACCCAAATACTACACCCACAACAAAGCCCAAGATCAGAAAGAAGATTCGAAGCAGGCGTATTTTTAAGGGAAAGAAGGGGACAACTGGTGGACGCATTTTAAATCCAAAATGCGAACGAAAAGTAAAAAAACGTGGAAAATATTGCATTGAACGTCTATGTATTCCTATTAAACTTAATTAATTTTTCATAACTTTTTTTGTGTATCCACATTGTCACTGTATGGGAAAATAAAATTTAATCATACTTATCCTGACTTAGTTAATTTGCACTATATGCATGTCATTCCACTTAACGACATGCACTAAAATACCTTTCTATTTAGATTGCCCAATACAATATTTTTCCATGGGAACACAAAATTTATTTATACTTATTCTGCTGATATTAATACATCATTTCTGCTATTAATATATAATTCCACTTAAAATATTTCTCTGTTCAGATTGATACATCATGATTGCTTAAAAAATATGGATTTTTAAAAAATATTCAGAAATTTAAAAAATGTACTGAAAATACGGAAACACAAAAAATTTATTTATGCGTACTTATTTTACCGACTTATTTAATTTGCTTCGTGTATCACTCATGCTGGCCCCGTGTGAAGCTTAAGGATGGGTGGTCTTCAGCCTCCGCCCAAAATGAATTATAATGTTGAACAGTACCAAGGTAATAGTCGCGCTGTGTCTCGTGAGCTAGAGACGTGAAGTTTGCATATCGCAAGGAACAGCTTTTGCATACATTTCTTCTTTTTTTTCTAAAATTTTGCGCAAAACACAAACGGTTTGCCCTGAAGTTTTTTTCGAAGACAGCGCAATCTATTGATTCGACTCATTTCCATTATCAATTGGTTGATTTCCAAGAAGCCCCCCCCCCCTCCCTTAGGTTATTTTGGTCAAAGGCGCCCGAAAAAATACGAAAACCCGGTCAAAAATTGCCCCCAAAAAGTAAGGGTTAACTCTTGGGGTTTTTAGTCAAAAACTTCAGGTGACGTGAACTAACCTCTAAGGTATGGTAAAAATTTCCCAAAAATATAGTCAAAATGGCGGCTGGACAAAAGAATGACGTAATTAATGACGAATGAAACGCCTATTGAATGGTGGAGCTTGGATAAAAAACGAAATAACAAAACACATTAAAAATTACATTTTTAGGTTAAAATCAATACATAAGGTTGTTTCTAAGATAAAACTCATTAAAAATAAATCAGTTTACTTACTTCCTCAGCTGCATTTAGTCTTGCTATCGTAATACATCCATACTGTTTCATACAAACTGGTATAAACCACGTTAAATTCCTTTTGATTTACACGTGGAGCTTTGCTGGAGTTATACCGATGACTTTTGTCACTAGCTGGTAAAACCAGTCAGTCACAATAAGTAGTTAATCTTGGAACAGTTTTGATGTAAACATACAGTAATCTCGAACTCATGCACTAGCGAAGTTTGCCTGACAAGTTGGCCATGCTATGCAAATATTTCCGTCTTTACAGGGCGTAATCGAACTTTGGAGTGCTTTAGGATGTCTAACATTTAGCATACAGAAATAATTCTTTCGCCGTTGGAAAGCCCCGGCTTTTAACTTTTAATTGCCACCATTACTACATTTGTAGAGTATTGAGTAAATCCGAACTGCTGATAAAAATTGCCTGGTCGAAATCGCATATTTTTACCGTTGGGAATTTATTGACAATCTGCTGACTTTAATCCATTTGGGAATTAAAATTCGGAAATTTTTAGGTAGCAAAATTAATCATCTTATTACGAACGTTGACTGTTCCTCATGACAGGTAAATAATTAATGGTGGATTTTCCTTTATTATTCGCCTCCTTAATAATGCTCAGAAGTGAAAATACATGCAATTTCGACCGGCTATGTTAATTTCATTCCTCTTTGCGCAAATTTTTCCTCAAATGCTACAAAAATGATGACAATCCAAATCCGACAGCGTGTTCTTTCGGAATATGAAAGAATGATTGGCAGAACACTCCAAAGCTAGACTGCTCAACTACCTTTTTTTTCTTCTCTAAGCCCGTACGATTAAAACTTGTACAAAAAACTGATGCCCTTTCAAATTCAAATTAGCCGCAAGTTTCATTACGATTTATTCCCATGGGTCTGTATTTTTGGCTTGTTTCTGACTTTGCCTTGTTTCTGACAAATCTTGCACGGCTAGAATTATGCATTTTAACTTCCACAGATAATTAAATTTTGTTTCACATCAACGTCTGTCAAATCGCAAGAATGCATGATGATGCTGGTTTGAATTCAATGGTATCATTTTTTTACTCACTCTGTACTGTGTACTAAGTCACGATCTGTTCTCTGTAGACCCATGGGAATATACCGTAATGGTATATTCCGAATATACCGTAATTCGCGGCTAACTTCAATATGAAAGGCATCAGTTTTTACTCACCCTGTAGATCAAGACTTGTACAGCATGACCATATTGTTATTCAACCGCTTACAAAACATTGACTGACTAAGGTCGGTTAAAAGAAAACATTCACCGAAATTCCAGTACACATTTTAACATTTTTTACGTACAAAAATCATACAAAATGCTTTATTTACACAGAATGAAAGCTGCTGAAGTGTATTAGAACATTACAATGTAAATTCGTGCCATTACTGCATTTATAAATTAACGAACAGATAAATATTTTTGCACATTATATTAATTTTCAAAGTTCTAGCCTACGGCCTTAAAATTAGTTTAACATTTAAAAGAACCTTTAGGATTTTGGACTATTTCAAGCAAAAAAAGAGAAAGCAACTCGGCTAATATAATTTGAGTTCGGCTCATTAGCAGAGTTGTTATAAGCTAGAAGAGCCTTACATGTTTTTAGCTATGTATTTTTAGTTCCAAATATCTTCTAGCAAGTATAACTGTGCGAAGAGGCGTGAATCTTGTTCATATATTTTTAAAGTTCTTTTAAAAGCAACTAATTTCCCAGAACCATTTCTATTCAAATAAACACAACATATTAATTACTGTTACTCTTTTAGTCACACTCCATATTCTTTAAACATATTCCCTGGAAGACAATGAAAAAATAGTTTTAGATTGCGATGTGTCTACCAATCCTCCAATACGTGGGTTAGGGTTTGCCTTGACACCAAAAGAAACAGTTCCAATAATATAATTATATAATTCTAAACAATTCTATTTCAGAGCCATCCTCAGAGATATGAAAAACTAGATTCATATTGATCTGACACTGCAGAGAACGAAAAATTCGTTGTCTCGAGCGAGATTCGGACTCGCATCTTCGGGTTTCTACACCACCGCCATACCAATTGAGCTATCGAGCAAACGGCATGGGATTGGTAGCGAGTCTTATCCAATTTAAGTGCACGAAATATTTTCGCGACGACTTAACGCTTGTCGCGACAACGAATTTTTCGCTGTTCTCTGCAGTGTCAGATTAATATGAATCTAGTTTTCCTAAACAATTTACTGGACAGTACTGGTACTCTCATTCTCGAAGCCATGACTCACTGGCCAGCAACGTACACCAGGGTTAGTCGAGGGTATTGGACACAGCCAAAACGCCACCGACTTGTTGCAAGTTGCCGACTTTACCGAAGATTTTACCGGCTTGTTGCCACTGCTAAATGAGTGACAACGAACTTGTCATTTTAATCAATTTGCAACAAGTCTGTTGCAAGATGGTAACAGACTTGTTGCAACTTGTGCGTTCCTGGCTGTGTGATAACGATCGAAGGGAACTCGCGACTGTCAGATCTGCATTGGTAATAGTGATTCAGGGAATGCCTTAGACAAAAACTACTCTATACAATGACTTCCTACATGAAGTTTCCAGACGTACAAGAAAGGATATATACACAGCTAAAAACGAACAACCTGTTCTGGCCTGATGAAAACAGGCTTGAACAATGTTTTGCTGCCCACATTGTTCAAGGTTGTCAACAATATTGTTCAGCATTGTTGAGCCTAAACTTGCCTGCAATCAGGTGTAACAATGTTCAACAATATTGTTGACAACCTTGAACAATGTTGGCAGCAAAACATTGTTCAAGCCTGTTTTTATCAGGCCAGAACAGGTTGTTCGTTTTTTGCTGTGTAATACTCACGTGGACTCCAGCATTAACGGTTCAAGATGCTGACTTGCATTATCAACATTCGACACCTTCCCGTCAGCCTCAGCAAGTTTTCTGTGGTCACGCCCTCGGTATCTTTTCATCTGCCTGCGAGGTTTATCTCCGGTACTTGTACCATTGTTTCCCGTATCCTGGTGCACTAATGAATTCGTAGAATTCGAAATATTACGATCCAGTGAAGGATTTAACATTTTCTTAGAAGCGGCCACATCCCCTGCGCTCGATCGCCGTGCAGTGTCGGAGTCTGTCGACGCTTTCCGAGATCGCTGCTTTGACCTATCGGAATGTCTAGAATTTTCGGAATTCTTAGAATGGTTTCCGCCTGAATTCCCAGAACTGTCGGAACTTTTTCCCTCGCTAGACTGAGCCGCAGTGTTCGTGGAAGTTTTGCCATCTGTATTTCTCGAATGTTCAGAGTTTTTTGTAGAATCAGCATTTCGAGAATGGGCGGAGTGTCTGGACTTTGAACGCAAGCTGTCCAGAGGCGCATCAGCTTCGCTCTTCGCACGTCGTAGAGGTGGCGAAGTCCTAGGTTCTAGTAATTGATCATCCATAGATTTCCTTACGAGACCAGGAGATTTCCTGGATGGCACAGGCGAAGACCGCTTTGCGAGCGTGTAGCGTTTCCGAGAAATATCCGTCCCATTGCTTCCATTTCTGCTTAGCGATAAGCCTGCTATTAACGGAGCTTTAATAGGCGGGGCTTGGGCACCAGAGCCTGATCTCGAATGGTCAGCAGGCTCTGCGGTATCTTGTGTGACGGAACTTAAATCACTCCTAGAAATTTTAGCAACACCCCCAGGCGACCCTGCGTCATTACAATGAGCCCCGTCGATATTCTCACTCCCTTCTGTCTTGGGCAAACTTCGCGATTTCCCCGAAATTTGACTTGGATCTGGTAACTGTCGATTCCCAGAAGACGATCGCGCAAGCTTAGTCTTGCGTCCGTCTTTTGAATCCGACACGCCCAAGTCCACCTGTCCAGCGTCTATTGCGAGCTTGCGTTCGCCCAGTTTTCTCGCGCGGTCGATGGATGAACTTCGGGGAACACGTTTTCGTTCTCCGTGACTTCGCGTGCTACGCTTCGTGCTCTCGCGTGGCGAGCCCTCCTCGTCTTTTCCAGTACCAGCCTTGCTCGATTTTTGCGCCAACAGCAGCTTCAGTTTTTCTGTTGACTCCTTGTTGCTGGTTTTGTCTTGACTCACATCGGGACTAACTTCGCTCTCTGGCGATAAGGACATGTGAATTTCGTCCATATCGACACTTTCCGTTAGGTCGACCTCGGAAACACTCGTAGTTGATCGTGGACTTTCGAGATCAACCGACGATTCAGTTAGCATTTGCAGTTCACCTTCGGTGATCGGGTTTGCCTGCCTGACAGAAGAGGACCGTGATAGTCTGCCCGAGTGCAGAACATCCTCGCGTCCAGGCTTGTTATGCGGGTCAGAGGTTGACCGGGTTACCTTACTGTCTGCTCTAGGTCTACGATACAAGTTGTCATGTTTCGATTTCGTTTTTCGTTCGTTGCACGACGCTCTACGAATGACTCCGCGAGAGTTCTCCGAAAGACCAGCGACTGCAAGGTTTCCGTCAGAACCCGACAAATGGGGTCGTAATCTCGGTGAAGATGAAGATGACATCGTGGGAATATCGAGGAACTCATTAGAATTCTTCCAGGAATTACGTTTGTCTTTCATGATCGGTGATTGGCTCGGTGTGCTTGCGGGAGAGTGGGCACCAGCATCGTCAGCAGTTAGACATCTACTCCCATCACTTTGTAATACAGCTCGGTATAAATTCTGAAAACAAAATACTTTGTGATTTTTATGTCTCGGTGTTGGTGACGTTTGCGGTGTTACTGTGAGTTTATATCTACATCAGCCAAGCTGAAAAATGGCCCTGACCACTGCGGAAAAAGTTCCTTTAATATCAACGTAATCTTAAAATGCATATGACATAATCACCATTTTTTTTCAAAAATTCGCCGTGACGAGACGACTCGAATGATATATACCATTCTTCGCACGGATAAGTATTTGTATATCTTTTTACTTACTCAGTGTGGATACAGACAAGGAGTAACAGAGAAAACACTTATTTCATCGGATATACTTTATGAATATATTTCATGACTGCTTGGACTTCACAGGATCTCTTGGAAATGTGCTGCAATCCAGTATAGGACTGGATTGTAATTTAGTTTTAATTGTCATCATTAACAAAATTATTTTCAACAATGTGAAACTTTGAATCTAATTTGTAAGTTTGTGTTTCTTTGATAAAATCAACGGAGCTTACCTTGCAAGTGATAAAGGTATAAATGTAGTCACGAAATTGGGCCAAGTATTTTCTTGATTTTATGTCAATTTAAATGAAGTTATAGTACACATTAAAATATAATTTTGTGGAAACACCACGAGTTTACGGATCGAAAGCTTTGCGATAGTAAACTTACATGGTGTTTCCACAATATCATATTTCAATTTGATATTCACCATGCAAACATACAAGGAACTTATAGTAGACAGTTGCACGAGTTCTACCTTGGCTTTATCAATCATTTCAGTCCATTTTGCTTGGAGGGTTGGAGTGGAAGCTTGTAGGACATACGCAGACACGACGTTACGATATTCATTTAAATAAACCACTAAAAACATTCCAGGATCTTTGAGAACATGAACTCGAACTTTGTCAATACGAAGAGGCTACAGCAAAGAAATCGGACAACATTGTGTTAGGGACACCAATAACCAGCTTAAGTCGATAGAGTTCCTCAGCTTAACCTTTTTCAGATCATGTGATTGTTGAATGGCCAATAAAAGTAAGCCATTCAGATCAGATGATCTGAAATGGGTTAATCTACATGTAAGCTGAGGAGTAGATGTATTAGTCGCCAACCTGGTCCTGAGTATTAAGATTAGCACGATGGAATTACGATGAGATCATGTTGGATGGATAAAATTGTGTCGGTGATTAAAACCATACATGAGTGAAAACAAACCATGACCAGAGATGGCGAAAGTAATTAACATCCAAATTCTTTACCAATTTGCATCCTATGTTGAATGTGGCAACATCTGCGAGTACTAAATTGTATTACACGAGATATTTCTTGGAATGACTGTCAAACGTGAATAGAACATACCGGCTTCACGATTTTAAACTTGTCCATTTTCTTTGCTTTTGTCAACAACAACATATCAGTGAAAAGAAAGACGTGAATATCCATCTGGAAAAACACATGAAAACCGATGTTAGACGATCACTAGATGTACTGAATATACCGAAAGCGAAAGTATTTCTACGGAAACGAAGATTCGCTTACCCTGCCCTGTTTCTCGTTCAAACGAAGAGGACCGTTATACAAAAGGCAGCGATGCTGTTCATCACAAGCTCCAGGCATTGCACGAGAGAGATCGAAATCGCAATAGTTATCGATAAGAAGCTGTAAAACAACAAAGACAAGTTTCAAATAACAGTATAGTAAAAAAATACTATATACGAACAAGGCGTGGGAGATATGACCACCATCTTATCGAGCATATACACTCGCGGCTCGAGTATAAAGAAGAAGCGTTGCAATGTCAGATCTGATGATGACACCACACCGAAGTGTCAAAACCTAGGGTCGTGATTGCAATTCGATCAGGATTTGTATTCAGTTGAACACAACCAGGTTAGCAAGAGCGTAACATGATTCCTACACCTGCTTGCCGTGAGCAGACCACTTTCGTACTCCGAAGGCTTAGTTTGGAATTGACCTCAAGCGGAAGGGGGTACGTCCTGTTCCACACCATTAATAATACGAGTGGACGTTTAATTCAAGCAAACGTTAAGGAATATTCAACAGCATTTTTCAAATAGCCTTTGAACTGGCAAGATGCATGCTTTGTGTGCTTCATGAAATACCTTTTCAACTTCATCGCTGACAGGATCGACAGGCCAGTAACTTTCAATTTTTATCGCAGCTTTGTTCAGGTTTTCCCTCTCATGTCTTATTTTCATACTCCCGTCGACTTTGCTGACGAATTTTTGCACTGTAGAGATCTAAAATATCAACACGGGTAGAATAGATAATGGTTTTAGCGTTGCCACCCAATTCCCAACTTTGGATCATTCACATGGTTGGATACCGTTGTTCTCGTTTGTGGAGGAGTACATTGGGACAAAAGTAGCCAGGCATACGAATGATGAATACGAGTTATTCACTTATGTCCATACTTTTAAATGCGTAGATACTTTTGTTCTCAGTTACGCTGCCGCAAGCTAATATAATAGCAACTAGGCATGTGAGTGATCTTAAAATGTGAATTGGGTATAAACAAACGTTAGCCAAATTTGTCCAATTTCTCACGCCAACATTGAATATATCTCATTTCTACATAATATCTCTGTTGTCATAATCAATATACAATATTGATTATATCTCATTTCTAAATAATATCTCTGTTGATATAATCAATATACAATATTGATTATACAATATTGATTATATCTCATTGTTAAAACTTTAACCCAAAGTTTTATCGAACTTCTTCTATATAACTTCTTCTTTCGGCAAAGACCCATGCTAATATCAGGTTAACACTACTCAGTGTAACAACTCCCTGACACACAGTTACACTCATTACACTTTTTACACACTTTGCCAACAACGTGTTGTTTTTTACACACTTTGCCAACAATGTGTTGTTTTTTACACACTTTGCCAACAATGTGTTGTTTTCTACACACTTTGCCAACAATGTGTTGTTTGAGGGAAGAAAACGAGCGAAAAAACTCTCGAAGCACAGGAGACATCAAGTAGGGGAACTCAACCCAGACGAAACACCACACCAGACTTGATTTGGTTTTTCAGTTGTGCATGAGACGCGCTAACTGCTTGTGCACCCTTGTGGTTCTTATATCATCACATAATCTCCTACCATTGACGTAATCTCCTTTCTTTTATCTTCATCGACAGTTTTTTTGAGAATTGCTTTCAACAACAGTGGATATTTTGTCAATCTTTGCATTGGTTTCACAAGAAGATCGCTCAACTTCAGTCGCTTGCATTCCGGACGATTTTCACACCACTGTACATGCGTAGAGAAAATATTAGACACAGTTTGAACAACGAAGATACCACGGTGACAATAATATCGTAAAAATTGCCACCACACTCCCGACGTACCTCCACATATGACTTAAACAGCTCGTCTTCAGACTGTTTTTGTTTGAAGTATTTCGTACAGCTAGACTCCTCCATGCAATACTTAAGATATGGTTCAAACTGCGTATCAAACTAAACATAATGAAACATAAGTTTTCTCTGAATGCACTTTGAGTATCAACCTGAAATAAAGTTTCATCTGGGAAAGGTGGTTAAGGCTATCCAAAGATGGTGATTCTCTTCAACTGCCGTAGAGAGACATAAAAAGCGACGAAACCAGGCATATTGGACACGCAAGAGATAAAAAGTGACTTTAGCTATATGGATTACATCAGTTACTAAACATGTTTGGAAAGTTTGAGAAAAACACTATCCGGTTGATAGCGGTATTCACCTTTCGCTTACAAAGTATTGTTTTGTTGTATGGCCAAACTTGATGTTGTGTGTGAAACTTTGGGAACAGCCAGGAAATTTCATGATTGTACTAATTAGAAAAAGTAATTACTTACTGTCGAAAAACCATCTGCCATATAGAAAGGGTTTAATAATTTCTTAGTGTGTCTTGCCTGCAAAAGATGTACAAAAGATGCACAAAATTATAACAAATACACCTTTACGTTTACTGACCAATCTCGTTTTCTTTTCCTATACAGGTGATGTAACTGAGGCCACGTCACACTATACCGGATTACATCGGGGCGTCGCTATTTTCATACCGGATTAAGCTGTTGTTTGCATTGCTTCACTGTTATCCGGTACGTCCCGCAGAGCGCAAATCACTCCGCTTTGTTGGTTATACGTACGGGAGCAGTGGCGTAGTTAAGGGGAAGGGGGCGAGGGGAAGGGGCGACCCCCACCCCCACCAATTGTGTTCAAGACCATTCCAAAAGTTTAAATACGTGTAGAAGTTGGGGGCGGACCCCCTAGAATGCCTTCGCCGCTCGCTACTTGCCCCCCCCCAAAACAAATGACCCTGGCTACGCCACTGTACGAGAGTATAAATACTTTGTTGGTAATCCAGTACGTGCCGTACCGGGAAAGTCAAGTGTAAACAACAAGTCCGGCACGCTCTGGTGTTTCACTTTTGAATAATTCTAAGAGAACAATAAGATTTTAACTATGGCCCACGCTAACTAGAAAAAGAGCGGACGACACGAAGCGCGACGGCGTAGTGTAAACACTGCTATTTTTTCCACTGGTGCAAAAATTAATCCGGGAAGAAAAGTAATTCGGTTTAATGTAACAGCGGCCTTAGTGTATATGTGGATGGCATCACTATTCCAGGTTTTTATCGTTTTTTAACGGCAATCGTGCCACTAGTAACAAAGTACATATACGCTAAGCCCAGAAAACCAAGCTTCAAAACACGAAAAGGAGGCAGAATATACTTCTAATAGTCAAGCAAAATTGCTTTTCGATATATTATTGCGACCTACCATATTCATAACGGGTTTCAGAGTACTAAGCCAAAATGAGACATTGACAGCATAAATTTCTTGAATATTACTGAACAAATTTGTCTGATCAATCTGCAAGTTTAAAATGACAAAATGTTTCAATTTGTGCTTAGTGTTCATTGCATACCGTACGTTTAATGTGGTTAATTTACTATATACGGTTGCTTTGATACCGACCTCAGTTAGGTAGCCTTCGTTTTGAATATTTCTTAGACACAAGATGAAAATCTGAATAAAAACGAACATTTTAGTGATTTTATAATGTCGAGCAAATATCACAATGTGTAGGCGGCACCAGGGGGGGGGGGGACGGAGGACGACATACGTAAAAAAACTTGTAAGAATCAATAAATTGTGTTTGTCCTGCATGAGAACGTACTTGTTGCAAGATGTTTGCAGGTTTGTTACAACTTATACCTGACTAATTTTACGCGTGCAGCTGTCTTAAACCAGTTTTCTTTACCCTAGGCTAAGGAAATTTTGAGGGACCCCTTTATGGATCATCTCTGTGGTTAGTCCCTGCCCGAATTGTGTGCGATTTCCATAAAGTATTTTTAGTCTTATTTACGTCTGTTATGTTTGGTGAATCTTGTGAAATAAAACAAAATAGATATATTTTTTCGAAAATCTTGCCTGGAAATGCCACAGGCCAGGTGTTCAGCTACCAGCTTTATTTAGCTGATGGTGTGTTTAAATGGTGATTAAAAATGGATCCCCAGTGATCTGCAGTTGGTGTGGAGTTGTAACACTGTGCTCACATTCGAGTGTGCTTTTAATCTGACAAATGATAGTTTGTATAATTATATACCTTAATCTCGCTGACAATTTCTCACCTTTTTTATGACCTGAAGTTTACTAATGTAGGCGACTTCAGTGGAGAGCAGCTCCCATATTGCTTCTTGTTGGTCACGGACACTTTTGCTGAGATCCTACAGATAAGGTGCGAGTTTAAGTCTCTACAAAGAAAACAACGCTTCGTGCATAGTGCATGTTATCTCAATGATCTTAATTTCTGTCGTATTACAAAACATAACAGCACGGTACAGGTATATACAGTTCAGGTTCCAATACGCAGTTATACGCACCTTAGAAAGATTTTCTGGGGGAGTGCTGCGAATGCAACCCTCCTAAATATTAGCTACAATCCTGGCAAAAATTATGTGGACAGTAAGCTTTATAAGCTATTGCAGAGCTACTTTCTCTTAACTCGCGCTGCCCCCCGCTCCCCCCTTTCAATATTGTAAGTAATAAAATGTAATTTGACAACAACTACACTCAGTTATCATCATGGTCAACATTGGATAGGGGGGAGTAGGGGAAACCCAATGATTTTCAGTTAATTTAGAAAAAGACACGTTCAAATTTTAATGCGCGCGCGCTGTCCACAATAATTTTTGCCAGGATTGTAGTTATAACCACCAAAAACTTGATGTTCACCTCTCCAAAAACATTTTATCCCCCCCCCCTAAATGTTAGCATAATAAATAGTCCACTATCTAAGTACTGTCTGTCGATCTATCGTTAGCTATAGCTTTGAACATATTACGTAGTTCCCATTTGCTTGCAAGGAATTAGCATACGGAACTCTAAAGAAAAAAGACCTGTCCAGATTAAGCATTTACTTCGCATAAAATCTAAAGGTAGGGCCGTGAGAGGGAGTCTTGAGAACAGAACACAAAGCATCGGCTCCCCCCTAACATTAATGGCACAACCCTAGTAAATACGAGAATCCGTCTATGATACGCAGAATAAACATGCAAACCACAGGCAGATAAACAAAGTTTAATTGATTCACTAACTACAGTACCTCCCAGTTTTCAACGACTTCGTTCCACGAGTCCTCCTAAAACGGGAAAGCGAAAAAAGTTGAGGTCAACAGCTCAGTGACCGTACCCTGATCAATTCGATCCAAATGTACTGTCAAGTTTTTCTTATCTAATACCTCACTGTGGCATAAAACCTTCACAAGGTTTAAAATAGGCACATACACAAACAATGAGGTTTTTATTTACCAGGTAAAACTGTTGTTCGTTTGAAGTGTTGTTTTTCGAATCACTCTCCAGTCCATAGACTGTGAAGTATTGTAATATTTCTGCCAAAGATCTCTCACTTGTCAACTCCTAAAAAATAAACTTCATGATTCTGCCTTTCCATTATAAATTTTGAGTTGTTGCATTGATACAAGTACAAATATAATGTATCATAAAATAAAGTACACGACAGTGGGGAAAAGATGTGTAAATTTTATAGTATAGTTGAGATAATATCGCTAATTTTAAGATTAAACATTTTCTTGCTCATTTTTTCTAGATTGCAGCATTCTATTACCTTTCCCTTGATAAGACCACTTGGATTTCCAGTAAATAAGCCAGTTAAGATTCCCGCTGGTTTGGCTTTTTGAGAAATTGTACCGACATTGGTTGAACCAACATCAGCATCCACTGGGGTTGAGCCACCAGATTTTTTGCCTTGTTTCTATAAACGTTTTCAAGATCAGATCAAACACGTCGAACAGTTGAAGACTTAATGTACTTACTTTTAATGAAAAAGTCTATGACCAAGTCAATGGGCTTGTCATAATGTTATCAATTTGAATATCACAGAAATGAATACCGTAGGTTAAAAACCTAAATTTTCCCTGTGAGGAATAAATAGAACTAAATTTGCCTCTGCAAAATGGTGGGGATATCAGTGGGTTAGCCTCGAGTTCGAAATTCGACAGTAAGCGAACCTACGCCTGTGTATATTGACGGCAGTCCTCTCTAACAATTAAGCTGTACAGAGCATAGCCGACGTGCAGTAATCGTTTATAATCCAAAAATATAAATCAGAACATCGTCCAATAATAGTAAATTGACAATAAAGCAAACCTTGACAGTTTCATCGCCTTCTTTTTCATCATGTTTCACTGAAGTCTCTTCTTTCTTCTTGCCAAAAGATGGCGTTCTCGACACAGGGTTCTCTGGTTGGCTACGTGACTCGTATTTCTGGGAGATATCTTTCACCCTTTTATCAACATTGGAATGATCTAAAATTTTAAAAGAATATATTCCTTTGTAACATCTCTATCAACTATACATAGTTCGTACAGGTGAATGAGAGTAAAATTAAAGGGCATTTCAAGGACGTTTCAAGGCCATATGTCAGGAAATTCCAGGACTAAAAAGAGTTATCAAATAACACTCTCACTGCAACCTAAATGAGTTTGAAACTGATGTGGAACATTCAATTTTCAATGTAAGAAAAATGTCCAGAAACTAAAGCAAGACGAATTTGACAACTTTCAAACACTTCCTTATAAATTCAAGGACTTTCAAGGCCTTGAATTTTTGCTCCCAAATTTAAGGACATTCAAGGACATTTTAAGTTTTGTGCGAACCTTACAACAGGTATAATGATGTTTGATCAAAAATGCATTTTTCTGCTGATAATTTTTGAACAGAGCTATCAACTGAGATAAAAGCTGTCGACACAATCTACATGAATTTTTCACACAATTCGCGACGACTCGATTTACCTCTCACATGAAGTATACTGCCACTCAGAGGGAATGTTTCAAACGCCAACGGAAGTGGAGTGTGCGATGAGTCCAGAAACACGGAATGACTCTCAAATGTGATCTTGTACTTCTCAAGTATTGGTTCCAGTGAATCCCTACGAAGCAAGAAACGATCGAATTTATTAGGACGACCTCCCGTTACACACACGACACTGTTCTTTCTTTAGGTTTCGAGAAAACCATAAAGATCATTAGTAGAATCACACTAGTATACTATTGCAAATGCTGTAATTTGATTGGTTACTCTACCCGCTATCCATTCCTCGATAGATAGCGAGTAGCGAAACAATCATCTTCCTACAGAATTTTCTTTTAAGTTGAATATTCCATGTTTGACTTCTGATTCTACTAAAACAATAAGATTCTCGCTCTCGACTTCTAGCGGTGATAGTTGATTGGGGCTTCGCCCTCATCAACTATGACCGCATAGAAATCTCGAGCTCGTAATCTAATTGTTAAATAGAACTAGTACTGGCATATACTGTTTGTGATGGTAGAGTCACCGGTATTCAGTATTTCAAATTCACATTAATCTGACACTGCACA
This sequence comes from Muricea muricata, assembly GCA_963855995.1. NCBI lineage: Eukaryota > Metazoa > Cnidaria > Anthozoa > Malacalcyonacea > Plexauridae > Muricea > Muricea muricata. Next base: position 14,647,425 of record OY979720.1, on the reverse strand, counting down.
GAATAATGAAAAATTCGACTGGTATCAACAATTATATGATCTGAGATGGGATAAATGGGTCGTTCCAGAAAATATCCATACCTTTCCATGGAAGTAACTGAAAAAATACCACCCTTTACACCACCCTTTTGGGCGAGTAGAACTTACTTCAATGTCTTTCCTTCCAAAGCTGGAATCAACTCAAGATTAAAATCTTCAGATCTTCCCGTGTAAATCTTTAACCTGATAACCTCTCTTCCAGGATCCTGCAATTACAAAACCGAAACAAGTAAAAAACTATACCCCAAAATTGTGGAACAAGTTTGGAACAAGCTGCTAACAACTTGCAACTTAATAGCACCATCAAATTTTCGTTAATTCGCCTTTTTAAACGATTACACGCTGGTAAAATCCGCATCCTTGTCGACAATTTAGAACATAACTTGTTGAAGTTTATTTACAGACTTGCCTAAAGTTGTTTTGCTCAAAGATATTTATGTGTGTGTACATCAAGGGTAAAAAACCCGGCAAAATAAAGCGGAACAGACGAACAAAAATACATGAAATATTCTATTCCGAAAACGTTAAAATGGTCAAATTAAATTCTGCACTAATTTTGCATCAATTAAGATTTCAATGTATTTTGAGTTCTGCGTTTATAGGTACTCTAAAAGTCGCGTCTTCGCGTGATGGCGCACGAGATTTTTCCATCAATTTTATTTTTGTCTCCCCTTCGCACCGACGCGAGGTACTGTAGACAGCCTAATTTCGTCACTCTCAGGTGATATGTTTTCGACCAATGAAACATGCTAAAAGGGGAACTCTTAAGATTGGTATGTAATAAATAATCTGATATCTTCTTCTTACATCAGTATTATGTCTTCTTGGTTTCTTTTTTGAACTGTCCGTTTTCAGTTTCATGAACTTTTTTTTGCTACTCGTCTGAGTTTTGCCCTTTGCTTTTTCTCTACAGTAATATTTCACAAGAATACATCAGACAAAAACATAGTTTCAATGATAGTGTATGATGTGGTGGAAAAACGGTTAGGACACAATAAAGGACATGGTGATTGTTTTTGGTGATGATGAAAGATACATGATAGATACAGCATGATGATGACCAGGATAATGATCAATTATGATTATGATCAGGATAATAATGATCATCACAAAGATTAGGTCAGGATGATCATGATCAGAATGATTAAGACCAGGATGATATCCTAACAATCATAATTATTGGGGCCAGGATGATTATGTTCAGGGTGATTATGTTCAGGATGATGATCATCACAATAATTAAGGGCAAGATGATTGGGGTTAGGATGATTTCGATCGGATAATGATGATCAAGAAAGCATCGTAGCACACGGAAGCTATTTTCCAGTTACGACAATGGTTTTCAAAATATTCTTGGTCCAACAAATCATGTTTCCAAGAAGCTGGGTGTTATGCAACTTATACAGGCTAACAATTATCAGGATGATAATGATCAATGATGATTAAGATGATGAGATTAGCAGATAAAATCAGCAGCTAATTATTGAAGGTGAATGCTAGTTTAGGTTGTGCTATCAAACAGTTAAATAGTTCTACCATAATAACATACGTATATGCAGGACCAATGTCATCTTCCGCACCAGAATCAGACTCTGCTATTTTACTTGAGGACATTTTTTCAAAACCTTCATTTCCTAAGAATATTGCACATCAGTAACCTAAGACTCACTGGAAGGTGCGCAATAAACACAGATAGCTCTCTAATATACTGTGGACAACATTGTAACATTATTTCTCTAATAAAGATAGCTTCAATGTTCATATCTCTCTAATACAGACATTCCTCTAATTACAGCCGACATCTCTCTAGTCTCTAATACAAACATCTCTCCATTACAGTCATCTCTCTAATACAGTGATCTCTTTAATACAGTAATCTCTTTAATACAGACATCTCTCTAATACTGGGAATTTCTCTAATACAGAATAAACTCTACTACAGGCATCCCTCTAATACAGACATCTCTATAATACAGACATCCCTCTAATACAAGGATCTTTCCAATAAGGTCATCTTTCTAACACATGGACATCTCTCAAGTTTGTAATTACGATATTTCTCTAATAGATGATGCTTTAATGAAGATAACTCTCTAATATAAATACTTTTCCAATATGAACACATTTCAAATAAAGACATCCTATAACATCCAGAATTGCAGATGACTTTCTGATAATATGGGAATCTACTTTAACAGAAACACTTTGTTTCATTTCTTCATTGCTATCTCTTTAATAGTCATTGTCCTAACCTTTTATTTCAAAGCGGGCATGAGTCTTGGACACTCCAGCATGAGTTACTCTATCACAATCAAGGCAAAGTAGAAGTGGTTGTCCATTGTTAGAACTCTGACAGTCTTTATGATGGCAAACCTAAGATAAGCAACAATTCTGAATATCAGTACTAGAAATAGAATGATCTGGGTAGGAATTCTACAGTTGGTTAGTGACATGTGCTGGATTCATATACCGTACTGGTGGTACCCGAAGGATAGCCCTAAAAGTGCAGGAGAGATCAACTACAGGAACTCAACCCACATGAAATACCACATCAGAATTGGTTTCAAATCTGGTAAAAAGGACTCCCCTAAGACAAACTCTGAGATTTTAGACAATCAATGACATTTGCAAAGGATTTAGTATCTCATTTCACATACAGGTGAAATGAGGATCAAACACACACAATCTTTGACATCTAAAAGACACTAATGTTTCTAAAATCAGATCCATATGGTGTCCAGCTGAACACAACATTCCAAATAACCAGTAAGAATCTACTGTGTACCAAAGTAACTCAATGCAACTTTATTCCCTGACGTTTCAAACAAACCTTTATAGCTACAGTTTTGACAGTAAAGTTCTTACACAATCTTCCCTGACATAAGGGTGACCCTAGAAATGAAAATATATATCACACATCATTCTCTAAAATTCAAGGAAATTTTTAATAATTTACCTTTAGTTATCTTATCTGAGATAATATCTTAAAATAACATTGCAATCCAATAGTGTGGAAAGTGCTATCAAAAGCACACAAAAATATAGGCTCTTCAACAATACAACACAATACGAACAGAATTGGACGAATCAAGGGAAGTCTTAATTTGCTCCACACTACCATGACACTACAGTGTAATTTTGTTTGTATGATATCATAAGGTAGTAAAAGATCTTAACTGATCCCAGATGTTACTTATTATCAAGGAAGGGTGATGTGTGGCACAGACCTGTTAATGAATGATCTGACAAATGTAGCTTAATCGTCAAGTTAGCTGCATTCAATGAAATGCTTTGTCAGCAATTTTCCTTGCCCGTCAAAGGGAAACATCAGTAAAATAGACATGGTATATAAAAACACAACCATGCAAAGTGTATTTCAGATACTTTGACCCTGTAATCCCTCAAGTATGTATCACAAGTGATCCTATCATAGCATCCATGTAATCAGCTAACAGTAATTAGCCTAGCTACTGAACACTAGCACAAGCTGACAAGTAAATCATCAGGAACCCATCAGGGTGCAAGTGACTTAATAGCTAACAATAATAGACATGTTTTGGTATAGTGTATTATATTTCCCACACTGAAACATAATATTTAGATTTTGAACAACATCTCGCAGTATAAACTACATTATTAAACCCTATTCTAACATAGGTAAATATGATAGGAAGATTGAAATTTTCTAGTCAATCTTCAAAGGCATATGGGCACAAAATCCCAGTGTAAGTTTGAAACTTTTTTAATTCCACGTCATTAATTGCCACAAACATCGCTGCCATATTTATAATTCTGGTACTATTGTACATATCACACCTATAAACATTACAACAAAAGTTTAGTTTATATAAAAGAAACCAACACTAACCACTGGCCGGATCAGACTCATAGTCAAATCTGAAGTAAAAAAACTTAGTTTTTCCAAGCTTCACAGACATTGAAAACGAATAGAACGCGAATATTCCTGAGGTTAACTACATCTTGTGACTGCAGAGATTGCAAACAAATGTCTAGCCGTGGAAATTCGATACACTAAATCAAATAAGGCATGTGTTTTCACAATCTTTTCACCACTTCAATTGAGCAAAAATTCAATCACTGCATTCCTTAAGAAGATGAGGGTTTAACACGGCTTTGTTTCACAGAGTCAACAATATTACAATGGCTTTTTAGTATTCGCTTGGCTGGGGGACGCATTGTCTGTATATTACAGCACCCGCTTTTTGTATTATTCTTAACACGTACTATTTACAAATATATTTTTATACAAAGGACGCTAAATTTCACTTACTTCGAAACTGCTTTTTACACTCGGGCAGTTGTGCTCGAGATTTTTACATTTCTAGTGCAAATATTGCTGATGGTTGTCGCCCAGATACTAAATCCATTCGAGTACTTACATTCACTTGATGATAAACAATAACACTTCGATAAATATTTCTGTTAGAATCGACAATCGCCCTACAGTTCACCTCAAATTTCACGCAGGCTTGACTACGGCACAATAATGCATAGAAGTACAGTTTACACTGCGGAAATCGCTTTAAAAGATCACATTGAAATCATAATTGGAAATACTCGTGCAATATATTCGCTCTACGAAATTCTGGTGAACCGTGAATTCGACGAAAATCGAAGACAATTTATGTGTCAAATATCCTCCAAGATATGTGATAATTGTCACACTGATTGCAGAACAGATAAAGCACGTTTTAGTAAACGCGGAAAAGTTTATAAATCTAAACCGTCCATTTCTTTTGACAATGGCCTTCCTTTTCATCCATGAACGGAGCTGACTCGAAAGCACGCTGCGACAATATATATACATACATGTATAATTATATATACGCATGTATATAAACTAGTAGATATAAAGTTTAATCGTGAATATTTCACACTTCGGTTCGAACTGACACTAGTAACTTCCGTGCTTGTGTACACCTTGAAGTTAAAATGTCTTGTGGTGTTCAGAATGGGGCTCGAATTGCGCCGTTTGTAGACTTCAACAGGATATCAAATGTAAACAGAACACTTCAAGTCAATTATGTATACGACAAAATATGTCGTTGTACTAGCTTGAAATGTTCTGTTATTGATGCGAACGGATTTGCACAAGTTATGAATCATAATTAAGCCAATATAACTTTTCATTTAATGAAGGAAAGCGAGCTGAAATAATATTTAACGCGAGTCAATATAGCGTCACATACCTTCATGTGTTCTTTGCATCTAGAAAACATTCATGCTTTCGTACAATCAACGTCCTTGAAAGCTACACAATAATTTATAGAGCGATCATTCATGAAGCATTCCGCTTTATAGTGGAGGCGAAGTAAACGTATCTTTCCACGATGTTTCGGCACACCGCGAAGTCATAGAAGAACAAAGAACATCTATCCCAAACAGGGACAACACGGCGGCTTCCTCGCAACACAAACTCGCCGACCTCGTGCTGTATTATAACACCGCTACCGACGCAATATGATTACGTAAAGTCATCGTTTGACCCAAATGTTACAGCAATCTGTCATCGAATTGAAACATTTGAAACGAGACTCAAGGCAAAATTCTTTCAAAGTTCAGGTTGCAAAGCAAAGCAATCTATCCAGCCCGTTGACAGAGAGCACCGAGTAACTCCTCATTAGCATATCAACAATATTGGCCAATCAACGGCCATATTTCATGTTCCCCTTGACCGAGAGCGGGTCAAAGCGGGTACACGCGAAATCCCTATAGCCTAAACGCTAATCCTAATCGAAACCCCGTTCCTAACCCCATGGTCAGGAATACAGGTTAAGACTACATTGTTTGGGATTAATTAGGCTAGAGCAAAAACAAAAACATTAAATCGCCCGGTCGGGGAAATCATAGGTCGGGTTGAATGCACTATTTTACCGACTTACCAAAATAGAATTCACAAATAAGTAATCACAATTTACAAAGCAAATGAAAATTTGAAACATCTTTTTACTTTTGCGGCTCAAAATCAAGAGCTCCTTATAAAACCATACCCTGTTCAATTACGTGTAGTCGATACACCTAATTGACTGTAATTAACACGCCTGGTGTCGCTAATTATGCAACGTCTTTGTCGTGTTATAGAAATAGCGACATCTTCGTGGTCAACAACCGGATACGTTTTTTCAATAGATTCTTACTTTCGACGTCATATGTTTATAATCTCACTTAAAATTTAGCCTGAAAATACCGTGTGGATATCATGAACCGCAGACCAGACCAAGACAGGATTAAAACCTTCAATTTGAAGAATTATAGGTCAAACCCCATGGAAGAACAGATCCTCAAACAATGCCGTAGCCGTACAACTTCATTTTCATTCAGCCTAATTACACCTTCATGTCATCCGTACCTAAGATACTCCGACAAATCATTTTTCCTATAATTTTTCAATTATTAACAAATTTGGTTATTTATAACTATAATTACAAGGTTTTTCACAACAGTCAACGAAGCTATGGTCGGAAAACGTGGCAAATTCCAATGTCTTTATATGATGGGTCTTGTGTTTTACTGTGTAAAAAGTGACCGGTTTTCCTTACTGACATTTCGAAATCTAGTTGAGTACTGTTTCCTTCAAATGCTTTCTTCAGCCAAATGTAAAGCCAAACGTTGCAAGTCTGTTGACATCTTGCAATAGACTTGTTCCAACAAGCCGATTTTAAGATGCGTTCACATGGCTTGCGACAGCTTGTTATCAAGTCTGTCGCAGGTTGTCAACAGACTTGTTGCAAGTTGATTGTCGAAACAGGATTGCTGCAATGCAAGTTGTCTCAACGCGACAAGTCTTTGAATGACAGGATGCAAGTAGCCTGATGTTAACCAGCTTTTTGCAGCTTGATCAATTTGACAAGTCTGACGACTTTCTGGCAAGTTGTAATAAGCTGGTGAAATTGACAACTTGCCACAAGTCTGTGACACTTTTTTGGCTTTGTATGTCGAAAGTATATTGTCTATTATCACATACTTGTGCCTTTATCCGGGCGATAACACGGTGACATAACAACGATATGTCCCGTGATATCGTTTTTTGTCCCGCGATATCGTTTTTTGTCCCGCTCAAAACAAAGATGGCGTCCGACTGAAGGATTGATGAGAGATAAGAATAAAAGTATTAAATAATACAAGGAAAATAACACAAAGAAATTTGCAGCTATTAAAAGATAAGTTATTTTTGGTTTGTTTTTGTAATTTCTACCTGTTTAGCGTATTTTAAACAATCATTTTGAATTCATTTTGAAATGTATTCGAAGTGTAAATAATTTAAAATATAATCTGGTTTTTGCTCTAGATAAAGGCACAAGTATGTGATAAATAGGTTATCATATTCGAGACTCGGTAATATCAGTTTTATCGCTCTCGTTACGATATCATATTTTGTCCCTCGTTCGCTGCGCTCACTCGTGACAAAATATAATATCGTCTCTCGAGCGATAAAACTGATATCACCTCGCCTCTCATATGATAACCTATACTTAGCGTGAGGATTGACTAAAACATTGCTATCATGGTTTCCATAGACCATGTCTTCACTGACGGCGAAACTAAGGTGTGTCTCAGAAAAAGTGTCAAAATAAGCAATAAAATCACTTTTATACTTAATACAGTTAAAAGAATTGATGAAACAAGAAGTTGGTAAGATACGACAAAGTTATAAGACATCAAACCAAAGTTATAAGATGTTAAACCGACAAAGTTATAAGATGTTAAACCGATATCAATTTTGTCGTATCTTATAACTTTTGTTAAGATACGACAAAGAAATAAAGGTTTTTATTTGTGATTCAATGCTCGAATTCGATTTTGGGGAAAGTTATATTTAAAAAACAGTTAATTCTTTTCATACCAACATGGCTTGTGCTAAGAATGGTGCATATGTCGACGGGGATAAAGATTGTTTTTCATTTTGTCGCAATCACATGTTGGTGCTGCATTTTAGTAAACTTGGAAGATACAGAAAAGACACACCTAGACACACATTGTAGATCTATGTCACTATCTACTGCTATTTGCCTATTTCCAAATCTTGATGACGCCATCTCGGCCTGCAGATATGAGAAAATGTTGGGGACTTGTGACAAAAGCTAAATCTGTAATGCAATCATGGTGACCAGTGGGTGGTTTGTCAGGACCGCGCTTCGGTACGTCATCTTGTGTCATAACTTGGTTTGATTTACAGTACACTTCTCTGATAACTTCCGTACCATCGATTAGACGAGAGCTTAATATAAAATACAACAGTAAATTGGCTTCATTAACACTGACGTCTCTTATCAGTTAGTCTAAGCACACTAACTTTACCAATATTCAATGGTTATATATGAGTTGTAAATTGTTTTCTCCATAGAGGTCTAGTAGAGATCATCTCTCGTTAATAGCAGCAGTATAAGCGATATATACTTTACTTATATTGTATAGTTCCATCGTTTTTAAACTGTTCTTCCTAGAGCTCCAGTAAGGATCATCTTCTACTACAAGAGGAAACCTATACTAATCTAGCGTTACTACAGGTGGAAACCCAAACTAAACTAACTTTATTTATGCTGGATAAATCTATCAGGTCTAAACTGTTTCTTCTTGGGGCCAGTCAGGAATACCCCCCATTGATCTAGTCTTACTACAGCAGGACACTTAAACTACACTAACTTTGTATGTGCTGGTTATAATAAGGTTCATGTGTTATTGATTAGTGCTACAGTAGTAACTGTAGATGGCGTCATAACCTGCACTAACTTTAGCTGTTCTTTCTAGACGTCAATTAAGGCGATTCCTTCTAGTCCTGACCTTACATATGGAGTCTAGGCAGGGGAGTAAGAATTAGTGACAAAACATACTTGTATTTCAAGACGACATCATTTAGGTTATCAGAAGATGAACCGGACACAATACTAGAATCCTTTGGAAACTGCATGTCCCAGAGACGTATACGTCTATCTGAGCCTGCTGTGAGAATAAACTGACCAGCGTCAGGCGGACTGGTGTAGATTCCGTACACGGCGTGTGGCGATACCTGAATGACAGAGTAATTAGCTGATATTAATCGACACGACTTTTGTGCAAATTTTACAGGTTTCATGTAACGTCATCGACTTTAGTGGGGATCAACTCAAACAGCTGCAATAATCAGGGCAAATTAAAAACACGCATGCTCGCATTTTTTGCTCACTCCAGTACAAAGCCAAAAACGCCACGGACGTCTGGAAATTTGTCAACGTGATCGGCTTGTTTCCACTTGTCAACAAGTTGTAACAAACTTGTCAATTTCATTAAGTTGCAACAAGTCTGTTAAAATCAGGCTTGTTGCAATTTGTCATTTGCAGACCTGTAACAACTAATTTGTAGAAAGCCTGTGGATAAGAAGTTTTGACAATCAACCTGCAACAAGTCTGTTGACAGCTTGCAACAGGCTTGTCGTCAAAAAGCTGCCGCAAGCCATGCGAACACATTCTGATATCAGCGTGTTGACCAAGGTTGTTGCAAGATGTCAATAGACTTGTTGCAACTTGCGCGCTGTGTACAGCCTAAGAATCAATAAAGCTGAAGTGGACCCCGACCCAGGTTCACTGCATAATAGCATAGTAAAACACAAGGAAACCGATATCAATTTTCTTTCCTGTTTTCGAGGGGGGGGGGGTGGCTCGGAATAACTGATACAAGTGTGTGGTACCTGTGTTTGAGAGAGAGGCGGGGCATGACTTGCCCAAAGGGATTTCTCACAGGCACCAGTCTCCAAGTTCCACACAGACACCTCGTTGTTACCATCGACAGCACAGGTCACCCACGATGGCTTACACTGTAATAGCGGCGCCGCTGACAAACGTCGAACTCGAGCACCTGAAAAGAGTCGTGCGATGACATATGGGGCAATAAACTAAATTTTGATCCGGGCAATGTGAACAACATTTTTTACTACAGCTAAAAAAAGCACCTGAAATTAGTAAAACTGCAAAGTTTCGTCGCGAAATGTTGTAAAATACGGAAAATGTATATAGGTTATTTGCCGGTTAAGAGGTCCGTATAGGGGAATATTTCCCAAGGTGTCAAAATACACATTTGTATTAGGCGCGGAAAAAGTTACCAATTTTGAGCTAAAAGTGACGGGAAAATGGCAACGTTGCATCCACGCAATACAAATGTATACAAATTTTGTAAACTTCGCAAGACTATATTTTCCGTACCAAACTTTGCAGCTCTACTAATCTTAGGATTGTCTTTCTTGCTGTAGTAAAAGATTTCGTTCTTGCCTAGATTGAAGGTATTACTATTAGTATGCACCAAGCTGAAGGATGCCGGTATAAAAATAAAGTAAACAAAACATAATTTATCAATTAACAACTCTTCCAGGATCTAGGATGTTACCCTTTTGGGAACCTCAATTGTCAGAAGTTTCCAGTGCAAAGTAGAGGAGCCATGCGGATTTTCAATGTCAATTTTTTTTCCCGGGCTCCCAAAATTTGTCAAAATTTCTCATCTTAGTACAGAAACAAACTATCTGCCTGGAAAAACCTGCAGGTTTGGTCAAGCCGAACTGGAGTCATACTTGAATACGCGAAAGTGATGGTAACTTGATAACAAATCGAAGCCAGAGAACCCAAGTAATTATCACACGTACCTCTGGGATGAGTGAGTCGTGCTACGGGAAGCTGAAATCTCATGTCCCAACAGACTATCTCCCCGTTACAAGTACCGGCAGTGAGCCAGTATTGTGAAGGATCGACCACGAAGGACGTTATCAAGCCTACAAGAAATAAACACTCGCTGAAGCCATTGCTGCTAGAATAGATGGTAAAAGTTCTTTAATTTCTTCTAGGGGAAATTTTAAAAACCGTTGGATGGAAGGTCACTGGAACGAACGACAGTCTAAAAACCAAAGACACGAACTCGAATATTTCGAGATACAAAATTTTGTAAAGTAGACGGGAAATGATTAAACTAGGCCCACAGTAATTGGTTCTAAATTGGCCCTCACTGGCAACATAAGCATAACCAATATAACAAAGGATAACTTTTCCTCTGAGGTCTACGAAGACAAATCAGAAATCGTTTTTAATTTGCTTTTGTTCAATTTGCTTGAAGCACAAAATAGAAAATAAACAGAAGAGCAACTCGAGTCAGAACCTTTAAAGTTTGTGTCCCCACGCATGTCGCATCTTCGTTATACAGGTCCTGTCCAGTCAATTGCATCTTTTGGCCAATAGAAACGTGGAACTCGCTGTTCGGCCATTACTCTGGCCAGTCAATTGCATAAAAATAAGGGGACACGTTGTACTGCTGAGTGGCCCTCAGTACTGTTCATTTATTATACTCTGCTTGAAGCGAGAGTAAATTTATTTACGATTTTCAATGTACTACGAAAATTCCGACTGCATAGAAACATACAAACAGACACAAACTCTCATCAATTTTCATCATGTAAAAATTTGAACCGGAAAGCTGACGAGGTTTGCTAGAGGGCAAAGAGTTGCTCGAATTCATCTTAGTTCGTTAAAGTTGAATCTTGTCTTAAAGTCAATTGCAATCGTCTGATAAAAACCACTTGATGAAAGACATCTATATATACGAGTCATAGTGACCAACGGGTGGGCATAACCAATTCACTGAGAGCCCAAATATTGGCTCTTTTTTATAAGAAGTGTTATGCACGCATTGTCGGCTAATTCTTTTAAAATTGCTTTGTAGTACAAAGGGGGTTTATTTCCTTGATTAGGTATTTTCCTTACCTAATGCGGGGTCATTTTGCAACTTCCATATTGTTTTTGGTGCACGTATATCCCAACCGTAGATCAAACCACGAACTGTGGCGTAGGCCAGCACAGAATGAGAAGCTGGAAGAAAATATAAAACAAAGTTAGAGCTTGAACAACAAACAACTTACACGACAGACCGAGAGCTTTTATCTACGTAACAAAGCTAATGATTCATGTTTTATATATTCAGCGATATTTTTTACAAATTAGGTCAAACTGACAAAACTGAAACACAATTAAGATCACAACAATGCCGTTATACTGTAGTCTAGCGCAAGTGATATTTATATGTTACATGGAACTTGAATTTGATATAAATGATCATAAAGTAAAAATATTTTTCAAGTTTTCTATCATTCGTGATATTGGTTTCTTTGATGATGGTTTGCTGTCTATTTCAGACATTTGCAGGGACTATATTTACGGAAGAGCTTGCGAGTAATTTTGAAAACGGGTGCCGGTATGTTGTAGTTACCGTTGTTACGGAATGATTTTTCTTGTAATTTACTTATTAAACGCAGAACACAGTTTTTCGACTTTTTTGATAAATACTCAACATTTTGCATCTAAATCCTTCAAAACTGCTTCATGCTATCAGCTTTTTTGATTGCACAGAGCTACAACGTCTGAAAGCTTGAATTGAATTACTAAAATTGCAAAATAAATGCGGTAAAGTACGAGAATTAATACATACATGGTGTCTAAAAAAGTAAACAACTTTGAAATGGCCAGAAAACTATGTTAAATACATCAAAACATCTCACAGATATCTGTAAGTATTTTTCAATATCTTCAGGTCAATCTAACGCTAAAACGAAAATCACGAAAATTGGAAAAACGGGAGACTGGTTTTCGGAAGCCCTACTTTGAATGGCTAGAGCAGCCACGAATTATAAAGCTTGAAAATGTGATTTGAATTTAAGGACTAATTTCCTACGTATAATTTGACTAATTGCTTGACAAGTATCAAACGTTCATGCATAAGATCATTCGTGCATGAGCTTAGAGTTGTTAGACGGGGAAAAAAGACCAAGTTTACACAGTTGTAAAGAATAAAACATATCCCGAAGATTAGCATCTTGAAATCCAGAATACGGATCAAAACAAGACTAGAATGCGTTTGTCTTGTTTTCATCCGTATCCTTGGTTTCAAGATGCTAATCTGCAGATTATATGTTTCATTCTTTATTTCTTGAAATTTTCGGCTGGTATTTTTTTACGCAGTTGCTCGGCGCACTGAATGTTGATCGAATGTTTGTTTTCAGCGTCAGATTGACCAGAAGATAGTAAAGCATTAATACTAGCACAAACTATTTGTTGATAAATTTATAGTTTTCTGGCCTTTTCAGTTGTTTACTTTTTTGTACACCCAGCAAGGGTCACACATTTCAGATTTTATATATAATTGCATTAGGCGCGGATTAGCCGAAAATAATAGCAATTCTCGCACGTATATACCTTTATTATTATAGGAAATTACCGACGCCCTGTTTTAAGCTACTGTCACGAACTGCAATTTTTCGTGCAACTAGCAACGTAATTCTACTCTTAATAGATGTAAAATTGGCAAATACATGCACGCTTCGTTGCATTTTGTTAATATCTTTTTGACATATAAAACATCCTTCGCTACAATAACAACTCTTAAAAGTAGAATTGCGTTGCAAGTTGTAACGCGTGACAAGACCTTTAACGAGGATTTTAAAACATTCGCGTTAATACAATTAATGTTTGTCGTTAATTAAGAGATCTCATTAAAATATTATATGAACCCTTTTAATTAATACAAAAATACACCGTATAAGCAGATCACAGAAACGCATAACAAAACACGTATTTGGTTAACTTTTTCACGGTAAGCATATGAGAAGGTCTACTAAGTTCATGCACTATTAAAGACAGTATCTTATTAATTGTCACTATCAGGTTTAATAACATGTACATCATTTAGTATCGACTGCAGTTGGTATAATTGAATTGTTGATCATAAAGACCAGAATCGCGCTAATTTGATCAGTTTCAACGTAGCTGAATGCAATCCGCACTAATTAGATGACCCGTTTATTTGTGTCGCGTTAAACAGATATGGTTTATCGAAAGGAGCCTTTGAAGTATAATTGTAATATCGGTTGTTGAATGTTTTCTAGCATGCTTTGTGACTGAAATATTGAAGAGCAAATGACACAAGCTGTCTGATTTTCTGTTTTATGATTGTTCAATTTTAATGACGTTACAAGCATGTAGACTGTACGAAACTTGATAGCAATTGGTAAATCTCAATAAAATTTTTTTGAACACTTCGCAATTTACGTAAGTGTAAAAATGCACATAGATTTTAACATGTGTTTCTTTTACTTAAAGGGGCACTATGAGGAAAAAATCGTCGACCTACTTTTAGTTTCAATCAGGCACAATTTTTACACCTTCAAGGCGCTTTCATTTTTTTAATATCTTGTCCTGTTCTCGAGATATTCATCTTTTAACGGCAGTAAATTTGTGACGTCATCTTATCATGTATTCGAAATGAGACTTGGTAAATAAAGAATGTCTCTAAAAAAGCCGGTAGAATTTACTCAACTTTCGCACATTTATGCACTGACAACATTCCCATGCTTTTGTAAAGTTTGAATAACTTCTGTTTTTTAATTTCAAAGATATTTCTGGCACTCCAAGATCCATCTGGAATTTATTATGCATGAGAAGATGACATCACAAGCTATTTGCATGTTTTAAAGCAGTGAAGAACGAAGACAAGTTATTGACAAGCTAAAAACGCCTTGTTCGTTTACTCTGATCATAGATATCTTATATACACTAGATGGTGCATTCCACACTGTGGGCAGGCAAAAATTGAAGCCGGATCGCAGGCGCTGGTTGTTCCCACAAAGTTGACAATGAGCATGATAATTTGTGTATTGTGTATTGTGGAAATGGACGCAGCTAAAAAGTAATTTATGCAGCTAAAAAGTATTTAATACACAAATGGAAAAAAGTATAGTGTTTTCTGTAGCATTTTTTTGATGAGTGGGAACGACCAATATGGCCGCCGCCTATTGTTATGAGGGAATACCGCTGAAATTTTACGGCTTCACTTTTGATATGCAGATGCGCTATCTAGTGTATATGAGATATCCATGACTTTTTCATCATAGTGCCGCTTCAATATGTTTACATCAAATTCAACTTTTAAATAGCTTTTCATTTGATATATTCGGCCAATTTTTTGACAGTTAACTCAAAGAAAATTAACTCAGAAAAATTCCAATCACTCCCTGGGGAGTAGAAAGGCTGCCATAACGACGGCACGGTGTAGGAAGCCTACCTGTATCAAACTGATGCATATCGACTAGATCACCACCTTGAGCTGTATCCAACGTTGTATTCAGTTTAATTAGGGATTTATATTGACAGCATTGCGAGGGTGATGCGCTCGGTGCCACCTCGGGACTACGGCAGAGAAATAAAAGCCATTGACGAGCGGAAATTGAGTAGGAAGTGGGGGGGGGGGGAGACTCAGGAAATTTTATAGGACCGTAAAACCAAAGAGTAGAGACTACCAAGAGAGACCACTTCATTCAAAAAAGCGTAAGGTGCTGTCGTCATGATACGTCATGGGCGCCATGTTTCTAGCCAGTGCCCTAAACAGAGGAAGTCACCCACCGGGGGGAAATGCTTCTGTTTAGGGCACTGGCTAGGAACATGGCGCCCATGACGTATCATGACGACAGCACCTTACGCTTTTTTGAATGAAGTGGCCCTTCTTTGTAGTCTCTTACTCTTTGGTAAAACGGCCCTCAAAAGTCAATCTTCAATTGAGTTTTAAAACTCAATTTTCGCCCCAAACTTGTTTAAGTGACATTCGTCACGGATAGAATTGTTTTTCAGGGCTGCCGGTAGTATGGCGGACTGCAGGACCATTGGTTCCGGAAAAGTTTTCAGCTTTGCAGAAAATCCTCCAGGATAAAACGGTATAATCTGGAAGGTCGCAAGGTCAAAAAATAACAGAAACATATGATGGGCACAGAGGTCACCAATGAAATCAGCTATAATCAAGGAAAGGGTCACTTTTTGTAATCGACGTAAACTAGGAATTGCGAGTAGGTCTGGTGTATTTTACACTGTACTTTTTACACATCTTTTTTAGCGATAAGATTTTTAAAAATGAATGGTATCTAGGCGTTCACTTGCAGAAAATATTTTCGTTGACTTTGTGGTCCGAAATAAAATCTTTCATGCATCCCTCCCAGTATCAAGACTTTTCAAACGTACTTGTCATCTCAGCCTTATTCTAGCCTGAAAGTGTCTGATAACTAGCAGTCATCTTAGCTGTGAACTTGTCGATGCAATTTCTTATCGTACATAGCGCATAAAATTCATGCCATTTTTCGTTTTACAACTGAAATACTTCCTGGTAGCAAACCTATAAATTTCTTATTAAAAACCGTTTCCGTTGAAAACAAGACACAAAAAGCTTTTATGAACTGCTGTCAAAGGTTTTGAGTACAATATATAATTGTTCTACTTACCTGATGATGTATATATCCCCTTTGTCCGTAGCACAGGCAAACGACTGCTCTCCTTGCAAGAATACCAGACCTTTCACTTTGCCACCTTTAAATCAAAGATGATAAATTTTCCGAGAAATGGCTGTGCTGATTTCTGTCATCGTTTTCCTACAGATCAATTTTTTCGACTCACTGTTGTTAAACAGCTTTCATTACACACTGCTTCAAGACTAAGCAATCAAGACGGAAGTTTTAGTATCAAACCTGTCTTTTCAAAGTTGATATTTTACCCGAATAAGTAAGCCAAAACATCTTTGTGCCGTCAAGAAAACAAAGGAAACAAAAGGAAAATACAAAGAAAGACCATACAATGTTAAAATGTGGATTAGTTATTTTAATAACAATTACAGTACTGGATGTGCAAAGGTTATAGGCATGCTGATATAAATCACTTCCACGACAAATCGGGTTTTGACACAACCTCGTACCCAGGCTCTGTATTCCACGCTCCTAACTCAAGCGAGGTAAGAGCGTAGAGTAAAGAGTCTGGGTACGAGTTTGGTTTTGACAAAGGCTGCGATGAAACATATGCATGTAATAACCACCACAACCAATGCTTGCCATGATAGCGGGGCATAGACAAGTGAGTGCCGGTCACCAGACATAATGGGTAAGTATACAGGGTGAGTAAAAAAAACTGATGCTCTTTCAAATTCAAATTAGCCGCGAATTCATTACGGTTTATTCCCATGGGTCTGAATTGTTGTCTTGTTTGTGACAAATCTTGCACGACTAGAATTATGCATTTGAACTTCCACAAGGAATTAGATTTTGTTTTACATCAACGTCTGTCAAATTGCACGAATCTGCAATGATGCTGGTTTGAATTTCAATAGTATCAGTTTTTTACTCACCCTGTACTGTGTACTAAGCCACGACCTGTTCTCTGTATACCAGTGAACTCAATATAACTGGAAGGCTACCTTCGTATAAATCCGTGCGCAAAATTTGAAGCCAAACTTGACTTCCAGACACGCGTGTTTGACTTCCAGAACCGCGTGTTAATGTCCCGCGCCCATCACTCGCGCGAGAACTCTGCAAGGGTTGCAGCGTGTTGTTTTTGGCCGAATTTTTAATTGCGTGGAAAGACTGGGAAGGACTTTAACAAGTTGGCTTCAAATTTCCCGCCTCAGGTGGCCTTCCAGTTATATTGAGTTCACTGCTGTGTACGCATGGGAATAAACCGTAATGAAATTCGCGGCTAATTTGAATTTGAAAGAGCACCAGTTTTTTTTACTCTCCTATATAACACCGTGCTAGCTTCCACTTACGTGTTGGTGTTTCTCCTTGCTGGAGTTGAAATGTAAAACAAGACTTGACGACCATTCCTTGTTTCTCCACACGTTCAGCGTCCCAGAGTTTCACTGTACCATCATTCGATGCGGAGGCAAATAGGGATGTATTGGGACAAACGTGAAGCCTAGGGTGAAATAAGGATAAGGAAGTACATTGAAATGGCAGTTACCAAATGAATAAAGATTTAGGAGATTGTTATTGGTTTTAGAACTAGGATTACTAGGATTGTTAGAAGTTACGATTGGGGTTAGGCATTCTTTTAAGGCTGGCCAGGAAATAGCTAGTTAACAATTAGATTACGAGCTCGAGATTTCTATGAAGTACAGTTGATGAGGGCGAAGCGCGAATCAACTATTATTCTATAGAAATTGAGACTGAGTAATTTCATTGTTTTAGTAGAATCGGCGATTCAAAACGACATATTCAACAAAAAATTAATTTTTAACCACAATCTCAACGAAAATTATTCTTTCGCTACTCGCTATCTATTGAGGAATAGACAGTGAGTAGAGTAGCCAATCAAATTACAGTATTTGCAATAGTATACTAGTATGGTTCTACTAATTTACAATAGATCACAGATTTCCGCAATAATTTCAAGATATTATTTCATGGGAGATTTCATGAATAAAGTTTAGAATTTCCACTGATAAAATTAATGATTTATATCACTAAAGATATCACTAAACAAGATGTTTACCTGTCAACAGCAGATCAAGGCACACAATATTACAAGACGTACCTGTTAATAGCAGATCTGTGTTCATGAAGATGGATTAGCAAAGTTCCCTTTGGACGTCTGTGGGATAAAAAACGTCATAGAAGAATGTTAGTACATTTCAAGAGAACTATCTGCACAACACACAGCCAACAATATTTAGCTATATATTTACTTCATCTGTCCATTTTTGTGGGTGTTAAGAACTTCGTCTATGAGTTCCTTTGTTTTTACATCTAAATGAACAAAATAAACAATTTTGATATTTTCAAAGAGTTTGGGCCGTTTGCAGTTGTTAGTAAGATTTCTCCCACTAGTAGTAACACTGGATCAATGGAACTTGCTTAGGTCTTTGGAAACAACAGATTAGA
Organism: Muricea muricata; assembly: GCA_963855995.1. Lineage (NCBI taxonomy): Eukaryota > Metazoa > Cnidaria > Anthozoa > Malacalcyonacea > Plexauridae > Muricea > Muricea muricata. The sequence goes on along the minus strand of OY979720.1, from coordinate 14,628,671 downwards.
AGTGGTAGAGCTACCCGGTATTACAAAAGCTAGTTTAGTTTAGGTTTCCACTTGCAATGAGACAAGATCGATAGGGATGATTCTTACTCGATCCGAAGGAAGAACAGTTAGAAATGACAGAACTACCCGGTGTAGTTAGTTTAGGTCCCCCCCCCCCCCGTAGTTATGGCGCGGCAGACTGGACAAATCGATGTTTTGTCTTTGAGATGATTATGGACAGGTTTAATATGACGATGGTCCATGTTTAATATAATTACATTGCACCCTTAATTTAATGATGGTACATCTTTTAATTGATTTGCCGCATTTTTAAAGTGCCCATGACACGAAAATTTTTAATGCATAGTGAGAAAGAGTATTTAAAACTGTAATACAAGTTCTTTTGTACTTTTGCGCGGCAACATTTTGTTGATGAGATATTTCAGTTGGAATATTTTGTTTTGTCGGCTAATTACGTCACACTTTGCATAATGAGGCATCAGAAAGTAGATTATAAAGTTGTTTTCCTGTAAAGAGACGACGTGCAACATTAATGAGATGCTTATGTTTGTCCTTAATCTACATATCCTTTCAATATTACGAGAATTTTGCTCATTGAAGACATAGATTACTGGTATTCAACAGCAACTCATTATGCAAAGTGTCACGTAAATTAGCCGACAAAACAAAAAATTCAAACTGAAATATCTCATCAACAAAACGTTGCAGCGCAAAAGTTTAAAAGAACTTGTATTACAGTTTTAAATACTCTTTCACATCATGTAATAAAAATTTTGGTGTCATGGGCACTTTAACTCGACGACACAGCTATGATATGATAATGCTACATCTTTAATTCGAACACGTACACGTATAATTTAACGACGCAGCTTCGATGTGACAATGCAACACCTTTAATTTGACAGCGTACGCGTTTGATTTGACCAAAGGTCCGCGAATCTTTTGCAGCGGTAGAAGGACACAAAACGCTTACCGTCTAGCGCTTTCGCGGAAGAAAATGAGTCAAGAAGTACTTAACGATTTAAATCAACTTCATGCAACTTTTCTAGAAACTGCGAACAAAAATGAAATAACTTGCGACGATATACAGCGTTTGGTTTCTTTTACTGAAGAGTTCCATCAAAATATCGTCAATTGCACACGAAAGTGGCTTAGTTTCCTCCGACTGCATCAGTCATTTTGAAGAACTACTTACTTCCATTCAGCAACACCAAACTTCATGCAACAAAAAATCTATTGGATAAACATTGAATATTGGCAGAACAACGCAGAAAAAAGCGCTAGACGATAAGCGATTTGTGTCCTTCTACCGCTGCAAAAGATTCGCGGGCCTTTGGTCAAATCAAACGTGTACGTTGTCAAATTATAGGTGTTGCATTATCACATCGAAGCTGCGTCGTTAAATTATACGTGTACGCGTTCGAATTAAAGATGTAGCATTATCATATCATAGCTGTGTCGTCGAGTTAAAAATGCGGCAAATCAATTAAAAGATGTACCATCATTAAATTAAAGGTGCTATGTAATCATATTAAACATGGACCATCGTCATATTAAACCGTTCCATAATCATCTCAAAGAAAAAATATCGATTTGTCCAGTCTGCCGCGCCATACGTAGTAGCGTTGGATCAATAAGAGATGATCCTTCCTTCATCTCTGCAAGGAGCACATTGGAACTGATAGAGTTGATCTTTAGAGCAGTTTAGAACTGATAGAGTTATAAAAAAAGTCCCCCTCCCGTAGTAACACCGGACCAATAAAAGATTATTTTTACTGGACATCCAGGATTCTCCCTGATATCTAGTATAAATACAATTACTTAAGTTTACTACCTTCAGCATACTGTTCTCTCTTATGTTTAACTAAATCTCGTAGATTCTGTCTATAACTCGGCCCAGGACGCGAGTGATCAGGTTGCGCTGTCGGTTTATTTTGCTCTGGTTTGATCTTTGGTTGGACAGGAGGAGTGCGAGATCTAGGTTGGGCGACTGAGTTGGAGTACGTCTCGCTAGCAGAGTTTGTACGTGATTTAGGTTTACCTTGCTGCAGGAAAGAGAACATTAATTAACAATTAGATTACGAGCCCGTGATATCTATGCGGCCGAATCAACTATCAGCGCATAGAAATCGAGAGCGGGTAATCTAATTGTTTTAGTAGAATCTGAAACAAGTAATTGATTTTTACGTCATTTTGCCAAAAAAACTGTGACAAATTGTCTTTGAATTGAAAAAATACACCAGAAAAATTATTGTTTTGCCACTCGTTATCTATCAAGCATTATATAATAATACGTGCTCATTCTGCATTTTCATTGGTCGCGAGCTGTGTGTTATTAAAGTACACAAGCACGGATGACGTTAACTGATGGCGTGATCTAATTTAGCTAATTTATTTCCCGGGTCTTCGCATGATTTTTGACAACTTTATTATAATATAAAACAAATAGATTTCATTTTTTTGTGCGTCTGTGTAACAGATCACAGATGACCTCATAGCGTGTGAAGAACAAAAAAGTGAAATCTATTTGTTAAATAGATAGCGAGCACAGTGCCCAATCAAATTACAGCATCTGCAATAGTATGCTAATATGATTCTACTAAGTTATCTTTATCAAAATATATGAAAAGACACCAATGATAGACTAAATTTTCTTCAACACAGTATGAACAAAATCTTTTATCACAACTAAAAAGAACATCTAGTAAAATTGCAAAGTTGGCAAAGGCGGCAAAATGTTCTACACAAGAGAGTTGAGACAAATGTGATAGGCGTTCCCGTGCGTAATACAAATATATACAAAATTTGCAAACATCGCAGGGCTATATTTCCCGTACTTTACCGCATTTCGCTATTAGCATATATTATATTTTCGCTATTGCATATATTATTGCAATTTTACTAATTTCAGGATGCTCTTCAACATGTGGTGAACGATCTTGTTTATATTGCCAGGATTAAAATTTAGTCTATCATAAGAATTGTCTATTTCTTGGTGTGCTGTTCGACTCACTTGAGGTAGTGAAACAGATCTTGCCAACGGTCTTTTAACAGGCAGAATATCTCCTTGCTGTTGTAAAGTTGTTGATTTCGCTGCCTGATTGGTGTTACCAAATATTTGATTCCATTCAGCATTCTAGAGAAAAATATCGAAAGGCAGTGTAAATAGGCTGGAGTCAAGATGTCAAATATACGAAGGGCTTAAAACTTTGATGTTTATTCTATAGTAAGACTAGTTTTCATTTAGTTGTAAATATATCAAAACAACCGATGTGATAGAGCATGTACGCCGATCAACACTTAATATGGCTAATCTGAATACAGTCTACAAAAAAAAAGGTAGATCTACATTATTACTACGACAATTACGACCAAATGCAACCTCGTTCCCAGGGCCTTGTAGAGTGAGGGAAAAGGCCCTGGAACCGGCTGTCTTTCAAAACCACGAATCGTGGTTTTTGAATAAATTAACGCGATAACTGATTATGCGACTTTCTTTCCAAAATGACGGATACATCAAAGTGTTTACAAAAAACACGTAATGCAGCGCCTTAGTAAGACCACAAGTAGCCCGATAAGCGGCAGCACATGCTGTCATCGTAATTATGTATAATATACTAAAAGGTTGGCAACTTCCCGGCGGATTTTGATCCGTACGAACTATATACACAAACTTACACACAAAAATATTCGCACTTAAACACGGAAAATTCGAAAAAAAACTTACTCTGGAGGGACAATGACTTCTTTACAACATTTGGCAAGTATTATTTTGCTTTGAAACGACTGAAAAGTCGAGAATTTTGGCAAAATACAAACGTTTTTGAGTTTAAAAGGGCAGAAAATTGTTAGGATGCACAAAACCTGCCTTACGTCACAATTTCTAAGGCTCTTATTGGCCAGATTTTTCCGCGAAGGTAAATACGCCATTTCGCGGGAAAATCTGGCCAATAAGAGCCTTAGAAATTGTGACGTAAGGCAGGTTTTGTGCATCCTAACAATTTTCTGCCCTTTTAAACTCAAAAACGTTTGTATTTTGCCAAAATTCTCGACTTTTCAGTCGTTTCAAAGCAAAATAATACTTCGCAAATGTTGTAAAGAAGTCATTGTCCCTCCAGAGTAAGTTTTTTTTCGAATTTTCCGTGTTTAAGTGCGAATATTTTTGAGTGTAAGTTTGTGTATATAGTTCGTACGGATCAAAATCCGTCGGGAAGTTGCCAACCTTTTAGTATATTATACATAATTATGATGACAGCATGTGCAGCCGCTTATCGGGCAACCTGTGGTAAGACGTTAAATTTTACTCGTAATTTTTTCTCCACGCAGATATACAAATATACGGTTTTGAATAAATTAACTGGGTGAGGTTATTGACCAATTAAATTGCAGAAGATAGCAGCCGGTGCTAGGGCCCTGTGAACAGGGGAACAACATCCAGCTGGTATTTTGAGCCACAGAATCGGCATTTTACAGAAGTCACCCTCCTTTCGGAACTTTTGACGTTTTTGTCCCGACGCCGCCATCTTCCTAGCGAGTATACCTGAGCGCGGATTCAGTAATTTCCAGCCATCAAACCGTTAAGATAGCAATAAAGTGCCGTCATCATCCAGCATACGGATGCTCTTAAAAGCGAGTATCAATCTCTGTATTTCTGAGTTTCGACATTGTTTCAAGTCATTGTCAAACCTAATTACTTGCAAGCTAACAAACCTAAAAGGTTATTAACAGATTTTCGAAAACATAGCATGCAACTATCTCTATACGAAAGTTTGCGGCAAGAAAATTCCGCATACTTACAAGAGGAGATTGATATTCTCGCTTCGCTTTCTTCACGTTTTTCGTCTGTGACGACGCGTTGTGCGGTTTTTGTTCGCTTTTCAGTACCAAATCGGCATGACGTCTTACTATGGTGCCGCCGAATTTCTTCAAATCGATAACCCCAGGCCTAGACGGATCTTCCACATTTTCGCTTTTTTCCGGAGACCTGGGCGAAAGCAAGAATATTAAATTATTAAATTTAACACAACTGAACAAAAACCATGTTGGCATAAAAAGAAATAGCTGCAAATGTAACTTTCCCCAAAATTGAACTTTTGACAAGCAGAGCTTATGCAAATGCCATTCATTTTGCTCGTTTTGGGATTTGAGAATTGTTGAAGCATAAATAAAAACCTTTATTTCTCTGTCTTACCTAAACGAAAGCAGCTGATATTTACAGGGAGGCCAGGCAACTTTGCCACAGAGTTGCAAAAAAGCCACGGGTATTACCCGTGAGGAAGGTTTCCAAAATGTGCAGTCAGTACGGAAGGCTTCATGTCAGCACATTGCATAATGTATCTTAAACACTAACATAAAAAATAATTTAGATGATGACCTATTCCAAAAATCATGCCTTCTTTCTGAAATATTGAATCATTCTCAAGATTCATTATGATCTTCAGTTTGGAAGGCCCGACTTTACAACATTTTGAGGAAGGTTTGAAAACTTTGAAAATTTTGCTCGGAGAAAGGTTGAACACTTTTTGCAACTCTGCATTGCCAGCCTCTTGTTTTATCAACTCTGTCACAGTAGCATTTTTTTTTTCTGAAACCCACTTTGAGTTTTATTATCCACAACAGGGCACTCAAGCTAAAAAATATGCCTAACCACGGCGGCAATCTAACGACGGTTCAACTATGTGAAATTTCGTAACTGGGTCTAGTTCCTGCGATATCGATGCTATCCTAAAGTTTAATCGTATCTTGATGTTGTACGTTGTTAATATACTTTGTTGCCCGAAATGGCAACAACTTCCGCACATAATAGAACTATATGCAAACCTTGCATAGTTACTTCGCAAATTTGTTATTTTCCATGCTTTATAACATTTCGCCTCCAAACTTTTTAATGTTATTAATTGCATTATGTTCGTTGTAGCTGTGGTTATTGATTTGTTTTCATTAAATAGATTCAAATTTAGTTTCACACGCCAATTCCTAAAGATATTAGGGATTCCTATTCCTAAAGATATTAGGGAAAGCAAATCTCTTTCTTCGTTTCGGCAGAAAATCGCTGCTCACATCTTTGAGTACTAAGTATTGCAAATAATGTGAACTGTCTACCAAATTCTTTCATTAATATGTTTGTACTTGTTATTTTGGCACATCTCTTGAAACTAATACACTTTCTTGTAAATAGCTCTAAATATCACTTTCTTGCATTTGTAAACTTTATATATTTATTTTCAGCACACGCCCCACGTGGACATCAGCTTCGGTTGACGGGGTCAGCGTGTATAAATAAAAAAAATCTATCTATCCAACCATCGACTCTAGCACTCTGATCAAACGAGAAAATATGACTAGTGAAGAGGAGATGGAAGAACAAAACCCTGAAATTCTTGATGGTCCGACGAAGGCTCATTTAGAATCTATGACAAGGTCCGATAGTTTAATCTAGAATCTATTAAATTAGGGTCTATACACTCACTCACTCCCTCGAACGTTTTCTTTCACGTCAGTTTCGAGAAAAACGAAGGCGACTTACGCGGTTTTCGAGTGATGCACTTTCAGAATGACTGTCTTGAGATGAATGAGCATATCCTCTTGATCGTCGTTCATGCCTTGCACGATCAGTTTCCGGAACATGTGTGAGAGGCTGTCATTTTCCTGTTTGGGATATTCTGCTTTCTGTCCTTGCTTGTTCTCTTGTCGTATAAGCTGGCGATCATAAAGGCTGAATAAGGACGCAAAGTTAAAGTCAATGCAATAGAGAATGCCTGACCACAAGTCCAATGCTCTGTCGAGTTACAAAATCAGGTCGGTTCGAGTATGTACTATTTCAAAACTGAGACTAACTCCTTCGATATCAACGCAATCCTACATGTATTGGGCTACTTCAAAACTGAGACTAACTCCTTCGATATCAACGCAATCTTAAATGTATTGGGCTATTTCAAAACTGAGACTAACTTCTTCGATATCAATGCAATCTTAAATGTATTGGGCTATTTCAAAACTGAGACTAACTTCTTCGATATCAACGTAATCTTAAATGTATTGGGCTATTTCAAAACTGAGACTAACTTCTTCGATATCAACGTAATCTTAAACGTATTGGGCTATTTCAAAACTGAGACTAACTCCTTCGATATCAACGCAATCTTAAATGTATTGGGCTATTTCAAAACTGAGACTAACTCCTTTGATGTCAACGCAATCTTAAATGTATTGGGCTAGCATTCAAAAGGTCGTATACAGGTTCGTTTCCGACATATGGATAGAGAGACAGTGTAAAAATCAACATAGACTTCGTCTAATAAGTTAGCAAAAGTGAACTCATCAAGGATTTAAGGAAAGCCGCATACTAAACCTCCATGAACAGATTAGCATTAGCACTATTACAAAAGTCAAACACAATCTTAGTAAGTCTATACTGTATATGGTTTACCTGTTAAAGAATGGGACGACATGTTGAGATCGGACCACAGTATCGAAAACAGGTCGCGACACAGGTTCCCTAAGAACACTAATCAACAACATATCTTGATCTGCCTGGATTATCTTTTCCTTAACGAAGGGTCTCAGTAATGGTAACAGTTTACAATGGACATCAACGACACTCAGACTTCGAGCTACTGCGGTGACAAATCCAACGGCCCCGTAACGAATCCACATATTCTAAGAAAATTGATATTCGGAAACAAAAAATCTTTAAAATAGACCATTAATGGCAATCTTTTTTCCACGGGTAAAAACGTGTACTTTCTCTGTTTAAGGAGCAAGGGAGGTTGGGTTTGGTTAGTCCCTAATTAAAGGAGAGGGATCTTCGGTGTGTGTGGGGGGGGGGGAGAAGGGGGTGACAAATAATTTCAGTTTCCATTCTAAATAATCTAACAATGCAGATAGCAAAAACATTCTTCGAACTCGGATCTTCGGTTCGTTTTTTTACATCACTGAGGGTGATTCCGAAATAAAACCCCCAACTTCATTTCTAAAGCGAACATAAGTTACTATAACGAAGTAATTCTAATGTCATTCTATCTGAATTCTACACATCGATTGCTTTAACCAACCAGCTGCTTTTGATGTAGCTAAGTAATCAATCAAATACAGTATGTGACAATGTAAAAATCCTTCACAACGCAAACTCTACCACATCTAACTTTCTCTTATTCTTTGAAGCTCTATACATAAAGTTCCTTTCCCCTTCTCTTAATTCTGGTCTCAAAACCAGCGAAGAGCTTATCCTGTTCTTAATCCTTTTCTAGCACTTTCCTTACACCTTTACACTGCCTAATAATCAGACTCTTACCAACACATTCCTTTGAAATGACGTCATGTGATAAAATTTTTGTATATAAGACCATGTATTATATTGGAACTTCAGTCTGTCTGATGATAATTTTTTAATGAAATTGAAATATCACAAACTCATTCTCGTCTTGTTTTAATCCGTGCCCTGGGTTTCAAGATGTTGATCTTCAGATCAGTTTCATTCTCTATTTCTTGAAATAGCCTTCCGGTATTGGTTCTTTACTATGTTATACTTACCGGGTGACAAAGGAGAACAACAATATCAGCAGTAAAGTCGTACAGTGTTGATTTCTGCAGTAAACCGAGTTCCGTGAGACCAGTAAGCGCATTCAGAGCTTTACACACCACAAATTCTTCCTTATCTGTGATACCCTGCGATATTAAACAAGAAAGAATTATTTTACGTTGTACTTATATAAAGTATCCACGCTGTCTGAAAAAAATGACACCAAAATTTATTAGGATTTTAAAGCGTTTTAAATTGGACAAAAAATCTTAAACGTGGTAAAATATTAGAAGAGAGAGGCAACCACGTATAACAGATAATATGAGACTTCCTAGCATAGACGACAATAATGCTCAATTTCACCCATCAATGCACAATTGCTTGTCCAACGCCTTCCTGATCTCAATCCTTGGGTTTCCCTACGGCATTTTGCAGTAAATCTGAATGGGGGTCAACCCGAAATGTATTGATGATTATACTGTACCGGAGTGAACAAATCTCACGAAATTGCACCTATTTGCTGCCAAACAAAAGGTCAAGACATACAGTGAGAAATTATTTCCCTCCAATGACTGTGCATCAATTTGGAGTTGACCCCCCGGGGAAATTTATGACGTCCGTGAAACCCAAGAATATCTTACCGGTTTGAACTTTTTACCTGTCCTTCCGAGCTGTGTCCCTATACGCTCTGGTAAAGTGAGAACAAGAAAATTCCTAACAAGTAAACCTAGTTAAGTTACCTGCTGTAGTAGTGGTTTAAGCATCGCCAAACTTTGCCAACCGACGTAAGACGCTACTCCCACGATGCTATCAAAGAACGCAGCACGCAGGTGCCAATCTTGCTTGTCATTTAAGAACGTGATCATATGAGAGAGAAGTACATCGTTTGCTTTCTGTCGGCCAAAAAACACGCACAATCTAGTGATTCCCTTTTCCAGCAATGTTTGTTTCACGACGTTCTCTGGATCGCTGAGGAGGTTTACTACTTTGCTCTGAATCACTTCGTGTAGTTCTTGAAGTTCCACGTCATAGCTACCCTGAAATGAAGCAGAAAGAGGTGGAATGTTGCTGGCTGGAAAGAGATGGACTGTCTCAAAATCAGGCATGTCTAAACAGGATCAGAGAAGAGCAAATAATAACCATAATGGTCATTAGCAGTACAATCATATCAGTCTTTCTACTTTTATTTAGTTTACTGGCTAGAGTAATGACTGAATCGCCAGTCCGGGACCTGCATAATGACCATGGGTAATGCAACATGCGCGACGACACGAACTCAAAGGTTCCAGGTTAAGCGACAGTTCTCTTTGTTTTCTATTCTGTGACCGTGATTTTTATGTATTTTGCTGTTGTGTAATCAGGTGGAAATCAGGTGTTAGCAGTACGAGTCTATATCCATACCGCGGGTAAGCTGAAGAATAGACCTGACCACGACACAAGGAATCAAGGGTCGAACCTACGGAATCAAGGATCGAACCTACGACCGATTTCTGTCATGGTAAGGCATATTTTTCAGCTTGCCCAGTGTGGATATAGACTCAGAGTAACACCAAAAACATCATTTTCATCTGTCTGCATAACACCAAGACACACAAAAAATCATGATTGCACCTAAGTTGATAACGAAGGAACTAGACTCAGTTCCGAAACATCGCATACTCGAACCGATCTGACCCCGCAGACAGAATATTGGGCTAGCATGACAAAGGGCGCAGGTTCTATTCCACCGTGGTCATCAGGAACATTTTTCAGCTTGCCCGATGTGGTTGTAAATGCAGGAGTAACACCAAAAACATCATGCATGTGTAATTTACAATTTAAGGACAATTAAGAGAAAAATAAGCATGATAGTATTAAAATTTTCATTCAAATGAAAATTGATATGATAGTATGATAGTATATGATAGTATTAAAATTTTCATGATAGAATGATAGCATTAAAATTTTCATTCATTGAAGTACAAAATAATCAGCGCTACCTACCTGGTATCGCAATGTTTGCTCCATGCCTCCATCTTCGGCATCCATGTTATTATACCGTAATTGAGCCATTTCTAGGAATTTTAACGCAGTCTCCGCTATGGGAGCAATGTTCTCAGCATAGGCTATGCGAACAATTACCTCTTGATCATCGGGGAAATTAGCCAGGGCAGGAAGTATGTACTCAGGGAAGATGTTCCCATCGTTTGGAGGCAACATTCGTACCAGCTGTAATGTCTGTGTCAAGGTCCAAAGTGCCCGGGCTCTAACCCGGGGTACACTGTCCCCGATAAGGTATAAAATGTACGGTACTACCCTTTCCAATATCATTTCGTCACTCGAGTGTTGCGCCAGTTGTAGCAGCAAGTCAAGGCATTTTAACTTGGAATCACAATACTAAAAACCGAAAGAACATTTTGCTGTTACGAAATATCACGATTTGTACAAAAATAACAAACTGAAATAATATTCCATTGAAACGACAGAAAAGAAATGCTAACAAGAAAATGACACTCACAACACAATTTCGAACACTTGATGTAATCAATGAAATTATCAAAACAAGGCTATCTAAAAAAATAACGTACTTTGTGTATAATTCTACTTTCCAATTTTTCTGGCGTTAAAGATTTTAGGTCAAACTATAGCATTATCTGCAATGAATTAGCGTTCCAGTTATCATAGTTCAATGGAGCAAACATTGAAGCAAAACTAACACCTCAATATTTACTTAAAGAGAAGTCAAAGTACTGACATGAAAGTTTTACCTAAGTAAAAGTATGGCCTGAAAATTTTACTAAACTACCGGTGATTGTATTGGAAAAGTAGAAGTATTGGAAAATATATACTTAAGTGAATGTACTATATATATATACTGGAATAGAATTTGTAATAAAACATTTATTTGGGCAGTAATAAACCTGAGGTTGTAACAGTCCTGGGGCCAGTTGTTCAAAAACCGGTTGGCTTAACCCTGGGTTAACGTAAATTCAAAGGCAATTGTCCAGCAGCTTCTTTATAAAGATGGAAATATTTCTTCAAAAATATTGTCTGGACCAATAGTAGTTTTGGCTTCTGAGGTTTTGAAGCAAACAGAAGTGTTGAAATACAGAAACTAAAAGAGTGGCTTGAGCTAACCCCGCTTTGAACAACTGGCCCCAGAGCCATAGCCCGGTTGAGGAAAGCACGTTTCACAATCATTTTAAACATTTCTTATTTCGCCAAAGTATAAGAAATAGAAAATATCAACCAAAAATCCTCCGTACAGTTACATGTTATAAAAAGTACTTCATAAAAAATTATTTTGTTCAAATAAATACTATTTTTTGCTTAGGTGTGCTAGTATGGTATATAGCAACGAAGTAAACAACATTGAGATTGCACCAGCATGTTGTTGAAGCAATCACTTACCAAGATCGTTTTCTTCATCTTCACTGTCACGCTTGCAAAGTTCATTTAAAATCACCGAGATATTATCCGCAATTCTGAAATAATTTTACGATAATCATACGAGTGTTATTCCTTAGTCCATTTCATTTACATGTCTTGATTCTGAGATTGCAATGCTTGGAAATCATTTTTCAAAAATCTTACAAATACCTCGCAATCTTTTCGTCCGGTGTGAGAACAGGTAATGATGCAAAGCGAACCATAAATGCGCGCAAAAATGTATAGAATTCGTCGGGAAAAAGAGAACCTAGAGAAAACATATGACGGTTAAGATAAATAACTTAAATTAGTAGAATCATACTAGTATTCTATTGCAAATGCTGTAATTTGTTTGGCTGCTCCACTCGCTATCAATTCCTTAATAGATCGCGAGCAGCAAAACAATAATTTAACTGGTAAATTTTTTCAATTCAAAAACAATTTGTAGTATTCCTTTTTTATATCAAAATGGCTTAAATATCATTTTTACAGTATCTCTATGATTTTACTAAATACTCGCTCCCGATTCCCATGCAGTGACAGCTAATTCGGGCTTCGCTCTCATCAACTATCGCCGCATAGAAATCTCGAGCTCGTAATCTAATTGTTGAATAGCTACATGCATTTGTACACATTTAGGCGTGTTGTAACAAACCTGCAAACAAGTCGTAACACGTCTGTTCACAAGCTGTTGACAAGTTGGGTTCGCACTGTTTGTTCCAAGTTCTTGGGACAAACTGCTAACAACTTGTAACAAGATTGATGGGAACACCTGAATTGGTACAAGGTTGTCCCAACAAGACTGATATAGTAATAGTATAACCTGGTACACAGCAAAAAAAAACGAACAACCTGTTCAGGCCTGATGAAAACAGCATTGAACAATGTTGTGCTGCCCACATCGTTCAAGGTTGTCAACAATATTGTTCAACATTGTTACACCTGATTGTAGACTAGTTTAACTAGTTTAGGCTCAACAACTTGTTCAGTATTATTGAAAACATTGAACACTGTTGGCAGCAAAACATTGCTCAATGCTGTTTTCATCAGGCCTGAACAGGTTGTTCATTTTTGACTGTGTATTGCTACAGCCTCGCAAGTGTTACAAGAGGTCTGTATGAGAGTTGTTAGGACAACCTTGTAACAAGGGCCACCCAGAGAGAGGGGGGGGGGGGGGGGATTTGCCCCAGGCCCAGGCTTGTGCGGACCTTAAAAAGCACAATAGACACAAAAATATTGATAGCCCTGACGCTCTAAAAACAATTTAAAGCGAGAGTACCTTTAAGGTTTTTTTTGGGGGGTGAGGGGTGGGGGAACCCAACTAAAATTTTTGCTCCAGGCCCCAAGTCTGGCCGGACCTGCTTGTAACTAGTCTCATACTCTCGTCAAGCTTGTTACAACTTGTCAAGAAGTTCTTTTTAAACTTTTTAAAACATGGAACAAGCAGTGGCAACACAACTTGTCAAAAACTCGCAACAAAGTGGCGAGACTTTTACCTGATGCTTTAACTTCAGTGATTGTTGAAACTAACGAAACTAAAGTGTCCTCAAAAATTAATCATGTATAATTACCTCTGTACTTGTCAAGGTATTCACACGCCTCACTTCGTTGTTCTGGATTCTTGGAAATCATCTCAGTTATTAATTCCTTGAAATAACAAAGAAATGAAGGAATCAATAAGGTGAACGACATCGACATGAACTTGCTAACGAGAATTTTTCTTTCTTCTGAGGCTCGAAATTCAGCTAGCTGAACTGTGGAGATTCGAAAGGAATTTCCCAGCAGCTTGTCCGGAAGACTGGGAATATTTCTTAAGAAATGCTGCCTGGTGTAGTGTTATAAAGCACACATTTCATACATCATGGTTAAAACACTTGTTTATTACTCGGGCTGCTGGCTGGCATATGATAATTTTAAGTGTTAATAGTGATACATCAAGTTAATACAGCTGGATCAATAGTATTTTTGGTTTCTGAAGTATTGTAAAGAACGAACGTGTAGATGTACCGAAGAGGAACAATGGGTCAAACTCTGATCCAAGACACAGTATACTTACCCTGACGTGCTTATCATCAATTTTCTCCAATGCTGGCTTGGGATCATAATCTCCGCTACGATATGCCAGCAGTTTGGACAGATCAAACAATGGTGATCCTTCACTGAACAATTCAGCTATAACACATCTAGAAACATTTTGGTGATGATTTTGTCACATATAAACCAAGTGCACTAACGGCAGATACCCAAGACCAGAAATTACACAGAAAAATAATCGTACTTAGGTAAAATGTTCCCGCGCTTTTTGTACTGCTAAAATGTTTGTTTGTTTCAGCGAAACTAAGCGAAACCGCTTTAATTGCCGACACCTCACTATTTCAACAGAGAATACAGAGGTTCAGCTTCTCATAAATCATGCGTACCTCTTGCCAGAGCGCTAAAAAGAGGCATTCTCCGCCGTAAAAATACTCATTATGGCTTTAAAAAATGGCCAAGGGAGAATGCCCCTCCTTAGCAAACAGGCTAAGCTATGAAAAGTTGTAAGTTCTGTGTACTCTGTAAGTTCTGTGCATTTAAGGACTGCACCTTTTTGTAAATGGCTGGTCTAACTATTATAGATAATTGTATTGCAATGGGCTCTGGCTATCACGGTATTGCGAATACTATATGTGGTCCCCATATATAGTTTCTCTTGACAGTATTTTTCTCTAATAGCAAATCAACCTTTTAATTTATCCTGGGTGTCTCATAAATAGAAAATTTAACAGAATTCAACAGGATGTCAGTGTCACACATCACACGTTGATTTTAACGGTTCATTTTTTGCCTAGCAAGAAAGAGGAGTTCTTTAGCTTTCCAAAGATACTTCTCGTGCATCCTGGCGACATGAAACAAGCAAACAGAAATGAAAATGAAAATTGCTGGTCGAAATCACATTCTTGCACCGTTGGGAATTGAATAGAAAACGAAGCAAAGTCAATTCCCAAGAGGGTATTAAAGTTACTTTCATTGTTAAATTTGTGATGAACTAAAATCACCCCAATTCGAGAGACTAAAGTCGGTTCCAGTTGTGAGTTAGGGGTCAAACATTACTTGTCTTTTCAGAATTATTTTTTGTCTCAAAATGTCGCAATTCCTGATCGTTCAGACTCCTGAGCGCTGAAAGGAATGTTACTGTAATAATTACCCCATGGAAAAAATATCCATTTTCGATGTCAACTCAGAGACGTGATCCTTTATGAGGCCGAGATCTAGCGATCCGTCTCCTTGTTGTTCCGAACTCGCATTGGATGTCGAACTTGCCACGTCGCTCGCGCGAGTGTCGAGGAACCGTTCCGGCGCCAGGTAACACGTTCGTCTTCGTGAAGTGTCGAAAAAATACGAAAAGTCAGCGGGGTTGTTTTCTTGAAGGTATGTTGGTTTGAATGACGCAAGATCCGTGAGGAGAACGGAGGTCCAGCTTGTGACCATGATATTCTCTGTTTTTATATCACCATGATAGATCTGGTAATGAAGGTTAGCATTTAATCAAAGTTACACTCTATGATAGACAAACAGTCACAAATAATGAAGACAACGGGTCGTGCACATACATAGTTATATTCATAAAACTTTACGTTCGAGAAAAGGGTATCAATTTTCCGTGCGAAATACAAAAGTATACAAAATTCGCAATCTTCGCACGGCTATGTTTTTCACATTTTACAACATTTCGCAACCAAACTTTGCAATTTTACTAATTTTAGGATGCTCTTCAATGCTGTGTTCGACTTTTGAAAAATATTTGTCTATTACGCAATAGGTCCATCAGACTCGGACTGGCCCCAATTAAGGGGCCTTGCCATTCTAGCACTGAGAGGAACCTTGAAATTTTTTGCTGTCCTGAATGTTTTAGGTGAAGATTTTATGGTATTCTGGAGAGAACATGATGAATTATTTAACCGCTTCCCTGAAGAGTTCAAAAATTCCAAATCATTCCCATCTGGTCCCTTTTATTTTCATTTCGTACTGCCTGCTAGTCTGTTTTAAACATCTTTGAATGTTTACAAATACGGAAATTAAACAACAATTGTCAAGGGCCCATTTGATGTCCCAGTAGGGGCCCATGTGCCATGGCACAGTGGCACATAGGCCAGTCCGAGCCTGAGGTCCATTTAGGCACGCTAGCCCCAACAACAACATGCTGATTTCCATCGGGGCGTGTAGCAAAATACATAGAGAAAATACACAAGGGAATAAGAATGAAAAAAGTTTATATATAGATTTACAAGGCATATTTGAAGGATTTGAGATCTTTGAGAACTCTAACGCTGAATAAGCCTTTTAAACGAAATCAAGGTATTAGCTTTTTTTGTTTCAACACATACGTTGTTCCAAAAAAGAGCACCGTGATAAGAAAAACGTCTTTTCTTAAATTCAGTATTAGGTTTCAGTAACAGCAAATCAGTATCACTGTTGCGTAGATAGTAAGAAATGGGACAATTTCTCATTTTGAGAAACATATGATTTACATTTGGTGCAGCTAAATTATTAAAAATTTTATACATAAAAATCGATTTCAAATAGTCTCGCCTTTTTTCTAAGGTTTCTCAAGCAAGTCTCGAAAACGTCAGCTGTTCTTATATCATATGTTGCTCCAGTTAAGAGTGCCCTGTATTCATGAAAGGTAGATAAAGTGCTGTCCAGCCGATAGTAATTTTTTCAACTTTCGCAGAAAGGCATAAAAAGCAATGCCACAGAGATATTGAACTCGTTAATAGACCTTAGAAGTGCTTACGTCACGCGGTTTTCAATGCATAATTGAATCGGGTATTAAGCAGTGAACTGTAGTACAACTGGAATGCTAACTCAATACAAAAGTTCAGCTAATGGCTAGAGCCAGGTTAGTTTTTCTGAGTTTTGAGACGAAATACTTCATGCCAAAGATCGGACCATATATCAAATTGAAGCTATTAAAAGGTTACATTTAATATAAAAAATTCAAGACTTTAGACAAAAAAGAAATGCCTAAAAAATACGAAAACAACTGCAATTTTAAAAAATATGGCAAATTTCCCTTCAAAGTTTAAGGTGTTTGTTTTTCACCTAAAGCCTCAAAATTTTTTACACTAAATACAACTTTCTAATAGCTTTCATTTGATATACGTCCCATTTTGTCAGGTTTAGTATTTCAACTCAAAACTCAGAAAATTGAATCAAATTGGCTTCAATTTTCCCCCTGACTTATCGTTCCAGTTTACTTATAGTTCAATGGTATAAAGGTAATTTTTTCCCGCATGTTTCCCACATTGCATTGCAATTCATTGTTCAACTCTGGCGTGACGTAAGGAATTCTAAAGTCTATTGAAAGAGACTGTAACTCGAAAATGCTAAACTTTACCATGGGTATTACCAGTTACTGAACATGTTTAGAAAGTTTAAAAAAATCACCATGGATAACGTTATCTACCTATCGTACAACCAACCCCAATGTCTTATTTTCACCCTGAATGGGGAGGGGAGGCTTGGGAATACTCAACTCAGATAGTCCACTGATAGACAAATTCTCGATACATAAAATATTCAAAATACAAACAGACATACACAGGAACAGACTTCAAAACAGCCCTCGAGAAGCTAGACGAATATTTTCAGCCACAGAAGGAAGTTATCCATGAGCACTATATGTTTAAACAGACACATGCAACACCTGGAGAATATGCAGATAGCTACACAATCCATCACCCAAAAAAAATGTGAGAGGTGGCATCAGTGAACTGATTGGAACTATTCAGTTCATTGGGTTGCATGCAGATTGCAGATGCTCATTGTACACTAAGGTGTTTTGAGGGAGAACTATATGTCACACTATTTGAGTGATGAGGTAAATTAAACTTTCTTGACAAAAATTATAAAAGATTTCTGATTTGCAGCTGTTTTCTCTGTTGTTTTACATCGTCAGTATGCAGGCCCTTTTGGAGTGTGGGACCTCTGCCCAGTGGGTACTATGTTTCCACACAATTTCTGGTTTTTCCAATTACTGCTTGAGTTGTCATTTAACTGTATATCAACATGGAAAATGTTTTAAATTTCCTAAAGATCATTTTGCATTTCATGCATATAAATAATGTGCAGATTCTTACTTCTTATTTACATGGCATTTTAGTATTTTTCATAAACTTCTAGAAAAATAGTATTTAACAAAAATAACTTATTCACTACCTCATTTTGATGGCACAGCACAAGAGCACATAACAGCTGGAAAACAATCCATTTCTTCTCAAGAAGATTTAAGAATGGCCTTGTGCTGTAAAATAACGTGTGCTTATTAACTTGCCAGGGCTAATATGCATGAAATATTTACAAAGCTTACCATCCTAGATTCGATGGTAAACTAAGACTGTTTTTATACCATGCAGTCCTTGAACTGAGCTGCATCAATGACCGAAAAATCTTCCCAAAACAACTTTGAAAATTAATATTAGTGATGCTATTAGGCCAAAAAAATAAAATGTTGGTTGCAGGCTTTCAACCGACCAGTGGAAAATATGAATGACCGTAAACATTTTACTGACATTTTCTAATACTTTTGTGATTCTACAAGTTTCCTTGCATTTAGTATGCAGGTATGTTTCTTACAAATTTCTTATGGTTTTAAAGAGTAAAGCAAAAAGCTACAAGTTTGTAATGAGTTTTAACTTACTTACTGTATACTTTCAAAGATAAAATATTTTTTAAGAAATAAAATGTTCTTCCAACCTACCAAGTACCCTGAAATATGACTATGAAACCTGAAACCAACATTTTATTTTTTTGGCCTCAGAAGTTTTCAAGAGCAAAATTCCCATACATGTATATAGGACTCAGGTATAACCAGGGGTTTTTTAGGGTTTTCCCTTGAGTTTATTTTTTGCAGAGAAGATTGAGTTTAGGTGAACTGCAGGAGGTCTGAAGCGGCTGCCCTCTAAAAGTAGTTGAGATAGCTAGAGGGTAATATTTTAACGAGCAGTAAAATGCAGAGTTTTTCTTGTGTTTTAAATGAGAAGACTGAGTTTCAAAACTCAATGGAAGATCAAGTTTTTGGGGCCTAAAATTCTCTGAAAAAAACCCCGGTAACATATTTCCCTTTCAACTTCCAAAGCCCACAGCTGTTAAATTGTCTGATAATATTGATACTGGACAAATGAAAATATTTACCTTATTCTATCATACAAGTTGTCTTTTATATATTGCCGCACCAATATCCCAGCTTTTTCTGCGATAATGATCTTTTGAAATGGGAGGACGTATGGAGTTGTTTGCAATTTATCGGTGATCTCTTTGATATGTTTATGGTACGTCTGTAGTGGTAATGACGGGTCATGAACAGCAAATACTTTCACAACACACAAGCCTTCCCTGAAGATAGCAATTTAGAAAACCATCAGAAAAGCTATAACTAATGAAACAACAACCTTATAAGCAAAAATTGTTTACATTTATTTGGACATAATTCTTTTATTCATGATGAGATCAAAAGTGCATGGTGTACTTGTGAATACAAATTGAAAGAATAACAGCGATCATAGACCTTCCACCCCTGTGGGACAATTCTGACACTATATATCACATTGCCTCTAATACTATCACTTCATCAGGGCTGTCTGACAGAAAGTCAGGATACCCAGGGGGGAAATTTCACGATCTTATAACAGCTAGTGTATTGCTTTCATTTTCGAGGCCATGTCCAATACCTCACCAGAAGGGCTACCTCAGGCAAACTAACCTGATTGGCCAGATTTTAATTCGATCGTGAGAAAATTATGACTGCTGGTCACAGAGATTAGGAATGTTATCTCAAGCGCTGGACTATCATTACACAACATACACATTCATGTAATCATGCACCCAGAGCAGAATGTGTGTAAACATAGATGCATTTCATCAATTCACCCTGGGTCATTCCCGTCATTGCACGGTTTCACTCTTCATATTAATTTCCTGATATAAACACACAAAGTCTACACGACGAATGTACAAGCATATATTACTATACCTATGTTTGGCTCTGGCAACTTTAAAAAACCTTGTACTGCCCAAGCTTTACAAAAAGAATGAAAATTTTACAGCAATATTACACAGAACAGAATAATTCCAGAAGCTAAAAGAATGAGAACAGTCAATGAAACTAAACACATACCTTGTATCATATTCATAATCTCGTAGGTCAGTGAAATAATGGTCCACACTTAATATCTGTGAAGGAGCTATACTGGACAGCTGGTTCCCCATGTTGCACTGTCCTTTTTCCTCTTTTTTCTACATTTTTTCATTTCTACATTTTTTCATTCCTACATTCATGTCCAAAATTGGAACATTTACAAATTGTTTTGCTGCGGTACATTAAAGTACAGTAAGGTACGCTTGTGTATTACATACGATGAGTGTCTACATCTATCCAATCATCCTCCGCACTCCGTTTTATTTCCACAAGCCGTTTTGATTTAATTTGATCCAGTGATTATTTTTAGATTATGTTAGATTAGATTAGATTAGGATTTGATTGGGGAATAATCTAAATAAATTATACATTTAATCTGCAATTGTAACAAATTAGCATTTTTGACTTTTCATGTAAACAACGAAACACAAACAAAACAACATGTACACAAGATCACCTGAAAACAATGCAATATTTTCGCAAGAAATTTATTTTACTTTTATTTTTAATATCTACACACAATTACTCTGGCGAAACATTGCTTAATCTGGCGCCAAGATGTGAACATGAAAATCACAAAGTATTCTTGCTTGACAATTTGTTGCAACGAGATGAAGTTGACTGGTTCAATGGCTACCTTACAAAGCACAGACCATGGATTTTGAACCAAAAAGATCCATTTAAAGAAAGTTCTATTGATTTGAGTTCAAACTCAACATGGGTTTCCCCTTTGTCAACGAAAACATTTGAACGGACAAGACTTTGGAAAGAACTTTCAAGTGTTTTAAAACAAATAGCAGGAAGTGAGCAATTTCTTTGTTCCGCTATGTTCACGCTTGCATACAGGTTGGATTTTAAACCTACTGCAAAATTAGGTAAGTAAGAGTACATTTTATGCAGGGATGGTAGTATATTTGACAGTTGTGGTAGTATTTTAACAGTTTTTAAAACTATTTTGACAGTTTGGTCAGGTATGGTAAAATTAGTCGAATTGGTTCAGTAAATATTCTTGTTTTTATGTAGAACAAAAATAAACAAGCCACCTATATTATATATAACACTGTATAGTATATAGTAGGGTGTAAGCAGGGGGTTAACAGCCAGCTTTGTCTCTAATTGGTGATTTTTTGTGCCCTGTCCCTTGGGGATTGACTGACTGGTGCATTAACATTTTGTCCTTAGAAGATGGGGTTTTAATGGCTCAAATCTTTCTTAACATTGACATGAAAAAAAATGATTATGGCGAGACAGTTTTCTACAAAGATAATGACGATGTGATGTGCGGTATCCACCAACGACCTGGTCGGGTTCTTATCTGGAACAGTACAATTAACCATGTACTGAAACCACCCTCCATGCTCTACCTGCAAACACAAAATTCTCTGGTCCTGAAATTGACAAACTCAGTTGAATACAAGAAGTGCTTAGAGGCAGACAAGGTTGGTCATATTAGAGGGCAATTTGACATGGGTGAACCATTGGGTTCACTGGTGTGTGAAAGATGCAAACAATATTTTTTTGTTGGAAAATTGTAAATAAGCTGATATATATGGATAACCTATGGATCAAATGTCTCTCTTAGATAACCTATGGATCAATAGTCTCCCATAGCTGTTTGTTACAATTGTTTGGAGACATTTTCTAAAGGTTAAATGTATTTCATTAACCTTGTGTGTGAAATCCCCCAGATTTTGAAATTCAAGCGGGACAGAGTTGAGAAAAAATATGTTCTAAACTATCTGAATTTGTTCAGAAGACTTACTGTGCCTATGGAGAGACTGACCTTGCACACAAATTGCCTTTCTCAAAACAAAGATGCCGTCTTCAAGTTACAAACAGTTGTTCTTAATTTTCTAGGGTAATAAAGCTTCCCTCAATTCAAAGAGAGAAAACTTTCCTTTCATTAATGATAAACTTGACTGCCTTCAACATGGCAGTATAAACTATGCAGACCATCTGACTAACAAATACCATGACTCACAAGGCCATGAAATTGCAGTGTTTGATGATGTTTTATCTGAAAGAAACTTGAACACATTACGACAATATTTGATAAGTGACTACCACACTTTTGGATTCCAACCTTACGATGAAGAACGGAGTGAAGATCATGATAACGTGGCTTGGATATCTGTGCAGAAGGTACAGTAAATTAGGTTTGAAAATAGACTAAAGTCATCCACTGACTAATATTGTCATTTTGACAAATTACTAAGTTACATTGTTCTTTAGTCTGAAGTTCTGGTTCAAAGTGGTCTTTGGCAAGTTGTGAAAGAAGCAGCAATATTTTTAAGTGGTCTGGATCAATGGTATCCTTATGATGTCTCCATGAATATTGTTCACTCATTCCATCACACAAGAATACATGAAGATTGTGAACGTGATGAGGTATCTACAACTAATAACAAGCTAAAACAACAATCATGTAATATAATTTATCGTTAGATTGTCAGCAAGTTCCCCAGATGAGAATTCATGTACCACCAAGAAAAAATTTAAAAAATGGTAAATTTCCAGGGAGGACTGCCTTTGTTCAGGGAACTTGCCAAGTGACAAATCATGATATACCACTAACTTAATTATTTTATTTAGCACGAGTACACATTCTTACTTTACCTAAACAAAGGATGGAATGAGGATTTTTATGGAGAGACTGTCTTCTTTGAGCAAGTATCTACAGATGCAGAGCCAGGAGATGAGGAATACGAAATGATCGCAGCGGTAAAGCCTCGTTATGGACGTATTGTCATGTTCCGTGGCATCATACCACACTCAGCTAGACCACCTAGTCCTGGTTTTCTCGGAGCCAGATACACATTTGCATGCAAGGTTAGTACTTTACAAAGAATATCATTAAAAGATAACTGTATTGTGCCTACCACTCACTGAGAAGGTTATCATTCAAATGCACCATTAAATTGTGTAATATTGATGAACTAAATAATAAAACTTGAGTACAGCTGACAAACATCCCTGTTCTGCTCTCCAATATGCTCAATGTGCCACTACGTTGGCCCATATAACATTTAAATGTGTATTTCCGTCAGGTCAGCAAAACATATGGAAATGCAAAATTAAAAAGCCTCCGTGAAACAATAGAAGCCCTTCACGAGTTTGGCCTGGAAGATGAAGAAATTCAGTTCCCAGAAGAATTTGATGAATATAATGACAATCCACCTGATAATATTGTCAATGCAGAGTTGATCAGACAAAAACAATTTTTGAATAATCTTGTACAGGAAAGACAGGAACATCTAGTGAACAAACTGTCTGAGACTTGACCAAATATTTTCATGAAATAATAGACAGTTATTACAATACTTTGCAGCATTATAAAATAATATTTACAGTAAGATAATATTGCTAACATGTTTTAAAAAAATTGTATTGGACAGGGTGTGACCCAAAAAAGTAGATCCCTAAATTAATGAATTCAAATAAGCTGAGTACTTTTATATTAATTTGACAGCTATAAGTGCTTTGAATTGAAGAGAAGGTTACAGTTCTTAATGAAAAACAAAGCTTTGTTTATAGTTTGAACTGCTATATTAATCAAATCTGATTTACTAATTGAATATCTGACACTGTTTTGGTTTGCTTTAATCAGAAATGAATGTGTTTCGATTCAAGAAGAGTTTTAAAGATGGGAATTGTACAATGTTTACAAGGGTGGTCCTCTTTGTTTTGAGCAGAACCAATGGGCACACAAGCTCATACCCAGGGTTTCCAAAGTGGACTTATGTAACTTATCTTTAAAGTACAGAGTACTATAATTAAGGTATTGTACACAATTGGGGTATTCAGGGGTTGAAATTCCTACTATTCCGCTATTTCAAACATAGTAAAAAACAGATTAGTAAACTTCATGATCATGGTATTCTATTTGTATAGTAGAAAAAGTTGTGGTACGACTACCAACTACTGACAAGCATTATAGTTTTCTTGTCAAGTTTTGTATTCTTCAGTTTACTTTAGACATCTCAAGGATGATTTCACAAAAACAGAACATTGGCAAATAGCGCAGCCTGCACACGAACCGGCTGTCAGAAACAGTAGATTAAGGAATAGTGGATCTTCAGCTAGAATACTAAATTTCAAAACCTAGTATTCTTGGATTTCACGTGACGTCATAAATCTCACCAGGCGTCAACTCCAAATCAATACACTGTCACTGGAGGGAAATTTTTCACTGTATGTGTTTGACCTTTGGCAGCAAATATGTGCAATTTCATGTCATTTGTTCACTCCAGTACAATATAATCACGAATACATTTTGGGTTGACCCCCACTCAGATTTGCTGCAAGATGCCCTGGTGAAACCCGAGAATTCCGGCTGTATAATACTCAAAAATTAAAAAATTCAGCCCCTGGAATTAATAAGTTCTGAATTTCCCATGTGTCACTGGAAATTCAAAGCTTCAATAATCTGTTGTCTAACAATAGTTATGATTACAGATTATTATGTTACAATACTCTTTTCTAGCTGACTTTAGGATGTAATACAAAAGCAATTATCTAGTTCTATTTTGTGTTATTCAAATACTATTTTTGTATATTTTTTGTAATATTTTTACCATTGTATATTGACACTACCTTCTACAAGTTCAAACAAGCTTCCTTTTCCGGATCTTTTTGCTAAATCTAGAGCAGTCTCATTCTGGCCATTAACTACGCTTGGGTCAAGTCTTTTGTCCATCAAAAGAACTTCTAATAAAGTATTATCCCTGCTGTATATTGCAGCAAGGTGTAATGGTGTTTGACCTCCTGACGTCTGTGCATTGATATCTGCATCATTTTGTAGAAGCACTGATGCAGTTTCAGTTTGACCTGAAGGTAACAAAGAATACATTTAATCATAAATCCTTTGTTTCTGCATTTTGGACATCATTTGGGAAGAGGAAGATATCAGAGACTCTTTACTATACCCTATCCCTAATGCAGAACAGGAGGGGAGCAGTATTACCATAATCTCTCTATTTAGCCCCCCTCTCAAATAAGCACCCTCCCCCCTTTTGAGTGAAAAAATGAAATAAGCCCCCCCCCATTAGTTTATTGCAGTTCAAAGAGATAATCTCCATTGCAGGTTTTTTGGATGAATAAATATGCCCCCTCTCAATTAAGCCCCCCTCTCAATTAAGCCCCCCCCCCAATAAGCCCCTCTCTCAATTAAGTCCCCCTCCAATAAGCCCCTCTCTCAATTAAGCCCCCCTCCAATAAGCCTCCCCCTAAGATCCTGATATGAATAAGCCCCCCAGGGAGCTAAATAGAGAGAATACGGTAATTGCATATATTTTTAATTTCATAATTTTTTTAAAAGTTATTCTCGCCTTGGTGCTCCTCCAGCTAAATTGCCCCCCCCCCCTGCCCACGCAGTTTACTTTTGACAACTTTGACATACACGTCCCAGTGACGGCATTAACCAATCAAAGTCCACTCACCCCAGCGACAAGCGCAGTGCAATGGCTGCCACATATCTTGAGTCAAGCTACAGATATCCGCGCCATTTTTTAACAAAGTTTTGACCATTTCAACATGCCCATTATATGCAGCCCTGTGCAACGCCGAATATCCGTCGGAATCCTTACAATTTATCAAACTCGCATCTTTTTCCAAAACGTTTAAAACATAATTAATTTTTCCCTTCTCAGCTGCTTTTAAAAATACTTTCAAACTGTATTCGCCTTCAGTCAATCCCTCAGGATCTGAATTTGTATCATTTTCTAAATCCTCTTGTATATACTGAAATAATGACTCGCTGCCCTCAGGAAGAAAACAGGCTGGATCATTGTTATCATTATTTGACAATAAAGTAGCTTTATCGCCAATACTGGCCATTGATCATAACAAAATACACAAAAATGTCGTTTGTTTATACGTTTATTATTGCTTTTACCGCCGCCATCTTGAAACAAATTTCCCGCGAGATTCTTCCGCGATTACTTCACTGACGTCTGCTCACTATGGGTCTGCGCATGCGCTGGCGCACGTACGTTTAGCGTACCTATTTTTTCATTTTATTTTTCTATGGTTTCTCACAAATCATCATGATTTCTGTTTGCAGTAGGTAGTATATCGTATTCCTTGAGCATTTGCTCCAAATATTCCTTTATTTCACCATGAAGTTTTTCACCATAAGTTTCTAAGAAATTTTTGATGTCGTCTGCAGTTTTATGCATTCGTAGAAGAAACTCTTCAATATAAGGTTCTTGTTTCTCAGTTCTCTCCAAAATCTCAAGGACTTTTGGGTCTCTTTCTTGAGCCATCCCTCTGATGTTGATCTGAAAACGATTAGAAACATTCAAACACTTTCAGTTACTTTTCGCCACCTTGTGATCCAATGTGTAAAACGACAGGTTGTAGTATTTCAAGGTGCTAAGGTGTCATTTCATAAAATAATTCCCGTAAAACGATATATATATGATCATCCATACTTCTCCTGGTGGCGTTCTCTGCATAGCAATCTCGAGAATTTCTTGATCGTGACTTTCAATTTCTTCAACAACAAGGATGTTATCTTTGTTTTTATCAAGGAGCGCAAAACTCTACAAAATTTATATATTTTTTATAATTTATATTTCAATCAATAGGTCCCGATTTATACAAGAAATATAACTATATCTTCAAATTCCTTTGGGTCAGTATAACAAGCCAAAAATCAACACTAAATATTTGTATTGCGTGTCTAGTCTGTTTACAGAGTCTATGTTAAGCTTTCTGCATTCCATTCACACGACCTATTTCTGCCCATGCAGTAGAATATCCCATTCAGACAGTGAGCAGTCCCTAAAGGAAAGGAGTTGATGAAAGGAGGGGCTGCCGACAACACAGGAAGAAATGAAACACGCGTTGCCCACACAACTTAAAATTCCCATTGGTGGAAATCGATGTGTCCGTCAGTCAAATTTGATACGTAATACAAATCCTTTTCCTTTAGAAACTGCTTGTATTCTCGTATTACCCACACGATTTTTCGAACAGACACATCGATTTTAACGGATGGGAATTTCGCGTTATGTGGGCAACGCGTATTTCATTTCTTCCTGAGTTGTCTGTAGCTCCTCCATTTATCAACTCATTGCCTTTATAGGGACTACTCGCAGTCTAATATCCATTGAGAACTACAGACTAATCTACCTTTTTCAAGCTAACCTACCTCTTTATTCACAAGATGTTCTCCATCATGTTCACGCTAGAAAAATTAAAAATATGAACGACTACATGCAATTTTGTAAGACCAAGGAGTAAAACTAGAAAAATGTATATACTCTCCTGTGTGAGTGTTTTTGCGAAATCTGAGGGTACAACAATCTTTCGCAAAAACACTCACACAGGACATTATAATACATATTTTAAGTTTTGGTGGTCTTACAAAATTGCATGGATCAGGTCACTTGTGAGTAGGGCTTACAAAATTTGTAGCAACAAAACTTTACTTTCAGCCGAGATCAACACCATCCTCAAATTTGTGTCTTGGAACGGATTTTCTAAATGGACGACTACAATCATTGACCAAATCCTTCGGGCACTTTGGGTATTCTGCTATGCTTTTGCCCCATGTCCCCATTGCAATGTTGTTTTAAATCAATTTGTCCTCAATATGCCGTTAACGAGTACTTCTTATCGTCCACCAGCATTGGTAAGGGGGGAAAGGATTTATACAACTACTTATAATCTTTGATTGATAGTCGCAAGTTTTAGACATTTTTTAAGAGTGCCTGAAGGTGTTTAGTCAATGATTGTAGTTGGAGTTAGTTCATAAATTAAAACCATATTGACATCTCAGCTACACTTACACGTATCATTTTATGCATGGTATCAAAAGTTAGTTTGCCACCATTTTCTTCCAACAAGCTTAGAATCAGAAACCTAAGATGAAAGAATAACTATTTTATTATTCTAACCTTTTTTCAACTGTCTCGCAGGTCATACCAAAGCACCGAATTACAAAAGGTGCTAGTCATATCAGTTTACCTAATTTGTTCCCCGTGTGTAAATTCAAATTCGCTTAACGATTTTCGCTCCAGATTTCGATCTGCAGAAAAGAAAAAAAATGTGAAATATTGTGAGAAAATTCAAAAAAATTTATTAGGCTTCTACAGGGTTGCATAATATGGCGGAACGCAGGACAATTGGTACCAGGAAAGATTTGAGATTAACAGAAAAAGCAGGATAAAAATAAAACTGCAAAATCTGAAAGCGACAAAATGAATAAAACAGTCAAATAGATCAACTTAATGATAGCAAGTACGTTAGTGATTTATGATTGGTATACATGTAGGTCACCAAAGAAGCGAGTTGTAATCAAGGAAAGGGTCACTTTTTGCAAGCACATATATAAAGGCATCGTGAGTCGGACAGGTGTATTTCAGTTGCACTGCACTTTCTTATACATCTTGTTTTGCCGGGATAAGATCTTTGCAAAACGCACGATTTTAGGCGTTTACTTGCAGAACATATTTTTCGGTGACTTTGTCGACCCAGAAAATCGAATATTTTATGCTCTCTGTGCTCCTATGTTGTACATACCAGGAGAATGGGCACAATCTGAATAGTTGAAAGTTCTCATCACAGCCCACCATATATTCACAGCAATATTCCGAGAGTGCGAACGCACCTGGTGTGCCCAACTATAACACAGAGGGTAGTTTTTTTTTATTCACTCAAAACTATAACTTTACCAATTGTTTTAAAGCACAAAGTACTTACAAAGTACATATTGTACTTCTCCAGAATTAAGGTGTTTTAAATGGTTTTGGAGCTTCTAAGAACGAACTATGAAATAACTTAGTTGTGCATGGTGAATAACATATTAAGTTTAGAATTTGTAAAACACTGCGCATAATATTATAATAAATGTACCTGGTGTTCCCACAAAACTAACTATAATGTTGAAATATCTGTTTGATTAACTAGAATGAATATCTGTGTGATTAACTGACTGAAACAAGTTGTCTTGACAGCTTAGTTGTGCATGGTGAACAACATAATTATTAAGTTTAGAATTTGTTAAACACTGCTCATGATAAGAAATGTATCAAGTGTTCCCACAAAACTAACCATAATGTTGAAATATCTGTGTGATTAATTAGAACACTAGAATGAATATCTGTGTGATTAGCTGACATCAGCTGATATAAATTTCAAGGCTTTGTTGATAGAATTTTTCCTAACTTACCCAAATGGTACATAAATACAATCTCCAGCAGCAACATGAGCTGACCACCATGGCATTGTCTGTAGACTTGGGTATTTGATCATGTCCACTTTATCAACATCTACTCCACAATATTCACCTTCACCATGGTCAATTTCAATTTTCTTACTGTTCTCCTGCCATTTGTTGTATGATGATGGTAAGATGAGGGCAATGAATGTGTTATTCAATTCTATTTCAGTATAGTAGTTTCACTAACAGTAAGTGCTTCAGACAATGCTTTTACACTTTACCAAGGTAAAATTTTCAGGCAGTACTTTGACTTCTATTGAAGTAAAAATTAAGGTTGATGGTGGTGTAGTCCATAGCTAAAATTTAGCTTGGTGGAAGACATGATAATTTAGGTTAATGATAGTGAATGATGGTGGTGATGCATGGTAACAGTTGTGCTGTTAATGAATAATTCACCTTATCAATAAAGAACCATTCTTTTTGACCAGATATTAAACAGTTGATGTTCTCAATATTATCAATGTGTAAGAATGACTTTGTACCACCACTACTGAACCACAGAACAGAGTCCTAGAATTGAAGTGCATAAGAGACCTGTCATTAATTTCAGGACAGGGGGGTGGTAGAAAATGGGGTGGATCACATATTTTTGTGCATAAAAAAGGGAGGGAGATATTTTTGTGCATAAAAAACGGAGGGGTGGGATTTTTGTGCATAAATGGGGGGGGGGGGGGGGAATTTTTGTGCTATAAATGCCTGCCTATGTGATCCATTATAAAACCTATATATGTGTACCTATTAATTATGTCTATTAAAAATGTCTATTAATATTATGCCTTTAGCTTCTATAGGCATTCAGAAACCAGAATCAGCAATTCAAATATCAATAGATATTTACTGTTAGTCTTTCAGTAAATCCACCACACAGAATACATTGCGGCAATTGGAATTCATGTTGCAGTACATCTGGCAGCGAGTCAACCAAATATCGATCTGTGCTATTGTAAATCATCAAAAACTCTCTTAATGTCATCACATCTGCTGGTCTTTCTCTGTTTTCTTTCTTTCCATAGTCAACATTTACTTCAATGTCACCAAATTTTTCACTAATTTTTAAAATGGAAAAAACAAGAGAAAATATTACATAATTATATACTATATATAATTGAATATTGTGACAGCTACTGTCTATGAATTTAACAGGCAAGGGTAACAACTATATAATCTGTTAATAACCTGGAACTATCTTCCTCCTCGTCTCATTCTTCATTGGCCCACCCCTTGGACACATCCACTTCAATAAGAATTTTTGAGGGGAGGGGGGGGGGTAGAATTTAGGTTACCACAAAATTGCTAAAATTATATACCTTTCTTAATTAACCATCCACTATGCAAGTAGTAAATCCTACCCACCTTAAATAATTGTCTGTCCACCATTTAAATGCGTTGCTTTCCTTTCCTGCCCCTTTGAAAATCACAGGTTTTGACTTGAGAACATAATTATCATAAAATGCACTTGCATCTGGCATCACCCACAGTTCTTCAATATTTCCTTCCGCTACCTGATGCGAACCAAGTTTTTCTCCGTGACCTTTCGGAAATACATTTTCTCCCATTGGGGAAACAACACTTAGTTGCATATAAAAGTACCAAATTAGAATACAAAATTGTATTCTTTTTACATCCATTTTTGAGACGTACAAATCTAGGCATTAAAATGAAGAGAGTTCAAGAGACAATACATCACAAAACAGCATCCTCGAACATTTGGTTATGAGGTAAAAATTCATTGGTATTTCCACGCTGTCAAATTTGTCATCCCAATCCAGTCAATCAGTTCTCTCCAGAGAAATTTTTACGTGTCAGCATCAGACAGCGAGCAAACTACTCTGGACAACATTTGAGAGAAAGATTTAGCATTTAATTTTTCATTATCAGTCACACTGGTCACCTGGAAATGTACTTCTACATTGTCAACCAAAAGAATCCACTTGGTAAAATATTTATAATATTCCGTCTTTTCGGTCAGTGAATCTTACTGAACCAGCTGAGCTGAATCCAACAGATCCTAATCTAAGCGTTATTCATAATCCAATCCCTAATTTCTAACCAGACATTAATCTTTATTCTCTAACCCTAATCTCAGGCTCTCAGCCATAACCGTGGTCCCTAGAAAGAAATGAAATACGCATTGGCCGCACACAACGCAAAATTCCCATTGGTCGAAATCGATGTGTCCGTCAATATCAAATAATACAAATCTCCCTTAGAGACTGCTTGTAATGTGTTCCACATGATATTTCGAAGGAACACGTCGATTTTGAGGGATGGGAATTCTTCCCTCCTTTCATCAACTCATTTCCTCTAGAGACTGCTCGCAAACGGGAACGAGGTTTGGTCGCAGAATTTATTAAGATTTAATTTTGCGTACACCCCAATGATACACCCTACCCCCGGTAAAGATAGCGAAAACACTCCCCCCGCCCATCCACAGTAGTTGCTTGTTGCCTGGTAACAAGTGGACAATAAACATGGCGGACGAAAATTGCAATAAAAATCTGTTTTATTGGAATAATAGCGCGATTCGTGGTCAGTAATGGCTTTAAATCCCCTTGCGAATCCAAAAGGAGTTAAATTGCTTTGTGAACTTTGTCAAAAACCGGCATTTGAACAATGTACTCAGTGCAGAGTCACATACTATTGGTAAGAAGAAAAACTAAAGAGTGTTTTGTTTTGAAAATTTTTTTACCACAAGCTACGTACATGGGTACAGCACAAACGTGATCAATTTATTATGCTATCGAAGATGCTTCAAGTCCGTAATGTATAAATACGCTTTCATTGCATATTATGTATTTTATATTTTGAAATTCTGGGTATTTTTTAAAGATATTGTACTAGGAAAATTTAATGTAGCATGTACTTGCATAGTATACTATGTACTATGCAGAAAATTAGGAGTAGAAGTAGCCAAGTAGGGTTTAAACAATATAAAACTAGAGACAGGAAGACTTGAAGAATTTCCAAATCTAGTACCAGTACACATAAAATGTACAAAAGTTTCATCAATGCTAGGAGGCGAATGTTGAAAGTGGACATGCTTTTATATATTAACTAGCTCACCAGAACACCAGAAAACTGATTGGTTGGGTATACATGAGAAGATATGTCAATTATTAATCCCGCTGCGCACTCCAGTACCGATACTTGGCTCAGAAGAAGACAGGCAACATCGCAAGACTCAACAAGTCATTAGACAGGTGGATTTAATTTAATTGCTTGAATATAAATCTGAATGATTCTTTGAAGTGCCACAACACTAAACTTACATTATGTTAATTCTCTCAATAAATTAACCAACAATTTCTTATCAATTAACCACCAAGACCTGTTGTTCAGACATAACTTACAGCCGTGGCAATCGAAGTGTTCCTAAAATATTGTATCAATTCTTTTGCCAACATGAACGAATTCATTTGATAAAACATTTGAAAATTTCACAATTTCCTAAATAATTGATCAACTTCCTGTTGAATGCTCCAATCGCCATTGGCTTTGGCACAAGCGGCCAATCACAACGAAGCAGGAAGTGACCAGAGATGGTCAGATTTGTGAAGTTTGTAAACAGTTCCACCAATTGTCAAATCAATTTGTTCTAGTGAGCAAATGAATTGATGCAATATTTTAGGAACACTCCAATTGCCACGGCTGTAAAGTTATATTAAAGGACATTGGCAATAAAAATTTTTATTCTTTCATGTGAAAGAGCATGAATGGATTCTAAGGGTAGCAACAGTTTCGCAAGACACGGAATCGTATAACTCACATTAAGGTTTTGTGCTTTATTTCGAATAATTTCTTAATGTTTTCTATTCGATCTAATAAATAAATGTGAAGGATAATGAATATAATTGTGCAATGAAAATTATGAGTTTGAATATACCTGTGCGTAAATCTTTCGGTGTCTTAAATTGAATTATAACTAACTTACTTCTTTGCCGGCTCTTTACGATCTACAAATCAATACTTTTGTCCAGGTTAGCAACAGATAAAACTCTTTCATAAATCCAGGTTAGCATGCATGTGCGTTTTGTCTTAACAACATTAAGTGCGTCAAATTACAGAGCAAATGTCAATCATTCCCTAATTAAATCATGTGTAACCTATTAATAAATTCACTATTATAATATGAAGTATCTCAACGGTCCAATGAAAAAGTAAGCTGATTGGCCGTTTACTGTCATAGACTATCTCTTTTAGTTCCGAAGTTATTTGCAAAAATGTACAAAATATAAACTGCTGATTCAGCAAAAGTTGTGACGTCACTAGTTGGGTAAGTAGGTTTAATAAATACATAAACGAGCACAGCTCAGTTATTATTTACTCAAATTCAATAAACTTTTGTACACAGATACTACATTGCAAGATACATCCAAAAACATTTCTAACATCGTTGCTATGGTAACACTGTCGTCCCCAGGCTCCACACTGAATTTTTATAAAATGGCTGTATACTGAAACTGGTTATAACAGCATGATATCAGACGTTTTTCTTCTATACATATGCATGCCTAAAGTTCAATGGGAAGATCATTGTTCGAAAAAAACGTCCACGTGGATAAATACAACAAGTTATATAAATTTCGTATCAGGGGCCTGGGGACGGCAGTGTTATCTTGGCAACAAAATAAGAAATGTTTTTTGATGTGTCTTGTCATGTAGTATCCATGTGCAAAATTTTGTTGAGTTTGACTGAATAACAACTGAGCTATGCTCATTTATGTATTTATTAAACCTACTTACCCAACTAGTGACGTCACAACTTTTGCTGAATCAGCAGTTTATATTTTGCACATTTTTGCAAATAACTTCGGAACTAAAAGAGATTGTCTATTACAGTAAACGGCCAATTAGCTTATTTTTTCATGCTCTTTCGCATGAAACAATAAAAAATTTTATTGCCAATGCCCTTTAACTTACGGTAAGTATAGAATGTGTCACCCCACTTTGCCCTAATCAGTACCTCCCTCCTGAACTTGATCATTTTTCTACACAGAAACAAATGATAGAGCTATGTCGTACAACCGGTCAAAAATTGCTGTTTGAAGGAAAGTATGAGAGTGCCGTCCCAGCGGCTTTGGCTGCATTAAAGTTTGCAATCCAGGTGTATGGTTTGTCAAGCATTGAGTTAGTTCCTTCCTATCTCATCTTAGGAGAGGCTAGCATAGGTGAGATTCATAGCCGACTATATATCAATCACAAGCTTTAAGTTTGCTTCTAGAGTATTGCTTCTGGACTTTCCCTGTATCTATAAATCATTCAACACTGTGTTTAGTTTTAAATTTACATATGTGATAAATAAAGCTATTTTATTCTATTCTATAACTGCTATTAGTAGAATCATGCTAGCATACTAATGAAAATACTGTAATTTGATTGGCTACTCTGTGCGCGATCTATTCCTCGATAGATAGCAAGTAGCAAAACAACAATTTTCCTGCTGTATTTTTTCAATTCAAAGACAATGTATAGTATTTTTTAATGAATCAATTATTTATCTCAGATTCTACTAAAAAAATTGGATTACTTGCTCTCAATTTCTATCACCAGACAGAAATCTTGAGCTCGTAATCTAATTGTTAATTCGAAAAATAAAGCTGGCCAAAAAGTCTATACTTTGTAGACTGAGCTAGTGTAGTTCATTGTTTTTCTTCAAGGTTTGAACAAGTTATCCCAAGCTAATGAATATTTATCGCAAGCACAGTGGACAGTGTTGAAGACTCCAGAATGTGGTAACGAGATCAAATCAAGGCTGTACAGAAATCTTGGATTGTTAGAAGCTGCAAGGAAAAATTATTTTGATGCTTTAAGCCATCTTTCTAATGATGTAAGATGATAAACATCAAACTTAAAACATATGGCAATTGCTCTTCTCCTATGGCTTGATGTCATTTTCCCAACCATTCATTATATAATTTATTCCATCTTTCTCTGTTTACACCATGGGCCGCCCAAAAAGTGTGTGTAAAATTTGTCGCGATTGCAGCTCGCGACAAATTTTACACATACTTTTTGGGCAGCCTATGTTCACACAAGGAATTTCTGTTAATGTGTCATTTCACCTCTATTTATCATTTTATGTCCATTTTCAAACAAATTTTTTGAAATCACTATTGTGGCCTGGCTGTATCAAGGGTGGTAGTGCCACGCACCAGGCAGCATTTTTTCACTATTGGTATAAAAGGCAATGATACCAGCAATATGGAAGTTGCAAAATATAAGAAGTGACTGTAACTCGTAGTATACTGAACTTTAATGTTGGTTTTTCCACTTACTGAACATGTTTAGAAAGCGTGAGAACATTACTATCTGGTTGATAGCAGTACCTTTCGTACAACTGTCCTCCAAATAATTATATTTTCGACCGAAAATGCTTCAAACATACATACTTTACCAAATACTTGCAGCGTTTTTTCAGGTAATGTTTATACAACCACAAAACGGCCCCAAAAACTCAATCTGAAATTGAGTTTGGAAACTTCGTCTTCTCCTTAAAATGTTGAATGCAGTTAAAATTAAGTTGTTTGAGTTAGACTTATTTTGCAGCCGCACAACACAACAAAAATTACTCATTATACTAGTCTTATAGAATGACCAGGATTCGACTACTTCTTGGGGGTAGCCACTTCAGATTCCCCCCTGCAGTTCACCTAAAGCCCTAAACTCAATCTCTACAAAAAACGGACCAAAGAAAAAACCCTGAAAAAACCCAAGCTTGATACAGGTAATCATGTCATGCAATTTTTTCTCAAAATGTAGGTTATGCGCCCAACTTTAATCTCGATTAACACCTTCGTCCACCATACTTATACCCGTTTGGATGGTGAGGTGTTAGTTCAGGTGACCGAGCCCTCTCGGTCACGTAACCTGTTGACGTATCAAGGTCTGTAGCTGTTAACCTTGGTTATTGCATAACCTAATTTAACTATACATGAATGATATATTCAGGTGTTCCACTCATCTTGTGCTTATGGTACAGACGACGTTCAGACGTCGGGAGGATATTTTCACATGGCAAATGTTTTCTACAGACAAAACAGATTGGATGTTGCCTTTTCACTTTATAACCAGGTATTTTTACCCACGAGCTTCATGCAAGTTTTAACAACTTGTGGCAAGTTTGTAAGTGTTTGTGTTGTTACTCTTATGCTTGATCACGGCGGTAATCGAACCTATGATCTTTGGAATGCTAGCCCAATGCATGCTCTGCCAACTGAGTTACGCGGCAAAGTGGGTTCGAGTACACGATACAGGTATTTCGGAACTGAGTCCAGTTCCTTCGACGATCCGACCTGAGCCAATGAGCATTGAACTAGCATTCCAAAGGTCGTAGGTTCGATTCCTGCCATGGTAAACACTATGTAGACATAAACTCAGAGTAACACCACAAACATAAAAGTTTGCAAGTATCAAGTTGCAAGAAGTCTGATTTTGACAGGCTTAATGCAATTTGATCACAAACCCCTATCATCAAGCCGGTAAAATGGGACATCCACAATTTGTACAAAGTCTATAGCGTATGGGGCTTTGTATCCCAGCCGCAGGGTATAATGTTCTCATTTTACAATTTCTCTGAAAGGCCATTGTTGAAATCCAAGGGGTGACTGGAGGGCAAGAAATATTTCCTGACATTTTTATATAGTGCATTTTTGTTCGTCAAATTTCTAACTGCAACATTTATATTTTGTTTAGGTGATAGATATATGGAATAGTTACTTGAGCATTTTGGTGGAGCAGAGAACACGCGAGCCCGAGATTACGACTGAAATGATTGGACAAATGATAACTGGCGACAAGACAAATGATATTGACGTTTTAGGTTAGATACATTGATAAACTGAATGTTCTATAGAATATTATTCAGTAAATCATTTAGGTTTTAGAAATTACGTTTTCCAAAATTATTTTAATCTGAAAACAATGTCTGTGTTAACATGGTTGGGGAAACAATCTTG
This sequence comes from Muricea muricata, assembly GCA_963855995.1. Lineage (NCBI taxonomy): Eukaryota > Metazoa > Cnidaria > Anthozoa > Malacalcyonacea > Plexauridae > Muricea > Muricea muricata. Next base: position 14,591,385 of record OY979720.1, on the reverse strand, counting down.
AATTACCCGAAGACCATATTGTATATACACAGACAAAAAACACCAGAGATTTGATGATGCCAGTTGGAGATTTTACCAGCTTGATACACCAGTTTGTTATCAAGTTACATCAAGCCCGTTGGCTTTAATGCTTTATGAAGTTATATCAAGTTTGCGAAAATTATGATGCAACTTGACATTTTGTATAAATTGTTGAAGCAACCAATTGCCTCACGCTTGTGGATAAAAAGTTTTGATAATCAACTTGCATCAAGCCCGTTTACAACTTCCAGCAGACTAATTGTTATCATCAAGCCGGACAAAACGATGTGAAAGCATCCTGATACCAGCTTGATGACATATACACAGGAAAACATATACAGTCAGAAAAAGTATACAAAAAGTTGACAATGAAAATTACGGCAATATTATGTTGCATGCATCTTGCGTATATAACTTTACGCAATGTTACTGAAATGACGAGTTTTATTTTATAAAGGTGAAGCTCAGGAGGCCGAAGCAATTCAAGTTCTGAACGCAATCCTTGAACTACGAGAACAACAAGCTGTTCAGAATGCATCCACTATGTGCAGAGTTTATCACACTCTTGCAATGTTGCATTTTATACTGGACGACCCCAAGCAGGTAATATCACGTATCTGCTGTGCAGATTGGACAAGAAACAAACACCTTTGAAATTCAGTACAATTCAGGACAATTCCCATAATGGACTAAATTTGACGGGGAAAAAATAAACGAAGTCTAACTGCAGCTGAAAAAAAGCATCTTAATATCAGTAAAATTTCAAAATTAGGTGGAGAAATGTTGTGGCTAGCTATAGCGCTGCAAAGTTTTATATCTCTGCAATCTGTATCACGCACGGAAAGGCCTACAACTTTCGTCTTTAAAGCCTCTAAAGTTGACGTGAAATTCATTTATAAAAAGTTGACAGACAAAGAGGAACGGGAAAAAGTGTTGTTCAACAATGCAAGCAAAACTACAAGTGCCACAACTCATTTTTAAATCGTTTATGCAACGAAATTTCACCCCGACGTTTTTTGACCTCAGTGTAAAAATAACGTAAAATGAGCTGGTAACTTCTTTTACAGAAGTTCATTGTCTGGCTTCTTTCGTAAGAAATTTAGCTTTGAATTATATGCAAATATCATACTTATGACATCACAGTGCATAATGTATTTTAAAACAACATAGATTTTTTGAACAATTTCATATTGTCGAACAAAATTCCAAAACTATAACTTTCAAATTCCGATTTGCTGTATTTTAGTGCAACTTTTGGGAATTTATCATGGATACTGTAAGAGAAATTCCTACGGCACTAATAACTCATTATGCACTGTGATGTCATAAGTATGATATTTGCATATTATTCAAAGTCAAATTTCTCACGAAAGAAGCAAAATGATGAACTTCTGTAAAAGAAGTTACCACCAACCCATTTTACACTGAGGCAGTAAAACTTTGGGGTGAAATTTCGTTACATAAACACTTTAAACATTCTTTTTTTCAGGCAAGAGAATTTGCAAGTAAAGCAAATACCGCGTGTGAGAATATCGTGTCTGGCGATGCTGAGATGGCAGAAAAGATTTCCGAACTGTCAAAGGCGATTGACCGGATTGACATTCCGACGTCATAAAGTGACATTATTAACAATTACATGTAAATTTTGTAAATGTTGATCAATGTGTAATATTCCAACTTGATTTTTATGTATCTTGGTGTTGTGTACTCGGGTGAAAATGATGTTTTGTCGTGTTACTCTGATCCACGGCGGGAAGCTGGAAAGTATGCCTTAATGGCCACTGCGGGATTAAACCTACTTTTGAATGCCAGTCGAATGCCCTGCCAACTGAGCTATAGGTCAGGTTGGTTGGAGAATGTAATATTTCAGAACTGAGTCTAGTTGCCTTCTTCCTTCTTCTTTCCTTCAATATCAATGTAATGTTAAGTGTAACGGTGAGTTTATCTTCCACACGGGGCAAGATAAAAAATATGCCACCCTTTCCTCGTTCCTCGACCCTCATTCCTCAAAAATTCATGATTAGCACACTTGCAGCAAATACACATGCATCAGTACACATGCCCAATTTCTGATTCACAACTTATAGCTTTGCAGTGGCACGGTTGCGGACATCGCTTGCAGTCGTAAAAGTGGAAAATTTAATCTTGTTTTCCATATGGCGCCGATGGCACCGAAAAGTAGAAACTGATTCTACTTCGTGCAATGCTTCTTGCAACAAAAATGTCGCGTGACATTATCAGTCTTTATGAATTATGATTGCGAGGTGTCAATGGAATTTTGCTTGCAAAACGCATATAAGTGCGCGCACTATTGGATAGTGCTTAATCATGCGTTTTTCAGCCTTATGCTAAACGATCCGAACAATAGTTCGGAGAATTTTTTTAACATACCGCATCGGTTTGAATTGGTTTAATTAACAAAGAATACGTATCAGATAATTGCTTGAGAAGTGGGCTGCGCAAAGATTGCCGTGCTGTCAATAGGTTCACCAAGCAATCTGATCAAATCAAAACCTTTGGGGGATAAATATTTTTTGATCCAGGCAAGATTATTTGTGGAAACGTTTCTGAGGTTTATAAAAGCTAAGTAGGCGCGTTGGTAGGGTTAAAGTCAACTGCTTTTCATACAACCTGCCCCAGCTAGTTCTAGCTACTGAACCTCTGGATATATAAATCCTGACAAGTAAAAATTGGACGGCAGTATTTAAACATAGTTCATACGAAATGAACATAACATGGTTTAGACTTTAGAAGGTTGGAATTCATCAGAGTTTTCCATTAATGGGTAAAGTTACACAAGGGTGCTCAATTGTGATTGTTTTTTTATATTTTCTGTTCGATACTTACCCTAAAAGAAACAATGTGTCCCTTCAGTGTGAAGGTGCACAAATTACCATAACCGAGGGACAAAAACACAGAACAAGGCGTCTGTCGAATTTTGAACCATATGAATTTCGAACCATATTTTCTATTAACTATCCTTCATAACCACAGCTAAGCCTAACCGAAAATTTCAGAAAATAGGGGAAGAAACTTATTTCAAAGTTATCTAGGCTAAAGGTTATCAGACTGTCTCATTTCGAAATGAATTCACCGTTTCAAATACTCGATTCATATTTTGAATTAAAATATAACATTCCTTGTATTTTTTTCTGTCATTAGACTTTTGATTCTATTTATAGTAGAACTTTAACACTACGCGTCGTCAAAGACAAGCGTTAAATCGTCACGAAAATATTTCGTGCATTTAAATTGGATAAGACTCTCTACCAATTGTCTATAGTAACCGGAAGAGTTCAAATCCCGCTTGACCTTCGAGACAAGGAATTTTCCGTTGTCCATCGCAGTCTCAGATTATTAATGTGATTTTTTCACCTCTTTTAGGATGGTTCTGAAATTACCGTGGTGTTATCTCACGGGAGACTATACTAGATCATTTGCATAAAAAGCGATATCAAGTTACATGTGTGATCAATTTCCACGCTGACCTTCGCGTCTTCTGATTGGTAACTGAGTCTCTACGTCTCATTCTCGTGCGATCTGATTGGTCGAGACGGGAATGCGTTCTAACATAAGGTCAAAAAGATAAAACGATCCATTTGTTAGCTTGCTTGATCGTTTCTTATTTGGAGTACGTATTAAACAAATAATTGAATTTTATTATTAAAGAAGACTTAGTCCTTAAGGTGAAGAGATGTCAATACAAAAGGCAGATCCTCTTAATGAAGAACGAAGAGTTATCGGTGAGCGTTTTTCATGAAATTTTACACAAACAAAGCCGTGCATATAATTCGTTTCGCTTCCATGACATGCGTCGCAAATTATTTAACCATTTTGTTTCGTAGTGTGGTAATTTCGTTAGTATTTAAGTGGGTTGTTATAAGGGGTTATCGCGGGTCCAATTAAGTCTTAATTAATTGATGTTTGCATTTGTTTAACGCGAATATTCAAAACATTGGTCATTTTTGAAACGCGCTACCCGCATCATGCTGTTTATAGATTTGGCAAGAAACCTCAATATGGTAGTATCGTTATATTTTGTCCTTTTTACTTGGCTTACTCGGTCAAAATCGTCGTTTCCCTCAGCAAAAAAGCCACTGTTAAACAAAAAGCATAAAGTGGCATTGGAAATATTCTCCACAAATCTTTCACCAGCCATTTTTTCTCGGCCATACAACGAGTTTGCAATTGAAAACGCAGTGGCACAGTTTTGTGTATAACTCTGTCGCTGTAATATCTCTATAAACACTTAGCAAAAACTGTTTAGACAAACTATTTAAGAACTAAGAATAAATAAATATGAAAGGTCAAGTGCCGTCAGAAAACTCAACGTATTTGTATCATAACTTCAACTAGTTTATGTTACCACGTGTTAAATAGTCCAATGTGGATTCAAGGTTTTAGGACAGAAAAAAACTACAATAAAGGGTTTCGAAAACGCTAGATTATTATTGTTCTATGCAAGGGTGTTCTCAGGGCTTTTTCTGTGGTCACTATTAAAAGGAAATGAGCATTGAATGGGTTTGAATACACCCTTCCTCCGAGGGCAAAACATATGGCTTATTATTGGCATGCCACCGTGGGTTTATTATTATGAACTAGAGTTAGCATCAAAAAATATGAGTTTATTATGTTTAACCTAGTCTTCATTAGTGGTATAACCACAAGGTAAAATGCGCAAGACAGAACAAAGAAATGCAGTGAAATGTGAGACATTGGCATTGACATAAGCATAAGTATAAGACAAGGAGCATTGGCTATGGTAAGACAAGGAGCATTGGCTATGGTAAAACAAAAGCTCTGCGGAAAAGTTGCTCTTTGTCATCTTGCTTATGCTTATGTTGCTTCTGAGAACCAAGTTTTATGAAGGAGGCTTAGATTGGAGAAACGTTCTATATATATAAACATGTCAATATAGAAATCTCATAATCTTTTTAGATAATTTATTAGCAAGCAGTCAAAACCTAATGGGTAGCAATGAAACGCAGCATTTCTCGCCAGGATCAGAATACCAGATGGAAGTGGGAAAAACGAAAATGACAATCAAATCGAGACGCGGAAGAACATCATTCAGCCAAGCTCAGCTCTCTGAACTGGAGGCTGCCTTCTCCAATACACATTATCCTGATTTTCAAACAAGAAAGGAATTGTCAAACCGTTTGAAAATTCCCGACGATCGCATACAGGTTTGCTCAATAATGAACTCCTAACCTTCATACTTCATCTAGCATCCTTTGTTAAAAACATCTTTATATTACTATTCATGCTTATAACTAGTCCTGTTTGGGCAACAAGCAAATTCTAATGGTAGATGTGTATGTGTCTTTAAGTAAATGGGTCATCCTAGAAAAGATTACCATCCCCCCCCCCTCCCAACCTATGGAAGAAATACTCCCTCCTCCCTCATCAAACATGTCACATTTTGTATGATAAATCTCTTGTTACTTGTGTACTGTAAGCTCTTGGACAACCTTACATCAATGTCATCACCCTCTGTAGCATTTCTCCTTCACCTCCCTAGATGGTAGAAATTTCCTCTTTGGGGAAGGAGGTATTGATTTTTTCAGGAATGACGGATTGCACAGAACAAGCACAAAAATGATTAGTATGAGATTTTTTCTTTTTCACCTAGGTTTGGTTTCAGAATCGAAGAGCAAAATACCGAAAGACACAACGCCAAATGTTCAATGGTTACAATGGAAATCATGCCACAGCGACACAGAATACTGCCACCTCAGTGGTGTTAGTTCACAGCAACACAGAACACAATGGACATCAAGCAGCAAGAGGGCAACTACATGATGGTACCATGGGACGGCCATCCCCTATACAACATACAACTGGTGCAATAAAGAATGAGCCAACAGGTTTGTTTTAATGTATCTCTGCATATGCTTGTGAGTCATCTTCGATATGCATTCAATAATTATTGCCATCTTTTTTATTGTAAGATACCCTTTTCCTCATCAATTTTGCAAACTCTTTACAAAGCTGAAATGTAATTCTTTTGAAAAGTTCATTTTTTGCAAGCAGGATTGTAAACAAAACTGTGATAAGCTCTGAATTCAACAAAAGCAATCAAATGCTCAGTTTACAAAGTGTATTGTGAATTCTGAAATAAACAGTCGAACTTAACAAAGAATTTGTCATTTTGTGAAAATTGCAATGAAGTCTGGAATACTATAACAGTGTAAAGTGGGCTGAAATCAACTATCAGAGTTGTGCACAACTAGTGAAATGACTGAATTCATATTTAGTTACACACTAGCATTTTGATGTTTTCAATAAGTTACATTTATAAATGAGTTGCAAAGTTATGCACGTTGATGCTTACATGTTTTACAATTAAAGCAAAGCCATATTTTGTGTTCTATTTTAGATTTTGGAGGTGCCTCCTCCTCCACAAACACAATTACAAGTTCCCTAGCCGAAAACAAGCCATCACACTTAATCAAACAAGAGCACCTTGCAAATATTTACGATAAGCTGACAACTCCTCACACAACGCAACAGCTTATTTCAGAAAACCAGAGAACAGCTCCATCGCTGTATTCGCTAAGCTCCACGGTAACATCATCGGGACAGTATATCATTCTCGGAGACCATCCTCATTTGTCAAAATTGTCAAATTACCCACCAGAAGTTCCAACGACCTCTGGAAAGTACTAGTCAGAGGAAGAGTTGAAAAACTACTCAGTAGGAAGGGGTGGTTTAAAACCACTGAAGTATAAACTAAAGCTAGCATGTGTGCAGCTTGTGACCACCAATTAGTAATTTATGTTTAGCATCACAATAAGTTGTTTGTGTATTGCATTAATTGTCTTAATTCATTTTCACTTTTCTAATCATGAATTCATTGTATTTTATGCATGCATTTAGAGCTTGTAGTGCATTCGTTATCATAATGTATTGTGCTTATCCTAACTTGACTTCTTTTGTAAATAATGTTTAATAATTTTTTGGGTGTTTGATAATATTTCACTCAGTTATATAAATTTAATTGTTTCTTTAAAAAATTAAAAATGTTGTTATGCAACAGATATTTGCAACAGATAAATGTTGCTATGCAACAGATATTTTACTGTTTTTTATCTCCTAAGTATGTCTCTACATATATTTCTTCTAATTTACGCAACCTCTCAGATAACTTTGGGTGAGCCCAATCTTTTAAATCATTCCCTTCAATGGAATATAATTTTTTCCCATCTTCCCCATTCAATCCTCTTAACATCTCATTCACTTTCATTCTTTTTATAATGGCATTTAAGCCCCCTACTACATATTTTATCCCGAGCATTGCAGCATTTCGGTCCGCTGCAAGCTCGCGGTCGTGGTGCAAGCTGATGTTTTGTTGTCTGAATATCCAATAGCTAGCAAGCCACAGAGAACATTGTACTGAAACTTTTAGCAAATAAGCAAATGGTAGGGTGGCTACAACAATTGGCACGGCATGATATGTAAAATACAGCCACCATGCCGGCAGAAAACAGTTTGTAGCAAAATCCCAGTTCTTTAAATGACTCACCTCGTGAGCCAAGATAAACTTTAATTCATCTTCATCAAGAAGTAAAGCTTCACTCAATTTCTTGCCAGCTTTGCTATCCAAATTCATTTTCTTCCCCTTGAAGACAAGCCCCGACTCTGACAGTTGTTCAACGTCTGTGTATAAAAACAGCCGCGATACCCCGATAGCAGCACCTCCGGGTAACGACGGTGAACCGGCAGAAATACTACCAAATCCATTGTTTATAAAGACCTTTACCTTCTCAATATGAGATAAATTCATCTTTCTTGCAACCTCTTGAAAAGCCTGTTCAATGTGAGAAGGTATTGACGCATTGTGTAAGCCTTGATGATTCACAACGATATTTGGATAAAGATTGGGTACAGAATGTACAAGTACAAGACCGGCAGCTGATGCAGCAACAATTCTATGAACTAGTTTTGACCAAGACATCAGCCACACACTTCTTTTCACTTTTCAAAATTGGTATTTTGAAAACTGGAAAGTGGAGTGTAACCTCCGGTTGCAAATAGCCGTGCGGAATTAGTACCCTCTCGGAGAGTGTACCAAAAGAGGCATCAGAAGAGACAGAGGTTACAGAAGCAGTGGCGTAGCTCACATGGGGGGAAGAAACTCTAGAGTTGCTAAAAAAATGAACAACTTGTTGCAATGCCGGATAACAGCAGGGTTTAACAATGTTTTGCTCCCAATTGTTCACAGCAACCTGGGGGGGGGGGAGGATTCTATTCCCATTTCACAGCCCAAATTTATACTAAATCCCATTGTCAGTTAGTGGCTGTCTTGCCTTCCTCAAATCTTAATCTCATTTCCATTTTCTATTGGTTCCCCCTCCAATGAATCCCAGACCAACTGCTTTACATTTCTATTAAAAAGTGCACCATCCCATTTTCCAAGCAAAAAATAGGCAATTCCTGACAAGAAAAATACCTAAGGACATAAAACGTTAAGGGGACAAAGAGGATAACCTCTCTCTTATGCTTGCCCTTGAACAGACATCAATTTTGATAAAATGTATATCCGCTATCTTCCTCGTTACGGTCAATTGGCCTGTGTCTCCTAGCTGGTTGTGACTAGCTACATCTACCCGGCGCTCCGTTCTATTGAGATCAGCAGCTAACTGAGCTCGCAAGGGTGCTAGGTCATTTTAATTGCATGTTGACCAAGCAACTCTGCGCGCCTCGTATTTCGGTCATGGCTAAAGGGGATAGACGAGAGGTAGGTTTTCAAGATGGCGGCTGTTTTTCAAGATTCTTAAAACTTGAACGAACCAACAACCAGACATTTATAGCATTCCTAAAGCTTACCCTGACCTTTCCCCTGAACCTAACCACAATTTAGGAATGTTATAAATGTATAATTGTTGATTCATTCTCGTTTTAAGAATCTTGAAAAACAGTCGCCATCTTGAAAACATACCTCTTGTCCATCCCCTTTAGCCATGACCCTCGTATCTCTACTGCCACAGAGAACTGGAACCGCCTGGGTACGAGTCTGGGGCGTGACCTTTGCCTCACTCTGGGTGCGCGGAACAGAAAAGGCCAAAAGGGTTATGAGCGAACGCACGAATTGTAGGACAAGCTATTATTAGAGAGAAGTGTCCGAATTCTACTGTGCATGATTTCAAATGAAAATTTTATCTTTTTACGCGAATGCCCCTTAAAACACAACCTCCAAGGGCCTTGGCTCAAATCATCAAAGTTTTTTGCGCATGGCAAAATGTCATGGAAAATAAGTCAAGTCAAGATTTAGTGCTAATTTGCTTAATTTTGATCAATTATTGTATAAGATTACATTACAACTTGACACTAAACCTCTACATGATGTTATTGTCCACGACTGCTGGGGCACGTCATGATCACAACGCTAATTCTATTTTAATATTTTTCTTACGCATGCATAACAAAAACTTCCGTAAAACTAATTGCGCACACAGGAAGCCTTAAAAGTCCAAACTGCATGAACAGTTGATAATTCTCTCCAATTTCGTAATGAACAGTCAACATGAACCATAAATTCGCAAGTCGTGCAGCTGATTTTTGTCAATAGATTGTGTATTCGTTGCTTTGATAAGGTTAGCATGAAATGTTTTTAATTATACAAGTGTAGCAGCTGTATTTGAGCTGAGACAGAAGATCGTTGACACAGGTTTCAGCTAAGACTAAACAACTGCATATCTAATATCGGTTTCAACAGAGAATACGCTTAAACGAACACATTGTTAAGAAACTACAGGACGAAAAAAGTGGACGGTGTGCAAAAAAAAAGGATTTGTAAGAACAAATATCAAAGTAATTGAACGACGTGGAATTCCGTGAAGTAAGTAGAATAATTTGAATTTAAAATAATGAATAGATTCAACAGCTTAATTCGAAGGATTTGCAAAAGTGGACGGATTTTTTCCGAAAAAACCAGCTTGCGTGTTTAACAGCATTGATTGTCACAACTTCGCAATCTTTTTGTTAAAATATCTTTGTCCTACGCCTAGAAGGAGTTTTAAACCATTTCATGATGTCATTTTACGTAGCTCAACATTTTATCATTGATATATTATAGGAAATGTCGCGACATTCTGGCCTGAAATCCATTTCAAGCTTTAAAATAATTCGCTGCCTTATATACAAACTTCTGATTCTCCAAATGGGAATAGTCAAATGGGAATTTCATGCGAAACATTATATATCATGTCATGTCTCATTCACTATAAATCATTTCATCTTCATCCAGGCGGTGCATTTCGTAATTTGATCCATGCAGGCAAAACCAATCCCTCATTCAAAATACACATTTTATCTTTTCAAAAAACTCTACATGCTAAACAAAGAGAAAGAAAGCTTGTTGAAATAATGTATACACATTAAAACAAACATCATTATCTTTATATGTTGTATAGTATCTTTGTTACCTTTCGCAGTTTGTGTACTGTAGGGGTTTTATTCTATTTTGAATATTTGGTATAGCAATGAAGACCTAAATTATTAAAGAAAGAGGTGTTCCGTAGATATTCGTACGTATGTAGTTTATGAAACGTACAGTGTTTATACACCCTTGTGTTTTCGGCATTCATTTATATCCAACGACGACACATGAATTCATGAAACACAAGTGTTTTTCATGGACGCTAAGGTCGATTCAGAAAACGTCACTGACAAAAACGCTTGCCAGTTGCAATTGGCCTAGGCTACATCATTGCTCAGTCACATTTTCGGGCGTTTTCATCTCGCTAGCCTCTACTATCTACGACCAGATTTTACGACTGTACTTCGAAACTTTTGGACAGTTCAAACAGCCACCGTAAATATACTCGTTCAAAAATACGCCTTAAAAGACCACCCTTCAAAAACATCGACTCAAAATGGTGGCACTTTTATCGAGTCAAATCCGAAACAGACTTGTTAACTTAACGTATTTCGGCGAGATTTTTCAGCCTCATTTCAGCGTGGCTGGAGCTTAAAAATTATGCAAAGTTTTATTTAAACAGGTGGAAACGTCGTGCAAGAAGCATTTGTTATTCCTAAACAATGCTTTGAGACAAGTCATCTTAAAATTAAGTTTGACTGAGGCGATTTTCAGGATTTTCAATTTCTTTTTAATAGTTATTCTTGCAAACAGAAACGAAAACCCTTGAGTGGGTGTTGTAAACCTTCATAGACCCCACGACGTCCACGGCATTGGAAATCGCCGATCTTTGGCGCTTTTTGATCATTTTTAATGAGATTTATTACGAAAACAGGAAACAATATTACGCGTAATAGGATGCGTTCAATAAAAAAACGTTATTAAAAAATCATATAGTCAGTTTATCAAATGCCATTTATCAAGTTTTTGATATAATACGATTATTGCGCCATATGTGCATACGACAAGTACATTAGGATAGGCATGGGGTTTAGCTGGCGTCATTTCACCGATATTGATCCACGATGGTAATCAACGGAGGCGATATAAATGCTCTGTCATACACTTGTATATATCAATATATCTTCCACTGTTAGATTGGCACTTACGTCAGTAAATCCATACGCATATATGTTATGCATACTTGCACGAAGAAATCCGACATTCAAACTGCGTTTTCACAGCTGAGTATTGAAGGTTTCAGGATAGTGCAAAAAAATCCAGTAAGTAATCTGAACATCACAAGAATAAATTATCTCTGTTGAATAAATTATTTCCGATTTTTTTTCATTATTTACTGTGTTTGGTTTGTATAAATACCCGTGACAAGCGGGCGAACAATAGCCGGGAATCTTAAGCCTTGTTCGAGGTTCGTATAGGGCATTTCCGTGAACCGTGATTGGTTAATATTTGCTCGTTTGAAATGCTCGATTTTTTTGTCGTGAAATGTGATTTTTCTACGCCCGCGCGAGGCGTCATTCTCAATCAAAATGCTTGATCGGGAAACGAGGATAATAGAATTCAGTCCCCGAACATGTGAACTGTGACTCAATTGGTCAAAGAAGAGTAAAAATATCTTCGGAGGTCTATTACATCGGAGATCGGATACATATTGGAAGATCATATATATTGAAAGAGATAAGGTCTCTACCTAAAGGAACGTGATATAGATCTGCAAACTATACAAACTGTAATGTATATAGATGAAACTTCGAGGCTGCTTTTTTAAGACACGTGAATTGTGAAACTACTCTTTCCTATTGCCACGTGATTCAATTTCCAGCCCTGTTATACCTGTTACTTTTACGACAGCAATGGATAAAGTGGAAAAAAGTCTAATGAGCTATAGCTCTTTGATACCTGTTTTTAATCATAGATATGTGTCTTCAATATGCAACTAACACCGGTGTGACGTCAAACTACATAATGAGTTTCCGAAAATATTTCACAATTTCTCGTGGAAACAGCGTTAAGGGGAAAACTAACATGTCCCAATGATCAAAACGCTCCTGGCGGAATGGGAACACTGAAAGCAATTTAAATCTCAGATTTATTCGGAAACCAGCGTTATCTCACTTTTCATTATGCATGCAGTATGATATGTCACACATGCACTGGCGATATTTGCAGATTAAAGAACACTCAACGTCTTAGGAGTAAAATCAAGATATGAGAGATTATAGAAGTTATATTATTCTTTCAAGTGTTCTTTCATTTTCTGTCGTAAAGTAACGGCTCAAATTTCAAGTCATAGGCACTTTAATAAACTGTGGAAGGCTATTGAAGTGTTATTAGCACAAATATTGCCTGGGCGGTTGAATTAAGCATATATTTAGCATACTTGATGTCTATAAGTTTTTAGTATAAATTTCCAGGTGACTATTGATTTTCCTGCATTCTGATTGGTCAAGATTCACTGTCTCTGAAGTGATAGTCACTGACCAGTGACTACAGCTTTTTGATTTTTGCTTTTTTATACAGTACTGAATTTAAAGTGAATTTTTGTAAAGTTTAGTTGATTATTATTTGTAAACACCTGGAAATTTATACTGAAACAATTAGTCGCCTCAGGCTCGGTGATTACAAACCTATATTCACTTCGCCTTCGGCTCAGTGAATATAGGCTTGTAATCACCTCGCCTTCGGCGTCTAATTGTTAAATATTCAATTGAATGAAATAACTAGAATTGTTTAGAAAAGGATTTATACAAACTATCAGCTTCTTTGAAAAATTTTATAGAATGCCATTCAGTTATATTCATTCCTTCTTTTTTAGTATGAATCATTCTGCAATTTTATCAAAGACGATGTATTAATATCCAATCAAATATAATTAATACATCGATATTGCCTGCCAACAAAAGATCTCGACAGCCGGCTCGAACCCGTCAGAAATATCGCTCTTATGAACTCATTCCGCTACCTGCAGTAATTACAAAAAACAAATTTCAATCGTCTTCGACGTCTCAAAGCATCCGCTCTCATGATTTCAACCAATCAACGTATGGGAATAAATCAAAATTATCAATATTATACCGTTACAAGTACTGTTCCTGTGATGAACGATAAAACTATATGTATATCATAGCTGTACGACTACTTAATTAGAGGCTGCTACAGATCACGCAACCAACGCAAAGAAGACAGGTCGTCACTTTGAAATGTTCTATTCAATTTTTTCAAACAGGAAAGGTGTATTTTGAAGATTATTTGAAACAGGAGGAAACGTGAATTTATAAAATGATCTTTTTGCTCCTTCTTTCCTCGTTCCTCTGCTCAGGTAAATAAAGACTCGTGTATGCACGGCTTGCCCTTACTCGTACTGCAATTCGCCGTATTTAGAAACATTTAAACCCTAAAAAGTACTTATGGACTTGGATTAAGGTGCAAGCTTTTCTCCACCAGTAAAAATGGATGTTTTCTGTATATAAACCTTGACCGGACGACGATTTAATAAAATACAAAATGAACAAATGCATCTTGTAAACTCAGTACTCGAGTTAAAAACAAGAAACGGTATACGGTATATATTGTATACAGGATGACCGGACTCTCCCAACCTAAAACCAGGATGAGTGTTAACAAAAACCACCCAAATAGTACACTAAATAAAACAGTAGTCTTTGTTTCACTTCCAACGACTTTAGCGATTGACAAAATGCGTGTTATTGACATCTGTATCCATGTATAAAGTAATATGTGGTCGTAGGCTTGTGCTATAATCATACGATAATTACTTGTAGCTCATATATAGTTAAAGCCCTGTCACACAATGCAATTTCTCTTGCCACTTTCAATGCAATTCCACTCTTGGGAGATGTAAAATTGGCAAATACAAGTTTCCATCACAGTTTGCTAATATATTTTTAAAATACCAAACATTTGTCACAAATTTACATCTTTTCAGAGTAGAATTGCGTTGCAAGTTGCAAGAAAAAATGCAACGTGTGACAAAGCCTTTAAGCTCGCTCAATGGACAATTCCTATATAGTCTTAATTTTGACCCAAGCGAGAAGAACGAAATTTATCAGCACAGCTAGAAAGAGCATCTTAAAATTATGTTATCTTGAATTCCAGGTCATCCTCATTCAGGAGAACTTACTGTAAATGGGACTTCATATTTCAACATAACTGGAACGATATACACACGCGTGGTGAACTTGCGAGACATTCTGGATCGTGAATCAGACGTTTACAAAGACATCGAAAGAAATTTGACATTGGGGGTATACTGACGTTATATACTTATATTCTTCTTTACGTAAGGGACCGGATGTGGGAAAGATGGGTAGTCCTATCCAACGGTTGGTGACTCTCTCAAACGTTCTAAACATGTTCAGTAACTGGTAAACCTAATATATAGAGTTAAACGGTAACTTTTTATCGGCTCTTGCCAGTTCAATATCCCTGATGTTGTTGCTTCTTATGATTTTGGGTGGCAGATAAAAAAATCACTGATATATCTTACTGGATAGCGCTACATCTCTCATGCAAATGACCCACATGTTTTCAGTTAATATTCGCAACAATGAAAGGATTTTTTAGACAACTGCAATAGGCGAAATGTGAATTTTAGAGTAATTAAAATTGACGTACAAGATGTTTAAAGCGCTTTCAACATTTTGCCAGTCTCACCCGGAAAAGGCTAAAAAGAATTCACTTATCTCCTCTCTTCGTATGTTTAGTTTGGTGAACTATTTCCTGACATTTATCCATGGATTCATTATACTGTAACGGTGAAAAAACTTTTCATTTGGTAAGGTCGACGTCATACACATATAAAGTGTGCCTAATAAAACAAAACACATACTTATGCTTGCCTTTAAAATTTGTGTGATGCAAAAATCATCATTAGTTCAGTAGGCTTTTCTCATAATGACGTCGGAAAAATTAATGTTACAAGAAATTTGATTGGTGCATCATTTTTCCTTAACCAATAAAATTTCGTGTAACATGCCGAATCCGCATTTCACGAAAATCTCACGTTATTACGAGAAAAGTCTATGCATGTCTACGGGCAAGGAATAACAAGTAACTATTTGATTGTGTAATCACTTTATAAACAAGGAAAGAACAAATGTTTGAATGAAAATGTACCCAATAAATTTGATATTCTCATGACATTCTGATGTTCACAGCAATGAAAGAAAGGAAAATATTCAAGCAAAAAAACAAAAAATCCTAAGCTTAACGCTACCAATCGCATGACAGGACTTAATAAACATGAACTTTTTGTTCAGTTTGCATTTAATTATTTTAAAAAAAAATTTTAAATGGCAGACTGTGTTTGCCCCTCCCCCCTCCCCTAAAATGAGTGTGCGCACAAATCCCGTAACTAGTAATGATATCCGAATGGATCCCAATTCCCAAAATCTGGAAGCCTTGCCACTATCATTCACCAGGGTCTCTTGCTCTAGCGAGGAGCGTAGAGAAGAGAGCCTGGGTACGAGGTTGCATATCGTATCCAAATTCTGATTACGTTGCTGTGACTTAGAAAAGTGTGGGTGATGGGAGAGAGCTGCCCATACACTCAGTCAATTTCATTACATTACACATTTACAGATACATAAAGATTCATCTAACAGAAATAACGTGCTTATTCATTTCATCCATTAGGCCAACATTTTTAAAGGAGTACAAAGATATACACAGGTAAGAAACTAAGTTATATTGTAAAAGTACTATAACATTATCCGTTGTGACACAACTATACTAAATTGACTATACAGGGTGTATAAAAAAGCTGAACAAATCTGACGCTCTTTACTTCGCGAAACGTCTCAATGTAGGAATTTTTGTTGAAATGGATTGTTTGGGGTTGTGTCTTTTACAACAAGTTAAATACGGCTCGCGCACAAAACTTCGATACTTAAAAGTACTTTGACTTGGTAGGTGGAAGATATGTCGGAGGTTGTATTGCTGTCCAAAATGTCAGAAAAAAATGCTTGACTGCAAGCCGTTTAAAACGTCGCGCAAAGCTCCATATTTTGAGCAAAATCGGCTCTGTGCATGCTTAATTTATGCATTTACCTAATTTGCATACAAGAGACATTTAATTAAAATTAGAACTTTTCTTACGAAAAACAATTCTTATTTAGAAGAATATAAGTTTGCATGGCTTGGAGGACTTAAACTCGAGCGAATCTCTTAAAATTTTGAACACGAGTAAAAGACCTAACACATTTTATACCTACCGACTTAAAATTACTTTTAAGCCTTCCAATTTCGTGTTCGAATATACGCACCCCTCTTGGTTTTAAACATTTAACATAAGTACCCAAGCAATCTTTATACATTCATAAAAAATGGTCACATTCACACCGCTTCGCAACATGGAGAGCGATTTCAAATTTGCTCAGTTTTAGAGATAGACGCAGTTAGGCACGGACATGACTAAAAATGGAATGTATAAATTTCCAGATGACTATTCATTTTCCTGCAATCTGATTGGTCAGGATTAACCGTCTCTGAAGTGATAGTCACTGACCAGTGACTACAGCTTTTTGCTTTTTTCACAGTGAAAAATTTGGTGGAAATTCATACTGAAACAATTAGTCACCTCAAGCTCAGGGATTACAAGCCCATATATCACCTCGCCTTCGGCGACTAATTGTTAAATAAGAAGAAAAATTCAAAGAATAAAAATAAATATACTGTAGAATAACCTTGGGTGATCACTTGCATCATCAACATACTAGAACACCAAGCATGTGCAGAATTTCGTAGCTAGATCTGCTACAATATTTTTTAACTATAGGTTCTTTCCGCATTTTTAGCATGTCGTTCGCTGTGATTGCACAACACAGCTATCAGGCAACGTCCCGTAAGAGAGCTTTCGCTCGAGAGGCCTTGAAAAATATACTGTGGGATAATTTTCACAAACAAAAAAACAACGAGGGACATATCGCATCACGGGGACTTAGAGTGGAATATGACGATTGTAATGTAAGTACACTAACTTATAGACGTCAAATTCAAACAGTCGTAAATCGTATTTTATGCGATCGATATTCAGAAATAATAATTCTTGAGGAAAACACAAACATGGACCTATTACCTATATTTCTTCATAAATAAACTCAGTTCTGGCTATCAGATATCTATCAGATATAGAAAACGTTCGGCTGCGCCTCGCATAGATAACACTCTTTTAAACTAATAATCTTTAAAACACTCGTATTCTAAACTAAGTGATATTACTCGGTAGCTAGTTCCATGCCTTTTACTCACGGTCAGATCAGCTGGATGCAAGCATAGACTTCTCTTCGATAGTCTATGATGCAAGGCACGATTAAGAACAACTAAAGTAAAAAACAGCATTTTATATCAAAATATTTGAAGTTTTTCGAGTGTGCAGTCTGTTTTTGCCTAAAACATAACCTTACTAAGAAAGAAAATAACGTTGAAAAACTGTTAGCAACAAACTGTAAAAGCTAAATTGTGTTTCTTATGTAGATAATCCCCGAACCCATGCTAGAAAATATCACCAATGGCTACATGGCATTTATCACAAGAATAAAGAATACTTATAATAAAATACATATCATCAACTCATTTGGAAATTCCACACGACGACAATCGAACAACTCCTCGATTAGAACTCGGCTATCCAACGAACAACTTGCTATATCTTACATAGCGTATATAGGGATCACACTGTCTACGATTGGCTTGTTTATCACAATGGCGTCAATATGTTACTTCAGGTAATGTTTTAGCAAAGAAGAATGTAAATTTTTATGTATACAGGAGGAAGTACACGAACTGAGACTACCTTTTAAAATCACAACAAACTGATTTTAGCTTAGCTTAGCTCTTCAGGGTGACTGGAACCGAGCCGCGCAACAGAAGGCCAGGGACTGGTCCAAAGATCAACCAAGTTCCTTTCTCAATAGCCGCCGCCATTTTCGAAGCAACGAAAACTTGCAACCTAATCAGACTTCTTGAAATAAAGAAACACAGCACAATGCAAACTATAGTTATATCTGCCAAGCATATGTAACTTCATGTTATATGTAAACAACGAGTTTGAGTGTTTCATCAGGGGATCCAAACACGAGAAAACGGTATGAGACACGAGCGCGAAGCGCGAGTGTTTTATTGTTTTCGAGTGTTTGGTTCCCCTGATGGAGCACGAAAAACGAGTTGTTTATATAACATCTCAAACAAAACATTTCATTGGCTGTTCAATTTATTAAGTGCTAACGGGGGACCTATGAAAGTAATTTGTTTTGTCTTGGTGAACAATGGAGATAAGTATTCTACTTCCTGCTTTTGTAAGTTAATTTCTATAATCTATTGTAAGACAAAAATGTGTAGGGCGTGTAGAATTTATTACGGACCTTGATCATTTGAACATGAGCGAAGAGGGAGTAATTAGGATGAATTTGTAATTAGAATTTCAGTTATTAGATGAAAACCGTTTTTGAACTAACAACAGTGATGGTATATGATTTTTAGCGTGTTTCCTTGCGGTATCCAACGTCAATCATGTGACGAATTAGGGCGAGTTCATTCGCTAATTTGCTCATGAATTATTAATGAGTTGGAGATAAGAAATATCAAGTTACAAAAGATTATTTCGGAGAAAGTTCCTTGTCATTCTCCCAATGAACTCTTTCTTGGAAGAATAATAAAAACACTTTCCTACAAAAGCATCTCTGCTGTGTCAATGTAGTTTGTGTTCAGCTAACATACTCAACTCATTTACAGGCATTTTGCAGCTCAGGTAAATGAATCTATTCTTACTGCACATTGTCGTGCAAGGCGTCCTACTTCACAATAACATTTAAGCTTTCCTGCCTCTCGGATGAAAAGCAGGCGATTATATGATTCTTTCACAACTTGAAACTATTTGAATTCTATTTTTTATCGTTTCATGTAGTAAAAGAACCTCTATTTTTGTGTGCTTTTGACTGCACTACCGACACAACATTCGTTTTAGATGAAAACTCTATGCTTGAAAGAATGAAGCAACTACAACTAACTGTTTTGCTTGTTTTAGGAGATTGAGAAAATTTCGACGAAACCAAATCCTGGTTCATATTTGCGCTACAATAATGGCGGGAATGTTGTTATCATTAATATCTTTCACGTACAACGAAGACGACAATTACTGCACAGCTTTAGCAGTGTTGCTTCACTACTTCATCTTAGCTGCGCTATCGTGGATGTGCATTGAAGCATATAATCTGTACAAAGACATTGTAAAGGTGTTTAATACGAATACCTTATCAAGCAAGACCTTCACTCTCAGAGCTTGCATCTTTGGTTACGGTAAGACATAGTTTCCATTTCTGATTTACGCAGAAACAAATGACGTCACAATAAAATCACGTCATTTTTTGGGATAATCATTTTATGTACGTGCTATCCATAACAAACAGGACTAACCTATTACATTATATGTAATATATTGTAGGTCTGCCGGTCTTGA
Source organism: Muricea muricata (assembly GCA_963855995.1). Lineage (NCBI taxonomy): Eukaryota > Metazoa > Cnidaria > Anthozoa > Malacalcyonacea > Plexauridae > Muricea > Muricea muricata. Next base: position 14,571,508 of record OY979720.1, on the reverse strand, counting down.
TTGTAGGTTTAACATCTGGCGTGGATATTACCATCTATGGTCGGAGAAATGATGCGTAAGATGCTTATAATGATATAGACTCGATATTTCTGTTCATCATCACTCCAGCATCAAAATTTTATCACCACTATCTTAACCATCACCTTTGCAACGGTATCGGCTAAAAGGAGGGTTATGAAGCGGAGAGTTATCTCTGATAGATATGACTTCGGAGAGTCAAAACCACGCTATATTTGACGTAACTCTGACGATGTTCTCTTCAAAAGAATATCAACTCTCTAACATCATCATGAATATGGGCAAGACACATTTACGTCAAGTATAACTCTCTTATCAGGGCCGTAGCTAGAACGCCAAAATAAGGGGGGGGGGAGTGTATACTCATATATTCATGCTCTACCCAACGAGTTTCGTTTCAAATCAAATTGACGAATTTGAATTTGATTTGAAAAGAAACTCGTCGTGCAGAACATGAATATATGAATTAATATCCCCCCCCCCCCCCCCCCCATTAACGTTCTGGCTACTAGCCCGTCTCTTATTTTAATCCAAGGAAACCTCGGGAGAGTTACTCGGGAGAGAGAAATTGGGTGCATCATTAGGAAAAGTGGGCGAGGTTTAATTGAGCGTGGTTCAAACATTACTCTCCGTCTCTCTGAAATCATGATCCTCCTAGATAAGTCTCCGCTTCATAACTCTTCTTAGTCATACCCCATCGCTACTAGCATTATAACTATAACCACCACGTCATCAGTATCATCAGCCATTATCATTCATCACCATCACCGCCACAGGGTTATCGTCACTGTCCCGTATCCAGTAGGACGTTCGGTATACCGATATACAGAATATATCTGCATTGAAAACAATATCGGTATATCGCTATCACTTATACCAATATACTGAAATTTCCGATATACCGGAATTTTTCGTGATGCCCGCACTTATATGATATGCCTAAATCATCGATTTTTGTAATAGTTTGAACTATGGCTATGAAGGACTGAAACCTTTTCCCAAATCTAAGTAACTTCGAATCATTATCGCAATAGATCGACACCTTATGGTAGACAGCGTTTAGTTTACACTTTTTAAAATTGACATTCCTTGCTGTCCACATTAACGATTTTTTTCTGTTAATTGTAAGGTTATCCCAAAAACCCGGTATACCAAACCAATTATATCGGTATGATATTTATGGTATATCGATACCAAAAATTTCTTAGACCGAACATCCCTACTATTCAGGTATTTCGTATTAGGAGATGGAGTCTTTTTTTAGGGCTCTGTCTCTCTCTATCTAGATCTCTATATGAATAGATCTTTCATTGAACTCTCAAGAGAATTCCATCTTTAAACCTTTTCTTCTCAAACTTTTTTCCCAAATCTTATCTCTTCGAACTTCACATCCTTTCAAAACTTATAATTCAATTCTGTTTTAGATGCTGGATGACGTCACTAGGATTTCTTGTCAGTTTTCTCGTCCCAGTACTTTGCATGGTCACCATCAATATCGTCTTCTTCAGTCTGATAATGCGCGAGATTATACAAGTCTCCCAACGTGATGCGAACATCGTTCGACCCAGTCTCCGAGCAGCTGTCTCTCTCTCGGTCTTGCTTGGATTTTGTTGGCTCCTCGCGGGAATTTCCACGTTCACCACGAATCCTTTCGTCACGTATGCGTTCGTGATTCTGTCGTCATTCCAAGGTCTGTTTATATTCATATTTCACGGAATTGGCAAGCAAGAGTTGCGAGATTCGTGGAAAACTTTGTCCATATTGAACTGGCAGTTCAACAAATTTAACAACAGCGACAGTCGCGGGAAGACTGAATCGACTACCCAAGATACACCGCAAGTTACAAAGCGATTCTCAAAAGGCGAGACGGGAAAACTAAACAAGGATAGTATCGCAGGCTCTGCCTGTGATGTGGGTTGCAACCAGGCGTTCACGCACGAAAATGCACTGGGACCTACTGACGCAGATCACCGGCTTCCCGGCATGCCTGAAACAAAACATGAACAAGTGAAAAAGATTGAGAGCAATTGCTGATACAAAAAATGACGTCAGATTGCTCTTCTCTTCAGTCAGAGATGTTAAAGTATTTAACCAAACTCAAGAATGCATGTCATAAATAACTGAGAACGAAAATCATCGACTTTAAAATCTGATGGCTAATAAGTACATAACCGGTCAACTCGGCCATGAATTGCTTCATCGTTTAAAGCATTGAGTACACTATGCATGAACTGTATTTAGCTATATCTTCATAATTGTCAGTGATTGAGCTGTTTATGTATAATCTATCATAAAGATCTTTATAGAAAATAAAAGGCAAATTTTAGTGCTATAGTATAAATTTTTAACAGTGAGTTCAATTTAGGTAGTTGTAAACAACCAGTTGCACCATATATAGTTTGATTTTTTAATTAATATTTACATTTAAAAGCTGCAGTGAGGCAAATATCGTAGGGGGTTAAATCAACTGATGAATGCATGAGTTATGCTTTAAAAAGCATACAGGTAACTTGAAAAGAGTACCAAAATTTTGAATTAGAATGTGCTCTTTACATACTCGGATTGGATTTGTTTATGTCCGCAATGAATGTTCAATTTAATAATTTATTACAAATTAATAGCTGCAGTGCAGAGAACAACGAAAAATTCGTTGTCTCGAGTGGGATTCGAGACAACGAATTTTTCGTTGTTCTCTGCAGTGTCAGATTAATATGAATCTAGTTTTTCATCTCTCTGAGGATGGTTCTGAAATAACTGCAGAACGAGCGAGGCATAAACGAGGGGGAAAAGCAGCTGTCTAATTTGTGCGGAGGTGTGTTAAAATAAATCCCCCTAACATAACTAAATAGAACAAATTTTCTTTGCATGCCCACAGCCAATGTCGTCTTCTTCAGTCTGATCATGCGCGAGATTATTCAAGTCACTCAACGTGATGCGAACATCGTTCGACCTAGTCTCCGCTCAGCCGTCTCTCTCTCGGTCTTGCTTGGATTTTGTTGGCTCCTCGCGGGAATTTCCACGTTCACCACGAATCCTTTCGTCACGTATGCATTCGTGATTCTGTCGTCATTCCAAGGTTTGTTTATATTCATATTTCACGGAAGAGTTCCGAGATTCTTGGAAAACGTTGCCCATGTTTAAAAGGCTGTTTAGATGAGACAGGCTAGCCTGCCTATTTGGAGACATTAGTTTGTTAAGTATGTTAGCTGCTCGGTAGCACGTAGCAGATTAAATACTGTATAAATACACATGTGTATAACTAATGCGTTTCGGTTTAATAAGCATGTAGGTAATTATATATACGCATATGTATGTATCATGCCCAGACTGAAAATTTGAGATAAGACAATTTTGATTTATCTAAAGACAAACATTTCATAGGCATGTGCATGGTTTTGTGAGCGATTGGTTTCCATCTTATCGACTAAATTTGTAGTTTAATACATAGTTGTTATGTTTATGAAAAACGTTTACTTTGTCGTTGAAGTCAGACTTGTCTGATATTTTTTACTTATCCAACGTTTAGCTTACAGGCCTTCCCTAATCATGTAACACCTTAAAATTGTACATTGTCGAGGAAGCGGTTTTGAGTTGTTATCAGCATTGCTGTGTTTGGCAGCTGTATGCCATGATTCTAGACTTTCTAGTGTTAGGCGACTACGGAAATTCCCTGTGTCAATGATTTTCGCGTTGCATGTTTTTCGATGTTTGAACCATTATTATGTTCCTTAACGTTTCTGATGTGTTCAGCCTTTCTTGTTTCCAGAGATCTGCCTGTTTCGCCTAAGTACAGGCAGATATTTTAAAAGAAGAAAAGCAAATAATCACGCATGGCAATAGTGCCTACCTGGTCGTAATTCAACCACAATTAGTGCAACAGCAAAGCATGACGTATATATATACAAATCGGTGATACTATAGTACCACCGATTTGTATTTATATACGTCATGCTTTGCGGTTGCACTGATTGTGGTTGAATTACGACCAGGTAGGCACTATTGCCATGCGCACATGCATCTATATATAGGCTGCTGTTATTAACGTGCTGTATAAGTTTTATCATAAACATCAAAATATAATTTGCGTGGTCATTTATGCAATCAGCGAAACACATTTCCATTTATTTAATATTTATTGTCTCTGTAGTGCTCCAGCAATAATGTTGTTCTTCGAAATTAGATTTAAATAGTGATCTGCTTTGTTCAATGATATATATATTGGACGCCTATAGCTAGGTCATTATATTTGGAAAAGTATGTTTGATCAGAATTTACAAGGTCTTCTCCGAGTATAAGAGAAGGCTGATTTCAACACACATTTATTTTTCAAATGTTTTATTACTCACAAAAATATAGGCTTTTAAAATTCGTAGCACCAGAAACCTACTATATGCTCAAGTTTTGACCTTACCCATTTTTGTTATTTGTGATATTGCAAAAGACTCAATTGCATTTATTTAGAAATAAATTTGTACATAATTTAAAAATGTAATTACACTCAAAAGCAACTTCAAGGTCTTCCTCGACAGAGTATGATTAAATATTATTCGATGAAATGCGAACAAAAGCTCGCGAATGGCTTCGAATAACTTTGATTTAATCTAGCGTGTATATTTATAATAATTCTTAAGCCAGTGAAAGTGGTAACTAACATAGAAAGTGGTAACTAACATAGTCCAGTGGTAAAGACAATGTGTATCCCTTCAGAATCAATCACTGAGTCCGGGAACAATACCTGCCTTTGATAAAAATCGTTCTGGATTTCGTCAGTTTCAAGAATTAAGCATAGTAGAAGAACGTACAGACAACTTAAACCAACTTGCCGAAGCCTCATAACCAACGTAATGCAGTGGTCAAATACAAATTACTCTACAAAAGTGGGTAGGATCAATTCCAGTTTTCGTCTTGTGTAAGAATTAATAACCCTTTCCAAAGTATCTTTTCGTCTATTTTGCAAATTTTTTTAGAAAAAAATTCGTCACAATTTGACAATTACTTCTTTTTATCATACAGTCTGATAAAGAAAAATTTTTATTTCCTTGTTAACCGCACTGGCAAAATTTTTGGTAAATGGAGAAAATAAAAGTTCTAAAAAACCATCGAAAAAAATTGAACAAAAAACCGTGCTCAAAATGCTATAGTTTTTCTTAACGGTGGGAGCCATCTTTTTTGGCGAAAAAACCCCAAATAAATAATTGAAAAGAATTACGCTCTACCACTTACATCAGGGCTATTGAAAAGCGTCATAAGAGATTGTACGCCGGCCAGCGTAATCAATTTAAATTAAAAAGTTCCAAAAGGTGTCAGGAATTCTGCTACCTTCGAAGGATTAGCCTTGGAATGGTATAACGATGGTAAAAAGGATGGAACACGGATGGCACACGGATGGCTTCGAACAATTGGCTTCGACAAGTAACCCAATGCGGATGTCTAACCGACAACGACATCGAATTGACTCCCTCAACCGTCTGTATCATAACTCCACCACCTCTGGTTCGAATTAGGGGAGGGTAGAAGCGGCCCCCAGACCGTAAGTGCTAAAACCCTGTATCTTCGAATCAGACCATCAAGGTATAGTATCACCGATTTGTATATATATACCTCATGCTCTGCTGTTGCAGTGATTGTAGTTGAATTACGACCGGGTAGACACTATTGCCATGCGCACATGCATCTATATATAGGCTGCTGTTATTAACGTGCTGTATAAGTTTTATCATATCAAAATATAATTTGCGTGGTCATTTATGCAATCAGCGAAAAACATTTCCATTTATTTAATACTTATCGTGTCTGTAGTGCCTCAGCAATAAAATTGTTCTTCGACATTAGATTTAAATAGTGATCTGTTTAGTTCAATGATATATATTGAACGCCATATAGCTGCGTCATTAAATTTGGAAATGTATGTTTGATCAGAATTTACATGGTCTTCTCCGAGTATAAGAGAAGGCTGATTTCAACACACATTTATCTTTCAAATGTTCTACTTACAAAAATATGGGATTTTAAAATTCGTAGCACCAGAAACCTACTGTATGCTCAAGTTGTGATCTTACCCATTTTTGTTATTGTGATATTGCATGCAAAAGACTCAATTGGATTTATTTAGAAATAAATTTGTGCATATAAATGTAATTACACTCAAAAGCAACTTCAAGATCTTCCTCGACAGAGTATGAGTAAATATTATTCGATGAAATGCGAACAAAAGCTCGCGAATGGGTTCGAATAACTTTGATTTAATCTAGCGTGTATATTTATAATAATTCTTACCCCAGACAAAAACCTATGGGGTTTGTGACAAGGGCAATTAGGTTTGACCAAAAACTCGTTGACTTGAGACATTTTGCATTGGCCACCAGACTATATATGTTTGCTATCACGCGCTTGCCACTTAAATTGTTTAAGCGGGCTTTTCTCTAGCCTATAATTAATTCTAAAACATGAAAATAATTCAGAGCAAGGGAATTATCGTTCAGCTGCGTTGTTTATTTACCGCCACTTTGCCTTACCACCAGACCGCGTTGGCTATTACACTCGCCCTATTTTACCCGTTTTTAACTGAATGAGCTTTAAGAAATGGTTAAACAATATAAACCACTAAAAATCGTAGATGTGTCAATTAGACATAAATGAAAAGGGTGAGACGTTCTCTGACTAAAATATATTTATTTGTTTACGAGCTTTCGGCCACCTGAGTCTGTAGCCTTCAACGGGTATATTTATAATGATTGCAGTAAACTGTGAAAGTGTGAAATGAAGCTAGATATGACGTGTATACATGTGCACTGTGAAATACGATAAGGTGATACTATGTTTTCTTTATTAAGTGGGTACATGACGAAACATTTGGAGATGAGAGGGGATGGTTAGGGAATTCAGAAATTGTAATGAGCCTTTTCCCCATTGACAGTTATTGCAATTCTACACCTCTTCACATAAAGAATTTGTTTGAGACTATGGTCGGAGAATTCACTTCAGGTGTTTTATGAAGACCAGATTTTAGATAAAAACTCACTATATGGTTGTTCAGAAAGTGAACAGAATACTCAGACTTGGACCAAAATCGTGCTCTCTGTGGACCCAAAATGTCGGATAGTGCATTTCTACAGCAAGCCTCAGCAAACTTTGTTCTTGTACTCTCTTAATTTAAAACATTGGTTTCAAAGATTTTTTTAAATCTTTCAAAAGTTTGAAGAGTTTTTCAGTCTAATAGACTATAATTATAGAAGTAATAGATTGGATACAGATTGAGGGATACTCTTTCAGTGTTCTAATTGATTGAAATATGTCACTCACTTAGATTACTTTTCAATAGAAATCGTATGATCCTTAAAAACAATCCCAAAAAGATTGAAAATTCAATCCATTAGATGGAATTTTCAATCGTTTGAATTAAGAGGGTACTAAAAAATTTTGATTTAAAAGATCTCTCTGCTGGCAATTCTAGTTCGCCTTCCTTAACTGTATTTTAACACCTTAAGACTGGGTTATATGCTTATCTCTACTGCACCCAGCGCTCTCACAACTAATTTCCATATCCTTGTTTCTAGAGGGGGAGGGTGGTTGGGAATTAGCCGAACAATAAAATTTTGAAAGGAATGCATAATAGCTATCCTCATTATGCCTAATACCACCCCCATAGAAACAGCAAAAATCTGGGTAAATTTCCCCAGATTGTGAGAGCGCTGACTGCACCATTAAAGTTTGATCCATTCTTTAATTACTGTTTACATTAGTTAAGCTGCGGGAAGGCAAATATCTAAGGGAGTTAAATCAATTAATGTCTGCGTTATGCTTTAATAAGCATGTAGGCAATTTGAGAAAAGTACCGAAAATTTGAAATAAAACATGCTCTTTACATACAAAACTTGGACTAAATTTGTTTGTTCATGAAACTTTCAGGAGAACTTTCTTCCGTGCGAAAGAAAACATACTCCAAAAAATGACTGGATTAATATAAGAATCATTTTTATTATGGGGGGCACTGTACGTAGCAATTTGACTCCACCTAGATCTCACGCCTCAGGAAATTGGTAGCATTTTCGACACTTGTTTGAAGAAAAATATATCTGAAAAAAGCATGTAATTAAAGAGAGTTTTCTAATAAAGTCAAATCTAATAAAAAGTCTTTATTTGAAAAGATGGGATTGCGCAATCTGGCATCTTCTCAAAGATTTCATTACGGTACGGCCGTTCAAACACTGGACACTATGTTGTTTACAGAACATTAAAAAACAGAAATTTTCCAGATATTGTTTGAACAATACATAAAAGAGTATGTACTTAATTGAAAGTCGTGTTTAATGAATGCCTGTAAACAGTCTCGCCTCTGTGCCTATATGTGTGCAAGCGAATCTAGTCAGTGATCGAGACCTGTTCGTTCTGGAAACAAGACATACCAGCTCTCGCACAAACATGGCGAAATCGACAGCAGTAACGGTTCTGCTTGTGGTATTCCTTGCTGGACTACTACAGATTACTGTCGCAGGTACTGTTTTAGATATTCTATATCAGAACCATCCTCAGAGATATGATAAAAACTCCATTCGTGTATGTTAGATTCGTTTCAGCTTTTTTAAGCATTACACGTTATCTAAACATTTGAAGAAAAAAATGCACGCAGTCGCGCCTATAATTATTAACATGCAGTTACCTATATCAGTCTAGATAAAAATCGTTTTTCCTAACTCGAATTTACATGCTACGGTAAACACAAAACTGCCCACTTCCCATGTGAAGATTTCAAACCGATTTACGGATGTGCAGACTTTTCATTGTGGAACATTATGGAAACAGTAGGAGAACATAAAATTTATTCTTTTTTGCAGCTGGTCGTACACCAATTCAAAAATCCATAAATGAAGAAAGAACTACAATGTACATATATATTGACAAATTAAATATCTGTTAAAGTTCGGTTTTTTCCTTTTAATCAAATGGAATGTTTTCAATAGAATGGGTAATAACGGCGATTTGTGAACCTTCTAGTTTCAGTATGTACGTTGTAAAATTTATTCTAGTGCAGTAAAAAACAGCCTTAAGGTTCTAAAACATAATAAGCTAAAATTTAAAACACACTTTTATTTATCTGAACGTAAGTTTAAATACTAAATATATGCAGTTAACACTTGTGGTTTTCCAGGTTGAAATATTTTAATTTAGTTTGGGAATGAACGCACAGTTATTTCATATTCTAGGAATCCACACCTTACAAACTGCGCGGGTTCGTCTATAGATATGGCCCGAGTTAATAATGGTCCTAATAAAATTTAATTAGTAATGAACAAGTTCAGACATGTCAAGCAATAATAAGAGATAATAAAACTCGACCAAAAACAGGCACGGGCTTGTGCATTCCACGAGATTAACATAAACTAACATTTTATCATTAAAAAACTGAACGAAAAAGACTTTGAAATACACTCAATTAACTTTGTTTGCTTTTTCAGTTGATTGTCGGCTAAACAATATTTGCCGATATTAAATCAATATTTCTATTTTAATCAAGAATAGATCACCTTTTTTCACACGACGGTGAAGTTTTTAGTAAAAATGTTTAACTGCAATAAGCAAATATTTGAACGACGACAATTTATACATGCACAACGAAGTTAAACACGAATTTCATTTTAGTCCAGCCTGCCAAACCTCAATCCTCTTCGCAACCAAAATCTTAACCGTTACCGTAAATTTGTAGCCAATGGTCGAATCTTTCCAAAAATGTTACCAAAAAAGCACACTACAGAATAAACTCTATCCCCTCCCCGTCTTTCAGTCGTTTAGTCATTTGAACAATCCTCGCAAAAACTGTTGTGGAAATTTACTTTCACAGTCTGATATCGTAGCCGCTGAACGAAATTTTATTACGTTAGTTACGTTTCGTCTTTAATTTAAGACACATTCAGACTACATAATCTTGAATTTCATGAGGATTTAAAAATACGACCTATACTTGTTATGTATTTACAAGATGTTTACACGACACAATTAAGACACAAAAATTATTCAAGATCAAGTGAAGAGCTAAAAATCTTAATGAATTTATCCTAATATAATCCAACAAAAATGTACTGTGAATTTTGTATAGCCTTAAATAAGGGTCTTTAAGGGGGTGAGGGGTGTTATTCCCATTTCCAAGCCCAAATTTTGACTAAATCCCATCGTTCAAAGGCAGAAATCCCATAGTCCTAGTGGCTGTCTTGCTCACAACTTAATCCCATTCCTAGTTTTTTGGCCAATCAATCCCAGTCCCAGTGTATGGAATCCCCTTTTGCCAGCAAAAGATGGGCAATTCCCGGTAGTAATTCCGTGTTCTCAGTTTGGCGAGTATAAATCTTAATCCAAGCCCTAACCGAAACCCTAACCCTAACCAACGTTTTATTTGTCATGTTTTAACTTTGATAAATTGAAGATTTAAAGATTTGATTAAAGTTAGGGCTTGGATTAAACAAGTACCGAGAACACGGAATTATTACCCAATTCCCAGCTCTTATTTACCCCAGCTTCAGGACCCTCTTCAGACCCTAATATATAGTTACTAATGACTAATTTCCAGAGTATCATGTTGAAAATCAGCTCAGAGATCTTACGTTGTACTGTCGGGGGAAAACGTACCACCCTTACACAGAAATATGCTGTGGTGGTGAATTATTCAAGAGACAAGGACATCACGACGCCTGTTGTCATGGAAATCCGTATGCTAGCGACAGGCTAGTGTGCTGCAATGGACTCATCTTACCCAAGACCACGGCCGGATGTGACATCCCGAGTGTTTGCCGACTATCTCCGATTAGGTTCCTAACAAAGGCCCAGGCATGCTGCGGCGGTGTTCTATACCCACTTAGCAAGGCGGAAACTCACGGTTGCTGTAAGAATGTGGCGCCATTCAAATACGACAAGGAAATCTGTTGTTCTGGCACGGTGCACCCAAAACGTGGAAACGACACGCAATGCTGCGGCACGCGTGCTTACCAGTCGGACACGCAATTGTGCTGCGCAGGCGAGATTAGCGAGAAGACACGCCAAGGATGTCCACGATTAAACGCTACTATGGTGGATATTTGCAAAAAGTCCCCCGGCCCACGCTTTTTCCCGAAGGCAGGCTATGGATGTTGTGGAGGCCAGGTGAGGTTGTTACTCACATGGTTGTCCTGGAGGGGAGGGGGATGTATAGAAAGATAACTGTATATGAGAGACATCTGTACAAGAGAGGTGTCTGTATTAGAGAGATGTTTGTATTAGAGAGATGTTTGTATTAGAGAGATGACTGTATTAGAAAGATGTATGTATTAGAAATAGGACTGCATTGGAGGGATGTCTATATCACAAAGATGTCTGTATTAGAAAAATGTATGTATTAGAAAGATGACTATCATACAAATTATTAAACAAATGTCGTTATTAGAAAGATAACTGTACTAGAAAGATAAGGGCATTAGAAAAATGCTTTCATCAGAGTGATGATCACAGAGATATTTGTATTAGAGAGATATGTGTATCAAAGAGAGATATCAGAGACGTCTGTATTAGAGATATTTCTTTACTTGAGAGAAGTCTGTATTGAAGAGGTGTCTTCTAGAGTAGCTGTTCTTATTTGAGAAACGTCTGTATTTCACATGTATCTTAATAAGATGTCCGTACTGAAATGATGCTTGCATTATTAACATGTCTGTATTAGACAAATACCTATATTAAAGAAGATGCAAAATTACATTATTTACAATTGTTTCAGCTGTTCACCAAGAATGTCGCAATAAGTCAAAGGCTTGGTTGCTGTATGAACAAGTTTGTTTACAGTTCAAGCGATTACAAGTGTTGTGGTGGAAATCTGTATCAGCGTGGCAAGGACATGTCTTGCTGTGGTAACCAGTATTACAACCGACAAAACTTCACTTGCTGTGGTGATAAACTGACCAAGATTCAAGGAAAGAGCAGACAAGTGTTTTGCTGTGATGATAAACCTTATGACTTCTCGCGGGCCACGTGTTGCCAAGGAAAGGTAAAAACAGCAGTAATCGTACAGTAACTGTAAATGTGTAATTTCCAATTGAATTTGAATAATTAAAAGGTTCTCTACTCTGCAGATAAAAAAAACCTGTACAATCTAAGAAACTGTTTAGTCCGAGCTCTCGCATAAATAAAACCGTTTGGATAAGCATGACCAAACGAAGACAATGATGAGACAGAATTTGATCCCAGTCAAACATAACACAGCGCGAAGTTGCATGGCGGCATAGCTGCGATAATTTCAGCAGGGCTTAAAAGGAGGTCCTTATTACTCTGTACAGTGCGACTCACGATATTACTTGTATGAGATATTTATGCCGTACGTATTCAAAATGAGCATTGCTATTCATTAAAACTTACGAACATCAAAACAAAGTTGTGAGAAGATCTTTACGATGTTGATATTTGATGTTAGTCACATGACTGAAAAATGGCGTTGTTCCATATTTGGGGTGGACCACGCTATTAGTTTTAAAAATATGATAACACGACAGGACGTCGTTTTTAACTTAATTGGAAGTGGAAACGACATTCTTTAACAAAAACAACATAGTTAACAACAAGAGAATGTTTTAGCTAGAAAATAAACGAACTTGGTGTCAAAGTTGATGGGTTTTTCAAAGATTACGTGGAACGGTGGAAAAGAGGGATTCTGGACTTCTAAAATGGATAAGAATGGAAGGTATTAGGCGTTTGAAGGAGAACTGTTCGTAAATTATCATGATCAACGTCTATCAACATTTTGAGAAAGTTTGCTTTGCCATATATCTTCAAAACTAGCAATGATGGATTTCTGGTAAGCAATAATAATTCTAAAAGTACCTCCACTGGTGTCGTGGAATAAACGTTTGGAACTGGATTGAGGAAAAAAAATGCTTGAGAGCACAAGTCGAGAAAGACAAGACAGACAAGTCGAGATCAACATGATAATTCCCTAATGCTGGAAAAGGAACTTCTGATGAAAGGTTTTAGGTACCTGCCAAAGAAGTGGTAGAACGATCATTTAGATCTGTATTATTAGCAACCAACATGTCTTCATATGTGCCTAAATGTGCAAAAGAGACCTCTGATCCCTATTTCCGCTGTTACCAGCAGAACTCGTTTACTTTGCCACTTTTTTGTTGACTCCTTAGCCTCGCTGGTCACATACCATCATTGAATATCAATAATCTAACCCATGCATACATTTTCCAAACTTTATCATGCTGATTTCGTCTGCCCGTCAAAAGGACAAACTTCTGTTGTGCTCTCAAGCATTTTTTTGCCTCAGTCCAGTGCCAAACGTTTATTCCACGACACCAGTGGAGGTACTTCTAGAATTATTATTGATTACCAGGTCTTATCGTGTTATCATATTTTTAAAACTAATAGCGTGGTCCGCCTAAAATATGGAACAGCGCCATATTTTTTCAGTCATGTGACTAACATCAAATATCAACATCGTAAAGATCTTCTCACAACTTTGTTTTGATGTTCGTAAGTTTTAATGAATAGCAATGCTCATTTTGAATACGTACGGCATAAATATCTCATACAAGTAATATCGTGAGTCGCAGTGTAGAAAGAGTTGCAGAATGGAAAGTCTCAGCGATCAACATTCAACATAACACCCTGATCTATTACGACTTATGAACACAATTCTTTATTAAACAATGGGTAAATTTGGGATGGAAGTAGTATAGAAAGTGTCGGGGCTCAACATTCAACAAATTATTCTGATCTTATTAAGATTTATGAAAACAATGCAACCACGAGGTATGGCTGTTGCGCAGACAAGACCTACGACGAAAGGACAGCAGTATGCTGTGGAAACAGGTTGACAGAAAACCCAAAAGGATATCTTGGTTGCTGTGGTTTTGATGGCGATAAAGGCGAGGTTTACGACTACAGAAAACAGACATGTTGTAATAGCACGGTGGTCAATTACAAGGATGGCAAAAATTGCTGCGGACAAAAGATTTTTGATTCAAGAAAGAATATCTGTTGTCGTACAGCTGATTGGAATAGGTGACTGGACAATGCATCGGTTGATATTTGCGTCGCAAGTGAAGCGTTCCCAAAATATTCGACCAATTCATTTGCTCAAGTTTAGCTGAAGCAAATGAATTGGTGAAAATATTTTAGGAACGCTTTTATTGCCGTGACCGTAAAATGCTAATCTCGACTGGAAATCATACACATGCATTTCAAAATTCAAGCAGGGAAGAGTTGAGAAAAATTCATCATCAATTGTAAGTCCTCCGTTAGGAATCGATCCTATGCCTTTTCGATGCCTTTGCAATTCTCTAGCCACCTAGCTGGCACTACTATTATCACTCTAAAATACACATAAACTAGAAATTTCTAACAGAAAGGGAATGCTGTGAGGTATAGAGTATAGTAGTTGCATTACCTTAAACTCGTGCGTGTGCATAGCTATGGTTTTATAAAGCCCGCTGCAGAACAATGAAAAATATCCTTAAATCCTCTTAAATCGAGTATTAGAAAGATTACTACACCACTACTGACCAATTCCTTGCGGATTCAGAAGATCATCTCGAATGATAAATATTTTCAAATCGAGTGCCGTCAAGAATATATTGCCGCTCGCTTCGCTCGCAGCAATTATGCTTGCTGTCGTCAGCTACCTCCGTAGGTTAATGGTCGGATCATTGCAGCGACAACGCAAAGACGTAGGTTCGATTCCTGCCGGAAGACCTATACACAACAAAAAATGAACAACCTGTTCTGGCCTAACGAAAACAGCATTGAACAATGTTTTGCTGCCCACATTGTTCAAGGTTGTCAACAACACTAAACAAGTTGTTGAGCCGGAACTAGCCTGCAATCAGGTGTAACAATGTTGAACAATATTGTTGACAACCTTGAACAATGTTGGCAGCAAAACATTGTTCAAGCCTGTTTCATCAGGCCAGAATAGGCTGTTCATTTTCTGCTGTGTAGTTGGAGATGAATTTTTCTCAACTCTTCCTGGCTTGAATTTCGACACGTGTTTGATTCCCAATAATTGAGATTACGACACATTTACCTTTTAGAGTTTATCAAACATAGAGGGAACAACCACAAAGTCATAATTAGTTTCCTTCATTGATATACACACGAGTGTGACTAGTAACCGGTAACCTAGCATGTGAGTAGTAATAAAGTAGAAGGGCAGAAAACTAAGGACTATACTTTCTAGAATGGTCTACACTCCTGTAGTTCACGTCCTCAGACAACTTTTACTCTGCAATATTTTTGCCTTATTTTCAGTCCAAGCTTGCAAGCAAAAATATCTCAATACTCGGATTGTTGTGGTGGAAGGCAATACGACCGTCGAAAACAAGTGTGCTGTTTTGACCAGTACACTTACAATGTTGCCAAGGAAACTATCGCTGATCAGAACGACGAATACAGCGTTGGCTGCTGTGGAGCTAAGGCCTATGATAGCCGAAACGCGACTTGCTGTAACAGACAACTATATCATGGCAAAAAATTGTGCTGCGGAAATAAGGTAGGGTGGAGAAAAAAAGATGGGCACATGCGTGCGTTTAAATCTCGAGTAAAAATCGTAAAGATGTCAAAATTCAAGGTTATAATCTAGCTGATTTGACCGTGGGTCAAAGGCCTGGAACTAGCTACCAAATAGAAATCCATTTTGCTGTTGTTAATCACTGACATCTTTTGTTTTCCTTTGTGAAACTTTTTGAAACCTAGTAACTGTCTTTAATAAAGAAAATTATAAGTCTACCAGAAAATTTAAAAACAAGGTAAATTATATTTCATAAGAAATTTCATAATCTGGATCGAAAAATGGATTTCTACTTGACAACTAGTGCCAGTACTTTTCCATGTTTTCAGATCAACTGGATAGTTAGTAACTGTAGGTTCTTCAGCAGGAATCGTAATTGAAAAATGAAACTCTATTTTGAGAGATTGGCGGAAATGTTACAATGTTTTCAGAAATAAACTTGTCCTACGATGGGGCAGGCTTATCATCTGGATTAAGTTATTAAAATAACCGCCATAAAACATTAAATTATTCCCAACAAATAACCTGGAATATAATGTCAAATGGTGTCAACTCTAGTATTTCTAGCGAGTTATTCTTATTTATCGGGGGAAGGATAAAAAAAATTTGGTCATGTTTTAAATAATTTAATTCTCTTCATAGGGAACTTTACATTTTCATAGAATATGATTTGGGGAGGGAACATTTTTACAACCAATGCTGCACATATTCAAATAACACAACGATTACACAGCAACTCGCATGAATAACTTGTCGCAGTGCTGGTGAAAACAGGATTGAACAATGTTACTTACTTGTTGTTCACAGCTATTAACCAAATTGTTCAGCACTGTAATACCCGCCTCAGGGTCAACCATAGTTAACAAGAATATATTCACCGAAAATCACTGAGGTGTTTCATAATTGATTTAGTATAATCACATGGGTGAAAAATGACCAAAAAAATACGTTTTATATTTCAAAACAGCATTTTGTCACGTTGACAAAACTACGTTATGTGTCCTAGTCACCTCCAGGGCAATCAATCCACTCGATCCGAACCTTGTAACCTTGTACTAAGGTTATTATCAGATTATCCAATAAATTATTGGAATTATCACGTTTTGGGTTAGGGTTGGAGTTTGGTTCAGGGTTCATTTTGTATGCAGGAAATGACAATTCCAATAAGTATTGGAATTACCAAACGTTGTAGCCAGTAATTCCACCCATGTGATTATAACAATGCTTATTATTGTTGACCACTATAAACAATGTGGGTATAGTAAAACATTGCTCCACCCAGTTTTACTGAGGCCAGTAATGCTATCCAGTGCATAGTGGTCTTTTATCCTGTCTTAAAATGCTTTTAAACCCAATAAAACTAAATATACTTTAGCCAAATTATAAGCTCCCTCCTTTAACTTTAAAGTGCTGCACACCAACTATGTGCGAGTTCAGAAACATGAGCAACTAACGCATAGCCAAGTGGATGCAGATGTGGGAACGAACATGTGCTTTCTGTTTTCTAGATTTATTTCGTTAATCCTAGAAAATTTGCCTGCTGTGGAAACAGGCAATACAATGATAGCTCAGAGACATGTTGCGATGGAAAGCTTCTTCCTCGTAACTCCGGGAAGATGTGTTGTAATAATGTTGCCGTTAGAAAACCTCCTAAAGCAAAATACCCAATGTGTTGTGGAACACGTGTATATGATTACACAACACAGGTAAGATTAAATGAACTCGATGCATACATGTAGCAACCATGTGGGTGGGTCGTATGCATATTCTGTCACTGTTACGACTTCATTGCAGTTACCACGCCTTGAATTTAACCCACACCATGTCGGTTCTGCTCCATTACGCTCCACTTGATTATTTAAGTGTTGTAGATTGTTATAATATCATTTTGAATATGAATGATAATATGAGTGCACGTGTTCAAATCTTCAAACTCTTGTTTTACGAAATAATTACCTGCGTGAACGCGTCCAATAACTACGCTCCCGCGCTTTTTTGTAAAATGGTTGGTTGTAGGGGCAATGCGATTCAAAATGTGTTAGCATAGTTCTACTGTGTACCAATTATAAAGGGGAGGGGGGTTGCTTATTAGTCAGGTTTGATTTCATTACCACTACCGTTTACAGACCAAGAATGCATGTGATTGGTTAATCGGGTGGATTTAGCGCAACATGGTTGGATTATGATCGCAGTGATAATGAAAGTCAGATGTGAACCTGTGCACTTTACAAGGGGGGAAACACTGGCTGAGATTTGGGGCAATGGATAGGAAAAAGAATTAAGCAATTGTACTTCTGGGATTCAGGCTTTCTAATACCCTCGTTCCCTTTCGCGTCCCTACTCTGTTATGTGTTTGTAATAGCAGCTTGCTTGCCTAAATGCGTAACCAATATCAAATTTTCTCGGTAAGCCAATCACTAAACGTTCCGGTATGATGAGATGCAAATCACTCACGATGCTGCATGCAGTAAAATTGGTCATTATCACTCTTCAGTTCTTTGTTCTAGGATTTACTCTAGGCTTATCAGGAGACGAAGAGTCTAGACTTATTTTTAGACAAAAAATTAGAAAGGACTGAATTAGGTATACCTTGAACAAAGAAGGTATAATAATTGACCAGTAAAGCTATAGTAATGTTTAGTAAACCAACACGTGAACAATATCTGGATATATAATATATAGATTAGAATTAATTTGTCACCTATCGGTAGGGTACTGAAGATAGGCTAAAATGTATTAATTGTAGTCGAAACAGTACTAGACAGAACAATGATACAGCGACCTGGTACATGTCTGGCTGGTTAGAACTCTCTTCCAGAAAGCCTAAGGCAAAAGGATCTATCACTGGTACGATTTAGATAATTGCTACTGCACTTCTACCACAACGCTACAAGGGCAGTCTACGATGTGGACGATGTTAGAACAGGGAGGACTGTTTGCCCAAAATGTAACACATCGCGCAAACTCAAGCAGCCATTAACGTGCTGCTATTAGTAACATGTTCAGTAACAGTTTCAATTTATATGTTAGTTATGTTTTTTTCCTACACAAGGGCCCACAGTAATTGGCTTTAAGCTGTTGTGGTGTCTCGCCTTTTTGTTGTTGTTTTTGTTTATGATTGCTTTGTTCAACCACGAAACGTAAGGCTTGTGCACCTTCTCCTTGTATGTGTGGTCTACATATATGCAAGGTTTCTGAATGAATTTCCTACTTTCCAAATTTTGGCTCTAAATTTAAGCTACAAATGACGACATGCGTTTTTCGACGCTTGCGCTTTGGGGTTGAACAGAAATGGTTGCGTACATGTTGCTTGTTTGTGTAATTATAGGCGAAGCTAAATAAATAAATAAATAAAGCCATTGAGAATAGAGCAGAGCAGAGCAGAATAGAATAGAATAGCATATAATGATGCTAAGAGACTTAGGAAAAGGCGAGAAAAGGGGTTTCAGAAAGTTATAACGCCAAGCCATATACTTCTTACGTAAGTCGAGAAGTGCTAAAGAAAATATCAATGGGATTTAACGAAGTGAAAATAAGTGTTAGGCATTTTACCCTGCTTTGGACGTCCTAATTATAAAACAAGATGGCGGATGGCTAGTGTCATGTGTCCTTCGATATTTAAGCAACAAAGCATGCTACAAAAAATTTCAGTAACAACGGATATCGCAATTATTTACAATCTAAAAAATAGCTAAAAAATAGCTATATTGCCATATCCCTTAAAGGGATATTGCAATATATTTTTTGATTGACTTATTACCAAGAATTATTTAAATAACTCTAAAATCCGTTGTTAGATTTTCAGTAGCATGTTAGTTTCTGAATTACTGAGCGACAAAGACACCAGATATCCGCCATCTTGTTTTGTAATTAGGTCTGTTTTAATGACGTCACAACCAGGGAGGAAAGTATAAAACATGCTGTTAGTTGTTTAATCCCTATGAAATTTTCCAAAAACTTTTCAACTTATGTAAGAAGTATATACATACAAATCCAGCAATTTTTAACACTGCACATCTTTCCTATGTGCTCCATAAAGTAAACAAATTTTACCCTGGTTTTTGAATATCCAAGATGGCGGACGGCTTATCTCCTTGTCATATATTTCAAATATTTCAAAAGCTAGGCATGCAGTCAAAAATTTAAAAACGGATTTTAGAGTTATTTCAATAGTTTTTAGCCATAAGGCAATCAAAAAATATACTGCAATATCCCTTGAAGGAGAATAGCTTGCTAATATGTTTGTGTATGCAGGTGTGCTGTAACGGTACCGTCTACCCTTCATCGAATTACACATGTTGTCGGGACCACGTTTATCAACACAAGGGTTCGGAAAAGATGTCATGTTGCGACGAGAAAGCATACAATGTCTATAAACAAGCTTGCTGTAGAGGGAAACTCACAACAATGGCGGACGCTTACCGGACCGGCTGCTGTGGAGACACGCCGTATAATTTCGACAAGCAGGAATGCTGTGATTCAAGAGTTATCTCAAAGAAGGAATACGTATGCTGTAATAGACAAGTTTTTGCAAGGAAAGGCAACCAGGAGCTAGCATGCTGCGGTGAAAAAGCGCGTGATTTGTCCAAAGGTGAATGCTGTCAGGGAACATTCCATCCTGGAAATCCAAACAAAATGTCTTGTTGTCGCAACGAAACATACGATGCTAATATACAGGTACCTATGTAATATTTGTGGCTGTCTTTTAGTTGAGTTACTCCTATATGGTGCTGATGTGTATACTGTATATCATATATCAAAAGTATTTTTCACCTTTAACCACGGATAGTCAAAGAACTAGTAAAAGAGCTCTTTACAAACTTTATATTTATATTATTTCACTGCGGACTAAAGGAAAGGTTAAACGGGGATGAATACAAGTTGGCAAGACTTCGTATTTACATATTTCAAACAAGAACAGCAATGACTGTGAAACTATCGACGTTTAACTTGTGTGAAATTTTTAGATGGAAGAGCTATTAATAGGTCCTCTGGGTGAGGGGTTTTTATTATTGAAAGGCAGGAAAGAAATTAGCCATTTCGCCTCATCGTGCTATAATATAGAGAATCTGTGACCACTGATTTTGTAGAGATGAGGTCCAGTTTCTCTCATAGGCTTTTAAAACTTTTATAAGTATATGTAAATTGCAGTGAGATATGTAATTGCAGTCTGAAGACTCTGCGACTCCTATAGATCTAGTGACCGTATCGCATGTTTATTTTTTTATGGCGATAGTATTTTCAGAGCCCAGATGCAACCAAGTCAATAATGTATTGGTGACATATCTGTAGATAACTAAATGTGTGCCGAAATTATTTTCCTTTCAGACATGCTGCCTGGACAAAATTGTTTACCGAAACGAATCACTATGTTGCGACTGGAAGGTCGTCAAAAAGACTGGGCCGACTCAGCGATGTTGTGGTGAAAAAACATACGACAGCAGTTCGCATTTATGTTGTCGCAATTACCTCAAGGCAGTCATACATAGTATACATCCACGCAATGGTGCCAAAGACCTATACTGCTGCCAAGACAAGCCGTACCATTATTCAAATCAGACTTGCTGTGGTGGTCGAATATACTCCAGAAACGAACACGTTTGCTGCAGTAACAAGGCGTACCCTACCAATGGAACGACGCTGACGTGCTGTTACGACAAACCTATTGATCCCACCAAACAACTGTGTTGCGCCGGGAAAGTCTACCCAACGGACGGCAGTAAGACCCTCAGATGTTGTGGAAACGCGATGTACGATAGGGAGAAACAAATATGTTGCAACAGAAAGGTAAACGTTCTTTAAAAGGTTTTTAAAACAGGTTCACTTATAGTGGTTGTGTTGACACCTCTATCCTGATCAGAACCACCTTAAGAAAGAGTTCACTGATTAGACCCCATTCCCCACGGGGAGAGTATATGTTCTTACATATCGAAAATCCTAGGATACTGAGCCGAACTACAAGTTATAACCAAACTGAAGCAGGTCTGTGGTCAAATTAACCAAAGAAAGCTAAAGTTACAAATGAGGCAATTCAATTCAACCAGGAAGATCATGATACAATAATACCCATTTTAGTTTGACCAAAAAATGTTTGACAATGTTATTTTATTCATTTCATCTGCTCAATGCAATTCTACGTTTTAAAAAACTATAAATACGACAAAAAATGAAAGTTCCCCCTTATTACAAGTTTTAGCAAATTTGTGACTGAATAATTTTATCTAGCTCTAGTTTAATGCGTAATTGTCGTTGGCTAAATGTTGTGTTAAGAATTTAGAGAAACCTGTGCTTGAAAGAATCACAAAACTTTTATTGAACTTAAAACAGCCCGATCTCGACATTACCATGTTTTAGAGCAATGTTTGTTAATTTCAAAATGGTTTGCCATGTTTGTACTCAATGGGGGTAAGGTTCTGTAATTGTCACAAGCATTTGTGGAACCCCTACTCACGCAGCATTTCATCTTGAGCCTGTACCATGACGCCCCCACCCCCCGCCCTTTTTGTCGATAGAAAGGTTCTGTCAAGACGAGGCGACGCCAAAGACGACGAACGGACGACGTAGAAATATCGTGGGCATCTCCGTAGATGAATATTCAAGCCATTCTAACCTCGTCATTGGTATATACCAACATTATGAACTCCGTACAAGCTCTCTCCTAAATATGTTATAGCATGAAGGACTGTTTGAACATGGACGATGTTAGAACATGGAGGACTGTTTGCCCAAAATGTAACAAATCGCGCAAACTCAAGCAACCATTAACGTGCTGCTATTAGTAACATGTTCAGTAAAACAGTTTCAATTTATATGTTAGTTATGTCTTTTTCCATACACAAAGGGCCCACAGTAATTGGCTTCAAGCTGTTGTGGTGTCCCCGCATTTCTGTTGTTGTTGTTTTTGTTTATGTTAGCTTTGTTCAACCTCGAAACGTAAGGCTTGTCCACCTTCTTCTATGTGTGGTCTACATACAGTATATGCAAGGTTTTTAAATGAATTTCATATTTCCAAATTTTGGCTCTAAATTTAAGCCACAAATGATGACACGAGTTTTTCGACGTTTGCGCTTTGAGGTTGAACAGAAATGGTTGTGTACATGTTGTTTGTTTGTGTAATTATAGGCGAAGCTAAATAAATAAATATGTCAAGATAATTCTAAGCCGATGAGTTCATCACCAATAGCACTCAGTTAGCGACGTAGCCAGAACTTTCACAGGGGGGGGGGGAGCTCTGTATAAGAAACTAATAATTATGATAGCCAAGGAGTCTTAATTGGGAGTTGCTGTATAGCCAGGGAAAGAACTTAAAGGGATATGGCAATATATTTTTTAATGGACTTATTACCAAGAATTATTGAAACAACTCTAAGATCTGTTGTTAGATTTTTAGTTGCATGTTATAGTTTCTGAATTATTGAACGACAAAGACACCAGCTATTCGCCATCTTGTTTTACAATTAGGTCTATTTTAATGACGTCACAACCAGGGAGGAAAGTATAAACATGCTGTTAGTTGTTTAATCCCTATGAAATTTTCCGAAAACCTTTTAATTTATGTAAGAAGTACATGCATACAAATCCAGCAATTTTCAACACTGCACATCTTTCCTATATACTCCTTAATTAAAGAAAACAAATTTTACCCTGGTTGTGGCGTCATTGGTTTTTGAATATCCAAGATGGCGGACAGCTTATCCCTTTGTCATATCTTTGTCCTTTAATATTTCCAAAGATAGGCATGCTATCAAAAATTTAAAAACGGATTTCAGAGTTATTTCAATAGTTCTAAGCCATAAGCCAATCAAAAAATATATTGCCATATCCCTTTAAACCAGAACATCAGAGCAACGCTAACGAGACCTCCTAAGAAAGAACGTTAAGAGCGTACGACACGAAATCAAACTCTGCTGGTCCTTCCTTTGGAGACCTCACTAGCTTTCATGCACTTTGATGTTCTCGTCCCTGTTCTTTTCGGCGATGGCCGCCATTGTTAATGGCCGCCTGTGTAGTTTTATGCAATTGATAAACTGCAATTGACACTTCGTTTTAATGAACAGGTAATACCAACCAACGGTAAGAACATGCAATGTTGCGTAGAACAAGCCTATGACACAGCCAAATCCGTATGTTGTTGGGGCAATCTTCTACCCAAACTATGGAGCGACACAAAATGTTGTTACAAGCAAGCTTACGACGCTACGACGCATCATTGTTGCTGGCCTAACATCACCGCCCGGCCGAAAGATGCAACAACCCGTGCAACTATCCAATGCTGTGGAGACGTTGCCTACGATTTTCATCAACAGTTTTGTTGTTCCAACAAAATTTACCCGAAGAGGCAGAACGGAACAGCATGAAGCTGCTGCAGCGGCAAGGTCTTCGACAAGGCTAAAGATTTATGTTGCTGGCCTAATGTGTATCCAAATGCTTTGTCCAACAAGGTATGTTGTGGTGGGAAAGCACACGATAAGGACCCTCAGGTCTATAGATGCTGTCGTACAAAGCTTTACACTTTTGCGAAGGAGTTATGTTGTTACAAAGGCACGATTCACCTGAAACTGTATGGGCGTAACACACAGTGCTGTGGTAGCCAAATTTATGACAGCAAGAAAGATTCCTGTTGCAATTACTTGAAAGGACGTTTGTGCTGATTTGAAAACGGTCCGATATTACAAAACGTTTATGTTGATTGATTGATTGATTCATCGATTAATGATTATCAGTTGATTTCATCAATGATTATAAGAATGTTACCAGTTGAGTGACTTATTGTACTGATAGATGAATATTTTAGTGATGCTTTGATTGGTGATTGTTATTCACGGATGAACAGATCAAACTATTGATTAGCCAATTGATTAATCATTACAATACCTAGCTGTGGTAGAACATAACGATTGATTATACTTTTTAAATCATTAATATTAACAGAGGATATTATAATAGGGATTCAATGTCACACTAAGATAAATGCATTTTTTCAAATCGCTTTCCTATGTGGTTTACACTCGAACCTTGTGCTCTATTTCTAGTTAAAGTGCCCCCGCAACGAAAAATTTTTTGATCCAATTTTAAACACAACAGAACAACATTTCTAGATAAGTTAAAATGGCGTTTTCAGTTTCTCACAACCTCGTTTCGTTTTCGAGATATTTAGGTTTTTAAAGTATGTAAATTAGATGTCTCTTCACGTCATTTACTCACGAATAATAAATTATATATCTAAAATAATGAATATCTTTGGATGTAATGGCCAGAACCTTTTCCAACTTTGCACGAGTGTAGTGATTAGGTAAACACACACTACTGTTCACACTATGCTGTTGCCATGGAGATCGTTCGGATGCAAATGTCTTGTATTTGAAAAACAAAAATTTCTTATTTCTCTCCTATTAAACGATATTTACTTCACTGCACATGAAACAATGGTTGTATGTACATTTAGATCGCATTTATTGAATTTAAATTATTATACAGTGTAAAGAAAAAATGAAAAAATAAGATATTTATTTTACAGTTTAAAAGCTTTTATTCCAAAACCGTTTATGTTGCAACAACACAATAGGAATAGTGGTGTGAAGCTACCAAATTATTATAGTCATGCAAAGTGTGAAAAATTTCTGCCTGTTATTTACAGAGATATTCACCATTTGATAAATGTAATTTATTATTCGTGAATAGATGACGTCAGAAACACCTAATTTGCATGTTTCAAAAAACCTTAATATCTCTAAAACGAAACAAGATATTGAGAAACTGAAAACGCCATTAAGGCTCGTATGGAAATGTTGTTCTGTTGTGTTTAAAATTGGATCAAAGATTTTTTCGTTGCAGTGGCACTTTAAAATACAACAGAAATACGATTTAGAAATATCAATATTTTACAATTTTCATTTGTTTGGCCATACACACTCAAATACAATAAAACTTCCTTGTAAATTGCACATGCATCAATATCGGTTACAATTTTGTGAAAACACGTAAATTAAAGAATGTGTATTAACCGCCATGCATTGCGCGTCGAAATCAATACAATTTTGAATCCCATAAAAAACATGTATCATCGTAGAGATACACTCGCTCATTCTAACATATTTTTAATGGGAATGCAATAAAGAAATATTTCTTGCCTGTTTTTTTTTGTTATAGGATGAATTTTCTAGGTAAAATGTAAGCAAAGCATGACGGTTTAATTATCGCAAAGCTTTCGATTTGCAAGCTCGGAAAGTTCTAAGTGCTAATAATGCCATATGTTGGCTGTTTTTCTAGATTCTTAAGACGAGAACGAATCAACAACAAGACATTTAAAAGATTCCCAAACCTCACCTTAACCTCAATTTAGGAGTATTGTAAATGTCTGGTTCTTGATTCGTTCTCGTTTTAAGAATCGTGAAAAACAGCCGCCATTTTGAAAAATGCCGCCATCTTGAAAAATGCCGCCACCTCTCGCCCATCCCCTTCAGCCATCGCCATATGCTTGGAAAATTACCATAGTTAGTTTATTCAATTAATGCTGTTAGCACTGATCAAGATCCGAGTTTACGGATCAAAAACCTTACAATTGTTTCCACAAAATTACACTGATATAGTCTCAAATATACAATACATCGTCTTTATAATCAGATTTAAACTTGTGCACAATTTCCAAATAAAAACGAGCTCTCCAAAACAGACGCGCAAGTAAGTTCATTCCTTTAAAGTTATCCCCTTGATCACCAGCTCAAAAGGTCACCTTAGACTCGATCAACATAATTATAATCACTGCCAGCATAATTATAAGTGCAGTTCGTTTGTGACAGACTCTCCTGGCTCAAACCACGTTCGAAGAAACATAGCGTGTTCTTCAGTCCTTTAAAATACAATGCTATCTCATCAAGCCCATCTGGTCTTATACAAATCCTTCTTCCCCAAACAATCAGCACACCGCTTGATTCTCTCCACTATTGGCTCAATTGTGTAATCAGGTTCAGTCATATCGATGATCTTGGGGGTGTCATCCCCCCAGTCTTGCAAGCGAGCTCCCCAGTAATGATTCATACGCAACATCATATCTGGGCTGTCCCGACTGTGACCACTTTTAACTCCATTGTGATGCACCTGCGCCCATGCGATGGCCGCTGGCTTGTAAATAGGCTTGACAAGTGGGTTCGCGGGCTTAGGTGTTCGCCGCCTAATGCGCGCTATTAAGAAAGGCTCGATCTCGTCATCCACCGGTTTTCCTAGAAAAAGATAATTTTGCATTGTAATCTCGGAAACATCGGCAGAATTCTTGGAATATTCCTCCAGAAACCTTGTCATAAAGTTCTCATTTAGGTCACGTGGGCTAAAAGGGTATTCGTCAATGTCTATCGCAGCTTGCCATGTTGACTCTTTCCCAAATTTCTCAATACAATCTTGATACGCCGCAACTTGCGTGCCCTGTATCGTGTATGGATTATGAACACTCCAGTCAATATACGTGGCGAAACCTGATTGGACAAACGGCTCTATGACGTCACGTTGTGACTCGTCTGGAGTAACGTAGGCATCGTAAATGTACACATGCTGGACACCTGCATAGCGTAGATACGCTAACCACTGAATCATTTCGCGACTAGAGAGTTCAGCTAAGTCATGGCGATATATGCGTACGAGTAAGACCGCTGTCAGAAAGTATGGTGGCTTCAGCGCGTTACCACGGCGACACCAAGCCGTGCAATTGTCATTGACGCCATTTGTGGTGAAGTGAAGTACTCTTTGATGTTTTGATTCCGTGGTCACCTTCCAATCCTTCGACGATATCCCAGCTTTAATAGACGATAAATATTTAACCTTGTCCTTCGAAGATATTCCACCTTTGATGGATGATAAATGTTTAACTGTTGAGTGAGTTTTAGATATCCGGCGCCTCCGACTCTTACGTCGTTGGGGACTTTTTTTAAGAAGACCAGCTTTCGAACTGCTTTTCGATCTGTTCACAGCTGCCATGTCTGTCTTATTTGCATTCATCTCTGTTGATTTATGTGAATAGCGTTTGCCACGACCTTCTTGAGGAAACGCGGAGTCGTTTCTGTAAGCGTGGATAAAAAACAGAGACTTGATAAGGCTTCCCGGTTGATTCCAAACATCAGTCCTCAACGATATCACAAGAAAAAAGTTTGCAAAAGCCAGAGAGATGAGCAGCAGAAAAAATACAACTAATTTCGTCTTTAGTTTGGAAACAGAATGCACACGCTTTCCGACGTTCGACGAAAACATGACGAAGTAAATTCAGCCAACCGCGCCCATCATATGCCAAGGTTCTGAAAAATTAAAACTTAGATTAAAACGAAGACTCCAGCGAAATTTGCAAACGATTCGCCTGATCATTCGACTCTTGTGAACGGCGACAACTTTATTAAATTTGCATGTTTAATCAACATGACAACATTACTGTTAGCGTCCACACATTAGTTCTGATCATTTTCAACAGGATCGCGAAACGCAATGAGAACGATCGAACTGTATTTCAAATACTTAGTCTTAGTGCATTGATAACAGGTTTGGAGTTATGTGATATAGAAGACTGGGAAGAATGCCGAAATTATGTACTGTGGAATATTGTAGTGATAATGAAGTCCTACAGTACAAATATTTCACAAAATAACTTGAAAGAAGCTTCGAGATAAGCGGAAGCCTGGGAATTTGGGCATGCTATGCGGAATTTATACAAGTATCGTTATTTGTTTCGTTGAGATATTAATCGTTTCCATGGTTATGAAGATGGAAATATTCGCATAACATGACGAGCTGGCTTCACTACAGAGAGTAAGATCAACAAATCACATCTTTCTTTTTCACAAAGAGCACATTCAACCAGGGCCAAGGCTACTGGAATGCCACGTGGCTACACGTGCTTATCATTTTCATTATCTAGGATATTCCGTTACTGTCACAAATTCATCCACAATATACATTCAACAAAATACAGTGGGAATGCACACTGTGTTTACTTCGCAGCGATGAACAAGGAAGCGGAAACTCTACATCGCATTAATATATTATATAATTCTTTGGCCAAATTAGGCCAACTCCTCCTGCAATTCAAACTGAGGTTGCTAAATTGCAAGCGTAATTTGACTGCGATGAAAATTTCAATCAGCTTTTAATGATTCGCAGGTGCTTATATAGCGTTCATAAGCGATCTAGTTTGCAATACGCGAGCTCTAATATATTTATACACCCTATGCATTCTACGAAACTAATACATAACGTAATAAAAATACAAAACTAATAAAAACCTTTAGGGTATTTAAATCTATATACGTTGAATGCAGCGGGTCTCAATTAACTGCGGGTATTTTCCTTGTATTTTATACAATATTGGCTCATTTGTGATCTATTGTACCACTTTGTCAAAATTGATAAACGTGATAACTGAAACAATTGCAACTACAGACTGCTGTTTAACAGTGAACGAACTTGGCGTTCGCAAACATTGCCAGCTGGCAGTAAATCGAAGTGTCAGTTTGTTCGATCATGTCACACGTTGCGACGTATGTGCGAAAGTCCAAGAAAATATAACGTGACCGGCGGTCGGCGATGAAAGAAGGAGCTTAACGAGTCAGATCTCATTGCCTCGCAGTCAGACATCACCCGACACATAAAAATTCTGTTCCAACGTGGCTGCATAAAACATTTAAGTTACCTGCATAAATGCAAACACAAGACCGAAGCAAATCCAGCACTCCAGCAAATGCGCACAATTCACCAATTTGAACGAGAATAGACTCTCCTATCACAACTTAACCCAGATCATGCCCATAAAGAAAAGACAAAGCATAGACGTACCTTCAAATTTACATGAAAATCAGCTGCCAATTAATCCACGCAAACGGTGCGAATATTAACAACAATATAATATTATCATATAACTGACCACTGCCCCCCC
Source organism: Muricea muricata (assembly GCA_963855995.1). Lineage (NCBI taxonomy): Eukaryota > Metazoa > Cnidaria > Anthozoa > Malacalcyonacea > Plexauridae > Muricea > Muricea muricata. The sequence continues at coordinate 14,542,058 of OY979720.1, read as the reverse complement.
CCCCCCCCCCTCGTATGCTGTCGCCATGCGGGAAGTCTGGCAGTTAAAAAGGAATTGTTGCACGTATAACGGCATTAATATTTTAAGCCTTATGTCTACATTGACACATAAATAACTAAATTATTCAAAGCAAGAATTGAAGTGAAAAATAAACAAGAAAAACGGCACAGACGGTAGCATTAAATTCCGTTAATTGTCTTTGTATTCATCATTGCCAACTCGAGCCTTCACACGAATGCACAAATGACAATGCGTGATGACAATTACCCAGCAGATAACTTGTGAGAAGCATCCAACTATAACCAGTACTTAGAATTGCTGTAGAAACGGGTAAACAAGTGGACGAGGTCGTCACGAATGCACGGCAAACAGCATGCGTTTGTTTCTGCAAAGTTTCTCTTAGCACAACTAATTAAAACATTTAACAACTAATTAGTCACAGACACAATCTGCTAGTCTCAACGACATTTACGATACTGTTAACACGAAATGTTTACGGCAACATGCAAACTATTGACTTAAAGTCTAGATCATTTCAGGAGGGTATATCCACGCCTTCTTAATGCTGGTGCAATGATATGACCACCGAGTTACGGAAGTTATTAGTCACGGCATCTCACTACCATTAGACAGATTAGTGGTCGGATCATTTCATCGGCGTCGCAAAGGCTTAAGCTCGATTCCTAGAGTTGATGAATCTTTCTCAACTGTTCCCAATTTGAATTTCGTCATATTGGTGATATCCACTCGAGACTATGATCACAAATAATTACACAGTAGAAATTATTCAACATCAGCGAAGTTCAACATACAATAGTCAATGAGGCCCTGTTAGGGGGGTCTTGAATATACCTTATACCTATTATTAAGAGGTCATTTATGCCTTATACCTAAAATGGCAGACACGTTTATACCCAAAAGTACCCCAACAACTCTTGTTTTCTTTTAGTTGCGTTGTACACTATTTCACCCCTTGCAAAAGCATTTACCGGGCTGTTTTCATTCTTTGGACATCACCTGTGACACCAGTGAATTTAGAGAGTCATTTTGCTCGAAGTTTCCAGTGTAGAAGCGAGAATGTGACAGTTTAAGTGCAACTATAATCCGAAAAGCGTGTAGCAGTAACACTTATTTTTAGCAGATTTTATATTCTCACAAATACCGCCGTGGAACTTCAACTCTGCAAATTCAGGTTGAGGCTGTCGAGATATTAAAAGCGACAGTATTGGTAGCTATTGACAAATAAATGCTCCCAAATGCCTCGAATAGCTGACACAAAATGTCTTGTGGTCAGTTTTTGTTATACCTAAAAGTATAACACCAGTGATCATTTATACTTTATACCTAAAAGTTTATCGTTATTTATACTTTATAACTAAAATACTTTGGGTAAATATACCTTATACCTAACGCCCCTAACAGGGCCTCATCAATATACCTTAAAATAATGCAGATAAGGAAATGATGCTACAGGAATACCAGCTTTTTCCCTCGTTACGATATATCCCCGATATTTCCCCAACATTTATCCTGCCATCGATATGGATGTCGACATTTTGCAAGCGTGGACAAGCACGTAAGAATTTCACAACACATCTTTCAAATTCCCCATCGTAGAACAATTAGATATAAAAACGATTTTATGAACTCGAATTCTTTTAAATATGCACGAAAGGAATGTAGTTTTAAAGAAGACGTTTATTTAAAACATGACGTACACATGTCACTTCTTCTTTGACCGACATATCGAACTTCATTACGTTTCATGGCTTTCCGATTCGACAAATAGCGGATATTGTCCGTGACGCTAGTTTTTGGATTCCTTCAACTTCCTTATTTAAAATATCTGGGCAGCGTAATTCCACACGTGGCATGCATATTGAAGAATAGAAGAAATACATGCGAAGAACACCTAGGCAAATTCGCTTCGTCTGAGTAGCAAGCTAGATAACCTTTTTGATGCTTTGCTCCGATCTGTTCGACATGCAAGTTCCAATGGAGGTCAGACGAAAAAATTTTTGCTGACGAAACCCGGGAAAAACAATATTCTCCGACAAACAGTGGACGGAAGTTCGGTGGATCTTCAGCAAACGAAATGAGATCAACTCCTTGCATTTGGCATGATTAAATACCATATCATTCTCCATAACACCATTTCTCAATATCGACGATTATAGTTTGTAAATGCCTTTGTTCACCTTCGATAATTGTTTCTGAAAGACTGGTATCATCGACACATTTCCATCGATCATTGTGAATCGTTCAAAATTTGTCTCAAAAATTGTTCCAAAACACTGTGAGTGAGAGGTATTGCACGGACAGCCTTGCCACCATTTAGATATTTCAGTACACATGCTAAAGTGCATACTTTGGTTTGAGACATTTTGCAAGCAGATGATGCCCTTAGCGCGGTAAGCCATATTCCCCATGAGCGGCAGGCCTACTTTCCACACCGAACCTCCCCCCCCCCACCACCACAAAAACTGAGCGAGGAGAATTTATAGCGGGACAGACGGAGTAATGAATGGCCAGTCCCTGTCTAAATTTTTTTTTGAATACTCCAGAATAGTTCTACTAAATTTGTACAACATTTTTTGAGACAAAACCAGCTTGTGAAACGAAAAACAAGAAATTTGCGTGTAGAAATGCTGGTGTTATTTTGCTGTACCGAAGAGGTTGGTTCAGCCCAGTTTTCTCAGGCCGTTCATTTGTTGTTACGTATATACGTTTACTGCCACCAACCTTTTTAGAATAGGGAATTCAGGGCAGCATTGGTCTGTTCGTGTCCATTCGTCGTATCTTCGGGAATCTGTCGGCGAGAGCGCCGTCTTAGGCACCTCGGACATTGGCCTTCAAGTTTACACTGCTTATGGAACACGGCTTTACATCTGGGACACTGTATGTATGAGTAGAGAAACGATTCAAAATGGGTAAAAATTGTTACGATTCGACAGCTCTGAATGCTTCGAATTAATGATTCGTAAAAAACAAAGTATTGTACGCTTAATATTGTGAAGAAGACCTTGTGTTTTTCCACAAGGGCGGGTATGGAATAAATTTATCACTATCACAACAAAACATATATACAAAACATATATAAAAAAATTGTGTTAATAAAGTTGAACAGTTCCATATCCCCTCTTCAATGTGGCTCCCTACAGTATCGAAAAATGTTACTAGGCTTTTCGAGACACATTAGCTTCAACGACATTTGTTTTTTTTAGATTTAAATATGCCTTACCTTAGATAAGGTATAGCAACTGCACAGAGTTTAAAAAAATCCATCGAAGGAAACATAAGTTAATCAGGGCTAAAATCCATGAAATCATTGCTGACATGACGAAATTTCGACCCGACATGCGAAACGCATTTCGGAAAGAGCTAAACGTAAAAGCATACGAAAACGCGTTTGGAAAACAGCAAATAGTTGACAACATACATACTGCTTACGTTACACAAATTTATTATCATGTACAGAACACTTTCGTCGCAGAAAGATCTCAAAATGCAACTTCTTATGTGACGTTCCACCCGATCCGAACGTTGTAACCCAATAAGATTATAATCAGATCATTGTATCCAATAAATTATTGGGATTATCACGGTTAGGGTTAGGGTCAGGGTACATTTTATATGCCTGACATGACAATTTATGCAGTAACTATTGGAATTATCAAACGTTTTAAGCAATAATTTTACAACGTGCGGACGGCTGGTCGTTCATTTCAAAATATTACAAAGCTCCACACTGCTCTATATAGATCTGCCCTGCAACTGTAGGGAGCCACCTTAAAGTGATAAATTTATTGCATACCTCACCCTAAACAGCACTTCTTTGTTCGATATACCCGCGGGGAAGATGTCTTATCTAGTGAAAGAATATACTTTGAAGAAGAATTACAATTACAGTACCTGTGATGTATAATTCACTTCAAATGCGTAAACTATTTTCGAATCTTTGCAAACTTCACAAATGAACCCTTTCTGACTGCACACCTTAGAAAGAAAGAATCGGCTTGGGGATAAATCCACGCAAACACATTCAGTTTATGGCGAGTCCTTATCTACACTCCTTATCTATGCCATTCCATACTTATAAACAAATATATAATATATACTCAAACACAGAGATAGAGAATGCTGCCACCTGTGCACGCTACTTTATATATTGACGTACAACTACGAGACTATTTAAGCAAATTTTTGCAGCATTGCTCAACTCGGCATGCGGCTGACGATATGCTGCACCACCTGAAAAGATCTACAACACCGGGAGGCCAGGAACAACCTTACGGCGTAAGGAAACCTGGTTCGGGCCAAGATGTTGCAGTAGTGCAGTTCCCCAAAGCAAAAATTCAGTTTTAGTCGTGTAGCCTCCTAGAAGACGACTGACTTCGAGCACTTCACTTTTATACTGTCTGAATGAATACGTTTATTGTTCAAATATTTGCGCGTATTAGCATATTATTAAAATAATCATTTTGAATGATTACCATAATGATATGCTAATACGCGCAAATACTTGAACAATAAACGTATAGAAATATATTCTCTACTAATGCTACGCAATCGTAGAGAATGGACTACTCTACGGTGGGAATCAAACCTACGACCTCAGTGAAACTAACTGTTATTACCAAGGGCTCTGTGAGCTAAAATTACATGACCACAGGACCATACAGACATAACTATTCATAGATGGTGCAAGCCAATAAATAGGCGAAATTTTAAGTCAGAACTGGTTATATCCTGAATAGAATCTACAATTAGATGTATACTATTTCAATAATGCGTGAAGGAATAGGAAACGCTTTAAATTGTAAACATTTTACTTCAACAGGAACACCTCCAGAAACTTGGAGTAAAATGTTTACAATTTAAAGCGTTTCCTATTCCTTCACGTATTTCAAGCTCTGACCAGCAAGGACATTGAGCACTCTATCTCAATCTGAAGAGAAACTGGCTTTGGATATACTATTTCAATAATACAAACGCGCTGTTAAGTTATACTTAAATAAACTACATTCTACATTTTAGCAAATCTTACACAATAGTGGCCAAGAAAATACAAGCTTATTCAAAATGACCTGACAACACGATCCTGTGATCACTTCTAATTCTAGATTCCGCGAAGGATATAACCAGCTTTGACCAAAAATTTCGCCTGTTTCACATATTGAATATCTTTATTATCATAAACAGGTAAAAAGTGTTTTACTTATTTTCTGGTCCATTCGAAAGAGGAATAATGCCTGGATACATATCTCATCAAGCGATGGATAAAAATCTTTGTAAGTGACACAAAATTTCAGCAAGCGTTGAACAAATCTCTCTTGAGGTGGTAAAAATCTTAATATTAACTTGTCATTAAAAGGGAAATGGCAACGAAAATTTTTATTGTATCATTTGAAAGAGACTCTAAAATAATATATAGAAGTCTATTACAAAATTTTTACATCTGTTTTACTTCGGGAGATATTGTCACCTAAACCATCGAACTGTCCGCCATCTTGGATTAATTTTTAACCTCATTAACAATGTTTTGGTGACGTCACAACAGGGATAGGCCATTCAAAGCTTCTCCTAAATTCCTACCACCAATAAAATATTTCTCATGGAGTTAATAATGACCACAAAGGCTTAAAATATAACAACTTTATTGTTTACAACGTTTCGGAGCATTACTCCATCTTCAGGTAATAGATTGCCGTTAAAACCTTTAAAGATCTGCTTGCGCAATTTGTTTGCGCACGCATGCAAAAATGACGTGTCCGAGAAATTTAAATTAACTAAAAGAATTAGAATAAAGTTTCTAGACTACTAAGGTGAAATTAATTAATTAAAAAGTCAACAATATTAACTTGTCCATTCAAGTCTAGTTTGAGTTTTTGAATAAGGACAGCTTCCGTGACTTTTCCTTCTAATGAACCAGTAGTCTTTTTCAGTATTTTGACCGTAAGTTTTGGTTTCTGGCCCTCGTGACATGCTTGATAACGTTTAGAGAAGGCCATGTTCTTATAAGACTTAGCGGTGGGATTCGTTGCAGATCTGTAGTGCTCTTGGAACCGTTTGGATAATGGTCGACTTGTCTCACCAATATAGACACCGTCGTCGTCTTGGCAGAGGTCACATTTGATCGAATAGACAACATCTTTCTGCGAGCAATGGCTTGTAGGTGTTGACGGCGAATTCCGACAGACGTTGCATTTAGCAGTGTCCTTGCAAGCTTTGTCGTAAGGTCTTGATTCGACGAGGAGATTTTTTAGGGAATTTCGGGGACGTTGGATTAGACGAATGTCCAGGTTGCATCGTTTTACCGCTTTCTTTATGTCGTTGGTGAATGCACTTGAGATATAGGGAATGGTAAGAGTGGGTCGAGGCTCACTTTGATGTTTAGGGGTGTTCTTTGGTTTCGACCTGACGTGGTTGAGGTACTCTGGGTTATAACCGTTCCTTTGGGCTCTTGTCTTAAATGATTCAGCGGCTTCTTGAAGTAAGACGCTGTTGGAGCATATGGAGGTGTAAGTGTTAATGGTGTTGTTGATGACAGCGCGTTTGATGTGTTCAGGGTGGTGGGATTTTGCATTTAACATCAAACCTTTGTTAGCTGGTTTCGTAAACCAACCAGTTTCTACGAGTCCAGAATCGTTCACCTTAACCTTGGTATTTAGGAAAGGTAGGAAACCGTCTTTACCAGGTAGTTCGATCTCATAGCGAATGGATGGCTCTTGAGAATTCAGGTGATTTTGAATCTTGTGAGCTTCCTCGGAGTTGCTGGCGGGGGTGATGCAATCATCAATGTAGCGGTAGAAGAGGGAGAGGGAGAGGTCTGCGTAAATGGCTTGGTTCTAAATTCTGTCCAGGTAGAGAATGGCGAGGATTGGTGCTAAGCGGTTGCCCATAGCTAGACCCCGAAGTTGGCGATAATATCTTCTTTTCCAAGAGAAGCAGTTATTTCTGAAGATGGATTTGACGAGGAGAAGTAGGTCTGACACAGAGAAGTGACACAGCGGAAGATTTTTCTTTTCTTTTTCCAAATACATGCGTAGGGTATCGATGGCTGCGTCGTTGTTAACGCTGGGGTACAAAGAAACCACGTCCAGGCTGAAAAGGATCTTGTTCTTCAGTTCTCCGTTACTCGCCCTGCGAAAATTTCTCAACAGTTCTTCTGTGTTGCGCAGATGTGCTTTAACGAACTGGAGTAGCGGGCTACATATTACTTGTATGAGCCATGATATTTTATCGGCTGGGCCACCGCAACCAGAGATGATCGGTCGAACTTTAATAGCATCAGGATCAGGATCCGAAGTTGGCACGTTGTGGTGGAATTTGTGTGTCTTGGTTAGTAGATAGATCACTGGACATTGGCTGTGGGTAGTTGTTAGTCTCGCGATGGTTCTTTCTTTTATGTCATTTTTCTTTGCGACATATTCCCATACTTCGTTTATTTCGTCTTCTGCCTGCTGGGTGAGGTCTGTAGTCGGTTCATAGAGTGATTCGTTTCGAGGTGTTTCTCCATCAACTGGTTGTCGAGTTTATTGTTCATTACCATGAACTCACCGCCCTTGTCGCTAACCGAGATTCTCACCTGCCGGTTTTTCTTCATCTTCACCAGTTCGGATAACGCTTGGCTTTGTCGTTTGGAGAGGTTGGGAGGGTTAGGTTTTGATTTATGCTTGTTAATTACTTTATTAACTTCGTGTTTTAGCAGTTGTAAAGACGATTCTAGATGCTCAAACTTTACGTCTGGGGCTCGGCAAGGTATGTCAAAAGGTAGAAACTGGTTGGTATACGAAACCAGCTAACAAAGGTTTGATGTTAAATGCAAAATCCCACCACCCTGAACACATCAAACGCGCTGTCATCAACAACACCATTAGCACTTACACCTCCATATGCTCCAACAGCGTCTTACTTCAAGAAGCCGCTGAATCATTTAAGACAAGAGCCCAAAGGAACGGTTATAACCCAGAGTACCTCAACCACGTCAGGTCGAAACCAAAGAACACCCCTAAACATCAAAATGAGCCTCGACCCACTCTTACCATTCCCTATATCTCAAGTGCATTCACCAACGACATAAAGAAAGCGGTAAAACGATGCAACCTGGACATTCATCTAATCCAACGTCCCCGAAATTCCCTAAAAAATCTCCTCGTCGAATCAAGACCTTACGACAAAGCTTGCAAGGACACTGCTAAATGCAACGTCTGTCGGAATTCGCCGTCAACACCTACAAGCCATTGCTCGCAGAAAGATGTTGTCTATTCAATCAAATGTGACCTCTGCCAAGACGACGACGGTGTCTATATTGGAAAGACAAGTCGACCATTATCCAAACGGTTCCAAGAGCACTACATATCTGCAACGAATCCCACCGCTAAGTCTTATAAGAACATGGCCTTTTCTAAACATTATCAAGCATGTCACGAGGGCCAAAAACCAAAACTTACGGTCAAAATACTGAAAAAGACTAGTGGTTCTTTAGAACGAAAAGTCACGGAAGCTGTCCTCATTCAAAAACTCAAACCAGACTTGAATGGACAAGTTAATATTGTTGACTTTTTAATTAATTAATTTCACCTTAGTAGTCTAGAAACTTTATTCTAATTCTTTTAGTTAATTTAAATTTCTCGGACACGTCATTTTTGCATGCGTGCGCAAACAAATTGCGCAAGCAGACCTTTAACGGTTTTAACGGCAATCTATTACCTGAAGATGGAGTAATACTCCGAAACGTTGTAAACAATAAAGTTGTTATATTTTAAGCCTTTGTGGTCATTATTAACTCCATGAGAATTTTTAAAAATGAGGCTTAGAGAAAGTTCGATGATAAAACTATTAACTAAAATATTTGTGAAACCTCTTCAGTCCGGGCTGAAATCCGAAACACCTACCATGTGTGTGGCTCATGGAGAAGATTAATTATTGCGACGTAAGAAAAAAATCGCGTCATCCCAGTTGTGACGTATCATGCATATCTACAAATATCCAAGATGGCGGACAACTAAAGATTTCAAGGCAAAATATCTCAGCAAATAAAGCCGATATAAAATTCTGTAAAAGACTTCTCTATATTGTTTTGGAGTCTCTTTCAAATAAGACTATAAACCCCCCCCCCCCCCCCCTTTAACTGTATTTTCGACGTTTATTTCAATTTTTACATATCTTGCTCGGATGTTTTGCTTGAAATTTTGGCGCCTCATATTACATTTCCGGTGTGGATAAAGACTCAATAACACCACAAACATAATTACCACCTTAATACATCAAACGAAGACGCAGTAAAAACGTCATGATTGTTCAACGCATTGAAATGCAAAAGCATAGCTTACCTCGCATCCGTATACGTGTTTCTTACAAAACGAAATGATTTTCTTCAAATGGTGTTGCAATTGCCCAGAATTCACTTGAATTAAATCCTTACAGAACGAGAAAAGAACTGTTCAACGTAGCGGGTGTCACTTCAAGTCATCCAAGGCCATACTGTGTGTATGTGTGGAGCGGAGGGGGGGGGGGAGGGGAAACAAGTACGGGCAGCATTATTTTGTCCATGAAATTTGCATCAATGTCAGTATATTTAATGCTATTCTTTCGAAGTAGACCAAGGGCCGTATCGAGGAAAGAGTATTTTTTTTTGAGGGGGGGGGTATTTGCGACACACCCAGTTTTCGGAGATCCGTTGTTGAGACAGAAGCCATGCATTGAAAACAACCCCCTAAACTGAATGGATTTGTGTAGAGCCAGGAGTAAACCATAGTCCCAACAAGCAAAAAAGTTATGATCAAACATGCAGATACCGGGGGAAATACAATGAACAAAATAAATCTACCCGACCTGATGACTCGTACCCATTTACCGGATTCTACACTTATTGCCTTTCTTTTTTGCGAGCCCCCCCCCCCAGCACATTTTATGTGACGAGTTTTATTTGCACGTGTACACGAGGGTATTTGCACGAGGGGAAAGTAAAATTGAAAAAATGTATTTTTGGTAGCATCCACATGAACAACTGTATTTGTCATATAAAATTGTCAAACAAAAATTGCTCGTAAACTGGATGGTTGGTTTCTCTTCTGGTATTCGTGGAAGCCTTTCCCGATCCACCCTTGTACTAAACTCACTACTTTTCAGGAAGAGTACATAAATAAAATAGTCCTTACCAAAAGTGAATACTGGTGGATATCATCCCAAAGGTATTCTCGAGGCCACATTCTAAGGGAACATTCAAGAGCTAAACATTGCAAAATTCACAAACCACTATAGAGCAAATCATTTAAGCTTATCAAGTCTAGTTTACCTTCGCTTGACATCTTCTGATATCATGCTGTTTCGACATGTCATAATATAGCCTTTCAAATGTTGAAGTTGGATGCGCAATTGCTAAAGCGAAAACATGATGATAAAACTATAGACTAGAAAGGTTCTTTCTCTACCTCAAACGAACTCTATCTCTTAATGTCCTTGTTTTAGTATACAGGAATATACGGCTCTATCGCTATTATTTCCTACAAATACACAGCCTGGAACATGCAAGTTTCTGCAAGTCTGCAGCAAGCTTATTGTCTTGCAGTCATCAAGCCGATATTCGCAATTTCACTTCGGTTAAAACGTCGAATTGTGTTTCATCGTTTTAGGTAGTGAAAGAACCCATATCTTTCGTGAGTTTAAAAGTACTATATAACTGGATTTATATAATCAGGTGGGAGGGTGGATAGTTAGGCAGGTGGGTGGGTAGGTAGGTATGTTTGTAGGTAAGTAGATAAATAGGTAGGCAGGTAGGTAGGTACTCAAGGAAGGAAGGTAGGTAGGCAGACAGGCAAGTAGGTAGGTAAAACTTTATACGTGCACATTTTCTGCACGGGCTGTTATCAAGGTTGCATTTAGCTACCATATGTTGCTACAAGCAGTTATAGTTGCCTTGAAAGTTGCAAAAAAGTTACTCAAAAATATTCAGAGCACTGTTTAAGAACACAAAGAGAATCATTAGAGTAAATACAGAACAGAAAAGAAAATATTGATATTAACAGTGTCTTTTTGACAACAATATTTTAATATTTTATTTTTGAGTAATTTTATGTTTTTAACAATTTAGTATATTTTAGGAAAGTATTTGCCTGCTGCTTCACCAAATAACAACGAATACCTCACCAGATACTAAGACATTTTGTCACTATTTGTCTATTTGACTGTTTTGTATGTCTGGTATATCCTTGTATGTATATGTATGTATATCCTTATATATCCTTATATGCATATGTAGGTATATCCTTATATATCCTTATATGTATCTTATTTATTATAATCTAAAATATAATAAAAATATTACATTTGTCTACCATTAAACGTTGCATGAAACGTAAAGTAGCGATAATTGTAGTATTTTAAGATTATCATAAGATATTTGATCTACAACATCTTTGTGTTGAGCACTCTGATACCTACTACAAAGAAAAAAATCAGTATTATTACTCAGTATATGTATGTATAAACTTATATGTATATGTATGTATATCCTTATATATCCCTATACATAGGCGTACGGGCTTGTAAATTTCAGGGGGGCGGACGTCAGTCTGCCCGACGAGCGCCGATGGCACGAGCATTTTTAGGGGGGTCCAGGGGTTCCCCCCAGAAAATTTTGAAAACTAATCTTGCGTTGTGGGGTGGGATTTTGTGCATGAAGAGGGTGAGGAAAATCTCTCTGCCGAACATGACGTAGCTGGGATGGTTGCCAAGATAGCACTTGCTTTGTAGAAGACTGGCAGGACAGTATGAAGTCCGTTTTCGTACAGGGTCTTCACCACGGCTGCAGCTCTCTTGATTTCATGTGAAACAGGGTTATCAGACAAAAAGTTTCGGAATTTCTGCACCAACATTGAACAACGTTTGACGGAAAAGCATGTTTATTTTAACGCGATGACATGAAAAGCATGTTTATTTTAATTATTTTTTGTCACCTTTACGCATGCATATCATTCATCTAGCCATGTTCGAATATTTATTAATATTTCACGATTTTTCTGTTCATAATATTTGTTAGATGCATGAAAGAACAAATTGATTTTAGGCAAACAGGAAGATTGCCCGATTGGCCGACGCTCAAGTACAAATTGCCCGACTAATTAATATTTTAGACTAAGCTGGGGGGGGGGGCTGCAGCCCCACCAGCCCCCCCCCGCCTCGTACGCCTTTGTCCCTATATGCAATCCTTACATGATTTGCATTAATCTTAGTCATGTAAATTACCCATTCTTACTATACTTCAACTTACTGCATTTAAAAGTAGACAAACTACTGTTGATTATAGCGTGTATTTCATTATGTCTAATGTTTTTCTGTTTTATCAAGAAGAAAATAGCTCCCCCCTCTACCCCCTCCCCCCCTCCATTTGTCTAGGACTAGGAGTTGCACTCCCTCACTCCTTTAGATATTTTTATTCATATGGCAACAGGTTTGGCTACCTGTGTGCTATTTGCCTGTGATGTCCACATTGTTTTAAAATATCAATCAAATTTAATTTATTGTAAAGAACAAGCGCTGTGTTACATGACAAATCAGAATGAACACTAAGTAAACCTGTGCACTGAAAGATTTCACTTGCAGAGCACGGACCTAAGGGCGATTACTATTTCTTGAAATTTTCTTATATACGAACTGCAGCCGTGATGTCAATATTTATATGAATCTGACTAGAGAAAGGGCAAGACTGAACTCTATTTTCAAAAACTATAGCTATATTATCTTTGTTTGCAAATTCATAGATGTTAGATTCTGCTGGAGAAAACCGTTGGAAAATTCTCTACTTAATGTAAACAGAATTTGGACATTTTGAAGCGATAGCCAATCAGCGGGGCGGAAGTTAGTCAATCAGCTAGACTTGGCTCGAAAGGTAGTGTCTCAATTGTTTAGCTTTGGTGAAATGTTCCATAGTTTTGTGGGCCTTACAGTCAATTTCGATGGACAGCAATCGCATCATATAAAATCAAACCAATAATAGCCTAAGGAATTTTATGGTTTCGCTTAAAACCTTGAGTATTATTTCACAGATCTGCATTAAGTGATATCTTGAATCTAGATTTCGTAATTTGATCTGCATGATTTCCGCTATTGAATTTCTCCAAAAGCATCAAAATTGGTGCATTTCATTTGCACAGACACGAAAAATACAATCAGCAAACACCAAGAAGCAAGAAACGGTATTTTGTAATTTAAAACTAAAGCGAGAAATCCTTTTGCAACCCATAATCAAAACTTCTGATCTTTCAAATAAGGTTCATGTCTGATCGTGTAAATTATGAGGAAATACAATAATATCCACCACTAACTTCGCGACAAACAGCCTTCGCTCAAGACATCCAAATTCTGCAAGAAATGTTCAGGTGGAAAAAAAAGAAACAATGGTTTTGTCTGTTTTATGCTACACCACGCACAATGGTGACTAAATTCAATAACATACTATACTACACAAATTCTTGTTAGAAAAGTCGCTGGATTTATCCTGTTTATAAACTTGTCAAACCTGTTTGAGTCCGCACCAAAGTCGATACTTGGTACCATTTGAGGTGGTCTTGTGATATAACAACACATCATTGCGCTTAAACTGAGTGCAATGTGCCGCTTTCACGATCAACTTGTAAGCGGCGTACAAAATGTTCGCCGCTTACAAGTTGATCGAGAAAGCAATCGATGGCGCTATTTCTTGAACTCTTGGTGGTGAGCGAGATGATCAAAGGATTGGAGCCATTAAACCTGGTTCACTGCACGTCTTGCTGCACTGTTTGACGGACCAGAGACTCTTGGAAGTACTAGAGGATTTTGAAGGTGGGACGATGAAAGAACGTTTGAAAAAATATTTTATGGAAATTGGAATTAAAGTGGAAGGATTGAAGGTTGAAATTGACAATACTGAAGAAGTCAAGAAACGTAAAGAGCAAATATAAGAAGTTTGCATGTAGGTATAATCCATGTAAAATCCCTACAGTTTAATGTAAGTAAATTAGGTCATAATATTTTCAATTTTTATCACATTATATAGTTTGAGTTCCAAAAATAATAAGGCTGAAAGCGATGAAATAAGTGAAGAAGCGAAGACAAGTGAGGAAGCGAAGACAAGTGAGGAAGCGAAGACAAGTGAGGTAAAGCTCGTGCAAATGTGCGTACTTGTTCATCGTTCTGGTGGATTCAAATGACCGGCATATTTTTTCCTCTACAGTTTGTCTAAAAAAATTGTCTTCTTTACTTTCGATATGAAGTTGTCTTATGGTATAGCATGATTCTATTTTCTTTCAGAATGAAAATGGAAACAATACGACGTTCGGTAGATAAAAAGAAGAAAGATTTGAGAACAAAGTAGGAGTGGAATTTATGTGTTCTGTTTGTTTCAAGGTCTTAAAGGACCCAGTACAATGTCCGAACGAACACTACTTCTGTCGCTCGAGCATTCAAAGAAGTTTGCAGGACAACAAAACCTGTCCTATGTGCAAACATCCTCTGACGGAAGAAACATTGACCAAACTACCGAGAATTGTGAAGGTAATGTGGGAAAATCTCATGATTCGATGCGATTACGAACGCCGTGGTTGTGGAGAATTGATCAAGCTTGAATTTCTGGATCGTCATGTCAGCAGCTGTGGCTATTCACCAACACGTTGCACAAACGCTGGTTGTGCTGAAGGGATAAATCGACACGAGAAAGAAGGACACGAACTCTGTCAGTTTCGTAAGATCGTTTGCGACGATTGTGGAGAACAGCTAATATGGAAGTCAAAACGTCTACACCCGTGCTTCATGTAAAAGCAAATAGACGATTTAGTGAAAAGATTGAACGTTGTTCAGAATGATGTTGGGGGAATTAAACATGAAATGAAGCTGACTAAAGAGGAAATGACATATCTAACAAGAGAAGCGACTGAAAGATGTGATCTATTTACTGGCCGCCAGAAGATTTTCGTTTGTGGAGGGTGCTCAGACGACAATACTTTGCTTAATTCACTTGAGTCCGAAACCTGACCCGATAATTCTTGGACATTGGAACCAGCAATGAACGAGAAGCGATCAAATCCTTCAGCATTTGTCCATGATCGTGAAATACATATCGGTGGCGGATTCACTGGGGCCAAGTTCACTGACAGTATCGAGATCTTGAATGTTGACGAGGAGAATTTAGAATGGAAGCCACAGACTCCGCAGTTCAAGATGCCAATCCAGTGCGATGGGCACAAGATGGGTTGTCACGAGAACAATGAGATTCAGACTGGCGGACGTACCGACGCCGCAGTTTTTCTGAAGCGATTTACGAAATCAGTCTATTATAATGGACAATTTGCATGTTAGACTAACTTTCAGTTTAGCCAAGACAAACAAAATCTTTTACCACAGTTAAAAAGAGCATCCTAAAATTAGTAAAGCTGCCACGTTTAGTGACGAAATGTTGTAAAGCATGGAAAATATGGCGTCGCAAAGTTTCCAAATTTGTATACATTTGTATTGCGCGAGGAAAAAGTTACCACTTTTCAGCTAAAATTGTATCAAAAGTGGTAACTTTTTCCTCGCGTAATACAAATGTATACAAATTTGCAAACTTTGCGACGCCATATTTTCCATGTTTTACAACATTTCGCCACCAAACTTGGCAATTCTACTAATTTTAGAATGCTCTTTTTAACTATAGTAAAAGATTTCGTTCGTCTTGCCTAGATTGAAAGTTAGTCTAACATGCAAATCGTCTATTGCAATTGTTATTTAGCGCTCCAGTTCATTATGCAATCTCCGTTTTCCTGACTTGCTAGCTGTCCAGTTTAGCCCTAATGGTTATTACGGTTACGTAATCACCTTTATATATATTATTCTAGTATTCCTATTATTAGTATGCCATTTTGGTGACGAATTTTCGATAAATGTCTGAGTGTCTAAATGAACCTATACCTTTCCCGTACGTTTGACTGCACTATCCACACTGGCAACGTTAGTTGAAATATCAAAACTAGTGACGCTGATTGTATGCTTGTTGTACTGTGTCAATCAAATTGATCATGGTAGTTTTTTTTTTCTTTTTTGACCCTCGATCGTTTTGTTTCTTCCTGTACGGACCTCCGGCTCAGTCAATATAAACATATCTTATGATAGTGTTGAAATACATTACCTTTGCTTTGTTGATTTCGTTGATGACATTATACAAAGTCGGATTAACTTCGTCAATATGAAACAAAGGATCTTCATCGATTTGCAATAAAAACAGTTTCACATGTTTCGCCACTGAAGAATAGAACATAATACTTTTGTTAAAACTATCAAGCAGCCACCGAGAAATTTCTTTACATAATCATTTCCGATCGAGCTACGCGGTCAGGTCGCGTGTTTTGCTAGAATTCCTAAGGGCGTAGGTTCGATTCCCGCCCTAATTTTAACACCACAAACATCATTTTCCCTTGAGTACATAACACTAAGAAATTTTACATCAAATTAAAATATAATTTTGTGGAAACACCATGTAATTTTATCATCGCAGAGCTTTGGATCCGTAAGCTCGGATCTTTATCAGTGCTAATAATAAAGCACTG
This sequence comes from Muricea muricata, assembly GCA_963855995.1. Classification (NCBI taxonomy): domain Eukaryota; kingdom Metazoa; phylum Cnidaria; class Anthozoa; order Malacalcyonacea; family Plexauridae; genus Muricea; species Muricea muricata. Next base: position 14,525,496 of record OY979720.1, on the reverse strand, counting down.
ATGAAGATCCGAGCTTACGGATCGAAAGCTCTGCGATACTAAACTTACGTGGTGCTTCTACAAAATTATATTCTAATTTCATATTCACCATGTCCCTCTTTAGCTAAATTTGGTGAAGTAGATACAGTCCCAGTGAGTGAGAAACCCAGTGCTCTCTCGACATTTCGACCTTTAGGGACCTATAAAGCCACGACCATTTTAAATCATGATTACATTTAAGATTACGTTGATTGATTGATATTGAAAAAGTAGCCGCAGTTTTGACACATGAATTACACCAACGGACCTAAACATGCAGCTCAGTCCGTAGACCATTAGGCTAGCATTCCGAAGGTAACACGTTCAATTCCCAGCGTCATGAGGTAAATTTATTTTGGCTTGCTCGCCATTGAGGAACTACACTATCTTTTTTTGTGCACAAGGGTTAGGCAAATGTCGGCATTATTAGCATTGTAAATGGCAGTGATTCTTCGTTACTGGAAAAATCTAACACCGACTTGGCTTCTTAGCCAACATTGGACCAAAATAATTATCGCTCGACGATATACGGATGCAAAGTAACGCCACAAATATCACCTTTGTATTTTGAGAGATCCCAGTTGTGAATGACTTTTGAAGGAATGATGTGCTCGTCATCAATATGGCATTCATAACAATAATAACTAAACAGATATAGGCAAACGTATACAAACATATGTAAATATATGGCCAAATATGTAAAGTATTGATATTGTCATTAAGCTCGTAATATTTCATCGTTTATTTATATACCTTCCGTCGTAGGCACACACTTTATACTGTCCATAAACTATACGAATCGAAGAAAAAGATTAAATTTCAAGAAGAGATTGATCTGTACTTGCAACTACGACAATTAACCAGTGCAATTCATCGTTGGCAGATGACGGCATTTCAACATCAGATCACCCCTGAGGAAGACACTAAACTGGAGTGTCGAAGAGTTGGGTCGTGAATGCAATCATTGTGTGGCAATTGCATTTGTTAAAGAGGGGTTACAGTCCGTTCTGCGCATCGGTTCTGCTCATAACAAAGGTGGGCCACCAAATATAAACATTGTCCAAATTACAAAGCGTTTGTTTACATTACGGACTGTAACCCCTCTTTAAATAAACCGGTGTGTCAGTTAATATATTGGGTTATATGACTGGTTGCGAGACAGTCATAAAATCAATTTCGGCTCGAATACAGTGAATATTTTTAATTCAACATGGCGTCACCGCCCGGGAGTGCAATGTTGTTTTTAAAAAAAAACATCTCATGAAAATCTCATTAATTGTTTATAAATTATAAACGGCAAAGAGTGTCGTCTGTACTTGCAGACGTTTGAAATCATGTCATAAGATATGTAAATTTACATCGACTTCCATGTTCGAAGCATCGAACGAACACGATTAGTGGACACGCGGAAAGGGACATCAAATACAATCGTGTCCGGTCGTATCCGATGCGTTTAAACACTAAAAAGAAATATACTGTTAGAATCGTATCGGCTGCATGGTAACCTAGTCTAAATCTTCAGGATGGCTACGCCGCTGATAAAAACTTCCACTAACTGAAATGGGGGGATGAAATCATTCGAACAAAAAACCATACTTACTCATGCCAATGGGTCTTGAACATCCTTGACATTTATAATTTTGTCTATCCAGGCCCCTCTCCCGCGCAATATTGTTCACCAGCGACAATAGACCCATATCACGCTCGTGGACGAAACCCTCGTCGCGCGTGGAAGGATCATCGATGACCTGAAATATCGGCAGAATGCTACACTCGCAGAAATTTCATGTGTACGAAAAAGCAATTTGTGGCATTCCAGCCGACGTTGGATGATTTCTGAACGGTAAATGTGTCTTAATCTCGCCGAAGTATCGGAAAATACACATGTCGAACTTCAAGCTTGAAAAAACCCGGCACACTGTTCTCACCATGCGCTGAGGTACGCGGGTACTTTACAGTAGCTGACAGGTAGATTCATATTAATCTGACACTGCAGAGAACAACGAAAAATTCGTTGTCTCGAGTGGGTTTAGCATCTTCGGGTTCCTAGACCACCGCCCCACCAATCAAGCTATCGAGCCAACTGGGACTGGTAGCGAGTCAATTTAAGTGCACGAAATATTTTTGTGCGTTGACGATTTAACGCTTATCTTTGAGTGCTCAACTGGTAGAGCGGCGGCCTAGAAACGCGAAGATGCGAGTTCGAATCGCGCTCGAAACAACGAATTTTTCGTTGTTCTCTGCAGTGTCGGATTAATATGAATCTAGTTTTTCATATCTCTGAGGATGGCTCTGAAATAAGCAGCTGACAGGAGCAAGCGTTATCCAGATGGATGACAGTTTTTATCAATAATTCATCAAACATTTATCGACTGCATCACGATTTAAGTCATGGATCATTCTAAGCTGGGGTCCCTACCATATTCTTGAATAGGAAATATATTTGTAGAGTTACAAGTTTTGACTATTACGTAATGCTTACAATACGAGCAACTTTGCTAATTGTATTGAATGTAGCCGAAGACGTACGATTGCATTTTTAATAGAATAGGACCACTCATGTTAAGTTAACATTATACATAAAGTCAAATCTCCCAACTCTAGAAATATATTACCCATTTAATTCCACAGAGACAAGACACATACAATTCATTCAAAACCATACAAAAAATGCAATTAAGCCTACCTCAAATCCGGAAGACTTTTCCTGAACAAAATCCTCTATAACACGAAACAGAAGTATGCACATTCGAATTTAAAAGAGAAATAAAAATAGACAAAAGTCTATTTCTAGTCGACGTCCAAAAACACAAAGTAAAGCATATTCTTAAAAAAATATGAACAAATTATTTTACACATATATAGAACAATATCACTATCAATTTATTTTTAATTCAGATTTTGGACTATATGAGGACCATCTTTTTTAAATTTGTTTTGTCTTAATTCTTTACTTTATTGAAATAGGAACGTGATACGAAGAAAAGTTAATTCACCGTATTAAAAAAGATGGCGGATGTCGATTATACCAGAATGCATTGCGGTCTGAAATCATTTAAAAGGACAAATCGTCTTTTGAAGAATAGACAGAATACAATAGATTGTTTTTACACTTAGGTTGAAATTAGCTTTCAGTTTAGAATCAGTCCATTAGCTTTGCCTCTTTCCAGCTTTTCTTACTTAATACCCGCAATGCATTCTGGCAAAATCGACTTGCCGCCATCTTTTTTATCCTACGGTGAATTGGGGGAGTTAAATGAGTTAGAAAAATGCGCCTAGTAACTTACCAGGTTCTGTTTTTTCATGTACTTCAAATTCATCCTAAAGTTTCAGATAAAAGTTGCCGGTCATTTCAGCTATACATATAAAGCCGGTCTCGACCTCTCAACTATCATAAAAAGCCATCTACAGAAAGCACGAGGACCGTGAAAAGACGGTAACTAGCAACTGTGAAACAGGTGAGAAATCACTGTTTTTTAAACAAGCAATGTTGGGCAAGTTGGACAATGTAAATACGTAATACAGTTATATGATTGTCGAATATTTTGAGGGGTTTTTTATTTTATTTAGTTTTATCCCAAGGGCAGGATCACCACAGCAGGCTATGAAATTCAGTCACTGTTACTGTCACGAAATCACAGAATTAAAGTTGTCAATTACTTTTGCTGATAGCTGCTTAAATAACTTGATGGGAAACATTGTCTATGATGTGATTGTAAGCTTTAATTATATCATAATATATCGCATGGAAAGTCAAAGAACAAGAGGCAGAACCAGAAAATGATGAACAGGGCTTGTGAAAGGCTAATCGCAGCACAATTGTATTCATGAACAAAATTCAATCATGTCTCATTCAAGTGGAGCGTACTGCATGCATCAGTGACAGAGTTAATGGCGTTGAATGTGATGCAAGCGTTTTCTTTACAGTCGTGTTGTTTTGCAGTTTGATGGAATTTGACCCGTCAAGAACTGTGTTTGACCGGTCACTGAAAGAACTGACCGCGTCATAACGTGGAACGCTATTATCAGCACTGGAAAGTTACCTTATCACTTGGAGACGAAACTATTTGAGCCGCATACTCATTTGATGCGTACTTCTTGCCTCCCACCATCGCATAGTCCGTCAATATTCCATGAAAACTAGTCATACGGTTAATTGTCGCAATTTTTTCAGGTTTCTTGCGTTCTTTTTCCGAGCTATCCGCTGGCGAATGGCCTGCAGGCTCAGGCTCAAATGTCGAAGACCAACCGCTGACCACTCCTAACATGTTGCCTCCACTCAGACGTTTGTTTAAAGAAGGCGCGGTTGCATTGATCTCAGCCGGAGAGGAGTCACCTTAACATGGAAAAATAGATAAGGTAATACAGAATTTGCAAGTTAGACTATTTTTTATTTGGGCAACAAACAGGAAATCAACGGATGGAAAACAACATGATGAAATTAGTAAGATTACAACGTCTCGTGGCGAAATGTTGCAAGTGTGCAGAACTGTTTGTAACTGCATTTCGCGTAGAAATTAACATCGCTTTCGAGCAACAATTACCGCAGATAACACGAGCAAAAAATAATCACAAGAGGAAAGCTATTGCAAAGCTATATTTTCAACATTTCTAGCTGTGGTGAGTAAATAGATGAAAAGGTCAGTCTATAATTCAAATTGCCTATTAGTTGAGTTGGAATATGCAAGCACGCGGATACGTCAGGTTGGGTCCTGATCAAATCAACATTTTTTGCAGCTGAGACGTAAGCTGAATAACGAAGGACACGCTTGTAGGCTAAATTTTGACCAGGGCAAGAACGGAATCTATCAGCACAGTTAGAAAGAGCATCTTAAAATTGGTAAAACTGCAAAGTTTGGTTCCGAAATGTTGTAAAACAAGAAAAATTTCGTGCTTCTCGAGATTAGAATTTAGTCTATTATCAGAATTCCATTCATGATGCAATCACCTGGACATCCCATTTTCCAGAAAATGCTAAACTTTAATATAGATTTTACCAGTTATTGAACATGTTCAGCAGAAAGCTTCGAAAATCACTATCCAGTGGATAGCGCCATTCACCTATCGTACAACCGGCCCCTGTTAATTATACTTGACAATGTATTCGATGTATGTTTTCGACCAAAAACGCAAAAGCAATGTTTGCAAAGGGAAGATACCTAAACTGGCTTCTTCAGCTATAACAACGGAAGTTTTTTCAACAGGAATGTCTTCTGGTTTGATAGTCTGTAACAATTAAAAATATAAAATGTCGTTTAGTATTGTGGATGAAGATAATATTACTTATGGTCGCAAGATGTTGGTAAATATATTGGCCATGACAACATGGTGATACTGTAATAATAATGATGGTCATGACAGTATGGTGACACTGTATAGTCAGGATGGCATGGTAATACTGTAGTGATGATGATAATGATGATCGTGACGGTATGATTACACTGTAGTGATAGTGATGGTCAAGATGGTATGATTATACTGTAGTGATAATGATGGCCATGACGGTATGGTAATACTGTAGTAATGGTGATAATGATGGTCATTGACAGTCGAGTACACATTCTATATCTACTACTATTTCTATGGATGGACCCCAGGCTGGCGCCTACAGATGAAAGTTACCTCTTCCTTCCCGTCAGAAGGAGTTGACGAGGTTGAAGCAGCTTGTGAATCAGTTACATCAGAAGGAAGTTGTGTGCTTTCCACGACACTCTTCTTATCAGGGTGCGCGCGAGGAGTTACGTTTGGTTCAGATGAAATCTCGGGTTTGAAAACGTTGCTTAATTTGGCGGTTTTTCGAATTGGCGATGGCCGAGGGCTTTGTTCTAAATCAAACAAATCATCACATCGAGATAATCCAAATCACGTTGATTTTTTGCGGAAAAAAATTCGGAGAAAAAACGGACAAGTTCACCTTTCCGACAATCACGTCACTTGGCCTTAGAGCCTCATTTTCGTGATTTTTAGACAATCACATTATCAACAACCTTGTTCCCAGGCTTTTCCGTCTATCCGCATCCTCGCATAGAGGAAAAAGCCTGGGAACGAGGTTGCATCATCAAGTTATCGCCACCTTGTAACGAGGCTCGACCGCAAGGCAAGAAAATGATCACTACGTAATTAGTGAAAAGGTGTATTGAGATTTTGCTTGAGAGAAGCAAGAGAGAGGTAGTTCCACGGAAGGAATGCACTTGAGAGCAATTCTGAGACAATCTCACAATCTCTTTTATATTCCATGAAGAAAACACAAAAGAAATCATGAGCGTGCAGGAGTCTGTGTATGTGATAGTCCTTAACTTTGATTTTCTCGCCTTATATAAGATGTATTTTTAGAATTACTTTGCCAATACATCTATAGAGTCGGAGACAGTTTCACAAGTTGTTTACAATAATGGAGTCAGATGTGTGTGTTGTATCAGACATAAACTCTCTTCTTCTGCAGGTGGGATATCAGCCTACATTGTCCCGCAGTTTCAAAGTTATGAAATAGACAATTTGCATAATAGACTAACATTTGATCTAGGCAAAAAGAATAAAATCTTTTACTACAGTCAGAAAGAGCATTTAAGAATTAGTAGAATTGCAAAGTTTGGTGGCGAAATGTTGTAAAATACGGAAAATATAGCCCTGCGAAGTTTGCAAATTTTTTATATATTTATATTACGCGCGGAAAAAGTTACCATTTTTGAGCTGAAATTGCCGCGAAAATGGTAACTTTCTTCGCGCGTAATACAAATATATACAAAATTTGCAAACTTCGCAGGGTAATATTTTCCGTGTTTTAAAGATGCTCGTTCTAACTGTAGTAAAAGATTTGTTCTCGCTGCCACTAGTTCATCCTTTAGTCTATTATGCAAACTGTCCATTTATCCGATATAATTGTATTGTAGACTCAGATATTTCTCTCAAAGAGGTAGTAAATATTGCCTACCCGTAGTTTTCACTGCCATGGTAGCAGCTGGTGCAGAAGGCGGTTCCCAGATCCCTGACAGTTGAAGAGTATACACGGTCCATTGGTTCAAACTCGGGGTATTGTAGTTGAGATCAAAATTCAGTTCAAGCAAGCCTGAATAAAAACCATGCTACTAAAATTACATTGCTAGGCTAAACTACAATCGCCGGAAGAGTAAACAACACCTCTGTCTGCTAAAATTACCTAAGAAATGATTCATTATGATTGTTATAGCCTCTTCATCTCGGAGAAACGCTTTGGGGGCATAATGATGACTAGAAAATACAATCATATCGTAATGTGAGAGATTGAGTTTAAAGATTGAACCACATGCAGGATGTCCAAAAAACCGAATCCAATTTCAAAACGAGATTAATTACGCGTAAAACAAGTCGTGCACGCGATTAATTTTTGGTGTTAGTTGTCAAGCCAGGGTGTAAAGAGAAACAGCACAACGGCATAAAATACTTTATTCCAGATGAGGATACTACATCATTTATCGCAAATTGATATTTTTTTTTAATTTCGTCCCGTTTTGCAAGGTATTGCTCGTTCGTCATTTACAAAAATTCAATAAATTATGAGTGATTGGGAAACTAATTTTTCAAAAACACATAAAAATAATTCTGCAGTAGACATCTTGGCAATGTTTGTCAGGTAATGCATTTTGTTGTAACAAGTTAGGCCTAAGTTGTGGCAAGATGTCAACAGTCTTGTTGCACATTGCATGTTTTTGGCTGTGTAACGGTATGCACAGTTAGTAACAATTGTCTACCTGATTTTCTTCTTGTCAGAAAGAATTGCATGAAAATAACTTTCAGTCAAACCATCATTGAGTGCTAATCTTATCCATGCCTTAAAATAATAACAATAAATATTTTCTAATAAACATAATGATACCAAGCATTTTCTTTCTTTCTTTCCTTATATATCGAGGCTTGACAGTATTCACAAACTGATAAACATATCAGAGAGCACAACCACCATCCAAGGGTCACCCACTCAAGGACTAGTCGTACCAAACCTGGCTTAATACCTGCCTTAAACAGTGGCAAAATTTCTCCCCTCTAATGGCTAACAGGTTTTTGTTCATAAGACTATGGGTAGAGTGATCCACACTTTCAACTTAAAACAGCACTAATATTTGAAAAGAGTTCAACACTAGAAACTGGTTCATTAACTGGTTTCAACTGGGTGCATAATGAGGGCTTACCCTACATTTTCCAACATGAGAACTAATGTGAGATAAATGAGCCAATTGATGAAGAACATCGTTATGAGTGAATGGATGTAGCAGATCCCAAAAATCCTTAAAACAATGCAAAAAATACTTCATAATTATCGTTTGTTATATTCAGCACTATTAAACTTCTGCTCTATTTTACTAGATAGCTTAAGAAGTCAGGAGTCTTTATCTGAGATAAAACACACAATGACATTTGCCTTCAGTTGATTTCCCCAGCTTATACAATATCAACATCTACATAAAATCTTTTGTAAACAAACTGACAAGATGGGTATAAAATGGATCGCTTTAGAAGCCATTTAAAACGCTCACAATCCGTACTTTATCAGATATAAAACACTACACTGTGCCTCGTATTTTATATCTGATAAAGCACTCCTGTTTGTGTTTTAAAGTTAGTGTTTATTTCTATACATAGTGGAACACTTTAATAAAACACCATTTAAATAACAGCCATGTACTTACCGGAGAGGGCAATGAACCAGATGAAGATTTACTAAAGAAACTTGGCCCCTAAAGAGTAAAAGAAATTGCATTCTAGTAAAACTTATGTGAGTAAACATAACAACACTGTCTTGTTTTTTTTCCAGTAAACAGCTAGGTGATAAGAGCTTCAGGACTAAACCTTTCAAACTTACAGATGATGTTTGGTATCCATGCAAGAAGATTGCTTCCAATATAGAGGCCAAACTTAAGGCACACTCATCATTTCTGAAATCATAGTGTTTTAGTGTTGTATGAAAATATGATTATATTTATGATATCAGCTAGTTTAAACTTTACTCAAGAACACAGTTTAAAAGATTATAGTACAGACCTTGAAATATCAAATGTTCCTGAGTTCAAAGCATGCTTTTGCAGCTAAAAAATAAATGAGATTTATTATAGCACTGATAAACCCACATTAACATTATTAGCACATCAATTTTAATTACATGAACATTATCATTAGAACTGAAGAAGATCTAAGCTCATTGAATTAAGCTTTGCAATAATAAATCTATGTGGTGTTTCCACAAAATGGACTCAAAGCCAGCAAAGATCTGACACTTTTCTGTTGACTTCCGTCTTGGCATTTACCGCTCTTGTCAGGTCTAACATATCACCTAGCAACTTGTCAGTGCTAATTGTAAATAGCCAATAAGATTTCACTCTCATGTAATTTGAACACTTCAATGTATATATAGACCTTAGCTAAGCACTGACCTTATATACCAAAATATTACAGTCTTAACCCTTTTTTTTTTAAATCGAGTATTGAGTTTACAAGATGTATTTCTTCAGAATATATTTTTTATTGCCTGGGTATGAGGTTGTTCATAGCATATATTTTTTTATATTAAATATTTTATTTGAAGTGGTGATGACACTACAGTATATAGTGATGATAGTAATAATGTTGACCAAGGGTAACTAACCATGACAATGACAAGATGCAAGAAAACATATTTTCTGTAAATAGTGAGATGAACAACTCATTGTTATTACTGTTGTTATTAAAACGGTATCCCTAATGGTGTGAATAGAATTGATTGTATATTCAAGGCTGGCACTTGCTAAAGACTGAATTTCCTGATGTTATACTACCTCACACAAGCCTTGGGTATATTAAATCAAACAATATCCTTACACAACCACCAGAGCGAAAGTTTGAACTGCACAACTGAGATATCGGGTGACCAACCTTGATGTCTTCTACATATTTTTATTAAATTTCATAAATAGAAGTGTGCAATTGACAAACTTTTCAGTCTGGCACAACTAACCTCCTTTACTACTTTAGAAAGTTCTTGCAAAAGCTTTTCTTTAATCCTTTGAAATTTTATACCCCCATTTCCTATATAACAGCAATTGGGACATAATTATGTACTTGAAGCATATTAAGCTAAACCAAAACAACTGGGAATTCTTCGAACACTGAACACACGTAGGAAAACATAGCTTATTATTTCTTAGCATCATTCTTAACAATGAAAAAAATACACGTAATGTACACCAATATATGACTGACTTTAAATAGACCTAATTTTTTTGCCAACTACCAACCCGCCTTTTTCTTGCTTTGAAACATGACCAAATGTGTTTTTTTCTCTCAATACTCTTGCTTACTTGCGCTGGCGTTTATTCGCTATATATTTCACATGCTTATCGTCAATTTAATCCATTTACATCATAAATAATCGGGGAAAATCAGACCATTTGAAAGCCCTTTCACTCGTGTTCGGCGCCATATTGGTAATTTAAAATTTGAAACGAGAGAGAACTGCGGATGGCGCAGATTATGATCAATCGATATTTCTGTGGAATATCGATAATAATGATCATCAATATTCCTGTTCAATAATGAACAACAGAAACAGATTAATGGTAGAATTTTTATTTTTATTGAATTTACAAACTCAAAACTAAGCTAAGATAGCATAATACTATTTAATTACATATATATTACTCTCTTACAGACAACTTTACACTGATATAAACAAGTATTGAACAGAACAGAAGTAACTTGAATTTAATTAGAATTAATGATAGCATACTGTCAACAATGATAGCACATAGCATACATGCCCAAATTTTGCGCCTTTCAAACTTTTCTGAATTGAAACCTACGCCTATATCAATTTATAAGCATAGCAAACTAAAACAGTGTTGGATATTCAGTTACTATATCATATTTGACATAAATTGAAGTTCAAAATGTGAACAAAGCATTTGTTGTTTAAATAGCAGACTGTATGCTATCTTTAATATGCCAGTAAATCATAATATGACAGCAAAACTGAGGAGCTAAGTTTAGCAGCAAGACAATGAGAATTTTACATTCATTTGGCAAACTAAATGCACCACCCACCCTAGTGTACCTCCAAATACCAACTACTGCTCTTATAAGCCTGGTCCTCGACAAAGAAATGCAGTGAAGTGTGCAACACAACATCATCCTAAGCACAAGCATAAGCAAAGACTACGAACATACGCTATGGTAGAACAAATGCAAACTCTAAAAAAAATTCTTCGTGCTTTGTCTTTGTAAACTTCTGAGGAAAAGTTGTCATTTTTTATGATTTGCTTATGCTTATGCTGCCAGTGAGGACCAGACTATAAGCCTAGTTTAAAAAGCATAATGTATTGGCAAGGTAAGATACATTTTAGAGACCATAAGTTAAAATTCCTTTCGGCCCTTTACAATTTACTGTATAAATAAATGTTAGTATATGTTCTGTTAAAAAGATTGTGATGGTATGTCCATGGAGTACTGGAGCACAATAATCACTATCTACTTAAGTTTTTAAAGAGAATATTTATGTACATATTGATTGGGAATTCAAGTGCAATAAAGCAATATTGATCACTAACTACAGTTTATCTGCTGTGTTTAGTTTAGTAACAAGAGATTGTGCATGCCATCACACAATGCATATTTACAGGCTTGCCATTGGTCAAGACTTTTTATCAGTTCAAACCCATTTAGATGTAAAATATCCGCACTTTCGATGTACTAACAAGGAGGTTGCCATCGTAAAATTTTGTCTCAATCACAACATTTCCGCTGTAAAAAATAATACACATTACGACTTAGCTTAAGTCACAATGAAGAAGATGTTTCATCCTTCTAAAATGCATCTCAAATTGAAGCATGAAGTGGTACAATAAGGTTTTAAAGGTACAGAAAGTGGTAATAATAATAAAGTAATTTGATCCTAGGTATCATATGGGCCCAAAAATTGAAATTATTTGAAATTTGAGATTTAGAATTATAATAAATTTCTCATTATGATAAAAGTAACTGAGAGTCATATTCATGGAGTCCACAGAAACTTTAAAGTTCATGAACTTTCAGCACTGTGTAACACTGGGCAGATTTTGATGGGGGGGGGGGGGGGGGGGGAAGGAAGTGATTAATACCTCCCCTCTCTAGTTTGACATTTCATGCTCCTCCCAAAGCATCTAGAATGACATTTAGCACCTCTTGCACCCCACCTAAAATTGGTTCAAAAAATGAAGACCACCCTTGATTATTATTGAAATTATTAGTACTAACTTTAGTACTGATGATGGCATCATTTGATCTTCTGGAGCAGCTTCAATTAATGATTGCCATGTGTTGGTTGATGCAGGAATTACAAATCCAAAATCAAAAAACCATTCTAGATAGAGGCATGAAGATTTATATTGAAATAAATAAATAAAAATTTAAAGTAAAACAACAAATACAACTACCTGTCCTCAAATCTATCATGGATAGAGCAAAAATTATATTATTTACAGCAAACACAGTCACACTACCTTCTAGACATTTTCCTTTAAATAAAACTCTTTGTTCTAATCTAAATTGTTTCATTTCTTCGTTTGACGAAAAATTAATTTCTCGTGACACAGCTTTACATTTTAGTATCTTCTTTGGTACTCTCGCTGCAAAGAAAATTGTGAACAATTACCAACCACAATTCAAAATCCTTCACAATTTGGCACCCAGAAAATCTTGAGATTAGGTACAAGTAACCCATAATTAATGTTTGATTGTGTGATCCCTGATGAATATTTTGGCTGAAATTATTAACATGTTTCAGTAATTTAAACTAACTTTGAGAAAGCAAAACAAGCATGACGAAATACAAGAAACAGGAACTCCACAATTTGTGTAATTTTACCACACCATATTCTGCAGGGTCAGTTCTAAACATGTGATTTACTAAAATGTGAAATTGTAATGTTTAAATTCAAATTCCTGCATAGAATTACAAAACATTGAGCGGTGGTGCTACAAAAACCCATGATATGAGAGAACCCTGATCATGTATTATCAGTTTAGTTTTAGGGAAAAACAAATAGTAATAAGTTTATTATTGCAAAGCGTTCTTAGTAATTCGTTATTGCAAAACTTTGTTCTTACTAAATTTATATTATCATTCACCATGCAAAACTGCAAACACTTAGGACCGCATTTTAACCTTACCTTCATGCTCAATTTCTGGTGATGACCTAACAATGTAAAAAATATCATTAAATTCATTTTTTAATTATACACAAATATTGAAGTTCTTCCAAGACCTCAAAAAAAATTAGCAGAATTTAACATTTCAAGCTAGACGAGCATTAATGAGCAAAGTAAAGAGATTTAAATTGATATTTCAAATTCTATTTATAACATTTCAGGTGGTGAAAGAACCTAAAGTTTTGTGTGCTTTTGACACAGTAGTTATAGAATACTTGGTCAGTTTTAGCCCTAACACAGATTCTGATCCAAAACCTAACATTTACCCTAACCCTATGGGGCAAGGTATTTTATAATTGCACTCTTTTGACAGGACCACCTACACTGGCAACACTAGCTGAGGATTTTCCTTTAATTCACCTGGGGTTTTTTTGCTGGCTGAGGCATGAAAATAGCAGAAAATATTTTGACACACCCTGGGGCCTGTTTAAGGAACGGGCAGTGTGTGTTTTTAAGCCCATTTTGCTGTGAAATTTCAATTTTGCCATAGCTTGACTAAACAACTGGCCACCTAACCTTCAGCAAGACGTGGTAGTATGTTTTGTTGGTGCAAAGTACAATAACAGAGGATATTGTGATTATGTGTATACACAGTAAACTGGACATATAAAAAACTCAAACTTTGGAGAGTGCATATAGAGTGTATACAGAAATTATTCTTTCACAGTCAGAAAGACCAGGCTTTTAGCTTTTGATTGTCACTGTTTTTGTGAAATATAAAGAAAAATTTACCAGCCAAAATTTCATATTTTCACTTCTGAACAAAAGAAAATGCTATTACTAATTTTACTACCTAAGGTAAAATTTTTAAATTTAATTCCCAAACGGGATTATATTTCAACCGATTTTCACTAAATTCTCAATGATGAAAAAATCTGATTTCGACTGACAGTTTTCAGCTGATTGGTGTTTGCTCAATTTTTCTTCAAACCTTACAATAATGGTGGCAAATCAAAAGCCAGAAGTCTGGTCTCTTCAACGGCTAAATAATCATTTCTGTATGTAAAATATTAAGCACTCTAGAGCATTCCAAAGTTCGATTACCTTTTTTTAAACACCTTTTATAATTTATGAGTTGAACAAAGTCAAACTTGTGGCAGATGGCCACGGCAGCTCCCAACAGTGTGCACGAATTATTCTCATCATGTTAAATACCCCCTCAGAAGAAATACAGTCACCTGTGTAAACAAACAACATAGGGTACTCACAAATCTTCACTTCCTTGCCATATTATTTTACCATTGTCAGCATCTCTAAAATTAATCCAATTTCTTTACACTGTTATGGAACAATTTGCCAGTTGTTTGCATGCAAGTCTGCCAATGCACCAATTAAAGTGCTTTGACTTGCCCTTGCAGGATTTTACAATAACCTGACATAGTTCCACAACCTACAGGCAGTAATCATTGTAGTTTAACAAGTATTCAATCCATCAATTGTTTCAGCCACAAACAATTGACATTGTATTATTGAAGAAAGAAACAGCATGAGTAGCCTTACATTAAAGTACAATTGAAGCAGACAGCATGGCAGTTCAATTTTTCAATGATATTTTACACCATTTCTCAAACAATGCGGTCTGACTTTAGAAATACTTCTAACAAAGCGATATAAGAAGAATCTACAGCAAATAAACCGACCCACAAAACACTGTCTTTTGCAAAACATATAACTAACTAACGTCAACGCACATTTACTTCCTAGTTTGACGAAAGCCAGACGCCAAGTGCATGTGTGTCGTTTAAATAAACGGCACTAACATCAGGTATAACGGTAGATTTTGCAATCCATCAACACAATGATTATCCCTTTGCTCAAAATTGAATAAACCGTAACAACATAAGTTAATTTCTAAGCTACAGGATACATTTTAAACAAGCTCTTACAAGGAAGTGTCGAACAAAGGGATGCCAGTTTTTCCCTTGGTAACAAAATGCGTCCAGAAGCGGTTGGAAAGAAAAGACGATGTACGAACCCGAAATGCATATTCAAAAAGAAAAGGATACAGTCTAAAGCCATCCATGATTTTCTGTGCTCGTTCCATAGCCACAGACTTAATTTTTTTCCATGAAGAGGACAAAAAAATACTTTTCTTTGAAAAATCTGGTCGGCCTGTTTGTGTTTGTATGCAAAATGGCGACCTAATGGGTGTTCAAGGGATCGCATGGAGTATCTAGGGATACTACGTGATTTAAAAGAATTTAGCCTCATTTAGGTGATTATATGGAATACGATGAGTTTTAGAGGGCTATCTGGAAAACACAGACAACATGGACACGGACAACGCGGATACGGACACGTAAAAAATACGACAAAGAGCAATCAAAGCGAAAAATGAGAAAAAAATCATATCACCCATTTTATGAAGTAACAATTCTATGTGAAATAATAATCTCCAACTCATTAATAATTCATGAGCAAATTAGCGAATGAACTCGCCCTAATTCGTCACATGATTGACTTTGGATACCCAAGGAAACACGCTAAAAATCATATACCATCACTGTTGTTAGATCAAAAACGGTTTTAATCTAATAACTGAAATCATAATTACAAATTCATCCTAATTACTCCCTCTTCGCTCATGTTCAAATGATCAAGGTCTGTAATAAATTCTACACGCCCTACACATTTCTCTCTTACAATGGACTATAGAAATTAACTTACTAAAGCAGGAAGTAGAATACTTATCTCCATTGTTCACAAAGACAAAAACAAATTACTTTCATAGGTCCCCCGTTAGCGCTTAATAAATTGAACAGCCAATGAAATGTTTTCGTTTGAGATGTTATGTAAACAACTCGTTTCTCGTGTGTCACAAGGGGAACCAAACACTCGAAAACAATAAAACACTCGCGCTTCGCGCTCGTGTTTCATACCGTTTTCTCGTGTTTGGATCCCCTGATGAAACACTCAAACTCGTTGTTTACATATAACGTCAGGGTTAGGGTTACAGTTAGGATTAGACTTAGCATGTTGTCCGTGTCCGTGTTGTCCGTGTTTTCCAGATAATTATGACCGTTTTGGTTTTTGAGAGATTGCAGGGAGTTTTCGGGGATACTGCAGGATTTAAAAGAACTTAGGTGATTACATGAAATTATGGAATACAATGAGTTTTTAAAAGATATTGCATGAAAATTCCGGGAATACTGCGCAAATTAAAAGAATTTAGGAAATTACATGGGATAGAATTCAACGCAACGGGGGGGGGGGGGGGCTAAATAGAGAGAATACGGTATCTCATAAATAGCACTAACCACATTTCGTACAGCCAATTCCAGTTATTCGAACTGATGTTTGCCTTTAAGATTGACAACAATTGACTGAAATTATATCAACAACACAAAAAAGAAATCTTAACAGGTTACGAAGTCTCGTCTCGTTTAATTAATATTTCGGCCTTTCGAATGAATCGATTAATTTGAACATTAGTTTTATTAAACTACATTACATTCCACATACAAAGTACGGCGCAGTAATTTACAATCACTCAGTATTTCTCGCTAGTCGCTAAGTATTCGTAAGATCAATTTTTTTGTGATGTCCACACGACTCAAGCGTTGTAGGTGCTTGAAGATACATTGCCGCCATGTCCGGTCCAATTGGTGTGAACAAATTTTCCTGGGTCTGAGAGCAGTTCATAAGTGTGGGCACCAAAGTAATCTCGTTGCGCCTGAAATGATTGTAAAAGTAGAATAAAAGCAAAATACATGAAATACGACTTCAATTTTTACGTTTCGAGTAATAATGATAAGTTTATTCCACAGAGTTTATTCCATACTATAGGATGCATATAATTAGCAATTATTCGCCGAAGGCGAAGTAATTATTGGTAAAATATATTATTCCGAGACGAAGTCGAGGTGAATATTTACTAAAATCATTGAGCCTGAGTCGAATAATTGTTTTATTATAACTTCTTTAGTAAAATTTACCGTGTATAAAATGCACTGTCGTCTTTTATGAATACAGTTTACTTCTGAAAATTCCTAAGTAAAGACTAAAGTTTACTTGTAACTTTTAAATAGTGAAAAAGTAAGGTGTTTGCAGACGATCTATTACCTAAAGATAGTTTAACATCAAAGTTTGTTTGTATTCTTTGAGTTTATATTCATCCAATTTTTCTCCATTTGCTAATTTTAGCAAAAGTATAAAACGTCAAAACGACTCTCATTGGCAGCCATTTTGAAAAAATGCCAACTAGTAAATAATGCCTCAGATTTACTATTAGTCAGTCAACCAATCAAAATGCTTGAAAACCATTATTTACTAAAGAAATTATACTAAGCCCGAATATAACCTTTCACCTGCACCCCACCCCACCCCACCCCACCCCACCCCACCCCCCCCCCCCCCCCCAGTATCGAATCCACCCGTGTATAAGCCAATCAAAAACCGCTTACGAACCTTAACAACTTATATAATGCACGGCTTATCAGAAGTTTACGGTATTTGAAAAGCTAAGAAATTATGTACTTACTTGAATGAGATTCGCTGGAAGGGTTTCAGATCTACATAAAATAAAACACATCAATAAAATGCGTACCATATATATCTATCATGGCTTGTAGTTACAGTATTGCACTATTGCACGAACCTGTATCCGTCGTAAAAAGCCAAGGCAGAACTGAATGTTGGGGTAGGGATACCTAATGTAACTGCAGCCGATACGACTTTTCTCCAAGATTCCTAAACAAAAAACAAACAAATCTACTTCAAAATCAAAACGATCGTTACAAAGTGAATGAATATATTTTTTGACGTCATTTTACAATTTTGAGACGTCTTAATGTCAAATTAGACATCGTTAATAACACTTTATGTTTTCTTGTTCACAGAACTGTACCTGACATTTTTCTATTGCGTTCTTAAAGAAGTCGTCCAAGAGGAGATTTTTCAGATGAGGATCCTTGTCAAAAGCTTCTTTGATGTTTGCCAAAAACACACTAAACCACAACCATTGTATCATTTCATTTAACAGTTCCAGTAAGTTTGGTAAATGACCATTTATTTACCATTTGCACAAACGACCTCAAAGAAGACGCTGTGTATTGGATGCAGTATATCATTTTACCTGCGGATGATGCAACCTCCTCTCCACATTAAAGCAATACCACCATAATTCAAGTTCCAGTTATATTGCTTGGCAGCTTCTCTTAATAACATGAATCCTTGGGCGTAAGACACGATCTTTGAGGCATATAGAGCCTAATAAAACACGTACAGAAAACGTCACTTGCGTATCATACAATTGTGTAGTACAAAAGTGTAGTAAACAAAATAATACAGAAGGGCCACTCAAGTCGGAACCTTTGCAGTTTCTGCCTCCACGCATGTCGCATGTCGCCAGTTAATTGCCTTTTCTGGCCAATAGAAACGCTGGACTGGCTGTTCCGCAATTGCTCATACATATTGTACGGTACACAGTTCCGCCAAAGAGTAGAGACTACAAATAGGGGCCACTTCATTCAAAAAAGCGTAAGGTGCTGTCGTCATGATACGTCATGGGCGCCATGTTCCTAGCCAGTGCCCTAAACCATTGACATAAATACATCTGGACTGCCTGCTCTCGATATTTTCGCTTGAATTTTGCGTTATCAGTTGAAAATCACGAAGGCTGACGAATACTGACGAAAAATGACGAATATGAGAGTGATTGAACATCGCTGGCTCTTAAATAATACAAAAAATACTGGTCAGCAGTCAACTTCATGAGCAAACACTCTCATATTTCGGCCATCTTTGATAACGCTTTTCAAAGCCGAGCTGGCAGTCCAGATGTATATATGTCAATGCCCTAAACAGAAGCATTTCTCCCCGGTATTAGTAGCCATTTTTAATATTTCCGGGGGGAACGAGCATAAACAGAGGAAATTAACCCCCGAAAATATAAAAAATGGCTACTAATACCGGGGGGAAATGCTTCTGTTTAGGGCACTGGCTAGGAACATGGCGCCCATGACGTATCATGACGACAGCACCTTAAGTTTTTTGAATGAAGTGGTCCCTCTTTGTAGTCTCTACTCTTTGGTTCCGCACGCAGGACTATACAAGGCTTAAGCCGACTAACCTTTCTAATATGCTCAACAAATTCTTTCTTATCCCCGGAATATTTTGTCACAGCTGGTCCTTTCAACTGTTTGCTGGCTTCAACTCGCTCATCTTTGAGAGAAGACAGACACCTGGCAAATACAGCTTCACCTGAGGAGAGAAATGATCAAAAACAGCTATGACAATGAATACAACATATTTCTGTCTGGCTTCTCTGTCACTCATTGCTAAATACGTTTAGCACAGTTTATGATTCATTATAAAACGAAAATTCAAATATAGGGACCGGTTGTACGAAAGGTGGATCCACTATCCACCGGATAGTGATTTTTTCAACTGCTGCAGAAAGGCACTAAGAGCAATGACACTGGACATCCAGTTGATCTGAAAACACGGAAAAGTACTGGCACTATTTGTCAAATAGAAATCCATTTTTCGATTTAAATTATCAAATTTCTCATGAAATATAATTTACTTTGTTTCTAAATTTCTGGCAGACTTGTAATTTTCTTTATTAAAGACCGTTACCAAGTTTCAACAAGTTTCACAAAGGAGAACAAAAGATTAACTGATTAACAACAGCAAAGTGGATTTGTATTTGGTACGTAGCTAGTTTCAGGCCATTTACTTATGGTCAGATCAGCTAGATACTGAGCTCGCACGAAATACAAAGTAACTTTAACTCGAAAATACTTCAATACGAGTTTTACAAATCATTAACCGGTGGACTTCGCTATTCACATTTCGCACAACCGTTGTTGTGTAGTCTGGCACCACGGTTATTTGACGTATACTCAACTATTATTCTACTTCATTTTGATTACTGTAGTTCTGTATGGGGAAATTGTAGCAAAGGCTTACGGGATAAGCTGCAAACATTACAAAATACAGTAGACCTGCTCGAATAATTACTAGAAGTATCTATGAAATCCGATCTTCTCAAATTTTGAACACATTAAATTGGTCGACATTAGAAGAAGATGTCATGTTTAAAATCATGTTTAAAATACTCCACAACATCGTTCCACCTTATCTTTCACGACCGTTTACTCGAGCGAATTTAATTTCTCGTCATGACACTCGATGCGAAACTATAACTTCGTCATCTCTAAGCCCAATACTAATTTCCTGAAAAACAGTCTGGAATATAAACAAGCAGTAGCACGACCAGAACTCATTACCAATTGTTACAAAAAAATCGAGTTCGCTGAAAATATTCAAAAATGGATTACAGCATTGTACATATTTAGATTTGTTGCTGACTTCTTGACTGTATATATTGTAAAAATTTGTTAATGTCTCGGTGCCTGGAAAAAGCATCTAAAATTAGATGACAGGCCTTCGTACTTACATAAAGTTCAATGCAATAAATAGAGTTAAATATCCCTATAATAATAATAATGTTGTCGTAATTTTACCGATAAGTGTAACTGGGATTCCTTTGTCTAAAGCTGAGATGGCTGTCCACTTTCCAGTTCCTTTCTAGGAATATAAAAATATGTTTCTTTATTAAAAACACTCTAAAAATCGTGCAGCCGTTCCAGTTGGTTGTTTAAATGAAGTTATACCTGTCCAGCAGAATCGCGGATTTTTGTGACCAATGGTTTGCCATCACTATCGTTGAATGCCAAAATATCACGAGTTATTTCCACAAGAAAAGAATCCAATTCGCCTTTGTTCCAATCCTCCAAAATCTACAAAAAATTCCACCTCCATCAAGATATTCCAATGAACACAGACTGAATGTCTTTCTTTCTGGTAAAATTTAAAGAAACCAGCCTTACCTTGCTAATTTCTCCTTCGCTCATTCCTAAAGCATCCTTCATTAAGTGATATGCCTCGCAGATAACCTGATGAAAGCGATTTAATCTTCAATGTCTACGTAATATTCTTCTGGTTCAAGAACGGTCATAATTAATAAGCCAGGTTCAGATTTTACTTTCACCACAATTACCGCTAATTTTTCCCGATTTTTAAAGAATCTGATTGGTTTGATTGGTTAACCTCGTACAGTAAGGTATATAGGTCTATTACACCCGATTGGCTAAAACATGGATCAAGGTAGCGGTACTGCTAGTCAAAACTGAACCTTTCTAAATAATATACTTTTATTCCTACACAGCTGCCCAATTGACCATAACGAAAAAGATAGCGGATGCACATTTTACCAGAATGCATTGCGGTAGGAAATCGTTTCAAACAGCAAATTGAGGTCTGTTGAAGACTGAAGAGCAAGCGTAAGCGAGGAGGTTATTTTCTTTGGTTTGTTAAAGCAGTTTATGTTCTTTGGTGTTTTTCTTGGCATCTTTTTTGAACCTTTTTTTGCTTAAATGCCTGCAAAGCATTCTGGTAAAATGTACACGCTGTCATCTTTTTCGTTATGGTCAATTTGAGATAACATGGTTATACATGTATAAAACAAAACCTACTTGCATGTCGCCATACTCAATGCCATTATGAACCATCTTTACATAATGACCCGCGCCATCTTCACCTACCTACAGGGAAAAAACTCTTTTTAATTTGGCGCCTACCCTGTACGCAATGTACAATATATGTGAGCCTGATTTATACACTGTCTGGTTTGGTCTGGCCTCATCCCCAGCCCAAGGGCCCTTGATGAAGCGCACGTATTTTTCCGTTGTAAAAAAACGCGCGCCAAGACGTTGTCGTTTTCAAAATAGTAGGGACCTTACGATATATAGGACGGCAACGCGACGGCAACGGCGAGAAAACACTTTATGATATAGCTTAGCAAAGCATAGAAGTTGTTTATCATCTATCGCCTAAGTTGAGTTAACACATGTTACAACACTTTGGTTGAAGACATGGGCTACATGTTTGAGAAGAGTTCTTAACTAGATCGAATTTAAAACTCCACCAGCTAAATTCAATACGCCTGCGTTAATAACGTGAAAATATTTGATTTGCCGTCGTCAACAATACGAGACCCGCTATTCAAATATTCAAATGCATTGTTCACAACTATAATTATTCACTTCTTTTCAATTGACTGTTTGTCTTAGGACGTTGCCGTCACGTTGTCATTCTGTAAATCGTAAGGTCCCTAACAACACCCCTACGGTTAGTATAATAAAGCAGAGCCTTTCATTTTCGGCTAAAAATATAACTAGTTATCGTTACTTCTAAAGGTAACATTTACTTGTAATCTCGTTAATTGTAACGAACTAGTGACTTACAGCATTGGTTCAAGTATATCAATAATTACAGCAATATATACAAGAATAAACTAACCAGACTAATGACAATGACAAAGAGTACTTATAGCCAGAAAAGACAAGTTGGATTAAAGGAAAAGCTAACAGTACCGGTACCAACTAAGGCAGATTCCTAACCATAAAAATATTTACATGACATTGTACACATACTGTTTAAATTTACATGTGACATCAAGTGTATGTAGACAGGGCCAAAGTTTAATCAGTCAGATTTATGCTTGTAGCATACAGGTACTTACCCAGTCACAGCATGGTTCTTTGCCAACATGAGCTGCAATTGACTGAAATATTGTCTTTATATGAGGCCTGTGGATCAACATTAAGTAACGATCAGAGAAAAGGGCCCAATCAAAATGTTAAATAGTAAACCAAAGGAAAGAATATTGTCTAGTCAGGGATAGTTTACATTGGGTGGTGGCTGATAACAAAAAAAAATGGGGCAATAAAAAGAGACAGCTATTTTTATATCACTAATGTCACAAATTTGTATAATGCAAAATGATAAATATAAAATGACTGTTGATCTCAGTGAATGTTGTTTTAAATAATTTTTGTATTTTATTTATAATATGGTTGAAAAATGTAATATATAACAGTAAAACAATATTTATTTAACAAATTTACCTGATAAAAAAACTTCCTACTAAGTTCTGATGGGGAATTGAAAGTTTCTGATCATCATCAAAATTGGATATAGCACATCAAAGAGACACTATGTGAGCTAGCTAATACAATACCAGTGTTTTGTACTGTAAAATCCTCATTAAATGTACCCTCAAAATTAAAGATGTTGTTCTTAGCATTACAAACAACGACTTTTCACCAGCTATACCTACCATGCTTCAGGGGAGCCACCTGGCATCAGAGATGGACCATACCGTGCACCATCTTCACCTCCACTCACACCACTACCAACAAACAGAATTCCTTTCTCCTTCAAAGCTTTGCAGCGGCGCTAACAACACAAAAATTGATGTTTCAGTTATTGACAGAGTACTCTTATTTTGCACAATTAAAGCCTGGTTTTCATTACAACGTAAGCGTAAGCGTAAGCATAAGAAAGCGGAACCTTTGATGTGACATAAGAAATATCAAAACGTTGCGTTCTTTACGCTTATGCTTATGTCACATCAAAGGTTCCGCTTGCTTATGCTTACTCTTACGTCGTAATGAAAACCAGGCTTAAATTAGAGGGATATCAGAACAAAGGAGAAAAACACACATTTCCAGTTAGAATTCTTACTTGTGAATCAGTGTATTCTGAATTGCCACCATCAATGATAATGTCACCTTTTTCTAATAAGGGGACCTGTTTACATCAAGACACAAGTAGTAGTTTGTTAAAATAGAACACACTCAGTCTATATTTGAAAGTTTAAATGGCCAGTTAGTGCAACAAGATTGGCTAGCTAGTGTCTGGATGCAATGAACTGAAAAGCTGGCATAAAAAGTATAAAAGTGATCAGCATAGAAAGTGATTAAATGTTATAGGCATAATACCAATTGATCAATGAATGAATCCACAGCACTGCCTGCTTTAACTAACATCATAACACGTCTTGGTTTCTTTAACTTCGAGACCATTTCTTTCATAGAGCGTGCACCAATAATATTGGTTCCTAAGCAAAAAAAAAAGAATCAGGTAATATTATTTAAAGTGCATATATCATCACAACTGATTAATTTGTATGGAATATCCGAATAAGATATGTTCCAGATTGGAAAGCATTTTATTGAAACATATGAGATGATTATAAAATTATATGATTGTATCAACTATGTAACTATTATTAACTAACCCTTAGCTTCATTAGCAAGAAATTTATCAACTTTTTCCACTGTTCTGTTGAAAGCACAAACCTAGACAATGATCATTACTATTGATAATGATGAAAATGATCATCACTATTGAAAGAAAATTTCAGGGGGGGGGGAAACAAATTTTAAAATATTCATGGCATGCCCATAACTGCCCTGTCCTCATACCAGTACCCTCCCCTGAATATCTAAATTACAGGAAGTGGGAGGGTTTTAAAGTCTTAGAATCTTTCAGACATCAAAAACTGCAAATCAGCACTTGGTTTATAATTAACAATTAGATTACAAGCTCGAGATTTCTATGCAGTGATAGTTGATGAGGGGGAAGCCCGAATCAACTATCACCACATAGAAATTGAGAGCGAGTAATCTAATTGTTTTAGTAGAGTCAGAGGTCAAACATGGAATATTCAACAAAAAATTTGATTTTTAAGCAATTTTTTAAAAGCGATCTCTATAGGAAGATGATTGTTTTGCTACTCGCTATCTATCGAGGAATAGATAGCGAGTAGAGTAACCAATCAAATTACAGCATTTGCAATAGTATACTAGTATGATTCTACTAATTCCAAATATCACCATGCACTCATAACGTTTTGCATAGCAGAGTGCACCCGTGTGACCAGATTACTGGTGCACTGACTTTGTAATGAATGAATGAAACTCCTAATATATCAAGGTGGAAATGTCAAAACGAAAGAGAAATTTTTTTAGGCCATGCGTCTAAAAGTCATCTATGGGGTCCTATGCAGATTATAAATGTATGCATGAGTGATTTTACAAGTTATGTAACTTGGTGCAATGACAGCTGCGGCAAAAATCTAGAAATACAACATAATCTTACAACAAATTTGTGGTCGTTCATATTCAGAATAAGATTCTGTCCCTATAAAAACAATGGGAATGACACAATATGAGAAAGCGATAAAAAAGTTCAAGAAAATGAGCAACATACGATGTTGTATTATTGTACACAATATAAGAATACTAAATACATACCATGACAGCAAGCCCAATAAGTGCAATATCAGCTCTACAATAGAATGCAAAATTAAAACATGGTAATTTCTAACCTGAAAATTAGCGTAAAAATTTTCTAATTGCAAAAAATTTAGGTAGTTTCAAACTTTCAATTGCAATTTTGGTATGGATAACATGGGCTGTACTATTTTGGAAATATCTCCAGATCGCAACTCAAAACTATATATTTGATTACTTACTGTTCTTTTCCAGCCATTATTTGTGCAGTTCTAAGTTGGATTTCAACAGAAAATTTAGAGTAAAAGTGTAGAAGGCCGATCGAATCCCAAGCACCGCAATCACTGTGCGCAAAGATTGGAGTTTGGACAGCTACTTCCTTGCCACATTTGCACTTCCGCTTCGCTGCGGACCGCGCAGGGCTAAAACCGGAAAAAACTGGGACGGCTATGCTCGAGCGGAATGCTGGGAAATGTAATTCAGTGGCGGGAAAATGAAACGAAAATTCAGACATTCAATTTCGTGGACGAAAAGCGGGGTTTTTTTCCAAAAATTTCAATTTTAAAAATTTAAGATAAAGTTATCGATATTTTTATCGTTTTGGCATTCGTAGACAGCAAAAAACTAGTGGGAAACAGACTCTCTTCAGTTCGAAATATCGGCACAACCTGAGAGTTTCAACGGGGAGCTTCGACTTAATATTCTTCGACAACAGAATACTCTCTGTGGTTCTACTTTTTGGAAAAGTATTTTGTAATGAATCTCAGGTAATGTTGAATGTTGTTAGGCCTTAATTTAAATTAATAATTCTTGTTCAGAAATACAAATAAACAAAAGACCTAAAAACTGGCATTTTCAGTTTTAAAGATGGCGGCGTTTTATACTGCCTTTTACTGTAACATACCGATTCAATTTCTAAACATATTCAAAATTCTAAACAATTTAAAAACAAAAATTCTAAACAATTTCTAAACAAAAATTCTAAACAATTTCTAAAGATATTCTATCCACACTACAGTTGATAGCATAGATATCAAATTTTCATAATATGGTATGGAAATAGTTTCATGAAGACGGTATACAAATATGTTGCAATTTCTGTAGTTTGAAAATGGCACTATACGCAAAATGCACAATATTCTGTCTGCGTTTTTAGATATTTTCTAGCCAAGGGGCAATTTACTATTTTCACAAATCACAATGTATTCCTGTCACTATGGAATGTTTTACTGAATACCAAACACACACACACATACATAACACACACAACAATAATGCAAAATAAAATAAAATCTATTTTCACATATATACAAGATAAAATTTTGACCTTTTCTACAAATGCACATCTTTACATATACGTTCCTGTTTTATGTTTAAATGTAGCTTCTGTTCCAAACCTAAACTTTTAATTTCACACAATAACTTTTATTTCAATATTCTGTGTTTATTTGCCTGTTTTATCCTTGGACTTTTTTTCAGCGAACTGAATCACAGAGGTCGCTCGCAAAACGCCATCAATGCTTTGCCTGCGACTGGGTGGACGCGGGCTGCATGCAGCGCGTGACGAGACGGGCGTAAACATAGAGTTTCCGGTAGTCGAAACTGGCGATTTATTTTCGCATGCAACCCGCTGATCCTGTGGTAATCCATTAACATATTTGTGAACTTGTACGTGATTTTTTAGGTCAAGATATTTAGCAAATGTTCGTTCACAATACGGACATGGTATAAGCTTACATTCCGCATTCTCACGCATGTCTTTAATCAACGTCAAAAACGAGGATTTAGTCGAATCCAGTGATATAAATTCTGGAGAACTGCTCGTAAAATTCTTCTCCTCTTTCTCAGGCTCAACGCTTGCTCTCCACTGAGGAGTTTTAGAAAATGGCGCAACAGTCTGCTCAGCGTGAGGAGTTGATTTTATTCCCATGTGCTCCGCAGGATTTGTTTGCGAGTTTGATGTCTTCATTTCCTTGGCATTCCTTCTCTCCTTCTTAAAACCATTCAAATGTTTTGAAATGTCACTGGTTACCGAATTTAAAACCGGTTTTCTCGATACGTCCATAGAAACTCCATTCAAAGCATTTAATGTCAAATACGCATTTTGCTGAATAGATTGATTGTTATGTACAGAGTTCTCCCTGAAATAAACAGGTGGTTTAAACGCGTACAACAATCCATTTCTGTTGTGAATATTTTGAAGTTGATCTGATTTGAAGCGCTTGTTTACTGCGTCCTTAAAGTTCTCCTCTGAAACATGGTTTTCCAATGTCATTGATTCAAATTTACGTTTTTCTCTAAGGTTAACATTGCCGAGACTGGTGGGACTCGTTTTACGTCGCACGGACACAAACGCAGATTTTTTAATGTCGCCACTTAAATGTTGGTTAAGAATATCACCTGTCGTTTCATTGCTCTGTATTTTTATTGCCTTTGATGTAGCACTCGGTACAGGCACCATATCCGATGGAACTTCGCTATTTTCCGTAGACTGTTCGGATTTCGTGGTCGTTCGTTCGTGTGTCATTCGGGAAATCCTCGGCAGGATGGTACTCACTGTCTCCAAAAATATTGGAAACATTCACTTTTAAAGTGGCCGCAGATTGACTCAAAATACCGATGTATAACCTTTGGTAACATACACTATCGACAAATATAACGAAATGGAGTGCCAGATGTGATCCTTTAATATAACTAGTGCTCCTTGTCAAATTTACCCGTTGCTATGGATTCGATGGCGTGAGCGGATGAGCGTATAGTAACCTTTTAAAAAAGTGTGTAGTACTGAACAAGAGTCGCGTGCTTCTAATTTCGCCCAAAAATTTATCCTTTGTGCTAGAAATCCTTTTAGTTATAGTCTTTGTAAGACGCCCTCAATGAGGGCGCAGGCGGATATGACATCATGTCAGTGATCGATGAAACTAGATTGATGACGTATTAGCCTTTCAGTCGCGTAAATTTGGTATTCAATTTGCCAAAAAAATTGATTTTGGTCAAGTCACGAAAAAAGTTTAAAGCGCATCCGGTTGGCAGTTTTCCTACGTCATTCCTAAGAAATCAAATTAACTATTAAACATGGGAAACGTTTGTTGCGACTTAAGAGTTACAGGAAACTGAAGTACATAAAGTATTTTTCTTGATCATTCTTTAGGCACAGTGGCAGATTTAAAAACATTTCAACCAATTAGGTCGTGTATTTTAATAAATCCTATTTTGTGCTTAGAGAAAAAAATGAAAGGGTTTCTATAATTAGCTCTGACCTTGTGGCATTTCAAGCGACGTTGGATATACCTACGTTTAATAAATCTGAATATTATTACACTTATAATATACACTTTACACACTTAATTAGCTACTCTTACACCTTACAGTTACAAAATTTCTCTTATCAAATCATTATTGAATATATTGACCAGTGCTTGGCATGGCTTACATGGTCTAGAGAGCCTGAAAAATTTAAAATTTGCTCGGACAACATTCTACGAGGATGATTTTGCACTCCCAAATTTCTAATTAACTCCCCTGGACTCAGGAGCGTAACTAATGAGTTTGTGGGGGTTTTTTATCTTTCCTTTTTTTTTTTGGGGGGGGGGCTGCTCATCCCCTCCCCAAGATTAAAAAATTTGTTGGGTAAATATCGATAACTAACGAGGACCCTGAAAGTGCAATTTCCAGCGATTTGAGGCTTTTTACCCTCTCCATCGTCGCGCAAAAATAAGCTTACCCTCCCCACCTAAAGCTTATACTCAAATCACGCCCCATTAGTTCTAAGAGGACAAATCAGATTTGTATCACAAGTATATGTTTTCATTATACCAGATGCATACTAACTTTGATGAGGAACAGGAAAATATTCATCACTGAATTTGTTCTCATCTTACACTATATATCTAATAAAACATCTAATTAACAAATAGATAACATTTTGCCGGTGTCTATTTAGTTATAGATACATAGTATGACGTCAAAACGTGGTACGAAACAAGTGGCCCACGAACCGCCGAGGCTAATGGGTGAGTCACTCATGTTCTATTAAAACGGTAAAATTTTATCTATAATCATGGTTCTTGAGAAATGAAAAGCCAGAATGAACTCTGATTAATATGTGAAAATTGTTGCTTTCACTGAAAATGCTGTTCTAATGCTGGTGCTCACTGAGACGCTAATTTGGTTATTTCAATCCCCTACGTATTCCAAAATAATTACTTCACTCGATTCTGGGAAAAAAGTTAAGACAATTACGTTGTTTAACAACATTTAAAAACGCTGTTTAACCACATAATTACGCAAACTGTGCCATGTCCACTATGGTAAGATTGGCTAGAACGTACTTCTAGCATGAGAACTACGTTTATCAACTTTCAATTGGGTGGGCACGTTGAAGATTTGAACCGGAAATCCCACGGAAATACTGCACCTCATTAAAAGTAGTCACAATAGCCGTTTCCGAAAAGGCGGTAATGGGCAATTATAACTTTCGTTTGCATTGATACGATTGATAACGTAAATTACGCAACCCTTTCACATTAGAAGGAAATTGCAACAACCTTCACTGAAAAAAGTTGTAAACATGTTCACAGGAAACATTCTTACACATCTCATTTTGTCAGTACGACATCGCGCGTCGGTGCTTTGCTATACGTAAAAAAAGAACGTCCAAGGTTGCATGTGCTCCTCTTCAACTGTAACTATTTTCTTTTCATTTTTGTCGTCAAGACCAAGACCTGCTAAAGTTGATTTAGTAAACTAAATTCGTGTGGTTGTAATTATTTTTTATCATTGAAAAGATATCAGATTACCAGATATTTACCGTAAACTAAATGCGGTAGTTTAGGAGATATTTATTAAACCTCATCTGAAGGTCAACCGTCTTATTGCTCGTTCCTATACTTCCCTTTTTGTACTAGGGCAGCAATGCATTCTGTGCTTTCAATATATTAAAGACTTTCAATGTTATCAAGGCTCACGACCAGTCACCGGTCAATGACGCCGGCCGAAGCTGATTGGTCACATTTTGTGGTTGCTTTTCTTGGTATTGATTGCTCATTGCGACTAATCTAATAGCTTGATGTGAAACATGTGATTGTACGCTTTAACTGTATCGGAATGTCATGGGGCGGTCGACGATGAGCCAGTATCTGAGTGAATGGCGGTAAACAGGGCGTGGGAAAAGCTAATCGCACCACAGTGACCAGACTTGTATACAGCTATTTCAATAAAAGTTGTCCCTCCAAAAGCGTAAACTATGTAAACAATGGACGCGCAAGGGATGACGGATTATTGCTTATTTATACTGTCCAACGTCGTTCATACTTATTTTGAGCTCTGCATTGCATCGCTATATCTAACCTTCGGTGCGCGTACATACATAATGCATGCTCAGTTATTTTTGACACGAGGTCATCAATTTGTAATGAAGGATTAAATATACTATGACAGAAATTACAGTCAGATATTGTAAGGTGCGGTCACAAATTGCAACAGTAGGGTGACAGTTTGCAAGGTACAAGAACTGTACTCGGCTAACACGACTATTCACTTGAATGCGAGTAAAATAGAAACTCTTTGATCTATGTATTAATGATTTTGGTTGCATGAATGTATCATAAATGCATTTGTTAATGTATTTTTATTGCATCTATGTATTATTGTTAGTTAATATAGTACAGCTTAGCGCTGGTTTATATGGGCTTTCTGTTGGTACTATATTATGTTTCTGAATTGGGTCTTACTGAAACAATTTCTGATATTTTTGCCACAATCAGTTTGTATGAACTATATTACGAAAACAATGCTGATAATTTTTAAAACGATCTAATTGCCCGCCTCTAATGATCACTCCACCCTCGCACGAATTTTTCTCAGACTCGAGTGTCGTCTAGCACAAACTAGCACAAACTATAGCTTGTGATCTTGGTGAGAAAAAAACAATCTTAAATCAACACCCCCAATTTCCAGCCATTTGGAATGCGTTACTCGCCAATATACAACGCCTCTTCCATCCTGCTATCCTTATCTTTTTTTCATCTTTTCCGGGTCAAGTGCTACGTGATCTATACGTCGAAAACAGTATGGATTTGCGACGTCATAAGTCAAGATATGCTGGCATCCGCATGTTTATTTGTGACAGAATTATTAACTTGGCAACAAAACTGTAATTGTTGCGTGCGTTGGTGGCAGTTTTCCAAGGATTTTTAATTCAGTCAAACATAATCCAGAAAATATGGATGACTCGTAGCCAGTACCCAAAAGTGAACATTGAAAACGCTCTTTATGAAATATTTATTTTAATAGCTCGTATTAAAATAAATATTTCAATTAAATCAGAGAGAGCGGTTTTGTCACATATTGTTTTCACTGTGATTAAAATCACTTGAAAAGCGCAGTGAACGCGAACACTGCGGAAAAACGTCTGCGCATGCGTCAATTTTACTGAGATTGGCTTGATGAATCGGGTGTTTCGAGCTTGTTTATTTTGCAATATGGCGGTCAAAAGAAGTATCTCACATATGTGCCTTTGGAGTAAAATTATTAGCAAACCAACGAACGTATGAACTTAAAAACAAGAAATAATTGTAGTTTACATGCTTAGAAAATAATAGTATTTTAGATGCAGGTCAAAGGTGAGTAATGAAAAATTTATTGTTTACGAAAGCTGCTCGACCGAATGAACAAGGAAATTTTCCATTGGCTAATATTATCCACATTTTTGCCAACAACTTTTTTTGCGTAGCATCAATAATTTTTGCGTTGAGCATAAGTAAACTTTGGTATTTATTCGAAATATTTAGCAACATTAAATCCTTATATTTCTGATAGTTTCTTATATTTTAAGCTTAAAGTTCACGAACTGTTAATATAGTATGCAGTTCTCGATGCATGGGTGCCGAAAAACAAGGTTTTTGGCCTTATATAAGTCATTTTGAACATTAGAGGCCTTAACATTGATATCTGCCCTAGCCGTTCACTAAATTTTTCTCGCGCTTTTTACTTACCTTAAATTTTTAAAAGCCATGTTTTTGTTTACAAAAGTATAATTTAAATTTTCCGCCATTTTTTGTTCTCGCGCATGCGCAGACGTTTTTCCGCAGTGTTGTCAACGCGTATTACGCTAACGTAATGATCGCGTGTCCGATCCGCGGTATAATTAGTTGAATATACTTAGATATAATATGCAGCACAATAAAGCGGTATGTAGCTAGATTTAAACATTATTCTTCAAAATATTTTACAACGATATCCCTTCAGCAACGAGTTTCATACACTTATTTTCTGTTTTACAAGGGGTCGTTAACTGTTATTAATTTAAGAATTACAAACAATAACACACTACTTACACACACATATCCTAAACTAATTTATAAAAAGTATTATAATGCAAAATATTTACAAAATTTTTGAGAGCTCATCTACGGTCAAGAATGGACTTGAATTTTGCTCCACCGATCCCTTTTGTTTTTGCACTTTTTGGTAATTTGTTCCAAACTGAAGCAGCAGAATAAGTAATGCTTTTCTTTATAAATTTAGTTTTTGGATTCTTTAACACAAAGTCGGTACAGCTGTTGCGTAAATCAGTTATAATGTAAATTATCTTTCGCTTCAAATTCACTAATCATTGATCGTGGCAATTTGTTATTGTTTCTAACATTATATGCAAACATTGCTTTCTTAATCCGAAAACGCTCTCTCAAAGGCTGCCAGTCTAATTCGCTGGGTATTTCTTCAGAGCTTGTCAAGTAACTACAACCAGTAATTACTCGAGCTGCTCTATTTTGCAATTTTTGAAATTGTTAGCATAGTAAATAGTCTGCGCATTCATCTCAAACAAGACTGCAGTAATCAAAATGAGACAGGATTACTGCATTATAGACTTTGATCAGTGTAGCAATAGATACATATCCTGTCATTCAACGCAACTTTGCTATGCCTTTGGAAACATTTTTCTTAATACTGTCAACTTGATTTTTCCATGTCAAGTGTTCATCAATTATTACCGTAGTGTTTTGAGTTTGTCTAGGCGTTTAATCTCAGCTTCTTACAAGCTCAATTTTTGGTTCGTTAATTATGTTAGTTAGACGATGTTTTGATCCTGTTATCGTATACTCTGTCATATTCATTGTTTAATGCGAGTTTATTGGAAAGTAACCATTGGTGTACTTTTTCGATTCTAAACTTTCGTTTAGACTTTCATTAATTTCTCGAATATTGGCTCAATGCGATGATATATTTGGATGGTCAGCAAATATGCTTACCCTAGCACTATCACTAGTAGAAAGGCAATTTGCGAGATCATTAATATCAAAAAGAGCAGTGGGCTCAAATTCAGTGAATCCTGCGAAACACCGCAGTTTATGATTCTTTTATTACTGGACATCGTATGTTTTACCTTACATATTTGTACCCTGCCAGTTAAATACGATGTAAACCATTTCAGTGCTTGATTGTACGTGTACATTTTCTTAATAGTACTCAGCTCCAACTGCATTGTTTACGCGCGGTCTGATTTGTGCGTGCTTGCAGTCTCTAAGTCTCAGTCGCTCAGCTCCTCATCTGAATTTACTATGTCAGTAAATTCTTAAACGCCTCTGAATTACTAAATTACTAATATAATAAATTCGCGGCAAGCCTAACCCTAATCCTAACCCTGAGTTCGATCCTCTCGCCGCCGGAATTGGACCAATATAGTTGATGAATTTTCTCAACTGAATTTCGACATGTCGGTATGATCTCCACTCGAAACTAAGATACTTCATTCGAAAAAATGCTTAGCTCGATTGTGACTACAGCTGCTGTCAGTAGCTTACAGCCAGCCCGACGATTTATTCCCGCTATGCTTTGTGGTATTAATTAAATTGTTTTGTGTTATTAATTAATTATAAATTGTATGGTTTTGTGGAAGTAATTTACTGCGTGTGTGATTCACTACAACCTCAACTACTGTTTTAAAATAGTCAAAAATTGCACGTTATAATCTGCCAGCTTTGCCCAGTGAACTCTGAGTATACACTGGCTTTGCCGCAGAAGTGAACTGAGGCTTACCAGCTCACGTGACGTCATAGGTGACGTCAGACGGACTAGAGTGCGTCACAGCAGCTACTTGTCAACATCTTCACTCTTCTCAAAA
The DNA here is from genome assembly GCA_963855995.1 of Muricea muricata. NCBI lineage: Eukaryota > Metazoa > Cnidaria > Anthozoa > Malacalcyonacea > Plexauridae > Muricea > Muricea muricata. The sequence continues at coordinate 14,491,077 of OY979720.1, read as the reverse complement.
GGTCAGATCAAAGCCAGCCGGAATCCACGAACTCTTGGCTGCATAAGTAGTGGAATGTGGACCAGCTAAGGCCGATTTTCGGCTACCAATGTGGTCAATGGTTATGGCTAAATTAAAAGAGCTCGCAAACTGTGAGACAAATATTTATCGTGTATGATATCCGAGGAACCGAAAGAGCTATACTGCAATTGTTGTTGTAGCTCCCGAATCATTGCTTTACATTGTAATAGACATTGCCATTTGCTTAAGCTAAAACAAGAGACAAAATAAAGAAATGCAGTGAAGTGTGCGACATAAGCATCGACATAAGAACAAGCGCAACCTCGTACCCAGGGTCTTTCCTGTCACAAGCATAAGACTAAGAGCATTAGCAAGAGAATTCTTTCTGCTTTGCATTCGATTTCATAAACCTGTGCGAAAAAATTATCCTCTGTTATGTTGCTTATGCTTATGTCGCTAGTGCACGAGGACCTAAACAAACAAGAGACTGTGTCCAAAAAGTCGTATACAATTCAGAGAGCTTTAGTTCCCTGACTGAATGTCATGCAAACAATTAATTATTCAATTATAGAATAATTGACCAAATTTGGCACAAGCGCCGAAAGGGAGGGGACAAAGACGGTAAATTGTCCCCGGACCCCCAGGCAAAGGGGGAGCCCCGCCTAAGAAATAACGTAAAGTATATGCATGTCTGAATGCACGTTATCAATGGACGTTTCTTATTCGGTTCCTAAAATCGAGAACCTTCCACAAAAGCTAGGGCCAATATAATTTATTAAGAGGATTGGTTTCCTTCATTTCTTACCTCCGGAAACTGGAAGGACCAAAAATAGAAAAGCAATTATATAATTTTCGTATAGGATATACGTACAAGTGGAATACAGGAGTGGAAAAAACTTTAAAACAGGGAAATAATTAGAATATCGTTTGACTTTCAGTCGAGACCTTGACACAGATCACAAACAACAATACCGACAAATAGCATAATTGCGTGAGAAATTGGCTAGACTGGCACAAATCATGCCAACTGTCTTCAAACGCCGATGTTTAATGTTTATTACAAAATGTTCCCTCTTAATATTTTTACAGCAAATTTAATTGAACTAATCACATAATATGACGTCCAAATTAAACTGAATAATTTTCTTTAGCTATAATTTTCTTTATTTAGGATACAATAAACGGTATACAGTTTAAACCCCAAAATAACGTTTGAAAACATGAGAAACTTTTGTTAAGTTTATACAAGCAGAATTGGCATATAATGGAAGACATATGCCAAGAACACGGAAAATTAACTACTTATAACACGTTTCAGGAGGTTTTTAACAGATAACAATGGAAAGTCCGATCCATTAATTTTGAAGACATTCAGTCCTTATTTTGTCAATTTTGAGCACAAATTTCATTGCATTATTTCTTCGAGGTAAATAATCTGGTTATATCTGAAAAAAACCGACTCAATAAATCGTGCAAAACTAAATGGTATGCACACACAGTTTACGACATGTATCATATTTGTATACTAAATATGTAGCATAGACTACCCTTAGTTTTATCTCGATTTCATTTAATATTTATCCCACCAGCAAATGCTGGAAATTCTGCTTATAGACAAAAAGCTAAATTAATGCCATAGAATATGTGGATATAGAATAGAATATACTGTTATGTTAATTTGTCCCATATTCTTTTTAAAAACATCGATCCGTTTTTTTTTATATGTAGGCTTTAACTGAAACAAAAACTGTACTCGTGGCTATTAGTAACGCTTCTTTTGTCGTTTGGCGTTTTTTATGCGTGCATATACGCACATAAAATTAAAAATGCAAATGTTCTAAAGTTTCGCGCAAGTTCATACACACCCTTTCCAGAAAGTAACTTTGCCTGAAGAACTTCGTTTTCGCACTTTCAGCCCAAAAAGCCACTTCTCATAGTACACATATTGTAACCATATAGATAAATTTGAAATATTTAAACAGATTTACCAGTACCATCATAAAGACTGTGCTTAAAATACGAGAACGAAGCCGAATAGTAGACTTACACCCGATCCGATCCCGATCTTTTCCATCCGACAATCAAAACATCATTACACATCGTACACTTTTACATCTTCTGTTGTTGAATCTGGCCGCGGAGATTTCAACGTCTCAGATGCAGTCAGTGCACTGTCAGTATATGTGTCTCTTCTGTTCGCCTGCGCCGACGAACAACATTGTACCAATTCAGTAAGTCTTGTGGCCCCTTTCTTTGGTTGCGATACTGTATACGCCATTGTTCCAGCTAGTCCTAGCTCTATCAGACGAAATATCGTAACATAGGACCACCACGGCCATGGTTTTGGGATTTCTACTCCTCGGGCACGCACCTTGAACACGTTCGCCATGGCGTAGATCTGCACTGCTGCACACGCCACGCCGAGACATGCTGTTACCATAGTAACACGAGCAACTTTATTCGTATTGCTTTGTTTATTGGAGTATTTCGTGCCTTCTTTTTTGCTCCCATTAGCCACAGCACCAGAACGAACACTGATACGCTTCAATGTGCGTCTGTGGGTCTTCGACTCTTTTATGACATGAAAACCACTGTAAAAGACACTCGCGGACACGGCCAACGCACAGATAATGAAATACAACATGCATATTATAACTAGAACACTCGTGTCCTCGACATAAGATGTGATTATCTCAGCAACCAGTACCAGCGTAACATGAATGCCAATTACCCCAAGAATAAATCGTAACTTTTGAATTTTTCTTCTGGTAAAGCTGACTTTGGCCGCCTCCAGGAACGCATAGTGAATCAAAGTGAAGCCCGCAATAAGACATGGGAACCCAATACCGAAGAGTAACCTCTCCAAGACAATAGGAGTACCCCCAGCGTTGTCGACGAGTTCGTAAGGATATAGAAATAGCGCCAGGGCGCGTGTGATACCGAAAACAACAAGCAAGCAATTGACCGCGTAACAGAAACGCCGAGTGACTAGCAGTTGTGTATTACGAGCACGGATTAGAGCTAAAATGGACCATACTGCGACCAGTAGGAACATTAAGCCAAAGCCAATATAGTGAAGTTCCCAGGCTCCTTTCCATACATCTTTCGCGGCTGGCCATTCAGGGACAGGTTCGGCATTCGGAGGTCTATAGGCCACATATTCAGGTTCTCCTTTGGGTTCTGGTCCCGTACCATTTGTTGTTGGTTCGACTTCTGCGCGTGGAAACCTCATCTTCCGCTACTGTTCCACTTTCAATAAGACAGCTTTTGTATTTTGATGTGAACGACTATCAATATCGTCTGTTTGTTTAGCTTTTATTTATATTCCGTACAACTGAGCACACACTTTAGGCAATGAAACAGCAACGTGGTAATTCGTCGTTAATAATCTCTTGCCATCAAGAATCCTTTCAACGCAAAGGTTATAAATGAAAAAATCTTTTGGTAGATGATTAATAAACAGCAGTTCGACTTCACCACTTTCACCTCGTGGCACCGCTCAGTGTTCCAAAACCAAATTTCTGAGTATACTCGATTTAAATCACTCCCGACCTCACAATACGATCAGCAACTGAAAACAACGTTCGCGATATCCAGCAATAGGAAGTTCACTTCAACCTCTTGTCACTGCCAACAAGGAAATTTAAGGAATCTTTGTTATTCGACCTCCAGTGACTCTTCAGTGCACTCTTCTCAAGGATTATTCACACACACACCTTACGATACACCACAAATACGATTCGTACTAGATAAAATCAATAAGAACAATCATTCAGCTCTAACTGCTTGTTTCTTTGTTTAAAAGTTTCAAATATGTTTATTCCTGTTGCGTTTTATATCACTCGCTTTTGCAATAATTATGACACAGTTCTACCATTAGTTTGCGTGTGATATATCTGAAGACTTAATATATACACAGGTATTACTTAATGACGGAAATGAAACACATTCAGAGGCGATATTTGAGAATGTTTACAGTCTAAAAAATTTTGTACAGTTCCGGCTAAAACCTTTTATTAGTTGTCAGGTATTGCGAATCCATATTACACTCATGTACGAACAACACATATATAATAAATCGAACCAACGTAGTTAGTGCAGTCAAAGATACGTTCCAGAAATTTGACGTTTCGAGGGCAATTCGAGCAAAGGTCCTTCGTTTAGGAAATTATTGTAGAGAAAGACTAACTTCCCGACGAAGGTCATCCAGTATGTTTTATCCTTTAAAGTAATGAAAGAGCCCATATCTCTCGTGGTGAAACATTCCTAAAATATTGATCACACCACGGTATAACAAAATAACGAAAAATTCTTTTAGTGCCACAGACCACATTATATCATTTTTGCACATAACAACAAAGAAATCACATTACATATATATATATATATATATATATATATATATAATATACTTTATTTTCAAAATTTCACAACTATATCGTAATGCTGTGTTTCATGCTAGGCAATCATCAGACGACTGGTTCTTAATTGCCTAGTCTGAAACACAATGTTACGATATAGTTGTGAAATCATATACATTTAGAATTGTATTATATATATATATATATATAATTATACATTATATACGTATTATTATTGCTTTGATTTTTCTTGTCTTCATCTCCTTCGATGTTTCGGAAGTAACAAGTGGGGTGACATGAGGAGTTACTACAGGAAGTAAGATCCAAACAATAGTCACCGCTTCTCCATGGTTGAACAAATAAAGAAATCATGATCCATAAGGATTAAATTTCATGCAAAACTCAGATGAACTGAAGGATACATGTACTGTAGCTGCGAAGCAAAACATCGCTAATGTGCAGTGATGCAATATATACCAAATACTAGTTACAGTATTGTAGCATATGGGCTATGTTCTACAGAAATACTCACTTTCAGTTTAGAGTAATGTGCAGGAAACGGGTCAATAGATAAGCAAGTAATGCTGATGAGCAAGTAATACTACTGTATTTCTAGAAATTGGTCTGTCACCCGTCACCTATTCCACGAGAATTATATTCTATATCAACTTCTTCAGCGCAGAAACAACTTCGAAGCCAGTGCAATAGATATACTGAATAGTGGAGCTTCGTGCGTCAAGTTTATGTTGTTCTCAAAAGCAATATAGAGATAACTCGTATTTACGTAGTTGACACAAGTAGTTTGGCAGCCCAAACATCTTCCATTTTTTCGAATATTCTTCCAAATAAGTGCTTGCGTTTGTTCACAGCGTAGGCGCAGGAATCGAAAGATTTGCGCTGCTAAGAGATTAAGATCGTTCGATACTGTAAACACATAACAGGTTCCATATTTCAATAATTAATGTTTACCCAACGAACAGTGGGATATTAATCTACTTGCAAAGATCATATGATAGTTAATACTAATAGATCACGTACGGCTACAGATCTAAGAGCGCCTTGATGTAAAGAAATCTTTGATTTCTATAAAAACCCGAATCAGTTTCTTTTTATCTCTACATCAAAATTAAAAATTACTTATAATCTGTTCACGACATGCACTGTGCCCAAAAATTAATCGAACAACTATAAACAAGAAAAAACAACAGTCCGATATTGACTTGATGTGCATATTAATGTCGCATTAACGTCATGCTTTGGGAAAATCAAAAATATTTTTTCTTGTGCAAATACCCCAAAGTTCGTAAACGATAAAATCTTAAGGGTTTTTTTCTAAAATTTCATAGTGAGCCTTAAACATGTGACGCACGTGGCAGCGTCTTTAAAAGAAAGAAATTCTTTAGATATATTGGAGATCATTCATGGTGTTATACATTTGGCTTATAGACTATTCTATACAGAATTCTGTCCGCTTTCTCCATAGGAATCAACATATTTTTCCAGTAACTTGAGAACGTATTGTGTCATTTTTGTCTCAATTCCTAAAAGCTACTAATCTTTGCAAGTGCACGCAATTTACAAGTGCACGCATAACAAATGGCTAACGTTAATCAACCAGTTGTTTAATCAACCGACTGTTGTCTACTTTAAAGCAATTCTTAGTTCGTTGCTCCCATGAAACAGACCAGAACAGTGTAACAAAAAAGCAACATTTCTTCGCTTCATTTTTCCTGTCAAGCGCACAAACATCTTGAAATGCGATTATAATCTATGTCAATATATATGGAACCATGCACTGTCACAATCTCATTCCCAGGGCCTGGCACTGTCATTTAACGTATTTTGATAAAACGCACAGAGCAGTAACTGCGAACAGCATTTGTATAGCTTTGTAATTGAATCTACGTTTCGGGCGGCTTTAGTCATCATCTATAATCTCGAAAAGTTTAATATCGAGACGGGTTGCAATATTTCACTATTTCCTCCACATTCCTTTCTTCTCTGATCTGGCTCGGCATATGTGAATTTTTCCTCTTAATGATCGACTTGCTTCCTTAATTTTGCTGGCCTGAGTGCAAATACTCATATACAACAAAGCTGTTTGTATTTGAAAGTTTTTTAATCGACCACATATAACGCGTCAACTCTTACAAAAAACCGTCAAATCTTTTGGCCTTTTTCCAACTTTAAACATATATAATTTGGTTGAATGCGAAATATTTAGTACATGACTATAGCAAATAGTAAAACACGAAATAATGACGATCAAGTGAAAAAAATCTTAAATACATGAAAAAATTCAATTAATCTTCCTTCTTATTGGTCTTACGTGTCCACGATTCTGTGAGCGGTGGACAGTACTTTACATTGGTAAAAATAAATGGTCGACAGAGGCAAGGTTTTGTTCTTACTGGTGTATTGCGAAAAAATGCTAAAAAGTTTGATAAAATGTAGATTATATAGTAATATGTGGAACTTTTGTTCTCCTTTGACACTTAAGATAAAGAATAAAATACTTTTTGACCATGTCTGTCTAGGATACAGTCATACTGTTTCCCTGGGGCATGGTCAGTGAGTGCTAAATGTCTATTACTTTTTAAAATCAGTTTTCTTCAGTCCGCTTGCTAATACGGTCGTTATCTAACATTTTGAAACAATAACAAAATACATTTACTCGAGCATAAATTTCAACGCTCGTTCGGCTAAATACGACCAAATACGACACATGCATCATGATCAATCATGATACAATAACGAAAGGGGAGCAATGCAACGACGAGTTAGACGTTGCATTGCAATTGACTTTGTCTTGAATTATTTAATGAGTAGGGAAACGAGACTTATTTTGAATTAAAAAAAATTTTTGAAAACGATGAATGCGAACGGGCAATTCTCGAAGAAGAAAAAAATGAGAAAAAAAATAAACGAAAAACAGCGTGGTCCGATTCGAAGTCCAACTCGAACCACTCGGACTTTCTCTTCACAAAAACAGATGTGTATAACCTACAATGTCAATGACAAGTGTGACCCAATTTGTCAAATTACAGGAACCGAAAGAACCCTGAGCTACGCTCAGTCACAATGGGGTGCTTGTAATTTGTCTGTTCACTCAAAAGATCATGTGTGATTGTCTACACGCGAAATTTATACAAAACAAACGGGTAAGGGTAAAACGCGGAAACGGAAAAACGGAAAAGCGGAAAAAAGGGTAAAAGGCGGAAAAGCGGAAAAAGGGTAAAAGGCGGAAAAGCGGAAAAAAGGGTAAAAGGCGGAAAAGCGGAAAAAAGGGTAAAAGGCGGAAAAGCGGAAAAAAGGGTAAAAGGCGGAAAAGCGGAAAAAAGGGTAAAAGGCGGAAAAGCGGAAAAAAGGGTAAACGGCGAAAAAAAAAATAAAAGTCGAAAAAATATATCATTCAAAATTTACGAATAGCACAACTACAACCGTGCATTTTAACTAATAACGCGTTTTTTTTTCTTACCCGTATAAAGTATCTAAAAAGTAACTAGAACTGTAACACAACTTTTTAAACTCTTATGTACTATTTACAATACACGTATTGCATATTCTGGCTATGCATTGAGAAAAAAATCTCTTGAAGAAAAGGGCAGTTTTGACTGAATATTTGATACATGTGAATCAACGTTTTGTGTTTTTCTGACATTGAAGCAATTATATGTAAGATAGCTGAATATTTGAGCACTTTAGCAATTTAAGGGAGAATTCCCATTATGAGCTAAATTTGATCAGTTTAAAAACGAAATCTATCGCCACAGATAGAAAATTATCTCACCAAATATTTCTACTACACTCGGAAAAGCGTACCACATTCTCTCGCTAATCTCAGTTAAACTGTGGCGGGCTTTCGGAACGTAATAGAAAAAATACCAAATTTTCAAAGGGCTTTATTTTAAGATGTTCATTTTACCGGCGGTGGTAAATGTTCGTTCTTCCTGCCCAGATGAGCAGATTGAAATTATGTTCATCACAGAAATTGTCCGATTTTAAATTAACTTTTGTTTAGCTACTCGTTTTTCTTCTCAAGTCAAAATGCGTCATTTGAGTCCGCAGCCGTATTATAGCACTTCTCACGCCGCCATTTTTGGGGTACTGTCTTTCCTGCATCTCGGATTGTTAACGGCAAATATGGGACTTTGTACAATGTTATTATGTATGAAATAATTCACAGTTAAATATTTCGAAAAAGGTTTTTAAATCAATTACTTTTTCTGTATGTCGTTTGCCAAAAAATATGTACTCCAAAAATTGCGAATTTGGCCCGTGAGAAAGACTGATTTCGCGATACTTATATAATGCTGTTTATGGAGTAATATGAAGACAATTATGTGTACAGATATCTGTCAAATTAGCAGTTTCAATCCAACGGAGTCCACTTGTACTTCGAGTCTCTAAAACCACGTAGCCATAGGTTATAATGACATACCAAAGTCTCTTAAAAAATGGTAATGCACAGGAGTTAAATGCGGTGCAACTGCATCAGATAATATTACCATTTGTGGTCTGAAATAGGGCTGCTTCATTTGAATACAGCGGACGTTGACATGAAAGTACACATTTTGAAAACGGTGCCGCATCTCTCCTGTGTTTTTATCTGGCCAATCTCTGTACATTTTTGTCTTGAGAACCAAGTCGCATGGGGCTGCAGCAATTGCTCCTTGCGGTTTAAGCGACTGTGAGCAACCAAAGCATGTTCGAACTAGCGGTGAACATAACTGCAAAAGGTCAACATGAATAGTATGAGGCGGATTGGAATATATTTGATAAACCATGGACGGCGGGGCGGAATTTAAAGGTTCCTGATGTGGAAAGTGATGTAACGGTTGGGATTGCTGATGCGTCGGCTGTGCTGATTGAATTGAGGGTTGAGCCTGACATTGCAGATGCGTCGGCTGTTGTTGCTGAATTGGGGGCCCAGAGACATGTTGGTTGGTTGAAAAATTAGATGTGCTGGTTGAGCGTAATGGTAGACGGTCGACAACTGTTGTAGACGGTGCGTTATTAGCACTTCGATGACCTTTCCTTCTTGCTGTTGCGGTCTTTTGCTGCTTCCTTCCTACGCCTTTTGGACTATCGCAGGTCATCAAATTCGTAAGGTTGGGGCGTTGTGGACCTTTTTTAAGCAGCCATTTTACGTAGTCAGCTGTTTTTCCCGTCTTTTCGGCTACGGCCAGGGAATGGGAACAGATTTTAAAGGCGTTCCATCCAGGACAGTCAGCGCACGTAACTTTTCCGTTTTTAGCGATAGACACATAATGTGGTCTTACCATTGTTTCGTTCTCGACCATGTATGCCTGCTCACCCGTATGCAAGAAGAACAAAAATTCATCAGTGCATGTAGAAACAACATGTCAACATCTTAAAACACAGTCAGCCTTGTTATTACGCTCTGAAAAGCGTAATAGAAATATTTGGTAAGATAATTTTCTATCTGTGGCAATAGATTTTGTTCTTAAACTGATCAAATTTAGCTCATAATGGGAATTCTCCCTTAAATTGTTAAAGTGTTCAAATATTCAGCTATCTTACATATAATTGCTTCAATGTCAGAAAAACACAAAACGTTGATTCACATGTATCAAATATTCAGTCAAAACTGCCCTTTTCTTCAAGAGATTTTTTTTCCAATGCATAGCCAGAATATGCAATACGTGTATTGTAAATAGTACATAAGAGTTTAAAAAGTTGTGTTACAGTTCTAGTTACTTTTTAGATACTTTATACGGGTAAGAAAAAAAACGCGTTATCAGTTAAAATGCACGGTTGTAGTTGTGCTAATCGTAAAGTTTGAATAATATATTTTTTCGACTTTTACCCTTTTTTCCGCCTTTTACCCTTTTTTCCGCCTTTTACCCTTTTTTCCGCTTTTCCACCTTTTTTCCGCTTTTCCGCCTTTTACCCTTTTTTCCGCTTTTCCGCCTTTTACCCTTTTTTCCGCTTTTCCGCCTTTTACCCTTTTTTCCGCTTTTCCGCCTTTTACCCTTTTTTCCGCTTTTCCGCCTTTTACCCTTTTTTCCGCTTTTCCGCCTTTTACCCTTTTTTCCGCTTTTCCGCCTTTTACCCTTTTTTCCGCTTTTCCGTTTCCGTTTTTCCGTTTCCGCGTTTTACCCTTACCCAAAACAAACAGTATCTTTAAAAGTATCGTCTAAAAACAACCGCCTAATTGAGTGATACCACCGAAGCCGAAAGAATAAATCATAATAAATTGTATATCATAAAATCCTTCAACTGACAATTTCATCAGATATCAATTCGGAACACATTGTGAATGTTATCATCTGACAAACTCGAAATTTGAGCTATCAAGCAAAACAAAAAGTTATGCCGGTGATATTTCGACTTTTTTATATTGCATAACTTTGTGTCATTAGTCGGCGGATTGCATGTGTTTCGTTTCAAATGTATTGACATACTGTCGTTTTGTTACTCGGTTTGCTCGCGCCATACCGATCCACAATGTAAAACAAACTATTAGCTACCGTCTGTCGCTCGGAGTGGATCTGATGTTGTAAAGTTTCAGTTGAATTTCATATAAAGTCAACAATCCATTAGGCATTAATTGTTTCTATGTGGGAGTTTAGCCGCAAATATTAGACTTTCCAGACAAATCTACGACGTTTAATTTCCGAGGGATTATATAAGGGTATTTAAGGATATTTTATCTCATATTCTATTTGATATTTTTCTGCCTGGTATTCTACAACAACTGCTTCTTTCTTGTAGTCTCTCTCTCTCTCTTGTAAAATTTTTATGCATGAGCGGCGAGGTTATAAAAATAGCACAGCACAGAGAGACTTTGAGCAAGTCTAGCACGCTTATATGACGCACGTGAATTCATCAAGAAAACTTGTCACAGTGCGTTAGCCGTTGTTGATGTTTAAACTTTCATTCTACATGTAACGCATTTTTGCAGATGTTGTCAAATACGAGTACATGCTTGTCAAGTTATAATGGGTAAAAAATTCAAATATGCTCAATTCATTGACATAGACCTATTACAGTTGAGACTCAAATGCTAAATTTTATTATTCGAGAATACGCGAGCTTATGTACGGGGGAGTGGGCGAAGTTAATAAATTGATCTTATTCAGCAAGCCATTGAAAAATCATCCATTTCTAGTAGTCTACGTGATATGTGGGTAGCGAAAGTGTAAATAAACACAGAACTGTGCAGGCGGAACAATTATATATATATATATATATATATATATATATATATATATATATATATATATATATATATATATATATATATATATATATATATATATATATATATATATATATATATATATATATATATATATATATATATATATATATATATACACACACACATAATATACACTTTCCTTTAAAACGTCAATGCTCTATTTGTGGAGTGGGCTGTAACCAACCTAGTTGGATACCGCAGTTCAGCATTTTACCGTAAGTTTCCTGATTAAATTCAAAATTTCTAGCTGCCTTCAGAAAGCAACTGTACGCTTTATAAAATGAAGCCCAACGGATCTAAGAAACCATGCAGTCGGGAATATATGTTTCATAAAAAGACAATCAAAATTACAGACCTATTTAATGTTACATGCGAATAGAATTGACTTGTTTAGAAAATTAGGATGAATTATCATATTGAAGTGAGGTTTAGATACCATATCAGCCATAGTTTAGCTGGCTGCTGGCGTACAATGGAACACGACGAAAACATATAAAAGAAGATGCTACGAGCCACTAGAGGGACGAGGAAGTTGCATTATGCACATACGACAGCCATTGGCATAGCTCGCATCTGGAATATTTCACCATACATGAAGAAGTCAATACATTGACATTATAAACATATAGGCTCTCAATTCAAACGGTAATTTCCTTCACAATATAGATCTTAACCCACTCACGAACAGCCTTACATCGCAAGTGAAGTGATGTTTTGATTCTAACCCAAATACAATGTCTACAAGCACAACTGAATCGCAGTTAGTATATACTCACACAAGAGGCGAGACCAGTTGAGGCGGTATGTACACAAATCCAGATGTACGAAGCGTTTTATACTCAGCCGTTCTTTCCCACCATATAAAACGAATGCCCAGATTTAGCGCGAAAACACGATCGACGAAATCATAACCAAACACAAAGCTGATGTTGAAACAATGAAATAAGGCGATGAAATGATAGTTTGAATATTTTAAACGACAACTTCCGCTTCAGAGCATGACCTCGCACGCACACCGTGAAAACACCACGCACAAAGTTTTGGTGCGTTTTTTATGTGAAATCATAAGATTCACAAAACAAAAAGCAGCTGCTCAAAAAAAGAGATCGTTCCAAGAGATGCGACATGATATTGATTAGCAAGTCAAGATTATTTCTCTTTTGAGTGGCTATGTATTTTACATCGCGTTGGTGATTCGCATGTTAGCTTTCGAAGCAATACAAGAAGTCAAACTTTTCAGCTTGCCCAGTTTGGATATAAACTCAGAGTAACACCACGAACATCATTTTCATTCACCTGAGTACAATACATCACTAGGATACATAAAATCTACTTATCTTTTCACAGTACCTTGATGTATTCACCGTACGTGCTCTTCCCGATGCATTCTGGTATATACGTTGCACTCTTTAGGCTTTTAAAGATTATATCATATCTTTGTAAAGATTAAAGATTATTCAATATACCTTCTGATCTTCGTTACGCTCTTCAAAAATTCGGCGTTTATAACATTTACAAGTTTCAAACGAAGCTCACAATTAGGTTTGAAGACAAGGTTTCTCATTGGCTGCTCGAAAAAAGTACAAGCAAAACAACCAGTTTTTGGAATATAAAATTCACTTAAGTTCGTAGTGTTTACATTCAATATAGTGCAGTTTAATCCTCATACCCTTGGACATTGCAGCACAAAATCATGGGACACAGTCGGCGTCCGTCTCTGTTTGATTCGTTCGATGTGAAACTATTTTATTTGTAATTTTTTATTTGATGTTTGTTATACTGGCAAGACGTCTTCCCTCCCCCCCCCCACCTCCCTCCCTATTTTTCTGAAATTGCAATTCTCATATGTATGCCTACTGAGAAAAATGATTGGTTTCTTTCATTTAGTACGTTCTAAAACAAGTAACCCAAGTAACTCCTTCGAATCGTCTGAGGAATCTATAAGGTTATTTATATTTTTTTGCTAATTAAATTTGTCTGCTATCCTTTTCAACACATGCAAAATTACAATGTGTGAAGGTGGCACCTGTTATAAGTGACAGACGCCCCGCTGGCAAATCGTTTCAAGGTTTAGAGCATAGAGGTTTAGAGTCCGCCCTGCGCAGCCCACGCAAAGGGAATGCAATTAACTTGCCATGATTGACAGCTGACAGTCACCGAGACAAAATCAACGGCTAACTTGAGACGTTGACGTGCTGTTGTTCTACTGTGCGTCATCATACCGGACAAGAAGGAAAATTTCACTTGGTTACGGGTAGTGTTAGTACATCATGGCTAATTTCATCGCACATTTTTAGCACCTGCTTAATAATTGCTGCCTGTGAAATGACGCCCAAAAGTATGAATGTGGGGGGGGGGGTAAAAATTTAGTTCATAAAAGAAGAATGAAGGTCCGTACTTATGCAATTAGTACCCGATTTAGTAGCTATGCAGGGGGGGAAGGGGTTTAGTTCATATAAGGAAAAAGAATGAAGGTCCGTACTTGTGTATCGAAAAGTAAACTGCAATCATAAATTTAAGTTTCGTAAACGAAGTTAGACAAATTTAGTTCTTATCTTTTTTGCTAGATTTTTTACACAGGAATTCAAATGTTATATCTGCACATTTTGTTTTTTATCACTTCAAAAATTGGTTATTACTAGTGCACACTAATATTACGTAATGCGGTGTTGGAACCTGCGATCTATGGGCTACTGGTGCATACCTTATGTTTCAACCAATCAAATTCGTTCATCGCCGTCAGGTGATAGACAAAATTTGTTAAAAACTTGTGAACATCCAGACTTGTTACAACGTGTTTGCAGACTTGTGCGTACGTGAGCAAATCTCATTTCAGTACTTTAGTTATCTACGTTGAAAAATATTGTTATCATCAGCAATTACTTGCACAATAACTTGGAAACATCAAGCTGTGTTAAGTCTTCTATAAAATAATAAAATTCCTCTAAAAATCTCGCTGGAATTAAGGGCCGCACTGAAATAATGGCCTTTAAAGAGAGAAAAGGACTCAAGATAGGTCTAACCTATGTGTTTTTAAGTGTATTTATCACTTTTTCAACAAAAGGAATACAAATGTTTCAGTCCATATTGACAACATTTTAAATTAACGTACGTCCGTTTTTGATCATGTCCGCCTCATAGATCAATCATTCATCTTTTTTCTCTTCATCCCTCCAAGGATTCATCTTTATCTTTCCAAGTGCCGTTTTCTAATTAAGCAGCCATTGATAAAAAAGCGCTGCGATTATATATTGTTTATTTAAAATTCCACTTTTTCAAGTTATTAAAAATACAGTGATTCTGCATGCCATGAAATTTATAAACGAGCACAGAATTAACATCCCATACATGATATACATGTAACTATATGATGCATTATTGATTGTAATTGTCATTGATCTTATCCATGTCCAAGTCAAAACTCCCGAGTGCTCAAGATGTCTTGTTTCCATGTTCTATATTTCGTGCCTCTATAACAATGTATCTTAATTCTTCTATATGTTAATCCTTTATCACCTGTATATGTTAACAATTAAAGGAAACTGATATTTTATTAGGCTAACAATCTCGTTCTTTCGCAGGCATCGGTTTAACATATTTTATACAGGAAGTAATTGCAACATGATAATCTGTTCCTTCAAACAAATGATAGCATCGTACCACTCGCGACTGCTTGCCATTAACACACTGCAAAGTATAAGTTTCCACAATTAGTAACAGTTTCATAAAAGTGAGCTGAAACATGACGATTATATGGGTTCTGTTGTTCAAAAGCCGCAGGGTTATACCTCAACTCTGTTCTGGCCATAGGCCATTGCAGCTATTGCCACTGTAAGCTTTGAAAATATTTCTTTAAAAAAACTCCGGATAATAATAGTTTTGGTTTGTGACGTTTTCAAACACACAGCAATATAGGACGTTATACATGCAATGAGGTAAACATCAGTCTAGGGTTCTAGCTCTGAGACAGCTTTGAACAATCGGCCGCTAATTGATCAGTATAACTGATAAGTTTGTGATGTAAAATGTGCTAATTATGCTCCAGATATACGAATGGAGCTGTTGAGATAAAATTATTGTTGCTGTTGTTGCTGATAAATTTATTGTTAACATCTTTTTTTTGTGAGCAAAATTTATCAATGTTGGCTCAATATGCTCTGATGCCCCTTTAAACATGAGCACCTACAGGTATTCTAAGAGCTCGCTTCGAATTTATAGAGATCGAGCATGGCTGACTTCAATTCAAGTCCCAGGCCAACTAACGAGAGTGAATGACTAACTAAATCATTTTCCTAACCAAAACATGTATAGTCTAGATGAAAAAAAAAACACGGCGAAACCAGAAACTTCGACTTTCTATAATGAAACGGGTAATGAAATATACCGTGGCCTATTGGTTTTTGTGTTTTGGACCATAGTTGATTAATACAAAATATGGTTTGGAATTGGAAACTTGACAAACGTGTTCAATGTTTTTATCCTTTTTTATAGAAATTTGTGCATGCAACCTTCTCATGCAGTGAGAGAACAAATTGCTTTTTTTTCGATAATGCGCGAAACCAATCGCAATTGAATATTTATACACACAAATCAAACGATTTGTGCACCTTCATGTGCAATTTTCAACTTTATTTTTGCTTAAAATCGGAAGTGTTCCTAACGTCCAAACCATGTTCAATTTCTATTAACCATTTTTTGTAAACGTTATAGTTTATGATGTTACGTTATTATAATTATATTCATAATAATGACACAACCTTTCCCCACGACCATATCTTCCATCTTAATTTGTCCCCTATATTACAGAAAAAAAACATAAAAGATGGTATTAGGCAATCGATTAATGACATTTTAAGTGCATGGTAAATATGATTAACTTGCACTTTATTATTTTTACTTATTGTACAATCATAAAACTTCATTAATTAGCTAAGATGTATTTAATCAAAGTATAATTTTGTGAAAACACCACGTAAATTTATTATAAAAATATATGTAAAATGTATTTCTTCCCCTCAATACACGCCAAGACAAAGTTGAAAAACACATGTACACACTAACCAAATTCGGCCGTTTGAGCATCATCGGGTCCAAGAATTTGTATCCCTTCAGATCCAGTTACAGGGATACCTAGAAAGTTAAGATGAAAAGTGCAAGAATTAAAAAAACTATTTTTACGTTTACTAGTTAGGGATATAGTTTTCATCACCTGCTTGACCTTGATTTGAAGACTCCTTTTCATCTTCTTTTGCACCGAAAAGAAAACAAGAAAACCGAATGAATGTGGAGACATGGACTAAGAAATGTCACATATTACGCGATTACATAAAATATTTTACACTTATTGACTGTGCCTGATGGAAACAGAATGTTTTGTGGACACGAGACGATCAATGTTTCCCGAGGTGAGAGGATTTTATTAATCTAAGTATCAAAAGAAAAGAATTTGTCCACATATCATTATGACATGTACATTTACAGGTTAAACTATTTGACATTTCTTTGCAATACAACAATGTTAACCTTGGCTCTGTAGACTAACACCGGTGAATATATTGAAAGTAATGTCCGCCGCTCGGATGCGTTGTTGGAGAGATAGTCAAATTTCTCCAACATCACCTGACCAATAACAAGTGGACTTTGACACTTTATGCTACCGGTGTATAATGATGCAATTTATTCAAAAACTTTGATCATTTTCCTTTTAAAAATAGCATTTACCTTGCTTAATTGCTGTGACCACATCAGTAGCTGCCTGGCTTAACTCTTTTGTATCATCCTCCAGTTCACCTCCAACAAAGACAACGCGATCGCCATATTTTGGAGCTAAGTTAATAAATTCACGAGTATTTAATCGACTGCCCATGCCGACAACGATGAGCTTGATGCCATTTCTTTCAGCCTCTAGACGCGTCTCTTTCATCTCACTGTAAGATGCATCAGAGGCGGCATTTATAAAGGCAACAATACGCCGCTTTGATTCAGTATCACTTCCAAACTGTTCTATCGCTTTTCTTATTCCTTTATCAACACGAGAACCATCTCTTTCCCACGATGTCTTATTCAATATTTCATTTATTAAAAAGGGTGTGGGCAATGGACTATCCTTTCTAAGATACGTTTGGCCTGCTTCTGTGTACATCACCAGACCATATCGAGCATCATTTAACGCCGAATCTTTCACTGTATTCTCGATAATTTTCTTTTGTTGATCGAACGATTTTCCAGCATTAGGAATTCTAGCACCAATCACAAAAACAACGTCGTATTCTGATTCTCCTGTTTTGAAAGAAAGCAGTTCTATGAGCAATCACCTATACTGTGTCTTTTGGTGGTCTTTTCGAAATGTCAAAATAGGGCCATTTATACGAGCAAAAATAGGCCGCGGCTTAAACAAGTCGAGAACACAGCCTTTTTCGCCTGTTTTATTAAATTTATTAAAATAGCCCAAAACACTCGTATAAATAGAACATACAGAGACCGCGGAGCGGGGTGGCTGGCTGGGCTAAAGCCCCACCAATAATTTTTCTGAGTGGAAATTTTTTTCTTCCGAAATAGAATGATTAGCATGCCGTACGACTAACACTTAAACATTTCAGTAAATATGGGAATAAATTCATATAATATCACCATTTACTATAATTTATAATTTTACATGGAAATGGTTCAGTGAATTGCATCTATTCAATACATATATTTACATTAAAATTATAGAAATTAAGGCAAAAATTATATGCTACTTCACGGTCAACGGTGATCGTTCAAATTAGAGGTGTTTCCAGGCAATTCGTGGCCATTGACATAAATACATCTGGACTGTCTACTCGTAATATTTTCGCTTGAATTTTGCGTTATCAGTTGGAAATCACGAAGGCTGACGAATACTGACGAAAAATGACGAATATGAGAGTGATTGAACATCGCTGGCTCTTAAATAATACAAAAAATACTGGTCAGCAGTCAACCTCATGAGCAAACACTCTCATATTTCGGCCATCTTTGATAACGCAGGCCCGAACCCTGGGCTAAAATTAGCCGCGGCTTATTTTAGTCGCAAAGAAATTGTACGTTTATACAGACGTTCTCGACTTATTTAAGCCGCGGCTTATTTTCGCTCGTATGAATGGCCCTAATGGGAGCGACTTACGTTCAGTAGAAGTATTGGGCTTCAAAGTAGTTTGCAAGTTTAGTGTGGGTCTTTCGAATTCTGATTTTGCCTCATGCGTTGATAGCGAAGTCTCCGTAGTTTTTCTTTCTGTTGCTGACGGAGTAATTGCTTTCGTAGTTTTCATTCCCTCAGAAGGTTTGGGCTGGTTTGCACTCCCCGCTGCACCTAATAAGAGTGTTGGAAATTTTTATTGACCTGGAGCTAACCTAAATATGGTGGACTTAGTAAAAATGATGGACTTGTCATTAACGGAAGACGACAACTACAGTGTATGAACAATTTTTGGCTCCAGGGTTATCCTCAGCTACGCTGTCATGCTCAATACAAAGTCAAACGAAGCATCAAGCCTGGTTTTGTTTAGTCGGCGATGGCCTCCGACTCATTGTCGGTAATCATTCAGAGGATTTCTTTAATCACCGATGATGGACGTCGTCGATTGCTTTTGCAAATATTGTCGGGTTGATTGGGATATCAAATTCCCAAAGGTATAATACCTGTACTTCATATTTCTTACCGTCACAAAAGCCACAGGACTTGGGACAGTTTTGCAACATGAACGTTCTGGTGTATTCACAATATCCTGGATATCGAGCAAATCTTGCACAATCCTTTTGCCTGTCTTTACAACCTGAAATAAAAAACCGCTGGAATATGAATAACCTGAATGACTCTATCTTGCTTTTATCCATTTCATGCAGTACTTGTCCGGAAATTTAAGATCGAAGCTATTCTGCACCATTTCCAACAATCAGGGACCGGTTGCTCGAAAGTTGGATAGCTTAATCCAATCCTGGGTTAACGTAAAATTCAGAAGAAATTTCCCAGTAGTTTGGTTATAAGGATTAATTGTAGTCTTGTCAGGATTAATAGTAGTTTTGGTTCCTGACTTATTGAGAAAATTTAATTGTAGAAAATTAGAAATACAGACTGAAACTGAAACAATTAAACTGTATCCTAAGGTTAGTACTTAGTACTAATGTACTAACTCAGCTTTGCCTCCACCCATAGCGGACACAGAACGTTTAAATGTTGTAATTTGGTTGAAGCTAGTTCGGATGCGGCAACCACGTGAAGTCAACGTTACACTGACGTAGTTTTACAAACTTTAGTTTAACCTTAGCAAACAGACATCAATATGATATCCATCAATCAAAATCGATTTCATCACGTCGATTTCACTTGTAATCACGACATTGCCTCAACTTAGGTCATCACTGTTGAGTTATTTAGCATAATAAAAAGTTCACTATTCACTAGTGAGTATTCATCTTTTGATATATCCTCTTAGAATTAAGCATACTACTTCTCGTCCATTTACGTGCAAGGAACGTTTGATACTTTCCAAAGACGATGGAGGTTGAGAATATGAAGGTGGAGTATATTATAGAGGTGGAGTTGCGAGAGGGAGGCTGGAAACCAGACAACAAAGCACTGGCACTCCCCCCCCCCTCTAAAATTTATGGCACTACCTCCTCCCCCCAAAATATATATATATATATATATATATATATATATATATATATATATATATATATATATATATATATATATATATATATATACATACATACATGATACATACATGCATACATATATATAAATACAGCACATATATATGAAAATCTGTCTAATGTCACTTACTTCCACTTGAAATAAGAGGCTTGGAAGTAGCTTTCACAGTGGACAGTTTTAGTTTTGTTGTTGGCTCTGGCGTTAGTTTTGAAGTCCTCTCAGTTTCTTCTTCTGTCGCTTGCGGCGTTGCTTCACTAGTGATGTCTATAGGTTGAGTGCCGGGTGTTATGATGCCAGCATGTGAGGTTTCTGGGACCATTGGACCACCTGCTACATTCACTTCTAAGGTTGTGAAATTTGTTAATAATTCATGACGAAAACACAAAAGAAATACATGTGTAATCAATATGTGTAAATCGGATACAGATTTTGCCCTGATTTATACAAAGTTTTATTTTTAACCATATAACCATTTCTTTGAGATTATGAACGTTTTCATCCAGGTGTTTCACAAGTACGATAAAGCATTTGATTACTCACATAACGAGTATGATGAGCTGAACTGTATTTAACCCAAATTGTCATTAGCACATGTACATGCATGTACTACATAAAGTGTGTAAGAAATAAATGTCGGAGAACCCGTTCCTATCTAAATCACAACGATTATTGGTTAAGGGAGGGTTCTCTCACTTGAAAGCAATGATGTTTTTGGAAGTCTCGTCGATTAAATGTTCGTCCCCCTCCCCCCGCTGCCAACTATGTAAGAACATAGTTTTTAGATGAGCGACTTACGTTCAGTTGAGGTAGTGAGCTTTGGAGTAGTTTGCAGGTTTAATGTGGGTGTTTCAAATTCTGATGTTGGTTCATCCGTTGAAGTTTCCGCAGTTCTGCTTTCTGTCACTGGTGGAGTTGCTTTCTGAGTGACATGCAAAGGTTCAGTGCTTGCTGTTGTTTGTCCTGCAGATGTGGTTGAATGAGCGGTCCTAGCTATACCTATGAGGAGAGACAGTGTTGCAAATTTTTATTGATCTGGAGCTAACTTAAATTGCTATATACACACAAGTGACGTATTTGAATAGTTTGACCTATGAATAATATGTGATCCCACGATTATT
The DNA here is from genome assembly GCA_963855995.1 of Muricea muricata. Classification (NCBI taxonomy): domain Eukaryota; kingdom Metazoa; phylum Cnidaria; class Anthozoa; order Malacalcyonacea; family Plexauridae; genus Muricea; species Muricea muricata. The sequence goes on along the minus strand of OY979720.1, from coordinate 14,469,690 downwards.
CTCACACAAGGTCAAGCTAAGCATTACCACGTCCCATGAACAACGGGGAAGGCTTGTTGGAAGTCCATCTTATACCAGCCCGCCCCCGCCTCTCCCGGCCAACTGTGTAAGAACATAGTGTTTAGATGAGCGATTTACGTGAGGTAGCGGGCTTTTGAGTAGTTTGCAGGTTTAACGTGGGTGTTTCAAATTCTGATGTTGACTCATCCGTTGAAGTTTGCGCAGTTCTGTTTTCTGTCACTGGTGGAGTTGCTTTCTGAGTGACATTTAAAGGTTCAGTGCTTGCTGTCGTTTGTCCTGCAGATGTGTTTGAATGAGCGGTCCTAGCTACACCTGTGAGGAGTGAGAGTGTTGCAAATTTTATTGATCTGGACTGGAGCTAGCTTAAATTGCTATATACACACAAGTCAACAAGTGACGTATTTGAATGATTTGATCCATCAATAATACGTGATCCCACGATTATTCTCACGCAAGGTCAAGCTAAGCATTGCCACGTCCTATGAACAACGGGGAAAGCTTGTTGCGAGTCCATCTTATACCAGCCCGCCCCCGCCCTCTCCCTGCCAACTATGTAAGAACATAGTGTTTAGATGAGCGACTTACGTTCAGTTGAGGTAGTGAGCTTTAAAGTAGTTTGCAGGTTTAATGTGAGTCTTTCAAATTCTGATGTTGGCTCATCCGTTGAATTTTCCGCAGTTCTGCTTTCTATCATTGGTGAAGTTGCTTTCTGAGTGACATGTGAAGGTTCAGTGCTTGCTGTCGTTTGTCCTGCAGATGTGGTTGGGTGAGCGGTGGTAGCTACACCTATGAGGAGAGATAGTGTTGCAAATTTTTATCCACACCAGTCAACAAGTGACATATTTAAATGATTTGACCTATGAATAATACGTGGTCCCACGATTATTCTTATACAAAGTCACGCTAAGCATTATTACGTCCCATGAGCAGCGGGTAAAGCTAAGTTGTTGCAAGTCCATCTTATACCAGACACCGCATCGTTTCTGCGAGCAAAGTCTGAGCCTGAAGTCAAAATTAACTTCTTCTTTTATACAAGGTTTTACTGTATTACAATTATTAAACTCTTGGGAGCTTTGTCTTATTCTTATACACTGACACAATTTCGTCGATCTTAAGCTTTTTATTACCTGAAGAGCAGAAGCCACAAGATTTGGGACAATGTTTCGCCATAAATTTGCGGTGATAATCGCAGTACGCATCTATTTTGGCAAACTCTGCACATCGAGGACTCTTATCATGGCAGTCTAAAATTGTTTAGAACAAAATGTAGAATGTTAACATCTCAAGATGTCTCTCTAAATAATTTGCAATTGTACTTTACCTTCACCCATAGTTCGCTTAGGTGTTGGTACGACATTGGATTGAGAAGTCGGTGGTGCAGTAAGTTGTGATGTTGTTGGCTCTGGCGAAGGTTCTGTTACTTCCTCTGAAGTCACTGGCGAAGATGATGAATGCGATATCGATTTTTCAGTACTTGTCAAGGCCGTGGTATTAGTCACTTCACCTGTTCAATATATATCAAAAAGTGTATTTTAGAATGATGAACGTGCCTCGCCCTAGTCTCATCACCAACCTATATTAAATGGCGCGCGACAAAGAAAGACAATAAACTATAGAAACTGTTTTTTCTGAAAAACGATGACGAGACATCTTACGATTTAAATTGGTAAAAGTAAACAATTATTTCATTATGATGTTTGCATCCACTGAATGAGTTACAGCTCTTGCCTTGTGGACACCTCGCTAATACGGCTACTTTGTAAATCCCCGACCCAAACTATTACTGAAACGGCTCCGGGTATATTAAGGACACCATGCGGTTCCTACAAAACATTTTTCTTGTTCTGCACTCGTTACAACGGACACCGTCAAAGTATTTCTTCTGAACACCACATAATAGTAAATTATTCTTTTATCACATAGTCACAGCTTTCGCTCTGTTTCTGTTTATCAGCATAGGAAGTATTTATCACACGAACTTCAACTACAAGTTGGAATAAACATGGCAGTTCAAGACAAAAATTACTATCACTTTGTACTGACATTCTACAGACTACACCCTGAAATTGAAAAATGTTGTTCCCATCCCTAAATGACTGCCCAATGTGGTGTCCCTTATAACGAGAATTGACTGCCCTGAACGACTTACGTTCAGTTGAAATGGCCGGCTTGGACGTATTTTGTGACTTTACTGTGGACATTTTGAACGCTGACGTTGCTTCGTGAGTTGGTTGTGGAGACTCCTCAGTTTCTTTTTCTGTCGCTAGAGGAGTAGCTTTGGAGCTGCTAATCCTGCTATGTAAAAATTCAGTGCTAGATGCTATTTGCTCTGTACGTTTTGTTTGCTGAGTGGTTGGTGACTTCGTAGTTATATTTTTGTCAGTAGGTTTGGGTGCATTTGTTCCAGCTGGACCACCCACTACAGCTGAAATTTAAAAAGAAAATAACTTTAACAATTTTATTCACGGATTGGCTTGGATATTTTCTGTTCTAAACTCAACTTATTGAAAAGCAATGTCTAACATTGTTAGAAATAAAACTTACCGTTGGAGCAAAGTCCACAGGTTTTCCTGCAGTTTTTGTCCATATACCACGTCATAATTCTGCAGTAATCCATTGATTGCAAATAACCACAGTTGTCTCTCTTGTCCTGGCAGTCTGAGGTTTTGGAACAGGAAAGAGGAAAGGATAAGGATATCGATAACAAATCACAACTATTTGGGTTGCACTGAGTTTTAATAAACGTTTTAAGGATGCCATTATGAGAACAATAGTCATTCACGTCTGAGATCGATTTTTCACAGCAGTGTAGAGTATGAAGGCAATTACATATGAAGAATCAGTCAATTCTCTCGCAAATGTTGTGTGTTTTCTCCGGATAATCCTGCTTCTTCTTGCGGAAATAAGTTATAAGATGCTTGCCAGACGTGGTCTTCAAGACCAAACTGACATGCATGTTTGTTTGGTAATGTAACATCGCTCTTCGCTACAGCTCAGAATAATTTATACGCCTGCGCCTGATCCCATAATGACTATCTTCAGGTTGTTTGCCTACAGTATATGGATTTGAGAGCTTCCTATGTTAGATATTTAATGGAAATGGAGGATGCAGGTGCATCACCCCATTGACGTCGCCAGAATGAGGAACTGGAGGGACAGAACAAGCGGCGAAGGTGCGAGATTCTTAGGGGTTTGGGGAATGCTCGTAAGTCTTAGAGTCTCTAAAACCCTATTTTTAGCATCTTAGGTTTATTGCTAATTTAAAAGCCACACATCCATAATTTTTGTGCCCGTTAGAAATTTACACAATAATTGTACCCCCTACACTTTTTACTTTAGATTTTGAAAAATCTCAAAATCAATTAAAATAACTGTGGGTGCTTGTCCCCCCTAGTCTCCACTCTGGCGACGCCACTGCATCATCCATTCGATTAAGCCGCGCATGAATATTATTGAGGCTTACTTTCATTTTCTGTGGTTGTTGGGACTGCTACGCCAGATTGTACATGGTCTGAGGTTGTTGGTGATATTGTCAATATTTCTGTAAGTTCTGAAGTCGCCACCACTCCGCTCGTTGTCTGTCGTTGCACGCTGTTTGTTGTCTGTTGTTGCACACTGTTTGTTGCATGTTGTTGTACGCTGTTTGTTGTCTGTTGCACGATGTTTGTTGTCTGTTGTTGCACCCTGTTTGTTGTATGTTGTTGTACGCTGTTTTTTGTCTGTTGTACACTGTTCGATGTCTGTTGCACGACGTTTGTTGTCTGCTGTTGCACACTGTTTGTAGTCTGTTGTTGCAAGTTGCTCGTTGTCTGTTGTTGCATGTTGTTTGTTGTCTGTTGTTGCACGATTTTTGTAGTCTGTTGTTGCAAGTTGCTCGTTGACTGTTGCTGCATGATGTTTGTTGTCTGTGGTTGCACGCCGCCTGTTGTCTGTTTTTCTGTGCTGCTTGTTATCCGCTTTTCTGCACTGGTTGCAGGAAAATCAGTGTTCACAGGTTTTGCAGTGGTTGGCTCCATTTTTGCTTCCAGTTCTGTGGTTACTAACTCGAAAGTCATGACCTTTTCTGTTTTTGGACTCTTGGTTGGAGTGTTTTCTAAAGTAGAAAATAGCAATGTAAATTGTCTGATTGATTTCTTTTCCGTATTGGACACATGAGTGAGTGCTCTTTACAACGTGTCTCAAATTATCTTTTCATTCAACGATATTTATCTAGGTTTGTGTTATTATAATTCATGAAGAAAACACAAAAGAAATACACAATTCATCAGTATCTGTGAAAAGGATAAAGTTTTGTCCCGACTGACAGAAACTTTAAGTTTGATTTTCTAACCAAATATCATTCATTTCGTCAAGTTTTCCAACCAAATATCATTTATTTCTTTAAGATTGATTTTCCAACCAAATATCATTCATTTCTTCGACATTATGGCAGAATACAGACCGGCCGCTTATTATACTTTATCTATTATTTACCACTCGACTCACCCCTTCCGCTGCCACAAAATCCACATGTTCTTGCACATTCTTTTTTCATGAAATTAGACATTAGACGACAATATTCCAAAATTTTCAATTCACGACAGTCTGACCTCAGGTCTTTACAATCTAATAAAAGTTTTACAATAGATGTTCAAAAGTTCATGACGTGCAGGTTAACCTGAAAATCCCATTGTTGTATGGTCTCCCAAAAGAGCAGGTTGGGAAAAAAGTGTTCTAATTGATGTAGCCTCAGCATTCAAAAGCTGTGTCAAAAATGATTTGCATTCCACCTTTTTAATGAAGTAATACATTGTAGCTACCAGTAACTAGAACAACGTGTTTCTTATAATGTCATTCAACTCAAAGTGCATATGACATGTACACAAATTTTGCCAGGTATTTTGTTGATTGTATTGCAAAGAGCACTTAAGTCTACAATATAACTTCTTTGGCAGAATTTTTGTGACTCTGTTATTCGCCATTAGTATAATTTGTTTAGTAAATAATGGTTTCAAGCATTTTGATTAGTTGCCTGACTATAGTAAATGAGGCATTATTTACTAGTTGGCTTTTTTCAAAATTTCCGCCAATGAAAACCGTTTTGATGTTTCATACTTTTGCCAAAATTAACAAATGGAGAAAAAATTATGTGGATGGAGATGTCTATCAAATGGAGATGACTATCTTAAGATAATAATACATCGATTGCAAATAACTTGTTTAATACTTTTAAATACTTTTATTAAATACTTTAAAAATTACAAATAAACTTTAGTCTTTACCTGGGAATTGTCCGAAGTAAGCTGTATTCATAAAAGAAGTGCATTTTATACATGTTTTACTAACGAAATTATTACTCGAGTTTGTTTCGGTGAATATTAAACAGTTATTGAATGAGGTCGAGCAGGATATGAGGAATTATTAAGGCAGAGGTTTGTGATAACACAAACCGAGGCCTTGGTAATTCCTCATATCCTGCGAGAACCGAATCCCCGATCATTGTTTTATTATTCATTAAAAAGTCGGCAAACCTCTCCTTTGAGGATGCCATTTGTATTTTCCCGGTTTTGACAAAACCCGCATAAATTAGCGTAACGTCATCGTGTTACATTCTCTTTCAATATACGACGAAATGACTCATAATGTCGTATATTTGTTTTCAATATACCACGGTGAAGTCATAACGCCAAATTTGGGCAACTACCAAGCGGATATGACGAATTCACGGACAGCTATTAACCAATCAAAACTCTTGAAATATTTTCAATAAAAAATAATCATCAATAATCAATTCACCTTCTGCGAATAATTGTTACAATCGTAGCAATAGAAGCGTTCCGAAAATATTTGACCAATTAGTTTGCTCAAGTTAAAGAGTTCCTCTGATTAATTCCTCCCGTACGTTACTTCTCAAATTTCGTAAAATTCCTTAGAATGTCCACAATTTCCTGTTTATTGACTATATTGATGCTCACGAATAAGATAAAGCATTCCGATTGGTCACTTAACAGGAAGTTGTGAATATAGATAACGTGTGACATGCATCACACTGCATAATTAGTGCCAATGAGATTGTTTATTTTGTGGCATATAATTAATCTAAAAGGGCCTGTTTACATGAAGGTAGGGTGACCCTAGTAGAAGGGTTACCCTAGCAAACGGGTCAGAAAAAAGCGAGCGTTTACATGAGATAGGGTAACCCTACTGCTAGGGCTATGTTGCCCGATAGGGTCACCCTGTGTTAACGTGGTCGCTCAGCCATTCATTTAAAAAATGATATTAACGTGCGAAGTTCTTGTGGTATGTTGTGTGATACTATGTCTGGCTAATTTTGTTGTTTCATTTCAGTGTTGTGACCATCTTTGTTTGTTTGACATTTACTGAAAGCGAATTACTCGACCCGCTTGATAGGGTAACCCTACCTGACGCGTTTACATGGCTTATGTAAACAAAAAGATAGCCCTACTGCTAGGGTAACCCTATCTATTTGATAGGGTAACCCTACCGCTAGGGTAACCCTAGCACACATGTAAACGCTTCCTATAAAACATATTGTAGTAGGGTAACTCGTTTGCTAGGGTAACCCTTCTGCTAGTAAAAAAGTAGCTACGCCAATGTACGATTTGTACCTAATTTGCACACAAGGGTTATTTAATTAAAATTGGAACATTTCTTCAAAAAAACGGCTCTTATTGAAAAAAAAATATACGTTCGCACGACGTTTTGAATGGTTTAAACTCCTAATATATTTTCTAAGCATTTAAATTTCGCGCGCAAGCCATTTTTAATGTGTTTCAAAGCATAGAGATTATAAATGAATAGAGGGGGCATCGTAGGATAAATTCAGTCAAACGAAAGGGACAAATTGAAGCTTGCTAATGGGGGCCAAATTTAAGACCCGGATGCGATTCCCGGATGTATGCTTGGGCGCCTATTGGCTGGGTATCGACTTTTCACAACAAGAGATCGAGAAAGCTCGAGAAAAACTTTTTTCCGATTTTTTCGCACTCAAAGTTTTTTATGTAAAACAAAGGCGAAAATGTTAAAGATTAGTGCGGGATTGCCTTGAACGTTTTGAATTTTGTGTTTTGAATACAGGATAAAGTTGGGTATGTTTAATATTGAGTATTTGTGAGCGAAAATGCAATTTTTGGATTCGAAACATCAGATGAACACACTAGAAAAGTCCTTAAAGTTTAAATACATCGCAGTATTGTGGTTGTACACCTTGTTGCACCTCTAAAACAATTTTGATAACTGTTTGAAGGCAAATAAGTTCAATTTGTATCCAGATGTGGGATAATTTGGCAAATATTTTACAAACCCTCGCTGCAAAAAGCCGGTCAAAAACTGGTTGCTATGCGTTGTTAAGGAGAACTTAAGGTTGAAAAACTTCAATATTTACACAAAAATTTGGCTGTCTGCACCTAAAATTACAAAAACTAGAAAGCTAAAAACATGTTTTCCTAGTATAGTCAGTATCTGTGTGCATCATGGTCATAAAACAAGCAAAAATTGACAAAACTGTGTTTTCAGTATACCTCCGGGACTTAAACTCCGGGGCCCCCATTAGATTTGTTCAATTTGTCCCGCGATTCGTCATCCGATGCCGCCTCTATTCTTTTATAATCTCTATGTTTCAAAGTACCCTCCCCTCTTGGGTTTGATACATTTGAATTTAATATTTTTATTTATTCTACACCGCAAGTACCCAAGCAATGTACATCAATAAAAAACTTCATACTTCAAGCCGCTTCGCGAGGTTGAGAGCCGTTTCAAAATTGTCTACTTTTTTATACACCCTGTATAAATTGTTAATATAATTAATCGCTAGGCCTCCTCATTTGTGCGCAATAGTTTTAAACAACATTAATGAAACTTTTTCAAAAGTCATATATGTCACACATTATATTATTTGGATTAAATATCTCAAAAAGAACAGTTACAAAAATTCCACAAAACAAGCTATATTTTAATTTTATGTGATCTTTGCAATTGTACGGGTGATTGGAAACAAAGAAAACCGACTAAATTATGAACTAAGCCTATTTCATTTGTTTTATGACCGATTCAACATTTCGGATAATGTAGCTAGTAATTCAACTGGGATGCGATTGAATAGACGGGACTATCTCAGGTGGATCATTTTGAAGATTGACACATTTACAGGCGTCCTCCATCTCTTCAAATTTGGTTAAGAACAAAAGACAGTCGATGCTTACCTTCTACATTAAGCGCTTCTGTAGTGATCGTTGTCTCAATTTCTGTTGGTTTCTGTGTCGATGTTTTCGTTGTCACTACATCAGTGTTGCAAAAAATATGACATTTGACATTTGAGAGCACATGCATAAGCATATGAATAATATAGATACACACATAACGCATGAGTTCCAACAATACCTTCATGACTCGATATACAAAACTTGCAAGTTTTTCTGCAAGCAATTGATGTATATCTATCATTATCTTTGCAGAACATCGGCCAGTGAGAAGGATCAGTTACATAAGTAGGACAAAAAGTATCGAAATCCTCGCATCCTAAAAGATATTATTAACTGATTAAATTACTTCGTAAATAAACTTGAATTCGGGATAGAATAGCTTCAGTGTATCATGTTTACTATAAAAGGATCAAGGCTTGGTGTTCATTCAAGTTCTTATTTCTTTCTAATGTACATTCTATAAGACGTTTAAATTTAATTAAATACATCTTCTTTAATCACTGACCTTCTTCAACAACTGGCACAATGCTGTCATCTACACGAGATAAATAATAAAACATAATGATATCATTGCCAAATGAAGTTATCTTTCACAAAAGCTACAAGAAACGCAGTTTTAAATTTACCCTCATTCTTTTTTGTAGTCACTGGTAACTTTTGTGTTGTGACTGGACGAGCATCAACTTCATTATCTTGTGTCGTAACTACAGGCACAACTGTAGTTCGCTTTGCACTCTCTGTGACCACCGTTTCTGACTGTACTTGTTCTTGGTGCTTCTGTGTTGTCACGGCAACTGTTGGTTGAAATGTATTTGAACCAACGTCATTAGAAAAATTAGAAAAACCAAAATTATTGCAGAGATCCCCAGTGCAACACTCGTATCGACAATCAGTCAAGTCTTCATCAGAACAAGCCGTTCTCTCCTCACAATATCTTGTAGTAGTACATTCTCTTTTGAAGATTGTTGTGTTTTTGCTGCGAGAGAAAGCTTGGACGACAATGCATTTGTCAAAGAGATCCTCTAACGAACAATCTTCAATGTTAAGATCATTCTCATTTGAACAAAGTGCAAGGTTGTCTTTGCCTTCGTCTTCTTCGATGCAGTAATAACATATCTTCGAAACATCTAAAGGGAAATATTGTGATGTAGTCAAAAGCAAATAATTAACATGTCATTAATAATTATACATAAGGAAGCAAAATGAATAATGAAAAATATGATGTGATTATGAGTAGCTGAATTTTTTCATGATTTTTATGTATCTCCATGTTATGTACTCACACACCGGGCATGCTGGAAATGCCTGATCACGGTAGAAGTCGAACCTACGACCTTCATGATTACACTCAAGTTCGACTTCCGCTGTGGTCAGGCTCATTTTCCAGCTTGCCCGATGTTAATGTAAACTCAGAGTAACACCACAATTGGACCTTTCCCCTTTTACATGAAATTTTGAGAAAATTCAAAAATAGGCAAAAATATCACCACAGCTTGAAAGAGCATCCTAAGTTTAGTAAGATTGGAAAGTTTGGCTGTGAAATAAATGTTGTAAAATGTTGAAAATATAGCCTTGCGAAGTTGGCAAATTTTGTATATATTTGTATTACGGGTGGAAAAGTGATAATCAGTTGATACTTTTGATTATCATTTTCCCACGCGTAATACAAATGTATACAAAATTTGCCAAATTTGCAAGGCTATATTTTCTACAGTTTACAACATTCCACAACCAAACTTTGCAACTTTAGTAACCTTGGGATGCTCTTTCAAGCTATGGTGATATTTTTGCCTATTTCAATTTTTTCAAAATTTTGTCTGAAAGGGGAAAGGTCCATTGTCTGTAGATTGTAGCTTTTGACATTTTAAATGCAAGTACTCTTTCAAGATAGACAGAAATTATATCATTGTATAAACGTGAACAAGTTATAAGTGTTAATTCAGAGGAAGAGGCACATGAATTAATGCGCGTAAATATCTGAACCTAGTCCCCTTGGCATTTTCGCTGATTTTTTTTCGGTTATATTTCCATATACTAATATACAGTAATTCAGTAACGAAATAGTTGATAGGTTGTTCTTATAAGAACAACGAATTTGATTGGTTGTTATGATGACGACCGTGAGCTACACCTTTCAAAACAATCACATGCATTACAAAACACAGAACAAAACTGCGTGCAAATATTAACTAATCGTAAAATTCCAAAAACAATTCAGTCAATGTAAGAAAGAGATACTATAAAACGGAAGATGCTCAAAAGCATGAACAACGAAAGCAAACTCCAGCGAGCAATTTCAAAGATATAAATAATATAATAGAATCCAAAGATTGGTAGTTTGAATTACCCTAAATATGATTAACGACGCAATAATTGAATACCTATATTTTGGATTTCAAGATGCTAATCGTCGCATTATGTTCAGTAGGAAGAAAGATACTGGTTATAAAAAGAGCCTTGCGTGTATTTTTAGAGATTACTCATGCACTTATGTTCTTAAAGTTCAAGTTATGTTCATAGATTTTGAATCATGCGGGACTATAGTTGTTGAGACAAATTCTTTTTGGTGATTAAATATTTGTACAGAAATTAATATCATAAAATTGTTTATGGTGTTGTAGGACTGATAATTTTTCATCCTTGGTAAATGTATGCAGGAATTTATGGCATTTTATTCCACTTCATTAAATCATCCTTCAACCTACTCTAGATTGAAGTGCAAGACCAATATTGTTTTTTGAAACGATAACGTCTGCCAGATATGTCTCTAATGACCAAATATAATGTTGTTTGTGGGCAAAATCAGTGAGTCGACAATAATTGCTGAATTCTAGAACATGCTTGAAATAAACTTTCAAGCAACAATATATTTAGTATCTTCATGAACATCAGCATCAGCTAAGCTTTGTGGAAACACCATGCACGTTGGTAAATTTAAGCGGTGTGCAACTAAACCGATATAGAAATATACATAAGCTTCACTGTCTCGTTTTGTTCACTTCTTCAGTTTAGAATTAATTATGTGTTCATGAAATTTCAAAGGGTTAACACAGTCAGAAGGAAAGGAGCTAACCCCAACACTTATGTCCACGAAGAGTGCTAGAAATTATTAAAGATAATTCGATATAGCACATTAAATCTTTCCACAAAATTACAATTGTAGACTCTAGGTTTCACATTTTGCGGGGTGCATATTCTTGAGTACATGACTATTAAAGTTTTAACTTTCAGCCAGCATGCCATATCTACTAAATATTTCGTCTCCTATGATAAATTATATAATGGATGCTAAAATTACTTTAAACGTGTATACCCAGCACATATTGATTTTGTCTTAGTGATTTATGAATTTATTTTTTGTGGCGAGTTTCTAACCGTACTCTCGACTTATTGCCGTCGTAGATCTTATGCTATTTTTTTACGCACATGTGCGTCCACGAACAGGTGCCTTTAATACTACAGGTATTGGTGTGTTTTCCATTTTAGATGTACATCGCTACATGTACCGTTATCCATTGTTGTATTTCTGAAGTGCCACCAAAGTGCCACGGCATGGCCAGATTTAAGTGTTTACATGTTAAGTGTACACTTTACATGAATACAAAAAAAAATTCCATATTAAAAAGATGTAACAATAATATGATTTTCCACTACTTTGGCATCTTCTATGTTTCTTCGAAAGACATTTGCCGTATTTGAGTCCTTAACGCGAATGGTTCGATACTAGGGTCAGAGAGATAGATTGCTACTGTATCGAGTCTTCTTTGGATTAATGTCGTATGCAAATTTTTCTAATGTCAATGGAAATGTTGAAACGATTTACCCTATGACAGAGGCAAACAGAAACTCTTGACCCAAAACATTCCTCCACACAAATAACAGCATGAGGCATGTTGAACGATCCTTTCTACACATATTGTCCAAACTTATGGGTAGTTGAATGATTAGGTAGTTGAAATGATTCAAGCAGACAAAGGCAAACAGAAACTTTTGATCCAAAACATTTCTCCACGCAAATATGTCAGCATAAGGTATGATAAGCGATCGTTTCTACACATATAGTTGTCCAAACTTATAAGAACAGCAGATATAGTATTTGAGCTGATCAGACTCATCTACTGAGTGGAGCAGCCAATTAAGGCCATCGCATGGGGTTTGATGGGAATTGTTAATGAACTCTAGTCCTTGAGGATTTCTTTCAACAAAAATTTAGCCTTATAAACAGTGTTGCAATTACTGCAGTTTAACAATGCTATCCTACAACTGTGAAGCAATATCGTGGCAGTTTTATAAAGTAAAGCTTTTAACGTTATAATTTTGAGCATCTCAAAATAAAGCCTAATAATATTAGATGAAAAATTGAAGGAAATGAATTGATTTTATAAACTATTTGAACTGAACGTTCAAGTTCCTCATGAGTGCATTGTTCGGTTTACTCATAGCCATAAACATGCAGTTAAGGGCCTGAAATTGTATATCTCTGTGATTTGATCATGTTTAATAGTAGATGAAAATAATCTAAATGCTTTAAATGCATTTCAACCATGCAATTATGTGCTGGTAACGTGTCGGTCATCGTAATTACAGGGAGTTTTAGTACAGTGGAAAAAAATGCAAGACTAGAATGGTTTAATCTAGAGGCAGTATTGGTATTCAACAGCAACTCCTTATATAGCGAGCATGTATTCCCACTTATTTTATGAGTACTTGAGATAACTGACATGGTAAAAATAGCTTGTATCAATTCTCATAGAACCACATTAACCTGTTATTATGTCAAGTTAAACCAAAACATTTTATGGCATAGCCTGACCTTACAGAGAGTATCATAAAATGTATACAATATGAAGTTTTAGGAGAAATTGTTGAGATGGTCAATACAACACAGATTGCAGTAACAATCAAAGAAGAATATGTAAATTTTCTGCTGGCTTATTGCCGAAATTTACTGTAAATTACAACTGAAATTTTAAGCTGTTGGCAACTGAAAATGTCCATAATGCGAGACAAGACAGTTTACTTAGTACATGGTGTATGTGTGCTCAAACACATCCAAATTGATAATTGTACATTTTAACAGGTCGGTCGTTCCACTGACCACTATCTATAGTCGTTCAACGCACAGCCATATTGATCCAAGTCTCTCAAAACCCAAGGCAAAGACTACAGGATGGGATTGGTTGATATCACCTCCCGCATATGTTGCAGCGATATATCGTTCGAACTGTAGCCGTCAAATAAAAGCTATTTAATTATCATCTTGTTGAAGTTGCAAACTAAACACTATTGAAATATTTCATGCACTGAACATTACCAAATACGAACCCTTGTGTTCATTTCATCTTATACAAAGCTGAATGCTAGCGATACACTATTGGTATTAAATTATTTTTCCGACTTCAAGCCTTAGTTTGACCTTACTTAATAAGATAAGTGAATCTAATGTAAATTTACATTACATGTCTGACCTTTGGAGTTGGAAACATCATTTCTTATAAGATTCGTTCCACCAATCGACAGGAACACGCTCAAAATAAGCAATAGTTGGCCCAGGTCCCGCATGGTCGAAATATCTAGCAACGACAGCAAATCACTGGTGAAGAGACCACGATGTATCTAAAACTGGATCTTTCTGACCAGGCAAGGGCTACCATGCATGTCTTGACCATAATAAAGACTGTTAGTCCTTGCTGTTTAGCGTTTTGCATATGCTTATCAAGTTAATAACCCTTAAAAAAATAATCTTAATGCTTTCACAAGGGGTGTAATTTTAAGATGCGCAGGATGTGGACGCTGCACTATCGACAGTTCAAATCTTCGTTTTTGTGCGCGAAACTGCAGGGAGTGCAACATATTGAACAATCATAACAATGGGTGCCTGTGATCCCCACTGCGTGTAGTCTATGCTCACCTCTTTTGGTACACAAAGTAGTAAAAATTAGTGAGTGGCTGCGTATAGGGGCACAGGAAATAAGTGCTTTCAATAACTGAAAGATTAGTTGAAAACCAAGCTAAAATGTAACAAACGTGTTATCTTCTGGAATGGTAAAACTTGATAGTCATTAATGAACTTCGCCAATGGTGGCAACCTATGAAACAGAACGACCAAAGCTCCCTCCTCCCCTACCTGTAACCTCCAGTGTTCAATTTTACCGACAAAAGTGCAATAAATGGCTTATGATACATTTAACATTTTTATACTAGTATTGTGTATTTTATAAATGACATAAATTGTTTTACTATGTAAAGCTCTTTAATTATACATTCAGACTTCAGTCGTTTTTGGCAGGAACACTGGCGGTACAGAGCATTTTAACGCTCGCTTAATCTGTTTATTAACTATGTGGGAGCTTTGAAAAGCTTTTGTCGTCTTTATTTAAAGATCTTGTTGAAATAGCACGCGTACTCCCTGCAGGAATCTTTGCAATATCCGTCATGTAAAACAGATAACGTTTGTTTGCCTTCGTTAATTAAGTTCTGTGTATCAAAGCTATCATGAAGAGAGTAGTTTTTGCATATATTTGACGCTATATAGCAGAATATCAGCCCTACGTGACTGATATGTTTCATAGCAAATATGAATGTCATGGACAGAACCATGTATATAGCGACATGGTGGCCTATTTGAACAGTTGATCAGTAAAACAGAATGAAAAAACGTGAATCAAATAAAAAGGAAGCTTATTACGGCAGAATAGTCATACTAAATGGAACAGTTATTCAAAGCCATTAAATATCATTTTTAAAGTCATGCTTGAAACAATGGAGAGTCGTACAGGGATATAGTTGTCCAAAGTTTGATAATTAGTTGAATTGGCACCAACCCTATGTCTCAGATAAAATTGTATAACCTGCCGATGGTTTGTGAAATCCTGCACGTCCGAGTGTTGGCCATACAGTTCAGTCTATACACAACGTTTGCGAAGAAATATTTCAATAACTGTAAATAAGTTGCTGTATAGGTTACTTTAGATTCAGTTTGGGTTTTCAGTAACGTTCTAGCACTTTTTAAAATACTCCAGGTCTAAACAAATATAACAATATCGTTCTGGACTATTTCTGGGACTGATATATAAGCGCCGTTGAATCAGAAAATTAATTGAGCATTCAGGACCTACATGGCGCCCTTACCTATTAACAGTCTGAAGAGATGCTGGCCACTTTTCCGACAACACTTGCCAAAAGCAAACAATGATTTCCGATGCTAAAGAGGGTCAAGACCATCCCAGGAAATGGCAAATAGCAAATGCAAATTTGATGGCTCGTGAACTTAATTCGGTGTTCAAGGAATGAACGAAATTAGAAAGAATATAAAAATATTGGTTTTTCCAAAGTCAGTTTACCGTGTAATTTCACCCACGATATTCTCCTTTTCATGGATGTAAACGAGTGTACCAATTAGAAATGTTCATACAAGGAATCATGCACTCAGAACATTCATATAAATTTCACTCGTTCACATCACTCAAGAAGGAAAATATCGCGAAAATCACGAAGGAGAAAAATATTGAAAAGCCTGTTTCGGCATATGTTGTCAATTAACTTAATTTTATTGATATCGTAATCGATTTCAAAGCAAGCATAATTTGCTGTAGTTATATCTACACAACAAATGCAATAGACCGCATATAATATAAATTCAATATCTTTCGATCAAGTCAATTGCAAGCAGTATAAGCTCTCGTCATAATTCCACCTTGAATTCAGTCTGGTTATTTCGAGTGCCTGCACAAAATATTTAATTTTCATCCCAATTTGAAAATTTTGCTTCGTTAAGGATTTCCGTCCATTTTTAAACGGTGGATTCCTATTGGTTCTCTTGTTCATATGAAGGGTTCCTATTGGTTCCCTAGACACCATCATCATCGAGTTCATCGGGGCTTTCGTCACTTTTAGTTATTCCACCTCCTTGATGCTCAGCCAGAGCTTGCTTAGCAAGGTAGGCTTCTCGTTTGATAACAATGTCAAGATCCTTTGGTATATCAGGAACGAGGAGGTCGATCATTGCCGACACGAAAAACACAAAATGCTGTTGAGAATAACAATACACATGGTTAATGCACACCACTGAAGTATATCACAAACTGCAATGCTAACTCAATACAACAATCAAGTTAATAAGTTGAAGCGAAACTAGTTTCCATCAGATATGATTTAAAATACCCGAAGCCAAGATTAGACTGTATATCAAATCGAGGGTATAAAAAAGTTGTTTTTGACATAAAAAACTACGATAATTTAAGTGAAAAAAGGGGTACTTATAAAATTAAAAACTGCAATTCTGCAAAACACGACAATTTTCTCCAAACGTATTTTCTTTTTAATGGAACTTAACGCCCAACGTATAATGTGATTCGAGCTTACGGATAAATTTACTTGATCATTTCTACATATAGCGATATTGATATTCACCATGCAAAAGTACAAAAAGCTTATATACAAGTTACATAAAATCTTTAAGTTTTAAATACATTACTTTTTCGAAGCATTGACTCAGAAAATCTAAGCAAACTGGCTTCTTCAGTGCTGTATACTAGGATGGTTAGGTACACAACCTACCTCAAACATTATGACAAATCCTAACTTCAGAGCAAGTAAATGCCAGTAAAAAGCAGTATGAGATCCACGTGAATCTCTAAACTGCAAGTACCTGGATAACAAGGAGTAACAAGGAATAAATATCATCAGAACAGGATAAAATTGTATAATTAGGAACATAGTAACAATACAATAAGGGTACAATGAGGTACATCACATGAATACCCACCTACAAGGTTCTTTAGTGGTGTTAACTGGCGCCCAAGCTAATGAGTAGTTTGTAAAACCTTCAAGCGAACCATTTGGTGAGACCGAGTATCGGTACAAGAGCTTGGGCAAGAATGATGACGTAAACGCGATGAGGAAAGCCTGGGGAGAATTTAAAATAGTTAATCAATGATGACGCCATTGCCATTATGTTTTTGTTGAAAGTCGTTACGCTATCTGATAAATATCTTCATAAAGGTTTATCCAAAAACGCCAGTAACAATGGCTCAAATTGGTTACGGTTTTAAGCATTTACAACTGAACACTTACATTACTGATAACTGCAATCTTAGCGACTGTATCAAGAATATTAAACCAAATGCCAATATCTTGAGCACGATCCGCTATAGGACGACGAACTTCACACACAAATTTATCTGAGTCGATTCGAATTTCAAAAACGTTATTAGCGAGAGCGAAAAATGGCGCCAATGGGAATGCGGCGACGAAAATCGTGATGAATCCAAATTGAAGAACTAAATCAGAAATTCAATGGTTTGATCTGTTAGATGGAAGATACTCTCACGAACAATAATGAATGATAATTTAGAACTATAAAAATGTTTTTACCCATTTCCAGATATTCTCCAAATAGACCTTCATTTGGAATCAATTCATAATCTTGTTCCCAGCGTGGTTTGATTTCATCGCCTCTTTTTCCTCGCTTCTTTCTAGCAATCCATTGCTTGATCACACTAAATTTATTCAATTGTCAATTTACTGAGAAAAGAACAAGATCACCATAACAGCATCTATGTTAATTGCCTTGGACCCGTATTAGTTAACACACACTGTTAGCTATCCCTATTCGAGCAAACTGTTACTTTTCTATATCCCAGTACCACTGGAAGTAAACTTGAGCTATGGTACGGAATTTTGATTTCTACAAGTGTAAGAACTTACGGAATCATGACTTCTTGGACATTGTTGATTAATTGTTTACCAATCATAATGATCACCAACTGCTGAGCAAGTTCCATTAGACAACCTCCTGGAGCACACTAAATGGAAAGATTTTAAAACAATGAGATAAACATGATTTCCTCTGCCTTTTAAGGCAGGAATAGAGATTTTTCCCTTTATGATAAAATAGTATATTACCTCCTCTTGTCTCAAACCCATTAGTCGGTTGTAGTTTCCAGGATAACCAATCATTCTAAATAAAAAATATGGTAGTTGTTATGAAAGTATCGATGTCAAAAGGTAATGAAATGCTAGTAAATGAAAAGTGAAACATACATGAAAAAATCCTGGACGCACAAAAAGGGATAGGTCAAATAAATGCTTTGTGCAAAATACTACTCGGTTCTAAAATTTGCGTCAAGCGATATCAGAAGTGAAATGCATTTGTCGTATGGTCACCTCATGAGCGCAAAAATAAAGTTTGGTTTTGGTGCCATTAATTCTCTTTGACAAAAATATTTCGTGCAATTATATATTTATCCCCGCTTACTTTCCTTTGAAGAAGGCGATGTAGAAGATGGAGGAATAAAAATTGACAAATTGGAAACAGAAAACTTTGAACGTTAAACTGTCTTCATATTCTGTCTGCGTCCGATGCATTTCTAGAAAGACGAAAAAGAGCGTCATTTCCCAAGGATAGTATTACAATGGTGTGAGTCTTTATTAAAAATCAAATAAATAAAGAGAATGACAACGTCTTCGGTAAACCTACCCCAATGATTCAAGGCAAGTGCAACTTTTTCATACACCTAAAGACGAAAATAGTTAAATAATCTGTACTTTAATAAACATTATGATATTAAGGAATATCAAGAACCACTTTTGCACGAAAGATACAACTTCTTTCACAAACTAAAAAAGAAGCTACGCCCTAAATTCGTCGTTGTATTAACTTTCCGATGAAAGAAATTACTAACTTCGCTTTAAAAACCAGTTACTTCTTTATATCCCAGTACCACTGGAATTAAACTTGAGCTATGGCAAGGAATTCAGGTAGTGTAGAATCCATATTTTTCGTTTACTTTTGACAGAACTACCTACACTGGCAACCTAGTTCGAGCAGATCCATGCTTCGAGATATCAGCAACAATTCTTACCCTGCTAAGAATCATGATGGTCATTAAATTCACCATCGCTCCAGTCATGTTTGCAATCTGTTGAGCTTTGGCCTTCGTAGAAGGATTCTTCGCTAGTGGTCTATACACCAATAATTTATACACAATGACCCCTAACATAAACACCAACACAAGAGACACCATCGTAAGAACAACAGCAATGCCTGAAAATACTCGATGCGTTCGTCTTTCCTCGGGAAAATGAGGTTCCATTATTCCTGTTACAGGATTTCGAGCTACCGTTGGGGCTAGTGCGGCGAACGTCGGCCTTGGTCGCTCCTGATAAAAATGATGATACATTAGGAAATATGGTTACATTTTGCCTCAAAACATTAGCATAACTCTCAAAACGTGTCACTAGCAACTTACAGCGGCTTCTTCATACTCAAGCACATCCCAGTGATAGGCCAATGTGATCTCTTTCCTCTTCCAAAATTCCAGGAAAAACACGGCTAGTAAAAGCATAATAAAACCTCGTTAATATCAGAATGAATACTTCTCAAGGTGTAAAATGTTGGTAGTCACCGGAGTTTACTCTAAAACAATGACCGGACGAATTGCTGTAAGACAATAAAAACTAGCTAGTGACTTTCAAAACTGTGATTTTTTCACTTTCTCAAATCTGTCGTGTTTTTCAAGTGGTTCGAATCTCGTGCTCTTGACTGTCTATAATCCTTTAAAAGCTTGTAAATAGAACATTTCTGAGCACCTAAATTTTCTCTCATGGAAGTTGAAATTGCTGGGAAAGCCTAGCTCTTGGGTCATTCCTGGATGCCACTGTTTTTGCTGATCGTTATATTGTAAAATTATTTTGATGATTACTAAATTATTATCATTCAAAAATATTTTCAGTAATGCCAAACAAAGTATCTCATAAGGGTTTGTCTGATTAGCATTTACTCATGAAAAGGACCTGGCAAACAAATATCAAATCCATTGACATACTACTTACCCCAAAATGATACAAAAATTGCATAAAATACTGTTGCAGCGTTATCAAAGAGATAAGCGATCTAAAATAAAATAAAATGCCATTGGTAATTAATGAAGAACAGATAGAACTAAGTATAGACTTTTAGAAATGTATTTAAACTTACCTTTCCCGTGCCACAACTCGTTTTTAAATCCCAATATTTACATCCTAAATCTTCGTCACAGAGTGGGCACATTTTGAATGTCCATTCTGGGTATTCACACACTTCCAAGCTAAAGGGAGGTTGGCAAAGCCAATGTTTGTGAATATATTTCACGATGGTGGAAGAAATTAAAACTCAAGTTGGAGACCATAGCGTCATTGCCAAAGCAATGATGTGATCTCTGAAATCACTGGTTTGATAAAGTTGACATATAATTTCACATTGTGAACCTTCATGCGGAATTGAGACATTTCACATGTTAAAATGGATATCTTTGAGGTGTTTAGTTTGGAAGACAAATTATCTCAGTTGTAATTAAGTAAGCCGGATTTGAACATTAACACTTGTGCATTTGCACTGTTGAAATATTAATTTATACTTACGCCGGTCGGTTGTCAGGTCCATGTAATGTAATCACACCATACAGGAATACCATCATACCAATAAATGAGGGAGCGAGGAGCCAAGCCGTGTATTGGCCTAATCAAGTGCAGAACAAGTACATATGTAACGACAAGGAAGAAATTAACGGAACAGAAATGTGTCTGGCCTCTAAATCACATGGACATCACTTGAGTCACTAAAAATAATTAGAATTTGGAAGGTACACGTTCTGAATTAATTATTCAAGATTTTTTCTTACCAAGCCAAGCGAAGTAAATGCCTATCTTTTCTCCAAAGTATTCCCTAAAATAAATGTTAATTCCAAAGTCAGATGTAATTCACACTATATTGATACAATACCATGCAGTGAGAGACTGAATGACGCTGGACAATTAGTGGTGTAGTCGTTACCTGATGTGATCCAGTGGCTGGTATTTCAACCATTTTCCCCATCTGGCCCAATATTCTTTCAAAACCTAAAATAACAGTTATTAGTATTGTCTCGTTACTCAACAATTGCTTGTTTTTCGCTATGATTTTCTTTTAGAGGCACTGATTTTAGACACACGCACTGATTCTCCCATCGTTAACCACAAAATCAAGTATGATATATGCAAGTAAAGGATAACATAGACCTTATTCTGCATTGAATACCATCAATGTAAACGCAAAAAGCATAATAGCTACAAAACGTACTTAGATTACCTGGAAGCATTTGTGTATATTTTGTTAAACTACACTACCTGTCTTTGATTAAGTTTTATTTCTTCTGGACTATCTGGTCCCTCTTTATATTCTCGTGGTAAATCATACGGTCCCTAAAATGAACCAAATTAAGGAATGAAACAATAGACGTCTTGTGCATGCTCATTATCAAGTTTTTATACCTATCGTACATCATAGCCAAGACTTTGATCATTTATTTTATTTCAATCAATCTACCTACCACATGAAGAGGATAAGCAGCAACGAACACCTCTTCCTCGACTAATCTTTCAATGCCTAAGAAAGAATAGAATAAGAACTGAATTTAAATTTAAACGGTGATAACAATGATCTTGGTGTTAGTGATATTTATGGTGATGACAGTTAGGCAATGATAGTAAAGACGATGTCTTTAAATCTGTACAATATATTCATTTTCAATTTCTTACCTATTTCACCTCTCTGCTTCTTTCCATAAGGCGCTGTTTCTAATATTTCATACACCTGTGAAATAAAAATGTCATCAGTAAATGTTATTTTCTTCAAATTTTCTCACAAATGTTGAACAAAAATTAAGTCAATCTCTGTGCAAGATCTTTTTCATATGCGTATCTATTAAAATCACCAGGAAACTTACAATACGACTGCGTTCTGTATCTTTAAAGTACGTATCTGGATTTTCACTACCTATAAATCTATGAAGGAAACAAAATTCACAGGTTTCACCAAAATTGCTGGTAGACATACCATACCATACCATACCATACCATACCATACCATACCATACCATACCATACCATACCATACCATACCATACCATACCATACCATACCATACCATACCATACCATACCATACCATACCATACCATACCATACCATACCATACCATACCATACCATACCATACCATACCATACCATACCATACCATACCATACCATACCATACCATACCATACCATACCATACCATACCATACCATACCATACCATACCATACCATACCATACCATACCATACCATACCATACGATACCATACCATACGATACCATACCATACCATGTGATATCATGCGTAGATACCATAGCATACCAAACCTAGCCATAAAACACCCTGCATACCATGTCATTTCATACCACACCATGCATGCTATATATAAACTATGCACTACATCACCATACTACTGGTACACCATACCAAACCTCACTGAACATACTATACCATTGCATACTTCACTGAATCACACCACACCAAATCCATGCTATATTAAATGCCACACCATATGCTACGCTGCATTGCACTATGTCACAAAACATCCGACGACACCATACAACACAACGTCACCAAATAAACCACTCCACTAAATCCGACAAAGCAAGATAAATTTTTTACCATAAAAATTCTTACTTGTCTAATTTAGCTGCTTGAAATTCACATGTAAAATAATCATCCGGCTGATTCGGTACTTCATCTTTAAATATGTTTGGCAGATGAAATTTCTGTAGCATTCGATCACTCCAGTTTATTTTCTTTGAATCTCGTATCTGTAAACACGTGAATTAAAAAACATCAGTGTGAAGATACGAGTTGTATTTGTCAAGGGTCATGTCTCTGATGAGTAAGCGAGGTGAACGAGAATATAATTCGTATCTTCAAACAGTCATGTACTGTTTAATATATTGTTATCGCGAAAAATACAAGTTTTCTCTTCTTTAATTTTCTGTTGACACTACAGTATGGCATCGATACTAGGACATGTACACCAGTGTTCAGCGCAGTTTTAATTTCTTTTACTCAAGTATAAGTTTAAAGTAACACCTGAATTTTAACTTAGAAGTAGAAGTCAAGGTACTAACTGAATTGAAAATTTAACTCAAGTAAAAATTAGGTACTAATATACTGAAATAGAATTTTCACAATATGTATTTGGGTGGTAGTAAACCAAAGGTAACCAGCCCTGAGTTATTCGCCTAGCTAAACAAACACATTCTCTGTCACTAGTCTGCTCACCGCTGGCTTCACTTTGAAAATCGAGAATAACTTTAAACTTTTTTACTTCGCCAAAGTGTAATAAAAGTAACGAAGCAAAAAGGTAATTATTAACCAAAAATCGTAGTTCGTTACAAGTAACAAAATTACTTCGTTGCCAGTAAATACTTCTTTTACTTACGAAGTAAATGTGCTTTGTTACTGTTAAACATACAATGCTATATTTTTATCTTAAGATGCATGTAAAGATACCGTTTTGAAGTAACAGAAAAATTGCAGCTTCATCCATGTCTATGTCATAAAAAGAAATATCAAAGCAAATCGTACAAACCTCCAGCGGAGCTCGGAAACTGAGTTCTTCAGCATAAAACAACAAGACTTCCCAAGGTACATGAAGCTTAATGAAGTGAACTTTGGTTTTTCGGTCTTGAGTAACATCCTGGAGGAAGTCGGAAGAGATTATTGATAACATCGCTAGTGAAAAAGCTTGCACATTATACTAATAAAATGGTTTCACGGGAAATTATGATTTAGGAATCGAAACATATACAAGATTAAAGTTATTCCGAAAATATATTGATTTAATCAATATTTGAAAAATAGGTAGTCATGGTTTAATTCAATTAATTCCTTTCAAAAATAATTGCGCACGTTTATACCTTTTTTAAAATTTCACATTTGATTTCACATGTGAAATCGACTTTTTGCATGTGAAGTGTTCCAATTTCACGTAGGAAATTTCATGTAGGAAATTAACTTACACGTATAAACCAGTATAATTTCACATGTGAAAACATATATGAAATGACAATTTCACAAAAGATATTTCTAAATCTCACATGTGAAATGATTATTCTCACATGCGAAGTGTTTCAATTTCACATAAAATTTTACATGTTAAATTTTATCTGAATTTTTTTGCAAAGGTTTTAAGACCTTCGCATACCTCTTCAAATTCTATTTGAGATTTAGCAAGATTTTCTAAGAATTGTTGTCTGAATTCAGCATGGCGTGGCGGAGGCGGCTTTTCTCCTTCTAGATACACCAACACGAAATCTGAAAGAGCAAATCAACATTCACTCAACTCCTGTGTTGCGGACATATTAGAGAGTTTAAGCAAGCGACGTTTTTGTCAACACCGACGGCAACCGGAAGTAAGTTGGGTCGATATAGATGGCGAATGATGGCGTCAGCCGTTCTTGTTTGAAATCATGAACGTGAAAGTTGACTGACTGCCGTTGTTGATTTTGAACGAGGACGGCTGACGCCATCATTCGCCATCTATAACGATGCAACTTACTTCTGGCTGCCGTCCGTGTTGACAAAAACGTCGCTTGCTTAAGCTCTCTATTATGCTACTGACACTCTGCAGTTAAGGACACTAACAACGTAAATCCCAGACTAAAATGCAATAGCTCTCGCTACGACAGAATAAACCAGGGTTGCCAGATCACTGCATTTTTGAGGCCAAATCGTCATTAGTGTAGTCAAGAAAACAAAGAAAACAAAAGGCAAGTACAAAGAAAAACAAAGAGCATTGTTGAAGATTTGGCCTCAAAAATGCAGTGATCTGGCAACATGCGTAAGCGCTATATACGTCATGATTCGTCACTCAGCAAGGGAATGAAGAATAATTGGTTACCAGCAATTGTTTCAATCGATGCACAATATATTCAAATGCAGTACAGTTTCGCACCTTCTGGTGCCTTAGTCGCCGTTACTATAACTATATTTTCTATACCTGTTCTTCTTTTGCCGTCTTTGAAAAAACAACCTCGTTCGCCACTCAAATCATCCTCATCCACATTCTACAAATTCAGAAAATGGTGTGAATTTAGGAACACTGACACGCTAGGTTGTGGCAAGGAGGGGGGACTTTCCCCTTCCGGCTAACTAAAAGGTTTCCTTGGCTCCCTTCCTCCCCCGATATTTTGATCGAATTTAAATTAGCATGATGTGGAATTCATTCAAGTGACGTACTTTTCACGTTATCTTTGGGTATTTTAACTTAACTACATGTACAGTTTTAACATTAACACTTTTTAATGTCTTCTTTAAAATTTTTATATACTTTCGGGGGACAGCAAATTTCTGGGAAAATAGGACTAGTCAGTAATAAGACCAAAAGAAGGTGAAATTTGAGATAACATATATGAAAAATTTTTTGTAAACCTTATAAAAACTATTGTTATGAGCATCGAACGTGTTGTATTTTGGAATCAGTTCCTGCAACAAATACATGAAGTCAATGAATACACCGACGATAATATACGACGAACAACGACGGTAAAGGACGACGACAAGCCGACGATAACGACACACTGAATCGCAAACCAGAAGTATACCATGGCAGCATCCATATACCGCCAAAACACTTAAATGGCGAATCGTAATGACAAACACGCGACTAAAAACACGGACAAAACGGGACACAAACACACCAGCCTATATGCACACGTCGCACACACACACACACAAGCCAAACGCAAATGCTGATAAAAATATATTTTAACTTAAAATTAAAAGGAAAGATATGAGTAGATCTAAGTTCAAAACAAGCATTGATCTCGGCATGTAAATGATCTTTTACCGCCCAATATAACAATCTAAAGTTGCCCAGGTAAAATTAGTAGCAGTATAATAGCAATACTTATGTACTAATTTATATGAGCCCTTAACCCGAACAGCAAGTATATACATGTTCCAAACTAGGCATAATAAAAGGATCTTATACAGATATGGCTGGTAAATTACCCTAACAGCAAAATGTTTAGTTTGTCGCATGTTTTCATCCTCATTCTTAAGACTCGTTCAAGTCCTTTGTACGAAATATCTTAAGACTCAAGTCCTTTGCCCTGATCGAAAGATCATGACTGATCATGATCGTAAACACGTAATATCAACAATAATACATCAGGGTATTCTTCAAGAATATTTATCGGCAGAACATTTACATTAGATTTTATAGCTTATAAGATTTTAAGTATACATTATGCGACACTATTAAGGATAGAGCATTATCTACGTTAAATCACACAGCATTTCTAACATTGTAGATAGAACTTGAATTTATTTGATAACATATAACATACTAAACAAATTCTATTTAAATTACCCATTTTATCTCCCAACTCTAATATTTGTGACACTTGTTTTACAAAAAAAACTAAGCAAATTATGAATTTTACCTGTGGTGGTTTTGAACGGAAAAACTTCATATTCGCGCTTGTTTAATATAGTAGTACATGGCAACCTCTATATAACCAAGTTTCCTGAACGGCATATGCTTTTATATCATTAAACCTTATGCATGTTTTCATAGCAACCGAAATTGCATACTGGTATTTTTATAGTTTCAGACATAACACACATTAAACTGCGCCAGTAATTAAACTTTCTGAACACTCGATACTTGGAAAGAAAAAAAAAACAACTTAAAAACTTCAAAATATTTATACTATGTTAATGCTTGTTAAATGCGTGCATGACAAGCGATAATTCGCATGTTTGAATTTTCAAAGCAATTAAAACACAAAAAGACGCATTTAATAACATTAGCAAATGGCTGAACACATTGTTTACTTAAAAGTGAATCTATAATGTTTTTAGACTGATGTGTTTTTTCAATACCACAGTTCAGTATTTTCTTTTCTGCTTCGCGGTGTATGGCAGGCTAAAGTTTACACAATAGACATTGTAAGATTACATTTTCATTTAATTTCTTATATACCTGTATATATGCGTGCTTTCACAATTAGTACATTATCTATTTTAACTTTCGATTATCCTATTTTCAATTATCCTATTTTGTAGAGGCAGAACTGTATTGATGGATTTCGACATTCTTTCTATACTTTAACGCAATGTACATAATGGTTGTATGGAGTAAACGTGCAGCTAATCTTCAGAAAGGTAACTTAAAAATGCGTGTCTTTCTAGCCTCTAAGATAAGTATTATAATGATAAATTATAGCTAGTCTTCCATTCCAGCAATCTGCTGTCGGCTGTTGCAAACAGTGAACTGTGTATTAGACTGGAACGATAAGTTGGCCACAATCGCTGAAGCAAAACTGACGTTCCTGGGCCAGTCCCTTTCTAATGTTCCTGTCGGCGCGGTTGACGCTATTTTGCCAAGAATGCGCTGACATTTGATGCTGTTTTCACTTAAAGTAATGTTATTATTTATAAAGTTCTAATGCGGTTTTCGATACATTCTCCTTGAAAAGGGGAAAATTGTCTGACGAAAAATGGCATTAAAACTGTTCAGGATATATCAGCTGAACGTCACTTTCCGCCATCTTGGCTTCGCACAAACATGTGACTTCTGCCTCGAGTTATCGATCTAGTATTTATGGAGTTCATTGCTTGCACATTTAATATAATGTAAACTGGTTTATAATCTCAATATGAAATAGAATGATGTAATATCTATGATAAATTGTGGCATTACTAAATTCAAAGATTCCCTTAAGTTCGTTATGTCACATGACTGGGGTATTGAATGAACTGATGACAGTAAAGTTCATTAGACAAGGTGCTAAACTTAAATCGCAAAATGGCAGCTTTGCCTAACGGCTACTGAAAAAAATGTCTATAAAATGACAAAGCACTGCAATCATATGACATATCGCTATTTGTGATATGCATGCAAACACTTCGGAAACTTTCGAGACAATCACAACAGGCTTGATCAGTCAAGCAATTGAGCAATTATTTAATCATGCGTGAACTTTTGCATCGAACATGTAGTCAAACTCCAAATTGACAGGTTGTATATGAAGATAAATAGCTTCTCATGAACAACGCAAAACCAAAGTGTAGCTCTAGACTCTAACATTACCACGACTCTATTATTATACACTGCACTATATAAAATAATGTGTAGCAAAAATCACAACCAAATGTATCAATTGTATA
Source organism: Muricea muricata (assembly GCA_963855995.1). Classification (NCBI taxonomy): domain Eukaryota; kingdom Metazoa; phylum Cnidaria; class Anthozoa; order Malacalcyonacea; family Plexauridae; genus Muricea; species Muricea muricata. The sequence continues at coordinate 14,441,456 of OY979720.1, read as the reverse complement.
CCTGATCAGAACTGTATTCCGACCCGCTCTCCTCATCGCTATACTCCGACATTAGGGTTCAAGAACTCACTACGACAGAAATCTTCGCGGATTTCTCACATGACTCTCAGTCAAGAATAACCATTTGACCACTTCACAATCACAAACACTGACAAGCGACCAGAAAGGATGTGAATAATTTTGTTCACGCCGAGTATAAAATGGCCATGCACTATCTTAACACTTCACTGTGATTCATTTAATATTAATTTGTTTATATTTTACCTTGGAGTAGCTACCAGTTGAATCATCGTTCTCGCTGGCGTAGCTACTGCTTGACGGACTCCTACCTCTACGACGCTCTGAACGCTTTTTCATAGCCGTCACCGTAGAGGAAGCATCGTCTTATACACTGGACTGACACAAGCTTCAGTGACAATGAGCAAACTAACACACAAATATATGTTTCATATGATAATTACATCGCGCAGTGAACCATCAAACTTTAATGTCCCAATGTTTACTGTTATCTCTGTCGGCTATTGAAATATATTTATCTCTGCTCTCAAAATGTTATCTAAATCTTCGCATTACTTGGTATAAAATTATAAATATAAGTCTACAATTTACAGCAAATTTCTTACACACAGGTATTTTACAAGGTTTTAATTAAATCTCGTATTTTTTTTGCAACAGTTAAAATGTATATAAGCAAACCAATTAGTTACACTTGAATGTCAAAATGTCTCTGGAATTACTATGCATATTCAAAATGACGGAATTAATCGTATAGCCACATCAATCACTCACGAAAATAACCGGACAGGAGTTGACAAGTTTATCGGGTATTTAGCTGTTAAACTCTTTCCAAAACGTTCATCTTTCATCAATTTTCTGCCCCCCTAGTATAAGTTTTTTTTTAATATTTCTGCTTATATTTTATTTAGCTATGGCAATCGTTTGCATGAAAAATCTTATATAAATTAATCTTCGGTTGTCAACAATAATATATGATATTCCAATCTTGTTTGACGGAGCTGTAATATTTGAGATGGGCACACTTCGGAAATGTCCGATGTGACGAACGGATGAGTTTGCAAAAAGAACTGACTGACTTTATGATTAAATGGCATATAAGTATGTCTAGATCTAGCCAACTGAGCTGTATAAAATATTGGACTGGGACAAGACCTTCAAATGTATTGGAAATTTCAAATGACAATCAATAAGATCGGCCTTTGTGATGACAGATTACATTATTGAATATGTACATTAATATAGGTAGGTTTTTTCGCTACCCGAAACGATATAAAAACAGAATTTGATCTTTCGAGCGAGAGCGAGAACGAAACGTCGAATTCTGTTTTTACTTATTATTACTGGCAACGTTAGTTCGAGATATGTGCGTTAATTTAAGAAAGCTAGACGGAGCTATAGTGATTGACAGGATCTATAGAAATATCCGTTTTCAAAAAATCGATGTTCGTTATGATATTTGCTCATCAGCTCATCTGTCAAAAATGATAATTTCTAACGGTTGTGACACAGAAGACATTTCTTCAAGATAATACTTAAACAAGTTTCCAGTCACAATTTAATATTCCGCTCGCCTTAAACACCATTTCTACCCTTGTTATTTCGTTCTAATTGTTCGATTGTAACTCTATTTCTCATCCTTTCCAAAGGTAAACATCAATTCAACGGATCACTTTTTAATAAATTGAACATTTCATAATTTCATCGCAATTTTCAATGTCTTACTGCCCTTAATTTCCTCCAATCTTTTAGATCTACTTCTGTAAAATTAAAGTTTGAACTAAAATATTAATGTTGGTTAATGGAAGTACATTAACGAACTCATCTTGTTTGTATGAACGGGAAAATTGCTTGGCTAAGAACTTTTGCACTTAATATGCGTACAATGTGTACTTAATAAGCGTACAATATTTTAAGCTTGCATGTACATTTCAAAATACTAGTCAGTATCTCGAAAATGACGTTAGGTCTGAGAAAATAAGCAAGCTAGAGGAACAATTTTACATTAGTGGTATAGTAAGCTTTTAAACTAGTGGTATAGTAAGCTTTCATTTCAGTTAAAATCTGACGTAGATTCCTAATAGACACGACTACGTCCAAAAACCATATAAATGCATATAAATATTAGAGTAAACTGCTTTCAATCTCGAATCTAATAGCATAATTTCTTCATCTAGCAAAACACTCATATTATGCTAATCAGTTCCTCGTGTGCTTGAAGTAATGATGTATGCGGGATTAATGGCGATTGATCCTGCCATTTTTTTTTCCACAACTGACACAAGTTTGTGGTCTTTTCCTCGAGAAAGAAGGATGTACATCTTCATTTAAGTTTATCTAAAGGATGCACTAAGAAGTCCTTGAAAAGTTCGCTGCCGTGATTTCATATTAACATTTTTGCGGCTTGAAACATTATTAAGCTTTAAAAGTTTATATTTGTGTTCTTGACAAGTTGTAAACGGTGCGCCATTGCTGTCTATAAACTAAGCTAACCACACAAAACAAATTATTAGGTAAAGAAACCCTGTACATTTCTCAATTTAATCTATACCTTCACAATCATACGAAATTAATATCAAATGCATAAAGTTCTTAACAAGATCTTATATAGATGTTCCTCATGATAAACATATTTACTACTTAAAAATGTATATATATATATATATATATATATATATATATATATATATATATATATATATATATATATATATATATATATATATATATATATATATATATATATATATATATATATATATATATATATATAAATATATGTATGTATATATATATATATATTTGCATTCATCTAACTTTCGAATCTGGACAACTTTTGGAAAATAAAATTTTTTAACGAAAGGTAACGATGCCGCTTCAGTTATATGGAGCACATGTTCTTGCATATACTTCAAGCACTGTATTTGACATATTCAAATATTATGTAGATATTGCAGCTAATGTCACCTTTAATTCGTAAGTCTACCGTACGATCAGCGCAATAAGAGGTACAGTTCCACGCAAAATTTCATGTGCTAAAACCTGGTTAGCGAGCGAAATAATAGCGCTGGAATAAGAGTCATAACTAATCAAACGAAATTAAAATAATTCGCTAATTTTAAAACACAGCAACGACGAAAAAATATCCATCAAAACAATCTTAAATATTTAAGATGAGACGCGAGTACTTATCCCTTTTTGCAGCGAACGCATGATAACGCCAACACACATCACAAACGACAACACAACAAAACACACGACACACAGCCAAATTTAATACCAAACTATCACTATTTCGTCTTCTCAACGGCGCCTTGGACACCCTTTCCATCTTTGAACCCAGACGATGCAGATTATGATCGAGTACGAAAAATCCTCGTCACATTTCTTGATATTTCGTCACCACCGCACGGAATTCGAGCGCCATTTTACTCCACCAAAAGGAAAGGCACAAAGCGAAAAACAAACACCGAAAATCGTCCAAAATAAGTTTATTTTAAACAGATTTTACTTTGAACTTGATAAATACTCAAGTTGGCTCGCCAGTATATAACATGTATAAATTAAAGTTTGAGCTGGCTAGACACAGCCAATCAAACAACGAGTTCTTGTGAGACAGGTGTTTCGAAGATCACATCAAGATCGCTTTGAATTTTGAACAACACAGTTGACGAAGTATTTTGAAAGGAAGCAAGCGTTCTAGAAACACCGCTTTGAAGATAGAACATGGAAAATTTCTGTTTTAAAGTCGGCGTTTGAACAGCATGCGCGGAACAATATATAAAGCGAAATCCAGCTTGTACAATATTAATGAGATAGTTGTAATATTATTAATATTTTTAGTCGATCCCACTCAGCGCGTGGTTGTTCGATGTTGTGATTAGAAGATTGTGTGGCGGCGTACTTCATGTCATCATCATTGATTCTACTTAATACTGATTTTGATAAACGACAAAAAAAATGACAAGGAGTCGCTGTGAAAGCAACTTCCGTCCTATATTCCAGAAGGAATCGAAAAACTTGTGCAAATGAAAGTTATGCATTGAACATGTATAAATATATGAATGATCGATTCAAACAGAAAGCAGGCATTTATGGAAGAACAAGTCAAATTAAAATAGGGAAGAAAAACATACAAACTCGTAAAGCATTCTTCAGTCAGTTTGGAGCTAGTTTCAGTCTCCTTACTATACAAGCGCGGTTCCCGCCTTTTCCTATCGTTCACCGCGCGTGAAGGGAACTGGAACCCAAGAAGGCGAAATGTCGGAGCTGGAATGTTGTATACATTATATGATAACTTACGTTTTTGAATTTGGTAGATATCTTGTAATATTTTTCTGCTTCCTTCTCGACAAGAAGTGAGATTTTTCCTTGATTTCTCTGTACTAATAGACCAGCTGTCTCTTGTTGGACGTCTCTCACATCCACGCCATTGATCTAGAAAGAATAACACTGCCATTAGTTCTTGTGGTTTGTTAATGTATCTCTGTCTTGACGTCTGTTTATACATATTGAAGTACATTTAAGTTTTATTGAGCATACAATCAATTCTACGCCAACAACATCGTACCCAGGATCTATGCGACGACACGGAGGAGAGGTTGTGATTTGAACGCAAAGCTACACAGGTAGCTTACAAGAGCACGCGCAAAAGATTTATGTGTATTTAAGCTGGTAGTGCCTGCAAAAAGTGGGGGGGGGGTAAATTATTTTGATTTGTGGTACTTCGCTCGATGTTGAATAATTTCTAGAGAGCAAATGTGTCTTTGATAAAACTAAGCTGTCACTGTTTCACTTCTTGTGTGCTTATTTGTTGTCCCACGAGCTTGATAGTACAAAAATAAAGTATTGCAAAGTTTCAAGTATTTCCAGTAAGATCAGAGATTGCGAGAGATAACGACATTGGCAAAACTCGTTACGCAAGCCTTCTTTCGTTTGACTAGGACAGAAATTGAATTTATGCTCTAGGCTTCAGCTTTGCCTCTGTTTATTGCGATTCAATAACAAGACTCAAATTTTGTTTTTACTCTTCGCTTTACGCAAAGAAACTGTCTGGTAAAAAGCTGGCCTTAATACGATTTCGATTCCAGACTAAGGCTCATTAGAAACATCGAGAGAAATGGCGCAAAATTTAATTGATCCACCCACATCATTAAGTGCCTTTATAGGAGGGAAACTAACGCAAGACTTATGCAGGTCGGTTATCTATATTTCAAAACATCAATAAATATTCATCATTCAAGGATAATTTGCCACTGCAGATTAATGGGAAAATAACAATATATATCACTTCCCATCATTGCGTGGAAAACGGTTCTGGCCTTAAAAATCATAAATCTATCCCATCCTAAATTAGGACCAATCTTACAGCACGTGCATTATGATACCCAAGGCTAGAATATAATTTATACAAACAGACCCGTGAGGAGAAAGTAGACTGTTTATGTGTTTATAAAAATTTATGAGTTTCAGTAATTTTCAGAGGTCCAACATATGGCGTGAAACAAAAAATTGTTGATAAACATTAAAAATTGTCTATTGTTAGGAACACGATGCATTAGCGGTCAAGATGCTTTTTTGTTTTCATATATCAATGGCTTTAATTTGCGCAACGCTGATGCAAAAATTATGCAATTTTTTAACCACGCGCATTATACGTCATTTCTGCATAGGATAGGAAAAAAGTGTTAAACAAAACCTAAAACCCCGGGAACAGTTGTCAACAGCGGCACTGCAAATTCAAAAGAGTTGTTCCGACTTTTTTAAAAGAGTCGTTCTTTTTACTTTACATTCTTTTTAATTTTTAAAAAGATGTTTTGATCATATCGAGAGCTGTTACTCCGAAGAGTTAAAATGCAATTGAAGAATCAGATAGATGGATAAATGGAACTTCGTTAGCTCTTATCGATCCAGACAAGATTTATGAAGAAACTTTACCGCATATATAAATAAGGCTGGCGACAAGTTAAATTTTTTGTTTATGTTTACAATTCCGACTTTCCATAGATTGACTTTAAAGTTCAAATTTTTTTCCTTACGTCCCCGTTGGGTACAGTTCATATTTAGCAAATAAAATTAAGCTGAAGAATAAACCTATTTACATTATTGTTGACGATGAGTTCTCTGAAGATGCATTACCTCTAATATCCTGTCTCCTCTCTTTAACCTTCTATCTCGATCAGCCACTCCCCCCGGTCGTACAGAAGTCACAAAGATTCCAGGATTATTGGGAAGATATGGAGCATCAGAACCACCGCGGATATTAAAACCGAGACCTGCAAGAAGAATACAAAGACACTTTTTATTCTGGAAATGCGAGGAAGCAACATTCACGCATCACGACTATGATGAAACCAAACAGTCGCCTGATGTAAAGAAATCAAAGACAATACCGGATTCTAATCTTCTAATCGTCAACTTCAGTGATTCGGATTCCGACACGAGGAGTTCGGATTCCAAGATATGGATTTGGGTCAAATATGTCTAGATTCCAGTAAAATATATCTATATATCTGGATTCCCGGATTCCATTTGATTTATGGCTTCCGTACCTTTATGGATTCCATATTCCATATCTTCATATTTACAAAGGGCGAAAACAGGCAAATATGAAAACCACACAAACTGTTGTATAAAACTTGCGATAGAATTAACAAATTCCACCAGATTAATGGTAGAGTAAGTATACCTTCCATTCCTTTGTTCAGTTCAATTACAATAACAGGTCCACGTCTCACATCTACATTACCATCCTCGTTCTCTTTCTAGAAGAAACAACAAAAATAATAGAAAGCTGAAGAACTACAGGTTACAAGGTATCTAGATCGAAGATTTCATCAGAATTTTAACACAAGAAAAATAAATGCTAAGTAATTTATGCGCTCAAGAAAATGCTTAAAACTGTTTTCGAAAAGGACGTCGCATATCAAGGCTCAGGCCATCCATTCCTTCACCGTGGGAACACCCACATGCCACTTTCGAAACGCATCATTCATTTGACTATTTTTACATTGAAATTCCTTCCTAATTTAGAAGCTACATTGGTTTCAAGCATTAACGTACTACAAGGTTCTTCAAGGCATCTTTGAGTATCTTTAAACGAACAGTCTTTTTCGAGTCATTGATGAGATCGATAACAGTTTCCCGGGGAACTCTTCGTACGTCAATCCCGTTTATCTGCAAGAAAAGTTGAGATTCTGTATGGAACGATTGTTTTCTTCAAAACAAGTATCATGATCTGGAGTGTAATTCTACTGATAGAGTCGTTTGTATGAAGAGTAGATAATTCACGAAAGTTTTAGGTTCGTTCTTCACCTGAATGATAGAGTCAAAATAGACGTTTCGAGCAAAAGCTTTTCGTCTGGAAGTTCATAGTAGAGACGTTCAGATTTGACTTCCTCTACTACAACGGCTACCTTTTCCCATTTTTAAGCAATTTGATTGGTTAATCGGGTATGTACGACAAATCTGATTGGCTCAAAGATAGATTAAGGTAGCGGTGGAGGTATTATTGGAAGTCAAATCTGAGCCTCTTTAGTAACGTCGCGACGAAGGACCTTGGCTCGAAACGTCGATTTTCACTTTATCGTTTCAGGTAAGGAATAAACCTATACCTTCACTCCCTACACCGGCAATGTTAGTTTGAGGTGGATTTAGACAGAAGATTGCCCTACCCATCGAATAAAAATTTTTCAAACTTTCTAAAATAGCACGTTCCTCGTCCAAACATAGACTAAACTTTATTAATTCCAAATTTAACATTCTTTTTTATCAATTGCCATCCTCACATCTGGAATTTTATACCTTTGTAAATGGTTCAAAAAGTGACTACCCTTCCTACAAGTATATATGGCTCAACTGTTAACAGAGATTTATGAAAATAGTCAACCTTTTATTCCTGCACTAAAAGTCATAGGTTTTCTCCGAGTGTCCTGCTTTCATTCTGGGAATGTTGACAGCGTACATACTAAGTTGGGGTTAGCCCCTAAATTCACTTTTCGTAGTAACTTGTTAATTAGCTACTATGTGCACAGGGAATCGTTTTCGAGCGTTTCCACAAAAACCAAAATAAAGACGACATCAACCACCCTAAATTCAAAAGGCAGGCTTTTTACAAGTCTGGATATCAACTATATAAATTCTCATCGCATGAAGAGTTTAGTTTTCCTCCAGACACGAAATTTGACAAGTCAAGAGCTTTTTGAAATAATTCAACTCTCGGAATCGCCATATGCTTTTGATATACTTTTGGAAAACTTTAAACTCGATTTAATCTGCACTGCGATTTTCTCTTTAGAGGATTAACGACCTAGATTTGCATTTTGATTAGCAGGACACTCGAAGAAGATCTCGGCAAAAATCACCCGCGGTCTTTGGCCTTATGGGCCTCAAGTCAACTTATCTCAGTCTTAATTGCATATATAGATGAATATCAACTTCCTTCCTGAATAACTTACTTCAAGTATTTTATCCCCAGGTTGTATCCGACCATCTTTTGCTGCCACACTGCTGTCTTTCACTGTCGTTACAAATATCCCAGGGTCATAGCTGAGGTGCGGATGATCAACACCGCCACGGACGTTGAAACCAAGGCCAGAATCTAAATCATGTAAAGAGTGTTCAAGAAAGTCATGCCCGTTTCACCGTGCTTTATTGATAGAAGACTTAGCTTTTGGTCCGTAAAACTTTCAGATAAAATCTCCTTCTCTGTACCATCTTTACCTGTAGAACTTTTGGGTAATGTAATTTCAACGATATTATCAGTCAGATCTTTTGGTTTCATACGAATCTGAAATAGAATACAAGCATAATGCAAGAGTAAACTATGTTCCTGCAGTCGGTTGGCATATACTACTATACACCCGGTGCAGTTATTTACAAGAGGAACACAAACCTGTATGGCATTCTTTTCTACGAGTAATTTCAATCTTTCGTCTGAATTTTGGATCATGTCCAAAGCTGCCTGTCGTCTGACAAATCTACAATCCCTGCCATTAATCTACAAAGTCCAGAAAATTAAGTATGATTAGGACATCCGTTATTCAAAGCATACATGATCACAGAATACTTTTTTCTTTAAAACATTTGGTTTACCAAGACATAAAGAAATTCTAAATTAGAAAAAGTACTAGTTCATATTTCTATTGATGTATATGACTAGTATATGACTAATCACAGACTAGTATGAACAACTGGGCACAGATATTAACAACTATTATCGATTAAAAAACGCAGCTGGTATTAGCTTTATGAAACAATGTAAATCGGTGACAATCAATTAAGTAATTTTTTGAAAACTTGGAAGAGATGATACAAACCTCGATGATTCTATCACCGGGAGACAAGCCCCCATGCTTTGCAGCCACTCCTTTTGGACGAATCTTTGTGACAAATATCCCAGTATCCTCTCTGATGACCGGTCTATCTAATCCGCCTTTGATATTGAATCCATAATTTGCTACGAGAATGAATTGAGGGAAAATTTAGTCATCATCTCAAGCACAGAGCATACAGAGCTTCGACTTCTCATTAATTTTGCGTACCCCATGCTTAGCCAGTGCGCTAAAAGGAGGCATTCACCCCCTGAAACTAATAATATTACTACCAAAAATTTTCAGGGGGAGAAGGCCTCTCTTTAGCGCACCGGCTAAGCTATGAGAAGTTGAACTTCTGTATCCTCTTTGTCTCAAGTTTGGCCCAAGTACTCTAATCAAGTACTGCGTTATCGCTCACCTTCTGGTAAAGACTTTACGAGTTCCACAGTTTTCTTCTGCCCAGTTCCCACAGGCTGTGCCTTATTTGCTTTGACATAGATCTGGGAGTCATCAGACAGTTCGCCGGCCTACAGTTTCGGAACAGACAAACAAATTATCAATACGATACAAACATGTGTAAGGAGCACGCACACCGCACGTGGAGAATATTTCATCGAACACTTAACATCGGTCTACAAATCTTTTCAAAGAACGAAAAAATGATTTCTGATATAAGAATTGCGTTTGTCTATTTGTCCTCGCGTGGCAACCTCATGTAGATGTATATTATTTAGCGGCAGCCAAAAACGCGCGCAACTTGACAGCTTGTTGACGGCAAGTCTGTTGAGAGTTGTTATAGACTGGTTGTGGCTATGTGGTGGTTAAAAACTATTGCCCTCAGGCTTGCTGCAAGTTGTTTGAAAAAGTAGCAACAAGTCTACAAATGAGAAGTTGCAAGAAGACTGACTTGCTTGGATTGGATGCGATTGATAACTTTTGGTAAAACTTGTTGACAAGTTGCAGCAAGTCGGTAAAATTGACAACTAGGAACAAGTCCATGCGTTTTTGGCTGTGTACTGCGGGCTCACAACTCATTGACTCATGTCACTCATAAGACGGGCATCCTCCATTCTGTGCTGTACGTGAAGGTCAAACAGTAGCAAGGGTCGTGGTTGACAACAATGTGAACAAGCGGCAGCACTTCAGGAAAATATTATTCTTGTATCCAAAATGACAATGTAAATATATAGAATGAGGAAATTTTACACTTCGCTCCAGATCTTTATCTATCAATTTTCACCTCTCAGCTGCTATAAACTACATGTCACATTAAATAATTAAAGGAAATGGCTGTTTCCATGCATTTCAAGTGAACATGGTATCCTCAATTGGTGGTTTATAATGGAGCAATCTTGGCTGATTTTCCAAATCATCTTCACAAAAAAATTTTCCATCGCTACTGAATTTCCCACAGGAAATTTAAACTGTCAATATACACGGTAAGCAATTGCAAATGAGGTAAATCAATTGAGTTTGAGCCTCGAAACAGCAAAAGCAAACTTGTAAACAAACAAATAATATATATGCCTAATGAACAGAAACTCTGCATTTCTTTCTAAACTCCTGCTAAGTAATCCTTTCCTTTAAAGTGTATTCGTTACACCTGAGTTGCCCATGCATGCCAAAATCATTATAAACAACAATGATGGCACTGAAAACACCTGGAGAGCTAAGCTCATACGACCGAGTCGGAACTAACAATAAAATTCAATACCCATGACTAAACAAAATACTTATTCGCACACAAAACCGAGAGATGAAATTAATTGTCTACATAGAATAAGCTAATTCATAAAAGGATTTTAACTTTTATCAATCTATGGAATCATTTATCTTTAGCATCTGAACACACGATGTCCTTCCAGCAGACATTAATCGATGTCATGTCTATATTAACTATTTTGTCATACTGTGAACTACATGTGTCATACTTAAATATCCTCATGTAACTATATGCGCCGAGCTCCATTTATACCTTACGGGTTTCGATTTTTGCTTATATGCAGTATCAATAATATTGATGTACTAGTTTGCAAACACGATTGATTATATTTCCATCACGTTCAGTACAAAATATGTCTTCATCAAGAGTGTGGCGCAAAGATTTATATGAAGTATAAAAGTATGATCAGTATTTGGTGAGTTGTTACATCCATCCCGATGATTCTAAGTAATAATGGTACATTATATATATGAGCATTGACTTTTATATATGTGCATCATATATGAGCATTGACTTTAAGATAACTAATCTGATATTGTCTCAGGACGCATTTTGAAGCGTTGCTTATGCATGTAAAAATCAAACTATGATTATGATCTTGGAGAAGAATGAAGATTTAGAAAGCTTAGATTGTGTCATTGAAGAACGGTTGCACAAATTTTAAAAACACTAGTAATGTGTTAAGATATAGTGATATACGACGAATTATCGACTGAATCTAAGCTGCCAGGTGCTATACTAATTCATTGATACTATACAGCTACAAGGAATAACCCTTTTGAAGCGACCAAAAGTGTTCATCGTCTTGTTAAAACCTATTCTTCATTTTCTCAGGTATTCAATAACTCCTACAGCTTTGCGTCATTCATCTTGTTATACAACGAGTCATATAACAGCGTTGATTTCAAGGAAGCAATTCAAGATTAGTGAAATAATCAAATCTCTAACCTGTATTTTAACATAGAGACTTATCAAATCGTCAATTCCAGACTCATCCTTTGCCCTCGTCAGTCTTCTCATTGAGAATTGCTGAGTTTTGTTGTTGAATGCACGCTGCTCATGCACCCAAATAACACCGAAATCATTAACCTCAAGGTGCCATCGTAATCACACTAAACTTCAATCTGATATTAGTCACATTATTCAGCCAGTTGTGAATACGTAACTGAAGATATTTATTCCGAAACCCAGGTCAATCTCAACTTTGCCATGAGAGAGAAACCACCAAGATATTAAGCTCCCACAATTATAGAAAATGTCCTACATAACGATGATTGAAAAACTACATGCTTTTCAAATGACGCGGCAGGAGTTCATTGATTCCATAGAAGTTTATTGAATAGCTGCTGGTAAAATTGTTGAGTAATTATTGGGAAATTAACATACAGATAATGTCTGGAAGTTTAATTAAAAATCTAAAGGTTATACATTATTGATAAGCCTGGTGCAGGGTGTCTCACAAAACGTGGACGGTATTAAATTCAACTACTCTATTGTTAGAATTTCATTTAAATTAGAAAAAAGAAATCCTAGCAGTATAATTGCTCCAGTGTGCTTCTGAAAAAATGGACGCTGTTGAAATCACTTATTGTAAGAACTTTGAATGGCCTAGCTCTAACCCGAACGCAAAGAGGCGTTAAACGACTTATTAAGAATCGTATTGCTAATAATTGCTTAAGGCACGTAATTTTTCTGGCTAAAACAATCGGTTTTACTACGGTTTATTGTGTTCAGCTTAGTGCTAGGCCATTCAAAGTTCTAATAAGAGATTTCAACGCTCTAGAGCACTTATAGTGGTAGGTCATTCAAATTCTAACAACAGTTGAATTCAATAGCGTCCGCTTCTTGTGGGACAACCTGTATAACAGTATTTATGGTTAATTCGTAATTCAAATAAACATGTACTTTTTAAAATTAGTGTGGGGCAATTCTTTAGTTTACTAACGAGAACACTCACTTTTCACCTTACTTTTCCTGATTCTTACAACAACATTTCACTTCATACAGATTTGTAAAGTAAGATATTGATGCAAACAAAGAAAAACAAATGCAGTTTCCACTCTCAACTGTGATATAATGCGATTTGACAAAGATTAATTCGTCTAGCCGCGCTATTTAATTTAAAACTTAACTGATTTGCAGATTACGTGAATTCAGACATGCACTATAACCAAGGTTTTCTCCTAATTTTCGTTTTTGGTAATAAAGTTTGTAAAGGAGAATGAAGGGGAATTTACATGTTATGCGAACGCCTACATAATCAGTTTTAGGTTGTGAAAAAAATTAATGTGACATTCTTAAAATTGTTTACTAACGGAAAATTCACAAGCTATACAAAAAAATTATAAAAACATTCTTCCGGACAGTTTCAACCTACGAGCACGATCGCCAAACGTCCAGTCCCAGCACTGAAACTAATGCCGCGGAATACATTATGATTTAGTATGTTAGTCTTCTGTGCACACAGTTAGTGTGGTGATCCCAAGCCCAACACTGATCAGCACAACGGAAATTTTGAGCCTGCAGTTCAGCAAGATTGAACAATGTTTTGCTGCGCACATCGCTCAATGCTGTAAGCATTGTTACACTTGAATGTAGGCTAATTCGAGGTCAACATTATACTGAACAATGTTTGCATGTGGTGTCACTCTGAGTTCATATCCAGAAAGGGTAAGTGGAAAAATATGCCTGACCACGGTGGAATCGAACCTACGACCTTTGGAATGCTAGCCTAGCAAAAGAGCCAACCGCTGACCCGTGGTTGTAATGTACCGATAGGCAAACACCGCTGCCGCAGTGACGTTCAAACTATGAAAAGTGAATTCAAATACCAACGTCTTTATGCTTTATGTAAACAAAATTTGCCACAGCGACGTGACATTTGTGCAAAAAGTATGCATGTTTTACACACATCAACGAACTTTAATCAATTATTTCCCAGTGGTATTCAAATTGGAACTTCCAGATGAAATAAGCTTAAGTGTTCTTTATTCAAAGATATGTCAACGCTAAAAAGTATACTTGGTTGTGGTTACCACTCCCCCGTTGATTCTAGACGGCTCTAAATTGTTTTAAATGTAAATTAAATTTCGTTTCAGGTAGGAAAAGAACCCATGTATATATAGAGTATATATATAAACAATGAAATAGATTTTGATTACTTCAAAAAGTTTTATTCACAACAAATCTGTTTCGTATGCAGTGGCGTATTTAAAGGGGGGCGAAGGGGGGGGGGCGACCGCCCCCCCCCAATCGTATTCAAGACCATTCCAAAAGTCTAAATCCGTGTAGGAGTTGGGGGGCGGACCCCCTAGAATGCCTTCGCCACTCGCTACTTACCCCCCCCCAAAAAAAAAACAATGACCCTGGCTACGCCACTGTTCGTACGACAAGGTTCAACTTTGCCTCATGCAGCTTGTCATACGAAACAAATTTGTCGTGAATAAATGTTTTAAACGAAGTGATTCAAGTTTTTTTGCTTGTATCTATATCTATATACCTAAAAAGACAAGACAAGTTGTTGGACGTTTCGGACGAAGGGCGACCTTCGTTGGGAAGTATGTATGAGCGACTTTCTAACGAAGAGCTTTCATTCGAAGGAGTTTCATTCGTCGATTCCTGTTTTATCGTTTCAGTTAATAAACAAGCCTTATAAAAGAACCTATATCTTTCGAGTACTTTTGACCACACTACTCTGGTAACTTTATTTCAGCATTACTTGTACTGATGTTTGCTATATTTATCATTAAAACATTGGCAATTTGCACATCCATGCACGCAATAACTCGTTTTCACTAGCATCTCATAGTTGTATTTTTAGTTCTGAATGTTTAGATCTGCATATAGTGAGAAGTCTTTGTTTCTGCCCATTCTTGTGTTCATGCATGGTTAGCCCAAACACAGTATCGTGCTACATCACATAATCAACAGAAACAGCTAAACCTACCTGTTTTTACCTTAATAATGGAATCCTGCCAACGTATATATTATATTGTTTAAATAGTAACAAATTAACCTATACCAACATTGATCTGAAATATGCTAACATTCGCTGCATGCAATGTGTTCACATTGGTTGAGGCAAATTAAGCACTTGTCATATAGACGTAATATTTCGAGCTCTTATCTAGAGCCATGCCTGACTGACACTCTAGAATTTCTCAAGGTCTGACATCCAAATTCCTTCATTTATAGAGTTACAACTATAGAACCTACTGTTTGGTATGGGAACTTCTGATACAAATGGTATCACTGCTTTCTACGCATGTTTTAACGGCGTTATTGTGAAATTGATCGACATTTCTAAGGAAATATGTTGAAACATTGAAACTTTAGCAAATTTGCATCACAAAACCACAGAATTTTAGAAATTCCTGACCGAGTAGACATATGACACAATCTAGAAGTATTATTTTCTTCATGATGAAGCTATAAATTAGGCATACGGTCTAGAATTGAAATTAAATGGACGTAATCATTGTTGCGGAATACACCAGTGCATCCGAGGACATTGCACATATATAAAATTACCCTGAATGTTCCTATAAATTTGTTAATTCTAGCAAATCAGCAAGTAATGTTGAAGCAAACGCTATACTAGCTAAGAAACTCATACTTCATTTTCTCGTTAACTAAAAAGGTGTAAATGTGAACACTATGTGCATGGTAGAGAAATTGTTTATACATTCATGATGAATTTGCATAAATCTGTCCAAGTTACTCTCGAATTTCTAGCACCATAACTTACCAACCATACTACGTTCTAAGACAGATAAGTTACGATAAGCCAAAATTTAGCCGGCCAGTATTCTTACCATATAAAGATCTATACGTGAAATACTTGGGCAAATTTAATTTGTACATAACCTACCAACGACGGTAACGACATTACTAAACCAGGGAATTAGACAACTATATCACTGAATAGTCCATTTTCTTGGCCTTTTTTGTTACCAAAAACGTGAACACCATAAAATCTAAAGTTATACCATGCTGCTGAGATTGGCTACCAAGAAGAAAGCGTCATTTAGGATGTATTTCAGCGCTGTAGAAACTGCGATGTTCGTTTATGCAACACTGAACAATGTTAGTTTAATTGAAGCTGATTTTAACAGGATCTCTTTGTGTTTAATGCAAATTTTGAACAGCCATTCAAAATAACTTTGAAAGGGAGGTGTTATGTTTCAATGTACAGTGACTTTCGAAGTCACCGTTCAGACTTAGATTCATCCATAGTTTGTAACTTTGTACAAGACTTGTACGGGATCTACGAGCTTTTCATGAGACAATCCTAACTTAAAGCAATAAATTAGGCCCCGAACATTGCTATTGAGCTGTGACTGAGTCATGCTAATTTATGTTAAACAAAAAGTAATTACTTATAAGTTCTTTTAAATGGAATAATAGCTTTAGCTACACTTCAAGACCATACAGTAAAATCACAGAGACACCCATAAGAAATTTCCGTAAAGCCCGAGTATATACCAAAAATAATGCGTTGCTTTGTTTTGATCATACTGAATTAAGGCCGTACAGACGAGTAAGTTTTCCTTGACAAGTTTCTTGACGAGTTTGCTTACGCGTTTGTAGGACGAACAATTTTTCCTTGACAAAATCCAGTCAATATATGTTTATATATCAATTTAGCTGTATACAGACTATTCTTGGGTTTCATTGGAACCACTCGGTAATTCTGAGTGGGGGTCAACCCAAAATGTATTGATGATTGTACTGCACTGGAGCAAGCAAATCTCACGAAATTGCACACATTTGCTGCCAAACACAAGGTAAACACATACACTGAAAATTTTTTTCAGCCTGATGACAGTGTATCGATTTGGAGTTGACCCCAGTGAAATTTATGACGTCACGTGAAATCCAAGAATTAGTTACGGTTCAAATTACCATAAAGGGATTAAGATTTGTCGCTAAGATAATTTGAATACCTGCAAGAGCATGGAGTTGTTGAGAAAAAACATACACAATCAAACAGTGGACTGGAAACGCGAGGTAAAGCACATATACTCATGATAATCATGGGTATCATACCGCGGCCTGATGCGCTTTACTCTGGATTTCTGTAACTTCAATTTAAATATACTTCTGCTGGACTTTGTATTTGAATTATTTTAAACATAAACATGCAGCAATGTGTTTATGGAACTAAGAGCTATGGAACTCAATGCTTGATGTTTGTCTTCTTTTCAGGGTCAAGAAATGTCGCCACACATGTTGTTGAAAGACATTCAACTGTGATTTTCAGCTTGTTTATCCCCCGAAAAAAGGTTCAATAGAATTGCGTTGCAAGTTGCAAGAAAAATTACACCGTGTGACAGGGCCTTAAGTCCAAAATATGTTTAAAGTGAAGTTACAGCGTTCCAGAGTAAAGCATTCAGGCCGTATCTTGAAGGTCGCGGCGCATTAGCTCAGGTTTCCAGTAGATTCCTTTTATTATCTATGGCAAACTCACGAAGGCGTAGTTTAGTTCAATCAAGCCAACCAATCACGGAGCACATCTATTGCGCCATTGCGTTTTAATTTATTCATGCCTCGATGTTGAGCCCAACAGTATGAACTTTAGTAAACCGCTGGCCAAAATTCGCAAAGAACGAGATATGAAATCAATAACCTATTGGGTCACGAATACGTGCTTCAGCTGTCTGGATGAATTGCACTAATCATATCCTAGATTTAGATACAAAGAATTTTTTTAAATCTAAATCTAGATATAAAAAATTAATGCATAAGACATTTTCGACTTACCTTAAAGCGAGAAATTGGTTTCGGCGTAGAGTGGGGTCTTCCGTAATATTCGTCAAGAAACTCGATAATTTCATTGTAGTTGTCGTTTAGGACTTTATCATCGACACTCTTATCGCCGCTTCCAAACATTTTGTTCCAGTGTTTCTCACACTGACGAGTATCATCACAGATCTGAATCAGAAACTCATAATATTAAATCATTGTATGATGCCAATTGATTTACTGAATTAGGCACTGATGCACAATGAAGAAAATAAAACCGTGAATTTATATTATAAACCATGAGTCGTGACGTTGATGTCCTAGCGTTTCTATTAGTGAAAAGGCTCAGTTGTTAATTATACTCTAAGTTAACGCACGAGAAATATCGGAATACTGATACACCAGCGGAGCAATGGCCATAATGCTATCCTTCAAGTGCATATAACATGAATTTTGTTATTTCAGAATAATATAATTCCTATTGCGCATGCAGCCGGTAATTGTAAGAGTGCAGTATACTTTTAAAAAACATGATGCTAAGGGAATGTTTGAACCGGTTTCAAAACCTGGCAGCGAGGCAAAACTGCCTAATATGCATGGAAACGCAGTTGTATCAAAATGACATCATAATAACGCCAATGGGTTTACCCCAGAGCTAAATTCAGTCAAGACCCTGTCACACAGTGCAAATTTTCTTGCAACTTGCAATGTAATTCTACTCTTGGGAGATATAAAATTGGCAAATACAAGTTTCAATCACAGTTTGCTGATATATTTTTAACATATCAAACACTTGTAACAAATTTACAGTAGAATTAATTGCGTTGCAAGTTGCAAGAAAAATTGCACTGTGTGACAGAGCCTTCAGTGAACAGCAAATACATATCTCATCAGTGATGTCATATTGGTGATGTTTGTTCCCATGCATAGGACAGTTTTTTGCTTCACAACTTTACGTTTTCAAGCGATAACACAACCACTGAAACACATCATGATAAAAAATAAATCACACTGCCGCGACGACCACTGCACTAATCTCTGAAAAATCGGTCAAATTTGGGATCAGATGAAAGAACGATATGTTTGTGAGGGAAAACCACCGGAATACTGATTGGGTTCTTGTGGTCTGTGTTTTCACTTTTCAGTACACTAATTCAGCTTGTAATGATATATCCCATTTAATGTAGCTTAATTGAGATAAGTTGTCAACTAAACATGTCTGAATCTTGATGCTTTAAAGAGTTCTTCATTGTACACTTATCTCACGTCCTGCTTCTCGTACGCATACGTGACTTATACAGCCAAGCAGATAAACACAAAAGTTAACAGCTCGGTTTTTTAAAACAGTTCGCCTTCAGGTTATGGTCCCAGAAAATAAAATATTTTGTACAGCCCTGGATTTTCGCATCGAGTGCGCACCGATTTACACCTATCAGTATTTCTCATAACTTCCTGAGTAAAGAAAAATCCCTTGATTTCATTTGTTCCGAGAAGAAATAGTTCTGACATTAAGCGGTTGTGAGATTTGCCAGTTTGAAATCAGTTAGATGCCATTAAGCTTGCTTCCTGCCGTTGACGAGTAACGACTACAAAGGAATGACTTTCTGCATTGGGATTAATTTTGCGGCTGCATGTATATGTAACTCACAATAATATTACATCTGTGCTATGCATTCCTAAACGTTTAAAGTTGTTGTAGGACCAAGTACATTTCAAAATTAAACGTACATATTTACCTGACGACATTAAGTTAAAGTAAAATCCATCTCGATAATAACCAGAATATGTCAACATTTCGTCCCATTTTTATGCATAGTAACCAAAGTATGTTCAATTAATCGTTTGTTGTATCATACACTCATGAAGTAAATAGAATAATCGCTTCTTTCAAACCACTTTTCTACACAAAGTACCAAAAGTTTGAAGAAGATGCGCGTTCAAGCCTTCAAATGTACATTGTACAATGATGTTCAGCTTGTGTTAATTAATTCAATCCTGAGATCGAAAAATTCTTGCGCTGGACAGCAGTTAATTATATTCATTGTGTATCCAGTCAGTTTTTTGCCCACACGGGCCTTCGGAGGACGAAAGAGTTTAAAAATTCCGTGGGTGTGAGATAATCCTTGCGCACAGAAGAGATTAACGAAAACTGTTCTGATGTGTTTATAATTAGTTTTTCATTTTAAGTACTTTTTGTTTTGAAGTCATTAGTTTCACTTTACTGCTCTAAAACAATTTAAAATTAGCTCTTTTAAAATTTTAATATGGTTCAATGCAATAAACAGAGTGTCCCTAAAACGACTCAATGAAAATCTCGTAAAATGCAAGTATTGAATCGGTGCATCGGGTGGATCTAGACTAGTGTGCATTCAAGATTTCACAGATTACTTCACCAATTTGGAAGACAGTGCAGGGTACAGATGTGTAATTACAGAAATTTCATCTCGTTTCTGGTTTTGGGGGTTTTGTGTGAAAGAGCCTCCTCTGTTCAGTGTCAGTTTCGGTTAGTTTTAACAGAGAATCTGGATATGCATATATTCAAAGAATTCGCTCAGTAAATTATACCACAATATCAATGGTCAACAACTTACTCCAGTTAAATGAACAAGTTAAAATATGACTTTCTTGATCCATCTCCATTTGTTTCCATTAGAGCTGTGCAGTTCCAGAAATTTTGTCTCGATTCAGGTTTCGGTTTTGTTGGGCTGAAAGAATATTAGTTCCGTGTCAGTTTCAGTTTTTTAAACAAAGAATATATTATAAAAGAATTTGTTCAAAGAATATTCACAACTTGACAAAGTGGACAACATATTCATGTTAAATGAACAACAAGTATCTCTTTATATTTATTTTTTATAATAGCTACCTTACTTGCTTCAGAAAAACCTGAACTGACCGAGATTTTTGTTGACCAAACATTTCTGGTTCCGTCCATACTTTTGCTAACTTTTGTTTAGAAAGTTTAAACAACTTACAGGTGAAACAGCGTCATATGAACAACCAAGATTGTCATTTCTTTACACACATTTAACACCAAAATTGATGTCTAGAAAAAACCTGAATCTACCAAGATTTTCAGTCAACTGTACAGCTCTAGTGCAAGGCATCTTAAAACTGTGTGGGAATTCAGAATGCTTTCTATAGTATTATATCTAACTGATGTATTATTATATTATCACAAAACTGCTTGCTTTGCTATCTTTTTCAGTTATTTATATCCTCAATGAAATTCACATTCGTTTGCATCAACAAAATGTTTCACCTTCCATCAAAAACTGGCAGATTACAAAAAGTGATATATTATTGTAAAAGGTATTGTCATTTTTCTTCTTTTTCTTGTTAGCAGTCTGAATAGATAATTAATTACAATGCAAGCTCTTGGTGCTTCAAACATCATTTTTAGGTAGCAACTTCATCTTACAGGCTAACAACAGGCATGTTGAAAGCACCTGCATAATATAGGAATAAATTCAGTTTATTCCTATATTATGCAGGTGCTTTCAACAGGCCTGTTGCTTAGCCTGTAAGATGAAATAAACCTCTTGCTTATTTTTTACCAGTCTAACACCATGCATGACTTTACCTTAATAGGCTATACATTAAGAACCCAAAATTCTTTAATATTTGATCTACAGGTACTGTAGTTTTACAATGATGCATTTTTCACTAAAAATTGAATAGACAATGCCTCTAGTTGTTAGTGACTTTTACTTCCGAACACTTTATCAGCATCCATCCTGGGACTTTATAACTTAAATCCCACGAAGAAAAACAAAAACCCAACTACTTTTGAGAATAATAGTCTTGCATATTGTATTTGCCCTCTGAGTGTGTTGAAAAAAATCCACAAATTCAGAGCTTATATACAGTAGCATCTATACACTAACAATTGAGCCACTGAAGCTAAAAACTCAACTACAGGGTGTATTAAACAGTAGATAAATCTGAAATCACTCTCTGTTTCCCGAAGCACCTCAACGTCTCATGTTTTTTTTTAATTAAAATAGATTGTTTTGGTGCTTATAATCTAGAACAAACTGAAAAATTGAGAATGTAAAACTTCAAGACAGGGGGGTTGTGTCTTTTACGACAATTTAAATATGCCTTGCGCGCAAAACTTAAGTGCTTAAAAGTAATTTTGACTTGGTGGATGGAGATTTTGTTGGGTGCTGTACAAAATTTCAGAAAATGTGCTCGAGTCTAAACCGTTCAAAACGTTGCACAAACTTCCATAAGTTTAGCAAAATTAGCTTTGCTTATGTTTAATTTCGGTATTTACCTAATTTGCACACAGCTCCCAAGAGACATTTAATTAAAATTGGAACATTTCTTCAGAAAAACGATACTTATTGAGAAAAATATACGTTCGCACCACGTTTTGAATGGTTTAAATTCAATCAAATTTCTTGAAATTTTAAACAGCAATAATTACATATTTTCAACCTAGAATTTATATTAAGTTTTGTGTGCAAGCCATTTTTAATGTGTTTGAAAATACGCACACCCTGGGTTTGAAGCATTTGAATTTTAAAATATTTTTAGTTATTCTACACCGTAAGTACCCAAGCAATGTATATTAATAAAAAACTTCATACTTCGAGCCGTTTTGCGATGTTGAGAGCCATTTCGAAATTGTCTACTTTTTTGATACATCCTGTAGAATTATATGCATTTTAATCTTGACTGTGTTGTTTTTCAATCTCTGTGATTTTCTTCAACTAGTAATGTCTTCAACTTTAGAACAAACTATTATGGTCAAAATTAATCTGGTAACATAAACTAAGCCTTGCTGCGTTGCAATGTTGAACTGATTTGAATAGAAATGCATGCTGAAGCAACAAAACTACTCTCCTTTAAAAAAGAGATTTTTACATATAAAGAGAACCGCAACCTGACAACAAGTTGATTTTATTATGAAACTTCAAGAAAAAACTTTAATAATTGTTCAGGTAAAATGTGTAGCATACATGCGTGTAGCACTTCTGAAATTATTATACTCAATAAAAAGGATTAGAATCAAGCAGGCAACGAGGCAGATTGTTCAAACTTTTCATGATAGCTGTACTGAAACTGAAGGTATACAGGATCAAAGTTTTTCTCCTACTTAGAGTTGTGCAATTAGCCATATTTTAGGCATTATGAAAAATAAAATTCAAATGTTTGTGTTTTTATTTTTTGTATTTCATTTAGTGAGTTTTTGAATCCGATTTAATGCAGCAATCAGAGGATGCTCTTTGCCTTATTCTTTTTTATTTTTCCACCTTGTTGTGGTTCACTCCTATTTGGCAAATGAAATTAACTTTGCAAAATTTCGATAAAGTGTGCCTACTGAATTTAATTTTTTCGGATATTTTAGGCCGAACATAAAAACATCAAACGTCGTAGCTATATAAAACAGGTAAGCTGTCTACTAGACTTTTGTGCTTAAAAATTATTTTGCAAAATATTTAAAACTTTACCAGCCCATTACTCCAATTAAGTTCATGATGAGAACTTAATCCTAGCAGTTTTACTGAAGTTTTGTTATAAGCATACTTTCAAAAATTTTAATCTCTTAATAACACTAACCCCATGCAACTTACACACAGCTCACACCCTCACAGTCCATACATTTAGCTAATAAATTACGTTATTAACAAAAAAGCAAAATAAAAAGATAAATTACGTTATCTCTAGCTACTTAAACCCATGCACTTAGCTAAGTATTTGATTGAGTTTTCAATCGTAAAAACTTAGCTAAAATTGCATGGGCTTTTCGTTATGTTAAACCATAGACAATCTAAGGAATGGAATGGAAACGCAAGCTAAAGTTTACGCGACATCCGTGATACGCTTTACTTTGCAACCCTGTAACTTCCCTTTAAATACATTTCAGGACTTCGTATTTACATATTTTAAACAAGAACAGAAATGTGAATGGAACTATTGACTTTTAAAACTTTTCAGAGAGATAAACGAGGCGGAAAATCACCATTTAATGTTTCCGTAAACCTTTTTCAACAACAACAATGGCGACATTTCTGCAATCAAAAAGAATGCAAACATTCAGCGTTGGGTTTTAGCTTTGTTATATCCATAAAGAATTTTAAAAGTCGATAGTTCCATAGAGATTGCCGTTCTTGTTTAAAATATGTAAATAGAAAGTCCTGAAGTATATTTAAAGTGAAGTTACAGGGTTCCAAAGTATAGCATATCAGGCCGTATCACGGATGTCGCGTCAGCAACATTGATACTTTAGCTTGCGTTTCCAGTCCATCTGTTGATTGTCTATGGTTAAACTGAATCCAAATAAATAAACATAAATCTGATACTTAGCTGCCAAAGTCTAAGGCTGGGTCAAATAAGCATGAAATGCAAAGAGTATAAAATATTTTAAAACGTGAAATGTAACTTAAACTAGGAATTCAAAGCATAAACCGGTTGTCATGCAAGTTAAGCTCCCTATATCTAGTTTAGTTATGCTCCATATAGTTCAAAAGGATCGAAATGTTTTAAAACTTTACCGCAATTCCCATATTATTCCGAAACGCATTTATTTGCATGGTACCTCGCAGTTGCTCTCAAACAACTTCTGTAATTTGCTTTAGTGCACACAAACAATGGTTTAATTGTTCCATTGTTCCTGCTTACCAAAACAAACTCGAAAGCACCAAGATACTTGCAATATTAAATCAAAGAGATTGTCATTGTAACTCAAATGCCCACCATAAATCGACATAATTGCCATGAAAACAAAGCATGCTGTATTCCCTTGGAAATTAAAAATGCGCAAAAAATATAATGAATCCTACCAATTCTTGCATATATTAACCCAATTGCCTAAGAAACTAAGAAGTAGTATATTCCTCTGGGAATTCGACTAAAAATGTTTAGTCTTATTTCCCCAATATTTTAAACGAATACTAATTTACAAGATATAATTAATAAACTTAGACTAACCATGGTCAACGGACAAAATACTTCAAGTTGGTATTATTAGTTGAAAATGATTTTTGTGACAGTCAAACATATTAAGTGATATTTTCTTTTTTGTTTTTACCACAATCCAAATTTCGTGACGTCAATGTATTCTTCCTTTCAAAAATATGGTCGATATTGACCATTAGATATTTCCCAAGTTGAGAAGCGCAAAGCATCTATGTAGATTGTTTGAACGGAAAACGCGGGAATGTTTAAATGTTAAAACTTTAGCAAGAAAATAAAAAATATGCCTCATTATTTCTAAGAAAAAGCCGCAAAGTTTGTTCACACGAGCCGTTCCATGTTTCATGACTGGTGTTCTCTATCCCACTCTACTCCAAAAAATCCATGTTGCTTTGCGGTCTCGATCAGAAAAAGACCAATTATATTTTTACGTGATAATTTTGAACTCAAAAATTGCAACCACAGAAAAGTGTCATGCTCTCAAAACATTCCGTATGGATTAACTTCTTCAGTGGGAATTCAATTTTCAATTTGTTGCTTTTTTCACAATGAGACATAATGATTTTGTCCGACGAAAAACAGTAAAATTTACTTATAAATCCTCTTTGATCTCTAAATAGTAAGTATCTTGTTTTCTACTAACTTGTAAATTACCACTACTTTCTATTACGACGTCATGTTTTCTCATTCTTGCGGATTGTCATTGATTTGTGGATCAATCTTATCCAGGATCCCTCATTATAATCTCTTTCTCTAGCGTTCCTTTACATCTCATCCGCTTTTAAAATGAAAGAATTGTATCCATTAGAGAATAATTACGATAGAATTGTCAGCCACTTTATCGCAAAAAGAAATATCTTCTTGCATTCGAAATAGTTCAAGACGTAACTGATTTTCGGCATCAGACAAGATTACCGTTTTAGTCAATAATTTTGAATTTAAGATCACAAACTGACCGTTACCTTTTCTTTATCATTCAGGTAATGTGTGATATTTTTATACTTATATTTTATCCTTGGGTAACATTTGAGGAACTACTTATCGTTCTTTGGGAGTGTTAACTCAGGTTATTAAATTCAACTTTAATGAATTAGAAATGAATCCAGGATATCGGGTATTTACACTTGCAGCTAAATACAGGTTATATATCCATATCCTTCATACACTAATACATAATACATATTTTGTTCTATTTTTGTATGTATCTAGGACATGGACGTGCAACCCAATTAGAAAAATGCACACGAGCCCGCGATGTTAAATTATACCACGCTTTTTGACTTTTATTCAAAGTAACAGAAATGATGTGGTTAACAAACATCTTGTAAAAAGACCGTACTTCCATATTAATGCTAGGACAGTCTTCTATAATTTTAATAATTCGATGTTATCTCGTGGCACAGTAAAAAAGCAAGTTTAGTAGGAGAACAACTGTAATTGAACATTCACGTGGCAGTTATTCATTAAATATTTATGAAATAAGCAAGATAAAATGCATAAAGGACATATAATTTTTAAATTACTGCAAGTCATTCGCTCAAAATGTCGAATTCTGTTTATATTGTTTCATTTCAGGTAGTGAAACTGCACTAACGACGCTGGAAACGTTAGTTTGAGATAATAATTCCTGTTGCTATATTCATTCAACTGCAAAGTTTTTCATAGGTTCACGAAGCAAATAACTGAAAGCAGAAGGGTATACTACCCTAGAAGAGAAAAGAGACATTTCATGTCGAAATTAAACTACCTGTAGGGCCTGAAGTGCAAGGATCAAGAAATTCCGACGTGCAGTTCAAATCAGAGGCAATTCGTGGTTCTCACTTGACCCTGAATTTGAACTGGAAATCTGAATTTCCGTGTTTCTTATATAGAGTGCAGTGTATCAGCGGAGAGATGAGGTTTTGCAAAAGAAAAGTCAAGAAAGGAAAACTTAACGTAAGTTGTCATAAAGCTTATAAAGAATAATGAAGAAACTATTGAAACAGCACTTGATGGTCATGATAATAATCATTATTATAAACTCTTTATATTAATCATCATAGAGTGGATGTGGTCTTAATGGATTTGAAAGAGAGCTAAATTTATTTATTACTTGGATTGCCAAAAATAATTTAGAATAATTTTTCCTAGTAAATTTCAAAATCGGTCCCGGTGAGAGACGGGGGGGGGGGGGGGGCTCATAGAAAATTTGCAATGATAGTAAGTATATGTAAGATTTTGTTTACCACTAAATCCTCTTGAAAGTCCTTGGCTGTGGTATTTTTCACAGTATCCTTGGGATTTCTATAATGTAAATTTCAATATACGTAAGCTATTAAAATAAATACTTCAATTTCTTCAACAAAATTAATATGTTGCAGCTAGAGCTAAATGACACAGATTTTAGTTAAAATTATTTTACCTCAAAAAGGTTGTATTTTAATCGTCTCACCAGTGTTCCATTTCTAACGTTTCTTTTACGGTACAGCTAGAGAAAGAGGAACAGGAGCTTGTTCAATATATATCAGTACATAAATCTGAATTTTGTTAATATTTAAAAAGTGAAATTTCGACTTTGTAAGCTGAGCAAATTTTTGTCAAACAAGAGAACATTTAATAGTTAGAGAATAGTTAGAGAATATCTACATGTGTAATGAAAATCCAATATTGTTGGTGTCGAACTAAACTACAGCGATTTTCGTTGCATCTTTAGATTGGAGAACAAGGTGACGCCATTTTGATTGTGGACTTTTACGACGCCGATATGTTTTTCTTCGCAATTGTTTGCCCATTTCTTCGTCATCTTAGCTCAATTTTCCAGCAGATGTCTCCGAGGTATGTTTTCTCGTAATTTCTATGGAAACAATCTCAATTCTACACCAATTTCAAAACTTGTGATGTGTAAATTTTACTCCCTGGTCAGATATTTTCAACGAAGCTTCTTCTTCGAGCACCGAGCAGTAAATGACGTCAGATGACGATTGTCCACCAGAAAATACCCGTATGTATAATGTTTGATGATCTTTGTACAAAGCTTAAAGTAAGATTTTGTTGCAAGAATGGAGAGTATTTGCCATTATTTTCACTCGAATGATTCTCTAATTTCTTTATTTCTTGTTTACTTACTTAATTTGCAAAAGAATCACCTGTAAGGGGCGTTTTTGTAACTTTTTTTTATTTTGCATGCCGATGAACAAGGAGTGACCCGTTCCAGTATTCATTACCAAACAACTTTTCCTCCGTGACCGAGAGGCAAATGTGACTGTTTTCCGGACTGCCCTTAACGTTTAATTTTGAGTGGATCGTCGACAGGTCAAGTCCAACTAAGGTTAGTGAAAATTCGATTCTGCACTCGCTCAGTTGGACAGACTGGTCGACGATCCACCTAAAACTCAAGTCAAAGCTGGTTGTGAAGCGAAGGAAAATACAAGGCAGTACCGCGAGGACAAGGAGGCAAACGTTATTTACCTAGTGTTTCAAACTAATATTTACGAAAATTTTTTTAGCTTGACTGTTAGGGACAGGTCTGTATGGTTGGTGCATTGAAAACTTCTCACCGTTATTTCCCTCCGTTCAAGAAGACAAGTCGTCTTCGTCGAGAAATAGCGACGAAAAGGCTTCAAGGCACCACCAAACCACTACACTGTAAAACCACTGTGTAGTGATTAAGCTGATTAAACCGCTACACTATGCAAAGTGTATATGGTAGACTTCTTCCTAAAGCTTACGGTACAAGAAGCTTGGATGCGCAAAGATGCACAAACACTTAAAGCCTTTAAAACAAGTGTTTTCTTTTAGGAAAGGGCGGAAAGACGACAACGCTTACTAAATTAAAGCCGTGTTATCATGTTTTAAGTTGTTCAACTATGTTTAAAGATCTTTTATGGCGAGGTCTTTGCAAGAATAGAGGAAAGCCAAAGTATGCGTAATTATCATTGACTTTCCGTCGGTCGTTTCTTTCTTGATCGAGCTTTATATGCCATTGCGTTCAGTGTCCTTGACATAGGAGTCATGTATTAATGGCCTGGCCTTGGGTTTAATTCCCAAACACTGAATGGCAGTCTTCAGCTCTTTCAAGTAAGGAGATACCATTGCAACAAGATAGCACAGCGTTATTGGATTTGCCTTGTCACTGTATGAACAATGTAACCAAATACATACTATATTCTAAAAGCCTTAACCGACAACGCTGTCGATCTGTTTCTATTATTGTGATAGTGAATTATCAATGGTTTTTCATAGTTGCTTTTAAATATTGCCGACACTGGTAACGTTGTAGCTCAAAATTGTAAGACAACGTCGGCAGTTTTCTTGTGCTATAACCTGGATATAACCTCTAAAATACATGGTTATACATAAGCTACGAGCGCCAAGCTTTCTCGTTGATAAGGAACTATTGATTCTACCACGGACAATTATATCTAATCTAGCAATAGGAACGTTTAGTTCCCTATTAAAGAGAACGATTGGCGATGCCGATGGCAGCTTATGATAAGCATGCATTTCTCTGGTTATACCCAGGTTATAGCACAAGAAAAATCGCCGCCGTTGTCTTATTATTGCAAGGCGCAACGTTACCATTGTCGGCAATCTTTAAAAGCAACCATGAAAAACCATTGATACTTTACTATTAAAATAGTAGAAACAGAATCAGCAGCGTTCTGAGTTTAGCCTTTTAGAATATACTATGTGTTTGGCGCGACATAGCGACTAGACAAGGCTTAATAACACAGTGCTATCTTGTTGAAATGCTTATCTCATCATAAAAGAGCTAAAGACTACCATTCAGTGTTTGGGAATTAAACCCAAGGCCATTAATACATGACTCCTGTATCAAGGACACTGAACGCAATGGCATATAAAGCTCGATCAAGAAAGACACAAGCGACAGAAAGTCAATAATAATTAAGCAAACTTCGCCTTTCCTTAATTCTTGCAAAGACCTCGCCATAAAAGGTCGTTAAACATAGCTGAACAACTTAAAACATAACTATACGGCTTTGATTTTGCAAACGCTGTCGTCTTTGACTCTTTTCTAAAAGAAAAAACTTGTTTTAAAGGCTTTAAAGTGTTTGCGCATCTTTGCGCATCCATGCTTCTTGTACCGTAAGCTTTAGGAAAAAGTCTGCAGTACGTAATTGGCACAGTGTAGTGGTTTAGCCAGCTAAACCACTACACTGTAGTTTTATAGTGTAGTGGTTTAGTGGTGCTTTGAAGCTTTCTCGTCGCTATTTCTCGGCGAAGACAACTTGTCTTCTTGAACGAAGAAAATAACGGCGAGAAGTCTTCAATGCACCAGCCCTATTGGCCTGTCCCCAACAGTCAAGTTAAGGAAATTTGCTTAAATACTAGTTAAAAACACTAGGCAAATAACGTTTACCTCCTTGGCCTCGCGGTACTGTCTAGTGTTTTCCTGCACTTCACGCCCGGCTTTGACTTCAGTTTTGGGTGGATCGTCGACCAGTCTGTCCAGCTGAGCGAGTGAAGAATTAAATTCGCATCAACCTCTTCAGTTGGACTTGACCTGTCGACGACCCACCCAAAATCAAAGTCAAACGATGCGGAAGACAGTTACCTTTACCTCTCTGCCACGGAGGAAAAGTTGATCGGTACTGAAAACTCGAACCACAGAGGAATGACTACACAGAGGGCTCACTTCTGATAAAACGCGCATAACCAAAAGCTTAGCCAGTGCGCGTTGGAGAGGCAGTCACCCCCCCGAAAATTTCAACATGGCGGGCGTCTTTTTTCTGAAAAGAATACAGCAAAATCTGTTCCCAGATCAAACAGATGGCTTCATGTTACGCTAAATTTTGTAGAAATATTTTTGTTTTCAAGTCTGCCTATGGAAACAGGACATCTGGACATGTGTGACAGTTTGTTTTGGCCGTTTAGGTAATATATAGGTTGAATACGAGCGGGAATTTAGTAAAGTTTGGTTCAATGTGCTTTGTAATTTTAGTTCAATATATACATCTAAATTGTAGTGGATCGTATGTGGAAAGAAAGAAGCCATGCGGGTTGACAACCAGCTAATATGGTTTCCATCTCCAGGGTACAGCTGAAGTTTTTAAAACTGTATATATTATATTATATTATATTGATTAAAAGTGACTTATGTGTGCCTAAAATGAACTTTTAGGCTAGTAACTAAAGTTGGATTTTAAACATTTTTTGTGGCTCCTTGAAACATCAAGTCTGAGTGTGGAACATAACAGATGTGTGTTAGGTAAGGAATGTGCTGCAGAAGTCAATATGGGTCAATGTGAAATAATGAATGATTCAGGATTTTAGACCATATCAAGAGAATATCAAGAGAAATTGGGAATCTGGTCTTTTTTTATTTTAACTGTTGCACAGTTTTAAATTAAGTTCAAAACAGATTGAAATTTTAACAAAAAGGCAAAAATGAATTGTATACAAATTGTATTTTAATAAAAAAAACAAATTCACACAATATTGTATGAACTGTGGGTTGGAGGCATGCAACACTTTATTTGGCTCAAGTATTTTCTTTCTTTATTTGGCCCAAGTATTTTCAACAACTTACATATTTACAATACATGAACTTACATAATTACAATACACGAAGTAGCTCTTTGCTACAACAAATTTGATTGGCTGAAACAAACTCATCAAACTAGTTAGAATTTTTATCTTGTCAACCATTTTGATACTTTTTGAAAAATGAAAGTTTTGACCACAAAAAACCCCCCAAAAAAGACATGTGTTTGCTTCAGTATAATTGTATTGTCTTGATAATTGTGTTGATTGCCAAGCTTTGATAAAAAAGTTTGCTTTTTCATTAAAAACATACTCATCAAAGGAGTTGTATAATAAACTTATGAGGTGTTTTAGTGCATATGTGGTACTTTCCTGCAATGCCACACTGTCAATACCATATCCTTTTGATATGTATTAACACAAACATTGTTGATGACTATTTTTATCATGTTGCAACTAGAATGAGTGCAAAAATGTAAATAATGTTATATGTAAGTTGTTGAAAATAAGTTGTAAGTGTTGCATGCCTCCAACCCACAGTTCATACAATATTGTGTGAATTTGTTTTTTTTATTAAAATACAATTTGTATACAATTCATTTTTGCCTTTTTGTTAAAATTTCAATCTGTTTTGAACTTAATTTAAAACTGTGCAACAGTTAAAATAAAAAAAGACCAGATTCCCAATTTCTCTTGGTATTCTCTTGATATGGTCTAAAATCCTGAATCATTCATTATTTCACATTGACCCATATTGACTTCTGCAGCACATTCCTTACCTAACACACATCTGTTATGTTCCACACTCAGACTTGATGTTTCAAGGAGCCACAAAAAATGTTTAAAATCCAACTTTAGTTACTAGCCTAAAAGTTCATTTTAGGCACACATAAGTCACTTTTAATCAATATAATATAATATAATATATACAGTTTTAAAAACTTCAGCTGTACCCTGGAGATGGAAACCATATTAGCTGGTTGTCAACCCGCATGGCTTCTTTCTTTCCACATACGATCCACTACAATTTAGATGTATATATTGAACTAAAATTACAAAGCAGATTGAACCGAACTTTGCAATTCTAAATTCCCGCTCGTATTCAACCTATATATTACCTAAACGGCCAAAACAAACTGTCACACATGTCCAGATGTCCTGTTTCCATAGGCAGACTTGAAAACAAAAATATTTCTACAAAATTTAGCGTAACATGAAGCCATCTGTTTGATCTGGGAACAGATTTTGCTGTATTCTTTTCAGAAAAAAGACGCCCGCCATGTTGAAATTTTCGGGGGGGGGGGTGACTGCCTCTCCAACGCGCACTGGCTAAGCTTTTGGTTACGCTTTTTGGCCTAAGTGAGCCCTCTGTGTAAGTTATTCCTCTGTGCTCGAACGGGTCATTCCTTGTCCATCGGCATGCAAATAAAAAAAATATACAAAAACGCCCATTATAGGTAGGTTTTTTGGGCGAAATAAGTTAGTAAACTAGAAGTAAAGAAATTAGAGAATCATCTGAGTGAAAAATAATAGCAAAAACTCTTCATTCTCGCTATAAAATCTTACGCTAAGCTTCCTACAAATATCATTAATCATTATACATACGGGTATTTTCTTGTGGACAATAGTCATGTGACGTCATTTACTGCTTGGTCCTCGGAGAAGAAGCTTCGCTGAAAATATCTGACCAGGGAGTAAAATTTACACATCACAAGTCCAGAAATTACTGTAGAATAGAGATTGTTGCCACAGAAATGACGAGGAGATATACCCCGGAGACATCTGCAGGAAAATCGAGCTGAAATGACGAAGAAATAGACAAACAATTGCGAAGCAAAACACATCGTCGTCGTAAGAATCCAAAACCAAAATGGCGTCACCTTCTATTCCAATCTGAAGATGCAACGTAATTCGCTGTAGTTTAGTTCGACACCTACAATAATGGATTCTTTTTACACATGTAGGTACTCTCTAAGTATTCTAAGCACTTTTTTAGTGATTAAAGGTTCTCTTGTTTGACAAAAATTTGCTTTGCTTACCAAGTCGAAATTTTACTTTTTAAATATTAACAAAATTCAGATTTATGCACTGATATATATTAACTAAGTTTCTGTTTTTCTTTCTCTAGCTGTACCGTAAAATAAACGTTCAAAATGTGACACTGGTGACACGATTAAAACACGACCTTTTTGAGGTAAAATAATTTTTATCTAAAATCTGTGTTGTTTAGCTCTACAACTGATTCATTTTGTTCAAGAAATTGAAATATTTATTTTAATATTTTACGTATTGAAATTTACAGTATAGATATTCCAACGATATTGTAAAATTGTGATGTGAAATACCACAGCCGAAAAGGACTTTCAAGAGGATTTCAATGGTAAGAAAACCAAATATTACAATATACTTACTGTCATGGCAAACCCCCCCCCCCCTGTCACCGCAAGCGATTTAGAAATTTACTTGGAAAAATCATTTCAAATTATTTTTGGCAATCCAAGTAAGGAATAAACTTCGCACTTTTAATCCTTCCTCTCCAGTAACACCACACCCACGCTATTAATAAAGAGTTTTTAATGACTATTATCATGTATCAGTGCTGTGTATAGTTTGTTCATTATTCTTTATAAACTTTATATCAGCTTACTTTAATCATTTCTTTAATCTCCCTTCTTCTTCAAAAACCTCGTCTGTCTGCTGATACACTACATTGTATACAAGAAACATGGAAATTCAGCTTTCCAGTTCCAATTCATGGCCAAGTGAGAACCCTGACTAAGCCAGTGTTTTCATGACCTTTGAACAGCCTCTGACTTGAAGTCTAAATTTCTTGATCCTCGCACTTCAGGCTCTGGTTAAATTTCGACATGAAATGTTTCTTTTCTTCCCTCCGATTCAAACTTCCTCCTCTTTGCCCCCTTCTTCCTCGAGTACCCCTTCTAGACTAGTACACCTTTCCTTCCCACCACGGCAATTTTTATCCGGCTTTTCCCTAGTAACCCTTTTATAATTGTAAGTTTTTCTTTTGACGTAATTACTGGAGATTTATTCATTCAGCTTGACAATCGCATTTATATGATAACTACAGTGAAACACTCACTTTTATTATTTACTTTTAAATCCGCCTGGTCGTCAACAGCTTTAGTTAATTACCCAGGTTCCTAATTACTAATTTACAATTGCAAGCATGCACCCTGTGAACATTCGCAAACCGAAATAGCCGGAGTAAACCTACGACTGTCGGCAGAGCGTTGACTGGCTCGCAGAACGTAGGGTTGAACCTATGATCTCAGAGGTGACGGGCGCTTGTTCTGACGATTGCTCCACTTGGTTATCACTGTGCTAGATCAAACAATCCTACACGTGATGTTTAAATTCCCTGACGTTTGTTTGTGTTTCACGCAGTCATATTATTTCCTGGGCTGGATAGCGTCATCTATGTAGCTACTTGGGATGTTTCCCGAGGTTCAGTTTCCCTAAAAACCTAAACATCCTGCGCGCATGTATGACGCTATCTCGAACAGAAAACCATTTGGTATTTTATTATTCTCTTATTTTCTTATAGTTTATTTACGTAATTTACTCAAAAAGTGTAATTCAGATTGAGGAAATTGTAGGCATCTAACGTGCGCGGTCAAATACATTTCAGTTTCCTTAAAATATATCCGGTGTTTTAAGTCGGTCTGTATAAAATATATGCTTCCCACGACAAACATTAAATATTCAAATTTTTTTTAAAAAATTGAGAAAAAGACATAAATGTACTTGACTGGGAACGTACGGAGACTGGAAATGACTCCCAAGAATGCCCTCAATTGACCACGGGTTTTAGAGATCTGGAAGTTTTTCCGTTGATTTATTGATTAACCTCTGTGACATGCATAATTACTTAGTCTTATCCAATATTTATTAAGGTAGTTCTATTTGCTTATCTTATACACAGTTTTCTATATTTCACATCGTAATTGTTTATTCTTTCAAAGGATTTCAGTTGAAAAAGTAAATACACCGTCTAAGGACAGAACAAGATGGAAAATAGCTGACAACGACCTATGAAGTGAATTGCTGGCCAGATGTTTAGATGAAAATACTATCGCAATGTACGGTTTGTCAAAGTCATTTACAATCAAATTTTCGTCCAGTTTTTAATATTCTGAAACATTTTGTGACATTAATTTTTTCCTTACCCCATGGTGGCTAACGAGACAGGAGTGAGCTCGTTACCTACTGGACCGATGTGCTATTCTATGAAGAGAGTGTCACCCAAAATGAACCAATAAACAGCATGACGAAACGACACCAATCGAAGCCACGAACAATTCAAAGACAGATTGAAAGTAAGTTGCTTCCAATTTTCTTTGTCATTTCTATTTGCTTCGTGAATCTATGACAAATTTAAATGGGCAAACAATTAGTATAGAAGACTGTGTTGCAAGACAATCTCCTTTGAAACAAGCATACATGCAAACGTTATGCGGGCACAGCATACATCGATTTTATAAGATTTACTTCGAAATAAATAAGTGCTGGTTATGTTGAGTATTAACATTTGCGCATGTGCGCAGTTCATAAATCGCTGTTCTGGTTTAAAAGAAGACTTAATTTTACTGCCACACGTAGACAGACGTTTTTACTGTGACAGAATATATATAGAAGATCATTAAAGAGCTAACAATGCTTAGAGCTAATGTGCTTTACACTCAAATCATAGAAATAATAATATCTATTATTTCTATGACTCAAATACTCGCAACGAGCTGCAGTGGTACAAATTAAATATGTAAACACATCCTGCTTCCTGAGAAGTCTGTTAACCACATAATTCCTGTTATATGACATCATCTTTGATTAAAAATCAAAAAGCGTGGTATAATTTAATATCGCGGTCTCGGGTGCGTTCCTCTTGCCAACTTGGGCTGTATGTACATGTCCTAGATACACAAATATAGATAATACATACAGAAACGAACGAGATAAGTATTCAACTCTTGTGAGTGTTTAAATTGTTGATAAATAACGCACGAACTGAATGTACAATGAACGAAAAATGTTCTATACTGCACGAAGCCGCCGGGTCCGCGATAAATATTACCACGCTCCGCTACTTTATTTACCCTTAAATATCAATGCTCCGTTTTGTTTGTCGGCTTTACGTACTCTTAGGAATTGCTTCATGAACAATCTGCTTAATTTCGTCTTCATTTCATTGCACAAAATTTGAAGCCATTTTGAATGAATAATTAAGAATTATTGGATGAGGCTGAGCAGGATACTCAGAATTAATATTCAGACCGAGGTCAGCGGTATCTGCCGAAGCGAAGCTGTGGCAGATAATGCTGACCGAGGTCTGAATAATTCTGATATCCTGCGAAAGCCGAATTCAATAATTCTTTTATTATTCATTTTGCAAGAAAAGTCAGCGATGTAAATAAAAATTAAAACAGACAATAAACTTTAAGTCAAACGTATATTTTCTACTTACAAATATGCCACAAACTTCGTTGTAAACGTTGACAAATAACTCTGATGGCGTGGGCACATGACAAATGTGCTCACGGCACCAGCAAAATACGAAAAATTCATCGTAGGCTCTCAACCAATGAGAATGCGAAAATATACTGCAATGAGTAATAATGCACGTTTTCTGTACGTTAATAGCGACCTTTAGAAACAAGACGGCAGTATAACAGGACGGCGTTTCTTGTTCACGTGATCAGCTGTTGCAATAACTGCGCATGCGCAAAAGCCTTCGCTTTGCGGTCTTGCTTCGTTCACAACGAGAATTCTTACTGTTTGCCGTCAGGTGGAGAACGTTCTCCGTCCTGTTATACTGCCGTCTTGTTTCTAGAGGTCGCTAAAGGATGATTTGTAGAGAACGAACGCCGTTCTCGCCTCAGTCCTACCGCGTTTCTATTGCCGTCCTATTCTACCGCCGTTTTGATTGATTTCACCAATCTTGTGGTTAGGATTTTGAACAGAGTGTATACAGGACATGGGAAATAGCTGAAATTTTGAATTTGATGCCCGATATCCTCGACATTTTTAATTGATTACAGTTGAATTTAACAACCTGGGTTAACACTCCCAAAGAACGAAAAGAAGATTTCTTTATTTAAAATTATTGACTAAAACAGTAATCTCGTCTGGTGCCGAAAATCAGTAACGTCTTAAGTATTTCGAATACAAGAAGATATTTCTTTTTGCGATGAAGTGGCCGACAATTTTATCGTAATTATTCTCTAATGGATACGATTCTTTCATTTTAAAAGCTGATGAGGTGCGAAGGAACGCAAGAGAAAAAGATCAGAAGGAATGATCCTGGATAAGATGGATCCACAAATCAATAACAATCCGCATACAAGAACATGACGACATGACGTCGTAATAGAAAGTAGAGTTACAAGTTAGTAGAAAACAAGATACTTACTATTTAGAGATCAAAGAGGATTTATAGGTAAATTTTACTGTTTTTGGTCGAACAAAATCATTGTTTCTCGTTGTGAAAAAAGCAACAAATTTAAACTTGAAGAAGTTACTCCATATGCAATGTTTTGAGAGGATGACACTTTTGTGTGGTTGAAATTTTTGAGTTCAAAATTATCACGTAAAAATATAATTGGTCTTTTCCTGATCGAGACCGCAAAGAACTATGGATTTTTTGGAGGAGAGTGAGATAGAGAACACCGGTCATGAAACATGGAACGACTCGTGTGAACAAATTTTGCGGCTTTTTCTTGCTAAAGTTAAAGCAGTCCCTTCAAACAACCTATATAGATGCTTTGCGCTTAATATCGACCATATTTTTGAAAAGAACAATACCTCGAGGTCAGAAAATTTTGTCTCTGACATTTGGATTGTGGTTATTTCTAAAAACGAAAACAAAAATTTCTCTTAATATGTTGGGCTGAACGTTTCACAAAAATCAGTTTCAACTGAGTATTTTGTCCGTTGACCACAGGCAGTCTAAGTTTTCATAAATTATATTTTGTATATTAGCATTTGTTTAAACGGACTAAACATTTTTAGTCGAATTCCCAGGGGAATATACTATTTCTTTGTTTCTTGGGTACTTTAATTAATATATGCAACAAAGAAAAATATATCAGTAGGATCATTATATTTTTGCGCATTTTTAATTCCCAAGGGAATACAACATGCTTTATTTTTATGGCAATATGTCGATTTATGATGAAGATTTGACTTATGACAATCCTCTTTGATTTAATATAAGTATCTTGGTGCTTTCGAGTTTGCTTTGGTAAGCAGGAACAATGGAACAATTAAGCCATTGTTTGTGTGCACTAACGTAAATTACGGAACTTGCTTGAGAGCAGCTGCGAAGTACCATGCAAATGAAGGCGTTTCAGTTAAATAAGTATGAGAATTGCGGTAAAGTTTTGAAATATTTCGATATTTTTACTCCGCCTGCCGTAGGCGAGGCGGAGTTTTAAATTCGCCCCGTTTCTGTTTTTTTTTTTTTTTTTATTTTTTTTCGGTGTCAGAAGTCGGTGCAGCGCTCATGGGTGATACCGCTGGCACAAACCGCGTGAGCCGACCTAAACACGGCGTTTAAACTCAATTTCTAGCGAAATGTGTCAACAAAACACGCATTTAAACGTGCATGCTAGAACATCTAAACCGCAAGAAGGTTTTACGTGCAAAGATTCTCATGCAAAATGCTTTAAAACGACAAATTCCAGCGATGTGTCGCGGTGAAGTTTTGAGAGCGTGTTTCCGTCATTTTCTGGTTTATTCCTACTTTTAAGGAAATTTAGAAATTTCTACACAAGAATCAAACGCAAATTCTACTGAAATATCTACATACATACAAAATGAAGATCGGTGAAGGAACTTCGCAAAAATATTCATTTTTGTACTTTCGAACGGCGTTTTTCCTATGCTTTTGACTGAAAACACGACGAACGACACTTGCCAGAGCAATTTGCGTGGCGCGTGGAATGACGTGAGCACGGGGACACAAAAATTGAGGTTATTGAGTGCGAGTTCCCTATCTGTATATATCTGATCTGTGATACAGCTTCTTCTGAATCAGGAACAAGGAACTTGCTCGGA
Source organism: Muricea muricata (assembly GCA_963855995.1). Lineage (NCBI taxonomy): Eukaryota > Metazoa > Cnidaria > Anthozoa > Malacalcyonacea > Plexauridae > Muricea > Muricea muricata. The sequence continues at coordinate 14,402,180 of OY979720.1, read as the reverse complement.
GCTCGGAGCATGTCGACACAAAGTGGTAGTTTCGGCGTTCCTCGGAATTCGTCGGTTTCCGGCGCTGCTCGAAGATTTTCCGAATACTATTTTTTCAAAATTTTTCTCTAGCTCGAAGATTTTGCTCCTTGAAAGTCCTCTAAATTTTCATGCATCCTAACTTTGTTTTAAGGTAATATGCTTTATTTTCTATCATTATTTGTAGCAAAGTACTTAGATTGTGCATAGAGATCGATTTTTGAGAGATCAGACTGGAAATAAGTACAATTTTCGAGTATTGTAAGTTTGTGCTTTCCAAGCATGGCTATGGTCGCATGTAAGATTAAGGCTACCGTTTTCAGTTGAAGTTGGTTCGATAATAATACCATGAAATCCGCTATAGAAACTGAATGAGGTCTTGAATTGTTGAGATTGTCGAAGAAAGTATGCTGAGACAGTTCTATGTATAGAGTTGGTTCTGGTTCAAATTTATTGAAAAAAGGCAATTTAATTTTAATTTTGTGAATTTCGATTACAAAACATGCCTTGGACTGTCGACCAATTGATTTCGTCAGGCGATTACAGACTTGTGAGAGGAGGGGGGTAGCCTAATTACTAAAATGTAGTGAAAAAAGGACTTTCCATCTAATGGTGGGAGCAGGTTGGCGGGAACACTGGAGAATAAAGGTCCTGTCACAATGCAATTTTTCTTGCAACTTGAAATGCAATTCTACTATTGGGAGATGTAAAATTGGCAAATGCAAGTTTCCATCACAGTTTGCTGGGGTTTTTTAACGTACCAAACATTTGTCACAAATTTACTTAAGAGTAGATTTTCCATGTGGCAAAAAAGATGGCAAATGTCGATTTTACCAGAGTGCATGGTAGTCTGAAATTGTTTAAAAAGGCAAATTAACGTCTTTTGAAGAACAGACAGAAGACAATAGGTTATTTTCACACTTGTGTTAAAATTTCAATCCAGTAGCTTTGTTTCTTGTCATCTTTTCCCACGTATTCTTTCTTGATACCTGCAATGCATTCTGGTAAAATCGACATGTCGCCATCTTTTTTGCTACGGTGAATGCAAGGAAAAGTGCACCGTGTGACAGGGCCTTAAGGGTAAGAGGTGGATAGAGAAGGAGACGGAGCAGTTACAAGTGCAAGAAAAATTGCACCGTGTGACAGGGCCTTGAGGGTGGGAGGTGGATAGGAGGAGACGGAGCAGGATGTGGGAGTCGTGCAAGGTCGGGATGTTAAAAAAGAACAAGGAATGTTATGTTTTTAATGCCTTTTAGACTTTTCTTGAGGCAATTAAAATTCAAACTGTCAAATCCAAACACTGTACAGAATGGCCGACTTTACGTGGTCTTTAGTTTTTACACAACCACTTGCATTGTTATCTTTTGCAGTTTGTTTACCATTTCAGTTATCTATCTTCAATAGAATTCTTTGAAATTTGTTTGTAGATCGACAAAATGCTTAACCTCCTCTCAACAACTGGCAGATTATGAAAAATGAAATTGTTAAAGGTATTGGAATATTGCATGTACAATATTGAATATGGGACAATTTGGGACGGTATAATTTTGGACATGACGGTTTCATTCTCACCTAATTTGACGATTATTTTGTGGGTACACATACCGTGGAATCTCATGTGCTCCAGAAGCATTTTAATCTTAGAAAAAGTCAAATAATGATGAACTGTGTTTTAAAAGAAAGTTAGAATCTTATTTGGTTCAAATCAATTGAATTATGGCCCAAGAGTTCATGAAAACACATACAAAAGGCTTTCTTAAAAAACTGAAATATCAAATCTAGCAATTTTATATGTTATGCCTCTAAACAACACAATTCTGTTTCTAAAAATTGGTACCCTACTAGACCTATATGCATGATTATACTAATTTGGTCATATTTATTTTTACCCATTAAAATATAAATTTGTGTTTAATCATTCGTGTTTGTCATTATTTGACTTTGTAATGTTGGTTAAACATAAGGAGATTGAGGTGACTTTGCCAGAAACAAAAACATCCATTATTATACTAAAATTTCAATATATATAGCAATTAAAACTAACCACAGGAAATATATTTCTACTTTTTAATTGAAATGTTTCTGTTATATGCACTATATCATATTTTTGATAAAAAATTACAACACCTATGTTATTTCCTGGTTTACTATCTCAATCATCTTTTGTTTAAGCTGGCTTTGAGTGTTCATTTGAAAGTTTGGAAAGTTCATTTGAAAATCACAATAGTTCTCAATGTTATATTGGACCCTTTAAAGTTAAAAAAATACTTTGTAATATTTTATACTACTGGTAATTTATCTTAGATACAGACTTTGTGATTTTGTACTAGAATGTTGACTTTCAAACTTTAAGATGAACTACTTATTAAGGACAAAATAAGCTAGCATATTGTCTTTTGTTTACAAAGTGGAACTTGTTTGGAATTGAGATGAACTGATGCAGTTGTTCTTTAACTTTATCAATTAATTACATATCTTAAATGAAAAAGAAAACCACAACTTGCCAAATAAATTCTGTGGGCTCTTTTTATTAGCAAAGAAAAGATGTGGCGGATGTAAGAATTTAAGAGTAAAAAAGTTTCCTTGGACTAAAAAAATTGACAGTATGCCAGATTTTCTAGATAAACAAGCAGTACAGATGTTGGCCAATAATAAGTATAAGTAACTACAATTTTTAATTTTAAAAGTTTTCTATTGATGCCTGGATACAGTAAATACTTTACCAGAGTTCTTCGTATTACATCGACTTGAAAAAGTTTTAAGTCACATGAAGCTTTTAGTTGATACTATGCAATTTCAAATTTTACAGACTTCTTAATTAACATGCCAAATTTACCTTGTTGAACATAAGGTCTTTCCTGAGAAAAAGTAAAACTGTCTGGCATTATATGGAGTAGAATAATTTAAATTAGTTTGAGACTTTGATTTGATAACAATTTTGATTTGTACTATTTACAATACAAGTGACCGGGTTGTATCGGATATAGAAACCCAAGCTGAAGGCGAGATATCTGACATACACAGATGCGAATGTTGTAAATGGCTTGTGAAACTCGTCAATTTTATACATCAGATCTATAGCAAAGTGATTTTGAAAATACCGATTCTGTAAGATGAGAAAATGATTTCTTTTGTGTTTCCTGTATGATTTATTACTTTATAAGTTTCTTAATTAAAATTACAACATATTGCCTACTGGAACTTTTTATATTGTTTGGTTGTGGTGAATTTGTATTTTGGCAATTGAAATATTTCTGAATTTGTATGTGCATTTCCTTTGCTTCAGTTCAAGTTTACATTTCAAATATTCCACTTTGTAATACTTGCGTGGTAATAATAATATAAGAAAACAGGTTTACATGGCTCTTGAATATAGTCTTTTCAACAAGTAAGTAAAGATGAATTTATACTTCAAAGAGATATGTTCCTAACCTGACAATGGTACTTTCCAAAAAGACTAAATTTAAATTGATTCTTCGAATAAATTTTTTACTTTTCAATCCAAGATCAATCTAAGTTATGTATTTCTACTTTTATTTTGGTCTCTTTAACACTGAAACTATCAATTGTATATAAAGCAACTTCACTATCGAGTGACTTCATTAGTTGCTGGGCAAAGCCAAAGCATTGATTTTTCGGCTGTTTTCAATGAAAAATAGAATTTTGCCCAAAGTTATCTCAAATAAATTATCACAATTTGAACAAAAAGCTTCTGTTCTTGTGCCCACCAGAAAAATGAGATGTCTGAGACTTTCTTTGTATTTTTTTGCAAAAAATAGATCGCATGCACTGTTATGCAAAGAAAAGTGTAAGAGATTGGTTTCTGAAAAATGTCGTGCTACACACAATATTCTAAAAATGCTTGGTTTTTATTCTATGTATTTTTGAATTTTTTGTTAAAAAAAATAAAGGTAGCAATGTTTAGTGCATTTCACATTGTCAGGTTAGAAACGCAATAAGAAAAATGTGGCTCCGAACATTACAGCTTGGTCAATTTGGAATTTATAAAAAAATCGTTTCTTCGTTGTTTTTCGACGTTTTGAAGGGTTGTTTCGAGTACAAAAAAGTATTTTTAGGAAGAATTATGTGCCCACGTTACATGTCTCAAAGCCATCAAAATTCGTTGGTAATTCGTGCATGTATTTTTTCTGACTTATAAAAGCACAATTGATTAAAAATAATATTTTTCTTTTGACAAAAATACCTTTCTTCTGTGAGGCTGGCTGTATTTGAAAAAGCGTTGGTCAACGCTCCGCCAAAACTCGTGGGTTTTCTCCGGGTACTCCGGTTCTTCCCACTGGGAGAGTTGACAGGGTAGTTACATATGGTTATAAAAATGTGACTAACTTTTGAAAACCTTTCTACTTAGACTTGTTAAGCCTTCTCGTCATCTCTATCAGTTGCATGTTTTGAGCCACATGTTTTTCTTTGTAATTGTGAAACAACTCGTTATATGCTGGGTAAACCTTTGCAAAACTCTCAAAATTTATCACTTCAAGTTGTTTCATTGTTATAATATATTTTGAAGTATAAACATTTACTTACGTTGAAAAGACCCAAGTTTTTTAGGACTTTGTTCATTCACTTGTGTTATTGTTCTCTCTGCCATGTTCTGTTTTCTTCTGTTGTTATTTTAATAAGTACAATGTGTGGTAGTTAATCTCTTTTTATTGTTATTCAAATTGTATGTAATCTTTACAAATTTTTTCAATAAATTGTTTACAAAATTTACTTGTGACCCCTTTTTAATTAAAAATTCAATTCCCATGGGAATTGAGAAATTGAATAAAAAAAATCCCCCTACCCCGGCCAGCTCCCCAAGTGCCACTTCCACCTAAGTAGAAGTACTTATACATGTAGTACAAGTACTTCTACTTATTCACGGTGGAAGTAGCACTCGGAGAACTGGCCGGGGTAGCCGGCAAAGAGAAGACCAACTTTGCAAGTGCTAATACAATTGCTAAGTTGATCTTCCCTAGAGAGCAGCCGCGCGTACCTAACAAATTAAAACAACAAACGTTAGTGACTTAAGTACTTAGCATGCAAATTTGATTCCCAAAGCCAAAATGTCAAGTGCCCCCCGCTGATCCTACCAACTGCCTACCTGCCTCAGTTCTAAGCTGTCTTCCTCAGTTCTAAGCTCCTGCATTCCATTCGTTACCTTCACTTTCCTCACCATCGCACAGTCACTCACAGCTGATAAACCCGCATGCACCACCACCACCCCGACTGCCACCCAATTTCGAAAATTAAAAGAGTTAAAATTTCGGTAAAGTATGCATTTTAAATGCAATTTATTTGGATATTTTAGATCAAACGTAAACAGAAAAAGCTCGTACATAAAAACAGGTGAGAATTCTATTTAAAATTTGCTTGCAAAATATAAAACTTAATTCGCATTTTTCTTAGTTAATAGTATAGATCAATTTAGTTGATGTTGAAACCTACTCTTAACTGTTTTGTTAGAAGTGACGACAGATTTTGGTTTTTAAGCATACTTTCAAAAATTTTAATTCCTTTAATAAACCTAACCCCATGCAACTTACACACGGCGCACACCCTCGCAGTCCATACATTTAGCTAATAAATTACGTTATAAACAAAAAAGCAAAATAAAAAGATAAATTACGTTATCTCTAGCTACTTAAACCCACTTAGACTGAGTTTTTGATTGAATTTTCAAACGTAAAACCTTAGCTGAATGGGCATGGGCTTTTCGTTGTGTTAACTGTTCCGGAGTAAATATAAACCTGGGGCCGGTTGTATCAAAGGCGTTTAGCTTAAACGGTGGATAAGTGAAATTTAAAAATCAGTTTTACACCTAGTACGGAACCGAAATTATGAGTTGAAATAGAATAAATATTTAGTTTTATATATAATTGTTCTTCTCAGGTCAAATAACTTCAGCTGGTTTGTTTATACAACATGGAAACGTGTTTCATATTTTTGACTTATCCACCGTTTAAGCTAAACGCCTTTGATACAACCGGCCCCTGATACTTACCAAAGTCCAAGGCTGGGTCAAATAAGCATGAGAATTAGGCAAAAATAAAAAGCAATTGAAACTCAACAGATTCACTAAAGTTGTTTTTTTTTTTGGCAACTTATATCCTTAAGTGTAGATGACATGCAATTTTTAATGCCGTAATTCTCACACTTATTTAACCGAAACGCCTTCATTTGCATGGTACCTCGCAGCTGCTCTCAAACCACCTTCGTAATTTGCTTTAGTGTACACAAACAATGACTTCATTGTTCCTGCTTACCAAAACAAATCTGAAAGCACCAAGATACTTATCATATTAATAATCAAAGAGGATTCGCATTATGCAGTAATTACCATAAACAGACGCATCACCATTGAAACAAAGCATGCCGTATTCCCATGGGAATTTAAAATGCACAAAAAAATATAATGATCCTACTGATTTGCATGGGTGTATGAACCAAATTAGCTAAGAAACAAAGAAATGATATATTCCCTTGGGAATTTAATGTAGCAAAAAGATGGCGGGTGTTGATTTTACCAGAATGCCTTGCGGTCTGAAATCGTTTAAAAACTTAAGGTAAATTAACCTCGTTTGAGGAACAGACAGATAGGTTATTTTGTCACTTGTGTTAAAATTCCGTCCATTAGCTTATCTTAAATATCATTTCACTGGTATTCTTGATTGATACCCGCATTAAATTCTGGTAAAATCGACATGCCACCATCTGTTTTGCTACGGTGAATTGGAATACAAGTCACATTTTCTCGCTTTTTAACCAGAGAACACATTCTTTAAAGGTAGAACGACGGAATTGATCGTTTACAATCGACGCCATCTTTGTTGACGTTTGAAACACATGGCAACCACAAAGTATCTATTCATTATATCTGATCCTATCGAGCCATACATCTTTAAAGTATCATTCATAATACGCTAAAACTAACGATGAAATAGTAAATTGACACTAGTGTTTCGCTGTAAACAGCTGAAGTAATCTGCAGAGTCAACCAAGATGGCGCCCAATCACACGAAATGACGGCATGTGCAAACCAAAAATAGTGACCAAATCCATCAACTATAATTTAGTGGCATTATTACGAAACTTATTTTTGTAAAACGTTCAATCCTACATGTTATTTTGTTTTGTTTTTAGAAATATCCAAATCCAAATGTTAGAGACGAAATTTCCAGGCGTTAAGGTATTGTTTCTTTAAAAAATATTGTCGACATTTACCATATTTTTACCTGTTTTTTGACTCGAAAATTGACTGCCAAACTCCTAGATATTCTATTTAATTATTTTGTTGAATGTATTTGATATCAATGTTATTTCAATCCAATTTTTTCACTTAATTTGCTGTCTTTTCTTTTTCATTAACGAGAAATATCTATTAAATCCTCTTTGATCCCTCAATAATAAGTATCTTGTTTTCTACTAACTTGCACATTACCACTACTTTCTATTACAATGTCGTGTCTTCTTATTCTTGTGGATTGTTGTTTTGTGGGTCTTGCCGTCCAGGATCGTTCATTCTTTTCTCTTCTTGTGCGTTTTTTTCACATCCCATCACCCTTTGCAATAGTAGAAAGAATTAAGTCATGAGATGATAGTTACGAATAATTTATAAACTATAACATGATAAGTTTCTTGTACGTTTGCATGGTGAATACAATATACTTATTAAGCTTTGTGGAAACACCACGTAAATTTATTATTGCAATAATAAATTTACGTGGTGTTTCCACAAAGCTTAATAAGTAAACTATAACATATTAAGCACTTATTGGATGAGGTTTTTGTGATATGCGAAATGATCAATGTCGAGGTAAGAGTTATCAGCCGAGCCGAAGGCGAGTCAGATAACTCTTACCAAGACATTGATAATTTTGCATATCACAAAAACCGAATCCGATAATTGCTTTATTATACATTGTAAGTCTTTTTCCTCGAGCAATTGACGAATTTCGCCTTCGGAAGAGCTTAAAAAGCAAGATGCCATAACATGAAACAGAAAATATCGAAAAAATGTTGTTGCCATGCCAACCATTGATGCCAACGAATATCGCATACTGTAATAATCTGCACCGTAGGCTCAACATGCAGATAACTCAGTTATCTGCTAGCAGATAACTGAGCCATAGAATAAGAATACATAGAAGGGCCACTCGCGTCGGAGCCTTTGGAGTTTTTGAAGCCGCGCATGTCGCATTACGCACGTTATTAGCATTTTCTCAGCCAGTCAATTGCATTTTCTGGCCAATAGGAATGCTGAACTGGCTGGTGGCAGCCAGTAAACTGCATAAACATAGTGTGACATGTTGCACTGCTGAGTGGCCCTTCTATGTATTCTTATTGTATGACTGAGTTATCTGCAGATTGTGTGATAATCGCATTTATCTGCATACAACTGACCAATCACAACGCATAAAACAACTGCAATGTATAGTAATTAACACTTATTGACTGAGACCGAGGGAAACAGTATGTTTTGTGGACGAGAGACTGTCGATGTCGAGGGTCCACAAAACATACTGCTTTCCCGAGGTCTCAGTCAATAAGTATTTTATTATATACTGAGTGCCAAAAGAGAAGAAAAGTACCACAAATCAATCAAACATGTGTAAAAAGGATTACCTTTTACCTGACATGGCTACGTGAGGCTTTGTGGATTTGTTGTCTACCGGTGAATAAAAGTAATGTCCACCGCTTAGCTACGTTGCCAGGGAGACAATAGAATTTCTCCACTATCACGTGATACGTTCTTAACCAATAAGAAACAGGAATAAATGAACTTTGACACTCAGTATATTATAAAATAGTATTAATTAGGCCGGCCAAATTATTGTGTAAGCTGTTAATATGAAATTTTTTTATTAAAATCTCGAGAATCATTAATAAATCGTGAGCAAAACACAAAAGAAAATCATAGCCGTGAAGGAGTCTTTATTTCTCACACGCACACAACTTGCAGCTACCCTAATTTATGAATTTAGATTAAAATATCTCGAGAATTAAACAACACGTAAGGAATGTGTAAATTCTTAAAGCTCTTTCGAACAATAAAAATTAATATCTCGCACTAATCTCTCTCAAAAGCTCTCTCAAATTTATTGCCGATATCTCTTTGAGAATTACTGTGCACGTGAAATGTAACTTATATCAAAACTAGCTTACTTCAAGCTGTTTGGGAATCAAGATTTTACGTGTCAACGAGATCAAATATGAATCTAAGATGGCAGACAGCGCATTAAATTTCTATCTTTACGACCAACTCCCCAACGAAAGGCTTTAATTCGCTCGAAAGTCGAATTTTGTTTTTTTTTATTGTTTCAGGTAGTGAAAGATCCTGTGTGCTTTTTACAGTACTACCGACACTAGCAACGTTAGTGCGAGATGTTAATTTTTATTGAAACAAAAGCTGAACTGCTAAAAAAATGGAAACGACAAGATAAAATAAAAAAACTTACTTTCACTCTATCTTTGGATCTTCTTGGCTTCGGTTGTTCTCGTTTCATCATGCTGTTTATGGTTTCATCTGGTTGGCGCACTCTCTTCATGGAGCATCAAGGCGGTCCAGTAGGTAACTAGCTCACTCGTGTCCAGTCAACCAACATAAAATAAGGAGAAAATTAATGTTACAAAATATTTTAGAATATAGGACACTAAGCTTTAATTGAATTGACTTTAACAAACCGTACATTGTGATAGTATTTGCATCTTAACATCTGATGGAGACGGCTTGTGATTTACTTCTTATGTCGATATGAATTCTTTCCCATCTTGTTGCATCATTAGTTGATGGTTGTTGTATTCACTTTTTACTTGGCATTCTTTGAAAAAAAATTACGATGTTCAGAAAACTGTTTACAAGATAAGCAAAGAAAACTACGTTCACAAGCATTAGAGAGGACTAAGTAATTATAATAGGCGTGACAGGTCACAGAGGTTAGTCGACGAAGAAACTCATGGACAAATTCCCGGCATGATGATACCCCGATAGCAAGAAATACAGCAAGTGTAGAACGTGTACGTGTGAGCTTAAACTGTATGTATGCAACTCCAAGAAAAGCGCAACACAAAATGGCGGAATTTAAAGACATTTCTGGTGTCATTTCCAGTTCCCTAACTTTCGCGGACAAATATATTTATATATTTTTCTCAAATTTTTTTGAAGTAAATCTAGATGGATTTTGTGAATAAACAAATTAAAAAAAGTATTGCCCACGTTAGGAAACTAGAACGGGCGCCCAAGAATGCCCACAATTTCTCCAATCTGGATTATATTTATTGATTGCGCAAATGACTGATAAAAAATAAGAGAGTAATAAAATACCAAATGGTTTCCTCTTCAAGATAGTGTCATACATGCGCGCGGCATTTCGGGATATTTGGGAAAACTCGTGTTGAAGTTGAACCTAAGGCAACATGCCAAGTACATGGATGACGCTATCCTGCTCAGGAAACTATTTAGTAATTGTCTTACAAAATGATGACAGTGAAACACAAGTCAACGCCACGGCATTTAAATTTCTCGTGTAGGATTGTTTGATCCTGCACAGTAATAGCCAAGTGGCGCAATCGTCAGAGCAAACGCCTATCACATGTGAGGTCGTGGGTTCAATCCTTACTTCAGACTCGTGACACCCATGTGAGGAGTTAGTCAGTCGTGGGTTTATTCCGGGTACTCCGGTTTGCGAATGTTGACTGGATGGTTAAAATTGTAAAATATCAGTAATCACCGGAACACGGGTACTTAACTAAACTGCTGACGATGAGGCGGAACTCATAATGAATTAATGAAAATGTGTTTCACTGTAGTTATCATATAATGTAATTGCCAAGCTGAAAGAATAATTCTCCAGTAACTACGTCATATGAATAATTTACAATTATGAGAGTAGTGGGGGGGGGCAGGATAAAGATTGAAGTAGTGTCAAGGAAGGGGTACTACCCTGACGGGTACTAGGCGAAGAAGTAGAGTAAACAGGAGGAAGAAAATTAAATTGGAGTAAATAAGGGGGATTGGGGTAAAGAAGGGGAGAAGCAGGATAAAGAAACCAGTGGAAGGGGGTGCTATCCTGGAAGGAGTACCCGGGAAAGAAGAGGGTGAACAGGAGGAAAAGTAGATTGAAGAAAAGAAAGGGGAAATTAAACGGATCAGGAAATTCAGACTTGCAATTCAAATGAAAGGCAGCTCATTGGTCATGTAAACACTCGTTAAATCATGGTTCTCGCTTGCCTTTAGCTTGGAATCATCTTTGAATTTGAACTGAAAGTCTGAATTTGCATGTTTCTTGTATAGAGTGCAGTGTATCAGAACAGAAGAGGTTTTGAAGAAAAAGAAAGAAAGAATAAAAGTAAGTTAAAATTTGTAAAGAATAATGAAGAAACTATTGGTACAGCACTTGATACATGATGATAATCATCATTATAAACTCTCTATTAATCCGGGGGGGGGGGGTATAATAGAGAATTTGCAATGATAGTAAGTATATTGTAATATTTGGGTTTTTACCACTAAATCCTCTTGAAAGTTCTTTTTGGCTGTGGCTTCTCTCATCACAGTTGTCTGTGCTTGTCTTGCAAAATCTCTGGAATATCTATAACGTGAAGGTCAATATTTAAGATTAGAAAAATAGAAACCGTAAAATAGAAAGAAATTTAAATCGTGGCGAATACTTTTTACGGTCTTGCTGGCATGACAAAAAGAGAGTATAGATTTATAAGATCATGTTGATTTATCCTTTATCTGAACTATATTTAACTTAGATTTTAAAATAGATTTCACCCTGGTAAGCAGACCGAATGGGTTTTCAAACAAGATAACATTTAATGACTAAAACGTGCACAGAATAGTTAGAGAATGCTTACATGTCGAATAAAAATCCAATACTTTTAATGTCCAACTACACAATAGCGATTTTCGTTGCATTTCTAGACTGGAGAAGAAGACGACGCCATTTTGATTTTGATTTCTCCCGACAACGGCAGATTTGTCTTCGCAATTTTTTTCCATTTCTTCGTCGTTTCAGCTCCAATTTGCTCGTTGTGTTTCTTTCGTACCTTCCTCGCCATTTCCGTACAATCAATGGACATTTATACTCAAGATTAAGACTGTATTGAGACTTTCAAAATGTTCGTCAGGAGACATAAAAATCGAAGCTTCTTCTTCGGGTTGCAGAAGCAAATGACGTCAGACGACCTTTGTCCGCCAGCAAATACCCGTATGTATAACATTCAATGATCTGTTTAGGAAGCTGAAAATCAGTTTTTATTGCGCGAACGAAATGTTTTTGCCATTATTTCTTACTCAGGTCTTTGTTCTACTACTTTACTTCCAGTTTAGTTAGGTAACTTGCCAAAAGAAACGCCTGTAAGGGACAATTTTGCATTTTTTTTTTATTTCGATGCTGATGAAGAAGAGAAGACTCGTTAGAGCTTTCATTGGCAAATATCTTTCCCTCCGTGGCCGAGAGGTAAAGACAACTGTCTTGACTTCGATTTTGGGTGGATCGAGGACCGGTCCAGTTCAACTGAGTTTGGTAAGAATTTAATTCTGATCGATGCTCGATCCACCCAAAACTGAAGTCAAAGCTGGGCGTGGAGTGCAGGAAAACACTAGGCAGTACCGCGAGGCCAAGGAGGCAAACGTTATTTTCCTAGTGTTGTTAACTAATATTTAAGCAAATTTCATCAACTTGACTGTTGGGGACAGACCTGTAGGGTTGGTGCATTGAAGACTTCTCGTCGTTATTTCCCTTCGTTCAAGAAGACAAGTTGTCTTCATCGAGAAATAACGACGAAAAGACTTCAAGACACCACTAAACCACTACACTTTAAAGCTACAGTGTAGTGTGCCAATAATATATGGCTGACTTCTTCCTAACGCTTACGGTACGACCATGGATGCGCAAAGATGCGCAAACACATTAAAGCCTTGAAAGCAAGTGTTTTCTTTTAGGAAAGAATCAAGGACGACAACGCTTACTAAATCAAAGCCGTCTAGTCATGTTTTAAGTACTTCAGCTGTTTAACGATCTTTTACCAGATCTTTGCAAGAGGAAAAGTAAAATTTTGCATCATTATTATTAACTTTCCGTCAGTCGTTTCTTTCTTGATCGAGCATTATATGCCATTGTGTTCAGTGTCCTTGATATAGGAGCCATATACTTATGGCCTTGGGTTTAATTCCCAAACACTGAATGGCAGTGTTTTGCTCTTCCAATGAGATAACAAGATGGCACTGTAGAACGCGTGGTTTTATATAAGCTACGAGCGTCAAGATATCCTTGATAGGTAACTATTGATCCTACAATGGACACTTATGTTCACTGCCAATAGGAACGTTTCCAACTCACAGCTTGTACATAATGGATTTTATAGGTTGTGTCACAAGGAAACTGCAGTTCGGTCGTAAAATCAACTTGTTTTCAAGGTTGCCGGGTTTTAAACATTACTGACACTGTTAATGTTGTAGCTCGGAATTGTAAAACAACGGCGGCAATGCAGTTTTCTTGTGCCATAACCTGTAAAATGGGTGGTTTTATCATTTATATAAGCTACGACCGCCAAGCTTTATCCTTGATAGGAAACAACTGATCCCACCAACGACATTTGTATTCTCTACCGATAGGAACGTTTGAGACTTACAGCTTGTACATAACGCATTTTATCGGTGAGTCGTAAAACCAACCTGTTACTGCTCAGCAAACTACCAGTTCCCTCGATCAACGATAGTCGATGAAGCTTGGCGCTCGTAGGTTGTGTAAAACCAAGCATTTTACAGGTTATAGCCAGGTTAGCAGTATCTGCAATGTTTCAAAGCAACCACGAATAGAAACTGACAGCCAACGTTCTGAGTTAAGGTTTGTAGAATATACTACATGATTAGTTACAGCATGACCAGGCATATAGTAAATAACGCATTGCCATCTTGTTCCAAAGTTATCTTATTACTTGAAAGAGCTGAAGACTGCCATGCAGTGTTTGGGAATCAAACCCAAGGCCATAAATACATGACTCCGATATCAAGGACACTGAACACAATGACATATAAAGCTCGATCAAGAAAGAAACGACCGACGGAAAGTCAATAGTATATGCAAACTTCGACTTTCCTTCTTGCAAAGGCCTGGTCATAAAAGATCGTTAAACATAGCTGAGCAACTTAAAACATGCCTACACAGTTTTGATTTAATAAGCGTTATCGTCTTTGACTCTTTCCCGAAAGAAGACATATTCTTTACAGGCTGTACAGTGTTTGCGCATCTATGCTTCATGCCTTCTTGAAAAGACCTCGCCATAAAAGATCGTTTAACTTAGCTGAACAACTCGAGCGCCAAGCTTCATCGACTATCGTTGATCGAGGGAAATGGTAGTTTGCTGAGCAGTAACAGGTTGGTTTTACGACTCACCGATAAAATGCGTTATGTACAAGCTGTAAGTCTCAAACGTTCCTATCGGTAGAGAATACAAATGTCGTTGGTGGGATCAATTCTTCCCTATCAAGGATAAAGCTTGGCGGTCGTAGCTTATATGGTTATGGCACAAGAAAACTGCATTGCCGCCGTTGTTTTACAATTCCGAGCTACAACATTAACAGTGTCAGTAATGTTTAAAACCCGGCAAACTTGAAAACAAGTTGATTTTACGACCGAACTGCAGTTTCCTTGTGACACAACCTATAAAAGCCATTATGTACAAGCTGTGAGTTGAAAACGTTCCTATTGGCAGTGAACATAAGTGCCATTGTAGGATCAATAGTTACCTATCAAGGATATCTTGACGCTCGTAGCTAATATAAAACCACGCGTTCTACAGTGCCATCTTGTTATCTCATTGGAAGAGCAAAACACTGCCATTCAGTGTTTGGGAATTAAACCCAAGGCCATAAGTATATGGCTCCTATATCAAGGACACTGAACACAATGGCATATAATGCTCGATCAAGAAAGAAACGACTGACGGAAAGTTAATAATAATGATGCAAAATTTTACTTTTCCTCTTGCAAAGATCTGGTAAAAGATCGTTAAACAGCTGAAGTACTTAAAACATGACTAGACGGCTTTGATTTAGTAAGCGTTGTCGTCCTTGATTCTTTCCTAAAAGAAAACACTTGCTTTCAAGGCTTTAATGTGTTTGCGCATCTTTGCGCATCCATGGTCGTACCGTAAGCGTTAGGAAGAAGTCAGCCATATATTATTGGCACAGTGTAGTGGTTTAGCTAGCTAAACCACTACACTGTAGCTTTAAAGTGTAGTGGTTTAGTGGTGTCTTGAAGTCTTTTCGTCGTTATTTCTCGATGAAGACAACTTGTCTTCTTGAACGAAGGGAAATAACGACGAGAAGTCTTCAATGCACCATCCCTACAGGTCTGTCCCCAACAGTCAAGTTAATGAAATTTGCTTAAATATTAGTTAACAACGCTGGGAAAATAACGTTTGCCTCCTCGGCCTCGCGGTACTGCCTAGTGTTTTCCTGCACTCCACGCCCAGCTTTGACTTCAGTTTTGGGTGGATCGAGCATCGATCAGAATTAAATTCTTACCAAACTCAGTTGAACTGGACCGGTCCTCGATCCACCCAAAATCGAAGTCAAGACAGTTGTCTTTACCTCTCGGCCACGGAGGGAAAGATATTTGCCAATGAAAGCTTTAACGAGTCTTCCCTTGTTCATCAGCATCCAAATAAAAAAAATTGCAAAATTGTCCCTTACAGGCGTTTCTTTTGGCAAGTTACCTAAGTAAACATGAAGTAAAGTAGCAGAAGAAAGACCTGAGTAAGAAATAATGGCAAAAACACTTCGTTCGCGCAATAAAAACCGATTTTCAGCTTCCTAAAAAGATCATTGAATGTTATACATACGGGTATTTGCTGGCGGACAAAGGTCGTCTGACGTCATTTGCTTCTGCAACCCGAAGAAGAAGCTTCGATTTTTATGTCTCCTGACGAACATTTTGAAAGTCTCAATACAGTCTTAATCTTGAGTATAAATGTCCATTGATTGTACGGAAATGGCGAGGAAGGTACGAAAGAAACACAACGAGCAAATTGGAGCTGAAACGACGAAGAAATGGAAAAAAATTGCGAAGACAAATCTGCCGTTGTCGGGAGAAATCAAAATCAAAATGGCGTCGTCTTCTTCTCCAGTCTAGAAATGCAACGAAAATCGCTATTGTGTAGTTGGACATTAAAAGTATTGGATTTTTATTCGACATGTAAGCATTCTCTAACTATTCTGTGCACGTTTTAGTCATTAAATGTTATCTTGTTTGAAAACCCATTCGGTCTGCTTACCAGGGTGAAATCTATTTTAAAATCTAAGTTAAATATAGTTCAGATAAAGGATAAATCAACATGATCTTATAAATCTATACTCTCTTTTTGTCATGCCAGCAAGACCGTAAAAAGTATTCGCCACGATTTAAATTTCTTTCTATTTTACGGTTTCTATTTTTCTAATCTTAAATATTGACCTTCACGTTATAGATATTCCAGAGATTTTGCAAGACAAGCACAGACAACTGTGATGAGAGAAGCCACAGCCAAAAAGAACTTTCAAGAGGATTTAGTGGTAAAAACCCAAATATTACAATATACTTACTATCATTGCAAATTCTCTATTATACCCCCCCCCCGGATTAATAGAGAGTTTATAATGATGATTATCATCATGTATCAAGTGCTGTACCAATAGTTTCTTCATTATTCTTTACAAATTTTAACTTACTTTTATTCTTTCTTTCTTTTTCTTCAAAACCTCTTCTGTTCTGATACACTGCACTCTATACAAGAAACATGCAAATTCAGACTTTCAGTTCAAATTCAAAGATGATTCCAAGCTAAAGGCAAGCGAGAACCATGATTTAACGAGTGTTTACATGACCAATGAGCTGCCTTTCATTTGAATTGCAAGTCTGAATTTCCTGATCCGTTTAATTTCCCCTTTCTGTACTCCAATCTACTTTTCCTCCTGTTCACCCTCTTCTTTCCCGGGTACTCCTTCCAGGATAGCACCCCCTTCCACTGGTTTCTTTATCCTGCTTCTCCCCTTCTTTACCCCAATCCCCCTTATTTACTCCAATTTAATTTTCTTCCTCCTGTTTACTCTACTTCTTCGCCTAGTACCCGTCAGGGTAGTACCCCTTCCTTGACACTACTTCAATCTTTATGCTGCCCCCCCCCCCCCCCACTACTCTCATAATTGTAAATTATTCATATGACGTAGTTACTGGAGAATTATTCATTCAGCTTGGCAATTACATTATATGATAACTACAGTGAAACACATTTTCATTAATTCATTATGAGTTCCGCCTCATCGTCAGCAGTTTAGTTAAGTACCCGTGTTCCGGTGATTACTGATATTTTACAATTTTAACCATCCAGTCAACATTCGCAAACCGGAGTACCCGGGATAAACCCACGACTGACTAACTCCTCACATGGGTGTCACGAGTCTGAAGTAAGGATTGAACCCACGACCTCACATGTGATAGGCGTTTGCTCTGACGATTGCGCCACTTGGCTATTACTGTGCAGGATCAAACAATCCTACACGAGAAATTTAAATGCCGTGGCGTTGACTTGTGTTTCACTGTAATCATTTTGTAAGACAATTACTAAATAGTTTCCTGAGCAGGATAGCGTCATCCATGTACTTGGCATGTTGCCTTAGGTTCAACTTCAACATGAGTTTTCCCAAATATCCCGAAATGCCGCGCGCATGTATGACACTATCTTGAAGAGGAAACCATTTGGTATTTTATTACTCTCTTATTTTTTATCAGTCATTTGCGCAATCAATAAATATAATCCAGATTGGAGAAATTGTGGGCATTCTTGGGCGCCCGTTCTAGTTTCCTAACGTGGGCAATACTTTTTTCAATTTGTTTATTCACAAAATCCATCTAGATTTACTTCAAAAAAATTTGAGAAAAATATATAAATATATTTGTCCGCGAAAGTTAGGGAACTGGAAATGACACCAGAAATGTCTTTAAATTCCGCCATTTTGTGTTGCGCTTTTCTTGGAGTTGCATACATACAGTTTAAGCTTACACGTACACGTTCTACACTTGCTGTACTTCTTGCTATCGGAATATCATCATGCCGGGAATTTGTCCATGAGTTTCTTCGTCGACTAACCTCTGTGACCTGTCACGCCTATTATAATTACTTAGTCCTCTCTAATGCTTGTGAACGTAGTTTTCTTTGCTTATCTTGTAAACAGTTTTCTGAACATCGTAATTTTTTTTTCAAAGAATGCCAAGTAAAAAGTGAATACAACAACCATCAACTAATGACGCAACAAGATGGGAAAGAATTCATATCGACATAAGAAGTAAATCACAAGCCGTCTCCATCAGATGTTAAGATGCAAATACTATCACAATGTACGGTTTGTTAAAGTCAATTTCAATTAACGCTTAGTGTCCTATGTTCTAAAATATTTTGTAACATTAATTTTCTCCTTATTTTATGTTGGTTGACTGGACACGAGTGAGCTAGTTACCTACTGGACCGGCGTGATGTTGCATGAAGAGAGTGCGCCAACCAGATGAAACCATAAACAGCATGATGAAACGAGAACAACCGAAGCCAAGAAGATCCAAAGATAGAGTGAAAGTAAGTTTTTTGATTTTATCTTGTCGTTTCTATTTTCTTTAGCAGTGCAGCTTTCGTTTCAATAAAAATTAACATCTCGCACTAACGTTGCTAGTGTTGGCAGTGCTGTAAAAAGCACACAGGATCTTTCACTACATTAAACAATAAAAAAACAAAATTCGACTTTCGAGCGAATTAAAGCCTTTCGTTGGGGAGTTGGTCGTAAAGATAGAAATTTAATGCGCTGTCTGCCATCTTAGATTCATATTTGATCTCGTTGACACGTAAAATCTTAATTCCCAAACAACTTGAAGTAAGCTAGTTTTGATAGAAGTTACATTTCACCTGCAAAGTAATAGTTGAAGAGATATTGGTAATAAATTTGAGAGAGCTTTTGAGAGAGATTAGTGCGAGATATTAATTTTTATTGTTCGAAAGAGCTTTAAGAATTTACACATTCCTTACGTGTTGTTTAATTCTCGAGATATTTTGATTTAAAATCATAAATTAGGGTAGCTGCAAGTTGTGTGCGTGTGAGAAATAAAGACTCCTTCACGGCTATGATTTTCTTTTGTGTTTTGTTCACGATTTACTAATGATTCTCGAGATTTTAATAAAAAAATTTCATATTAACAGCTTACACAATAATTTGGCCGGCCTAATTAATAAACTATTTTATTATACATTGCAGTTGTTTTATGCGTTGTGATTGATCAGTTGTATGCAGATAAATGCGACTATCACACAATCTGCAGATAACTCAGTTATCTGCTAGCAGATAACTGAGTTATCTGGATGTTGAGCCTACGGTGCAGATTATTACAGTATGCGGTATTCGTTGGCATCAATGGTTGGCATGGCAACAACATTTTTTCGATATTTTCTGTTTCATGTTATGGCATCTTCCTTTTTAAGCTCTTCCGAGGGCGAAATGCGTCAATTGCTCGAGGAAAAAGACTTAAAATGTATAATAAAGCAATTATCGGATTCGGTTTTTGTGATATGCAAAATTATCAATCTCTCGGTAAGAGTTATCTGACTCGCCTTCGGCTCGGCTGATAACTCTTACCTCGACATTGATAATTCCGCATATCACAAAAACCTCATCCAATAATTGTTTAATATGTTATAGTTTATAAATTACTCGTAACTATCATCTCATGATTTAATTCTTTCTACTATTGCAAAGGGTGATGGGATGTGAAAAAAACGCACAAGAAAAGAAAAGAATGAACGATCCTGGACGACAAGACCCACAAAACAACAATCCACAAGAATGAGAAGACACGACATTGTAATAGAAAGTAGTGGTAATGTGCAAGTTAGTAGAAAACAAGATACTTATTATTGAGGGATCAAAGAGGATTTAATAGATATTTCTCGTTAATGAAAAAGAGAAGACAGCAAATTAAGTGAAAAAAATTGGATTGAAATAACATTGATATCAAATACATTCAACAAAATAATTAAATAGAATACCTAGGAGTTTGGCAGTCAATTTTCGAGTCAAAAAACAGGTAAAAATATGGTAAATGTCGACAATATTTTTTAAAGAAACAATACCTTAACGCCTGGAAATTTCGTCTCTAACATTTGGATTTGGATATTTCTAAAAACAAAACAAAATAACATGTAGGATTGAACGTTTTACAAAAATAAGTTTCGTAATAATGCCACTAAATTATAGTTGATGGATTTGGTCACTATTTTTGGTTTGCACATGCCGTCATTTCGTGTGATTGGGCGCCATCTTGGTTGACTCTGCAGATTACTTCAGCTGTTTACAGCGAAACACTAGTGTCAATTTACTATTTCATCGTTAGTTTTAGCGTATTATGAATGATACTTTAAAGATGTATGGCTCGATAGGATCAGATATAATGAATAGATACTTTGTGGTTGCCATGTGTTTCAAACGTCAACAAAGATGGCGTCGATTGTAAACGATCAATTCCGTCGTTCTACCTTTAAAGAATGTGTTCTCTGGTTAAAAAGCGAGAAAATGTGACTTGTATTCCAATTCACCGTAGCAAAACAGATGGTGGCATGTCGATTTTACCAGAATTTAATGCGGGTATCAATCAAGAATACCAGTGAAATGATATTTAAGATAAGCTAATGGACGGAATTTTAACACAAGTGACAAAATAACCTATCTGTCTGTTCCTCAAACGAGGTTAATTTACCTTAAGTTTTTAAACGATTTCAGACCGCAAGGCATTCTGGTAAAATCAACACCCGCCATCTTTTTGCTACATTAAATTCCCAAGGGAATATATCATTTCTTTGTTTCTTAGCTAATTTGGTTCATACACCCATGCAAATCAGTAGGATCATTATATTTTTTTGTGCATTTTAAATTCCCATGGGAATACGGCATGCTTTGTTTCAATGGTGATGCGTCTGTTTATGGTAATTACTGCATAATGCGAATCCTCTTTGATTATTAATATGATAAGTATCTTGGTGCTTTCAGATTTGTTTTGGTAAGCAGGAACAATGAAGTCATTGTTTGTGTACACTAAAGCAAATTACGAAGGTGGTTTGAGAGCAGCTGCGAGGTACCATGCAAATGAAGGCGTTTCGGTTAAATAAGTGTGAGAATTACGGCATTAAAAATTGCATGTCATCTACACTTAAGGATATAAGTTGCCAAAAAAAAAAACAACTTTAGTGAATCTGTTGAGTTTCAATTGCTTTTTATTTTTGCCTAATTCTCATGCTTATTTGACCCAGCCTTGGACTTTGGTAAGTATCAGGGGCCGGTTGTATCAAAGGCGTTTAGCTTAAACGGTGGATAAGTCAAAAATATGAAACACGTTTCCATGTTGTATAAACAAACCAGCTGAAGTTATTTGACCTGAGAAGAACAATTATATATAAAACTAAATATTTATTCTATTTCAACTCATAATTTCGGTTCCGTACTAGGTGTAAAACTGATTTTTAAATTTCACTTATCCACCGTTTAAGCTAAACGCCTTTGATACAACCGGCCCCAGGTTTATATTTACTCCGGAACAGTTAACACAACGAAAAGCCCATGCCCATTCAGCTAAGGTTTTACGTTTGAAAATTCAATCAAAAACTCAGTCTAAGTGGGTTTAAGTAGCTAGAGATAACGTAATTTATCTTTTTATTTTGCTTTTTTGTTTATAACGTAATTTATTAGCTAAATGTATGGACTGCGAGGGTGTGCGCCGTGTGTAAGTTGCATGGGGTTAGGTTTATTAAAGGAATTAAAATTTTTGAAAGTATGCTTAAAAACCAAAATCTGTCGTCACTTCTAACAAAACAGTTAAGAGTAGGTTTCAACATCAACTAAATTGATCTATACTATTAACTAAGAAAAATGCGAATTAAGTTTTATATTTTGCAAGCAAATTTTAAATAGAATTCTCACCTGTTTTTATGTACGAGCTTTTTCTGTTTACGTTTGATCTAAAATATCCAAATAAATTGCATTTAAAATGCATACTTTACCGAAATTTTAACTCTTTTAATTTTCGAAATTGGGTGGCAGTCGGGGTGGTGGTGGTGCATGCGGGTTTATCAGCTGTGAGTGACTGTGCGATGGTGAGGAAAGTGAAGGTAACGAATGGAATGCAGGAGCTTAGAACTGAGGAAGACAGCTTAGAACTGAGGCAGGTAGGCAGTTGGTAGGATCAGCGGGGGGCACTTGACATTTTGGCTTTGGGAATCAAATTTGCATGCTAAGTACTTAAGTCACTAACGTTTGTTGTTTTAATTTGTTAGGTACGCGCGGCTGCTCTCTAGGGAAGATCAACTTAGCAATTGTATTAGCACTTGCAAAGTTGGTCTTCTCTTTGCCGGCTACCCCGGCCAGTTCTCCGAGTGCTACTTCCACCGTGAATAAGTAGAAGTACTTGTACTACATGTATAAGTACTTCTACTTAGGTGGAAGTGGCACTTGGGGAGCTGGCCGGGGTAGGGGGATTTTTTTTATTCAATTTCTCAATTCCCATGGGAATTGAATTTTTAATTAAAAAGGGGTCACAAGTAAATTTTGTAAACAATTTATTGAAAAAATTTGTAAAGATTACATACAATTTGAATAACAATAAAAAGAGATTAACTACCACACATTGTACTTATTAAAATAACAACAGAAGAAAACAGAACATGGCAGAGAGAACAATAACACAAGTGAATGAACAAAGTCCTAAAAAACTTGGGTCTTTTCAACGTAAGTAAATGTTTATACTTCAAAATATATTATAACAATGAAACAACTTGAAGTGATAAATTTTGAGAGTTTTGCAAAGGTTTACCCAGCATATAACGAGTTGTTTCACAATTACAAAGAAAAACATGTGGCTCAAAACATGCAACTGATAGAGATGACGAGAAGGCTTAACAAGTCTAAGTAGAAAGGTTTTCAAAAGTTAGTCACATTTTTATAACCATATGTAACTACCCTGTCAACTCTCCCAGTGGGAAGAACCGGAGTACCCGGAGAAAACCCACGAGTTTTGGCGGAGCGTTGACCAACGCTTTTTCAAATACAGCCAGCCTCACAGAAGAAAGGTATTTTTGTCAAAAGAAAAATATTATTTTTAATCAATTGTGCTTTTATAAGTCAGAAAAAATACATGCACGAATTACCAACGAATTTTGATGGCTTTGAGACATGTAACGTGGGCACATAATTCTTCCTAAAAATACTTTTTTGTACTCGAAACAACCCTTCAAAACGTCGAAAAACAACGAAGAAACGATTTTTTTATAAATTCCAAATTGACCAAGCTGTAATGTTCGGAGCCACATTTTTCTTATTGCGTTTCTAACCTGACAATGTGAAATGCACTAAACATTGCTACCTTTATTTTTTTTAACAAAAAATTCAAAAATACATAGAATAAAAACCAAGCATTTTTAGAATATTGTGTGTAGCACGACATTTTTCAGAAACCAATCTCTTACACTTTTCTTTGCATAACAGTGCATGCGATCTATTTTTCGCAAAAAAATACAAAGAAAGTCTCAGACATCTCATTTTTCTGGTGGGCACAAGAACAGAAGCTTTTTGTTCAAATTGTGATAATTTATTTGAGATAACTTTGGGCAAAATTCTATTTTTCATTGAAAACAGCCGAAAAATCAATGCTTTGGCTTTGCCCAGCAACTAATGAAGTCACTCGATAGTGAAGTTGCTTTATATACAATTGATAGTTTCAGTGTTAAAGAGACCAAAATAAAAGTAGAAATACATAACTTAGATTGATCTTGGATTGAAAAGTAAAAAATTTATTCGAAGAATCAATTTAAATTTAGTCTTTTTGGAAAGTACCATTGTCAGGTTAGGAACATATCTCTTTGAAGTATAAATTCATCTTTACTTACTTGTTGAAAAGACTATATTCAAGAGCCATGTAAACCTGTTTTCTTATATTATTATTACCACGCAAGTATTACAAAGTGGAATATTTGAAATGTAAACTTGAACTGAAGCAAAGGAAATGCACATACAAATTCAGAAATATTTCAATTGCCAAAATACAAATTCACCACAACCAAACAATATAAAAAGTTCCAGTAGGCAATATGTTGTAATTTTAATTAAGAAACTTATAAAGTAATAAATCATACAGGAAACACAAAAGAAATCATTTTCTCATCTTACAGAATCGGTATTTTCAAAATCACTTTGCTATAGATCTGATGTATAAAATTGACGAGTTTCACAAGCCATTTACAACATTCGCATCTGTGTATGTCAGATATCTCGCCTTCAGCTTGGGTTTCTATATCCGATACAACCCGGTCACTTGTATTGTAAATAGTACAAATCAAAATTGTTATCAAATCAAAGTCTCAAACTAATTTAAATTATTCTACTCCATATAATGCCAGACAGTTTTACTTTTTCTCAGGAAAGACCTTATGTTCAACAAGGTAAATTTGGCATGTTAATTAAGAAGTCTGTAAAATTTGAAATTGCATAGTATCAACTAAAAGCTTCATGTGACTTAAAACTTTTTCAAGTCGATGTAATACGAAGAACTCTGGTAAAGTATTTACTGTATCCAGGCATCAATAGAAAACTTTTAAAATTAAAAATTGTAGTTACTTATACTTATTATTGGCCAACATCTGTACTGCTTGTTTATCTAGAAAATCTGGCATACTGTCAATTTTTTTAGTCCAAGGAAACTTTTTTACTCTTAAATTCTTACATCCGCCACATCTTTTCTTTGCTAATAAAAAGAGCCCACAGAATTTATTTGGCAAGTTGTGGTTTTCTTTTTCATTTAAGATATGTAATTAATTGATAAAGTTAAAGAACAACTGCATCAGTTCATCTCAATTCCAAACAAGTTCCACTTTGTAAACAAAAGACAATATGCTAGCTTATTTTGTCCTTAATAAGTAGTTCATCTTAAAGTTTGAAAGTCAACATTCTAGTACAAAATCACAAAGTCTGTATCTAAGATAAATTACCAGTAGTATAAAATATTACAAAGTATTTTTTTAACTTTAAAGGGTCCAATATAACATTGAGAACTATTGTGATTTTCAAATGAACTTTCCAAACTTTCAAATGAACACTCAAAGCCAGCTTAAACAAAAGATGATTGAGATAGTAAACCAGGAAATAACATAGGTGTTGTAATTTTTTATCAAAAATATGATATAGTGCATATAACAGAAACATTTCAATTAAAAAGTAGAAATATATTTCCTGTGGTTAGTTTTAATTGCTATATATATTGAAATTTTAGTATAATAATGGATGTTTTTGTTTCTGGCAAAGTCACCTCAATCTCCTTATGTTTAACCAACATTACAAAGTCAAATAATGACAAACACGAATGATTAAACACAAATTTATATTTTAATGGGTAAAAATAAATATGACCAAATTAGTATAATCATGCATATAGGTCTAGTAGGGTACCAATTTTTAGAAACAGAATTGTGTTGTTTAGAGGCATAACATATAAAATTGCTAGATTTGATATTTCAGTTTTTTAAGAAAGCCTTTTGTATGTGTTTTCATGAACTCTTGGGCCATAATTCAATTGATTTGAACCAAATAAGATTCTAACTTTCTTTTAAAACACAGTTCATCATTATTTGACTTTTTCTAAGATTAAAATGCTTCTGGAGCACATGAGATTCCACGGTATGTGTACCCACAAAATAATCGTCAAATTAGGTGAGAATGAAACCGTCATGTCCAAAATTATACCGTCCCAAATTGTCCCATATTCAATATTGTACATGCAATATTCCAATACCTTTAACAATTTCATTTTTCATAATCTGCCAGTTGTTGAGAGGAGGTTAAGCATTTTGTCGATCTACAAACAAATTTCAAAGAATTCTATTGAAGATAGATAACTGAAATGGTAAACAAACTGCAAAAGATAACAATGCAAGTGGTTGTGTAAAAACTAAAGACCACGTAAAGTCGGCCATTCTGTACAGTGTTTGGATTTGACAGTTTGAATTTTAATTGCCTCAAGAAAAGTCTAAAAGGCATTAAAAACATAACATTCCTTGTTCTTTTTTAACATCCCGACCTTGCACGACTCCCACATCCTGCTCCGTCTCCTCCTATCCACCTCCCACCCTCAAGGCCCTGTCACACGGTGCAATTTTTCTTGCACTTGTAACTGCTCCGTCTCCTTCTCTATCCACCTCTTACCCTTAAGGCCCTGTCACACGGTGCACTTTTCCTTGCATTCACCGTAGCAAAAAAGATGGCGACATGTCGATTTTACCAGAATGCATTGCAGGTATCAAGAAAGAATACGTGGGAAAAGATGACAAGAAACAAAGCTACTGGATTGAAATTTTAACACAAGTGTGAAAATAACCTATTGTCTTCTGTCTGTTCTTCAAAAGACGTTAATTTGCCTTTTTAAACAATTTCAGACTACCATGCACTCTGGTAAAATCGACATTTGCCATCTTTTTTGCCACATGGAAAATCTACTCTTAAGTAAATTTGTGACAAATGTTTGGTACGTTAAAAAACCCCAGCAAACTGTGATGGAAACTTGCATTTGCCAATTTTACATCTCCCAATAGTAGAATTGCATTTCAAGTTGCAAGAAAAATTGCATTGTGACAGGACCTTTATTCTCCAGTGTTCCCGCCAACCTGCTCCCACCATTAGATGGAAAGTCCTTTTTTCACTACATTTTAGTAATTAGGCTACCCCCCTCCTCTCACAAGTCTGTAATCGCCTGACGAAATCAATTGGTCGACAGTCCAAGGCATGTTTTGTAATCGAAATTCACAAAATTAAAATTAAATTGCCTTTTTACTCCGCCTGCCGTAGGCAAAGAGTAGAGACTACAAAGAGGGACCACTTCAGTCAAAAAAGCGTAAGGTGTTGTCGTGATGATTCGTCATGGGCGCCATGTTCCTAGCCAGTGCCCTAAACAGAAGCATTTCCCCCCTGAAATATAAAAAATGGGTACTAATACCGGGGGGAAATGCTTCTGTTTAGGGCACTGGCTAGGAACATGGCGCCCATGACGAATCATGACGACAGCACCTTACGCTTTTTTGACTGAAGTGGTCCCTCTTTGTAGTCTCTACTCTTTGCCGTAGGCGAGGCGGAGTTTTAAATTCGCCCGGTTTCTGTTTTTTTTTTTTCGGTGTCAGAAGCATTGAACTGTAATAGATCTGGAACGATAACTTCAGTGTTTTGAGCCTATGATTGGCTGAAGCCGGCGCGCTGGAAAGTCAACATTCAAAAAGACTGGGGAGAGGTTAGATTTGGTTTTCGAGGAGTGAGAATTTTTGTTTTTGGAGCAAAAATTGGCAAGAAATACACTGTTTTTGTCGAAAGATATCATTGTTTTGGATTCAGACCAGGTTTCCTGTTTAGTTCCTACTGTCTTACACCTATCTGCAGCAAAAAGTGAGCATTTTGACTTTAATATTTTGAAAAAATTACAAATGTTGGTACGTGTCATAGAAAACTTTGCTCTTGAACTAATAAAAAATATATAATGAAACTTTTAGACAGTCCCAAACTTATTTTGCAGTGAACGCCAGGTACTCCTCTTTATCCTGAACTTTTAATCCTTGCTTTAACCCTTTCAAAACATCGAGAAATTGACGTTTTCCATGTATTTTTCGTAGGCGGTGTTTTTTGGGTGCATTTTTTTCGACCCTAAAACGTTCAATCTTCCTAAAACTTCGCATACGGATGTATTTTGCATGGAGTTAAATATTTCATGTGGTTTCACGTCTTAGTTCTTACTTGAACTTTCAAAAACTCAGAAAAAGTAGCCAAAATCTGGCGGATTTCTCGTAATTTTCGCCTTTGCTTCAACATTTTTCCGTGATAGTACGATTTTTGCCAAATTTTATAACATATTATATAAATTCAACTGTCATTGTTTAAATATTTCTGAATCTTAAAGATCTGTTAGTAGATTTAAATAAAGAATTTTACGGATACAAAAATGATATTTTTTTCACGAAATTCTTAAAAAGGACTGGGTACGGTCTACCTGCAAAGTGAACACAAAGTCGGCTTCAATTTCCCCCCCTGACTTATCGTTCCAGATCTATTATAGTTCAATGGTCAGAAGTCGGTGCCGCCGCTAATGGGTGATACCGCTGGGCACAAGCCGCGTGAGCCGACCTAAACACGTCGTTTAAACTCAATTTTCAGCGGAATATGTCAACAAAACACGCATTTTAACATGTATGCTAGAACATCTAAACCGCAAGAAGGTTTTACGTGCAAAAATTCTCATGTAAAATGTTTTAAAACGACAAATTCCACCGCGAAACTTTACCGAGGAGCGATGAGAGCGTGCTTCCGTCATTTTCTGTTGTATTCCTACTTTTAAGGAAATTTAGAAATTTCTACACAAGAATCAAACGCAAATTTTACTGAAATATCTACATACAAAACACAATTTTTAACATGTAATAGTCAACAAAAAGGGACAGGAAGGTTCTTTATCAAAAAATTGCTCCAGAAATGTTTTAAAACGGCAAATAAAAGGTAAGAGACATTTTACATTCCAATTCCAGAAATACATATGTTAGTCTAAAGTTCCCAACAAATTATATCGTGGAGACTTCAGACTTAATAGCTTAGTCTAATTTTTAATTTTTGTTGTTTTTATGAGCGATTTTAATACTTGTTTTGTTAGAACGTCACGTTGAATAGTTGACTCAGAGAAAGGATTTCAAATTGGATATCACAGAAAATACAGATCACAGAAATACTTTTAAGTCGATTACTGTAAAGATTGTTGCTATAATTATTAAAATAGCAAGAAAAAAACTCAAAAATGCAAAATAAAAAAAAGAACAAAATTTAACTTAAATTTAGTAAAATTTCAACTGGCACTTTCTTAATTTGCCAAAACTTTATCAGACACCCTGCCTATATACCAATGTTTTAACTGACACCTGAAGCTTTCTGGAAGTAAATACTTTGTCAGCATGTCGAAAGTCTAACTGACAACTTGTGGGCATGTACAGGTCAAAGTCTAACCGACATCTTGTCAACAAGCCAAAAGCCTAACTGATATCTTTTCAACAAGTGAAAAGCCTTACCGACATCTTGTCAACAAGCCAAAAGCCTTACCGGCATCTTGTCAACAAGCCAAAAGCCTAACCAACATCTTTTCAACAAGCCAAAAGCCTAACTGACATCTTGTCAACAAGCCAAAAACCTAACCGACATCTTGTCAACATGCCAAAAATCTAACTAGGAGCATATCAACATGTCAAAAGTCCATTTCAAAGCTTGTCCACATATCAAAAGACTAACTCAGATCTTATCAACATGTCAAAAGTCTGCTCGAAAACTTGTCAACTAGTCAAAATCCTTACCAACATTTTATAAACATGCCAAATATTTACCTGACACCTTATCAACACATCAAATATCTAATTCAAAGCTGGTCAATATATCAAAAGGCCAGCCAACATTTTCCCAACAAATTATATCGTGGAGACTTCAGGCAGTGTGCTACAGAATAGATTTAATAAATTGATGGATTTAATAGACTGATGTATTGTATACACTTTTAGTAAAATTTTCTTTACTTGCAAAATAAAACAGCTATTTGTTGGTGGCATTATGGCAAAAGAATCTTGTTTAACATATGTACTATTAAAGTCTTTAATCTAAATTAAATTCTAAAAAATGCAATCCTACTAGGACTCTGGACAGAGTGCCTGGCAGGTCACTCAGACATTGATTTTTGGTTATCTTAGTGATTGCATAAGATGTGCTAGCAATGTCTTAAAATGCCTTGGAAGGTACCGTAATAATAATTGATTTAAAAAGGAATTAGTTGGACAGAACAGAAATAAGTGAATGTACCCCACCCCCAATGAACTCTCTAGTTACAGCCCTGCCTGGCCTTGTGCCCATTTTCGTTTGGCAGGCGGAGTGAACGCCTTAGCAGGCGTCTTGTTGAACTATATAAAGCCTAACTGAAATAGATATGAGGACCATAACTTGCTGGCGACCGGTTTATGATTTAAATTCCTAGTTTGAGTCACATTTCACGTTTTAAAATATTTTATACTCTATGCATTCTCATGCTTATTTGACACAGCCATAGACTTTGGTAAGTATTAGATTTATGTTTATTTAATTCGGTTCAGTTAAACAGAGCGAAAAGCCCATGCCCATTCAGCTAAGGTTTTACGTTTGAAAACTCAATCAAATAACTCAGCTAAGTGGGTTTAAGTAGCTAGAGATAACGTAATTTATATTTTTATTTTTATTTTTTGTTTATAACGTAATTTACTAGCTAAATGTATGGACTGTGAGGGTGTGAGCTGTGTGTAAGTTGCATGGGGTTAGGCTTATTAATGGAATTAAAATTTTTGAAAGTATGCTTATAACAAAACTCCAGTAAAACTGCTAGGATTAAGTTCTCATCACACACTAAACTGGAGTAGAATTGCTACTAAAAACTCGTATCTCTGTTTGGTGCTAAAATATTAGGGGAAAAATTATGGGTAAAGTTTTGAATATTTTGCAAAGTAATTTTTTTAGTATAAAGTCCAGTAGATAGCTCACCTGTTTTGATATACGACACCTGTTTTGATATACGACGTTTGATGTTTTTATGTTCGGCCTAAAAATATCCGAAAAAATTAAATTTACTAGGCATACTTTACCGAAATTTTAATTCCTTTTCATTCTCGGATTTGGGTGGCAGTCGGGGTGGTGGTGGTGCATGCGGGTGAATCAGCTGTGAGTGACTGTGCGACGGCGAGGAAAGCGAGGGTAACGAATGGAATGCAGGAGCTTAGGACCGAGGAAGACAGCTTAGAACTGAGGCAGGTAGGCAGTTGGTAGGATCAGTGGGGGGCACTTGTCATTTTGGCTTTGGGAATCAAATTTGCATGCTAAGTACTTAAGTCACTAACGTTTGCTGCTTTAAATTGTTAGGTATGCGCGGCTGCTCTCTTGGGAAGGTCAACTTCGCAATGTGCATTATAGTACTTGCAAGGTTGGTCTTCTCTTCGCCGGCTACCCCGGCCAGCTCTCCAAGTGCTACTTCCACCGTAAATAAGTAGAAGTACTTGTACTATATGTACAAGTACTTCTACTTAAGTGGAAGTAGCACTTGGGGTGCTGGCCAGGGTAGGGGGATTTTTTTTATTCAATTTCTCAATTCCCATGGGAATTGAATTTTTAATTAAAAGGGGTCACATGTAAATTTTGTTAAAAATTTATTGAAATTTTTTTTGTAAAGATTACAAATTGAATAAATATAAAAAGAGATTAGCTACTACACATTGCACTTATTCAAATGACAATAGAAGAAAACAGAACATGACAGGAAAACAACAATTAACATTGCGCTCTACACAAGCAACTAAACATTAGTGAAAAGGCAATGTTAAACAGAACTTGGTCTTTTCAAGATATACAAAACAACTACAAGTGGATGAATTTTGCGAGTTTGACAGAGTAATAGGTATAAAACATAACACCAAGTTGTTTTGTAAATACTGATAAATAAATATATGGCTCAAAGATATAATAAACTACATAAACAGTTATTTTTTACTTGGATGGAAATACGAACACTAGTTTCTTTGTTTTTGTCTGCATTTTTTCAAGAAATAGAGAACTTTAAACACATGAACATGTTCATAAATTTGACCGTACTTTCGCAATCATCAATTATAAATATTTATAACGAAGCAAAAGGCGCCAGTTGAAACACAAGATCCTATCTACAAGTTTTTTTTGAGCTGAATTATTCGAGAATTCTAAAATTTTATACACAAATTAGCGAAATCATTTTCATCTTATAAGCCATATATCTCACATTGTTTTTTTTAACCTGACAAGATACATTTTAATAGCGATAAAGTTTTTATATTCTTTTAAATCCTCTTTAGATTATGTATTTTTGAATCCTATGTATTTTTGAAGCAAAATTTCAATTTACTCGTTTTGCTCAGAAATTGTTTTTCTTGAACATGAACTGCTCCATGACAAACAAATGCCAAATCTTTAAAAACAATAATTCAGAAATCTGGTTTGGAAACAAATTTTTAAACTCCTTAAACCATTATACATACTTTGGTATGGTTCAAATGAGAAAGTTAAAGTAAACGTTTTATTTAAAACAAACTTCATTATTTCATACAGTTAGAAAGTTATTTTGAAAAGTTAGCAAATTCACCTCACTCATAACATGCAGTGTTAACAAAATTTCAAAACAAGAAACAAACTGCATTAATCAAATTACTTAAACTGCATTTTAATCCATTTCGAGCATCAAACTGAAAACGAAACAAATAACATACATCTATCTAGTAGGAAAAGAATGTATAAAACATTTGTGTAAAGTATAATGGTTTTCGAAAAGATTGAATTTTGGTAATATTCTTGTCAGGTTAAAAACAAATCTCTTTGAAATGTGATAAACTTATATTTACTTGCTCGGTTGAAAAGACCATGTTCATAAGTCATGCAAACCTGTTTTCTTATATTATTATTTATGACCACAAAGTGGAATTAAAATTTGAATATAAACTTGAACTGAAGCGAAAAAAATGAAACAGCTAACTTTGCAAAGTTAATTTCAATTGCCAAATAAGAGTGAGCCACAACAAGGTGGAAAAGAAACAACAATATGCCAAAGAGCATATTCTGATTGCGGCATTAAATCGGATTCAAAAACTCATTGAATGAGATACTAAAAAATCAAACATTTGAATTCAGTAACAATATTTTTTCGTGCTCAAATATGGCTAAAATCTGAAGAGAATTGTCTGAGTGGTTTGGTGAAGTAAACAACTGAAATACAACAAATTTTATTCAAAGTTTTATACAAAACATTTTTGCAAACCCTAAGAGAACTTTGATCCTGTTACCTTTAATTTCAATACAGCTATCATGAAAACTTGAACAATTTGCTTCATTGCTTGCAATGCTTGCTTGTTTCTAATATTTTTTATTGAGTACAATAGTTTCACAAGTGCTACATGCACTTTTTAACAGAGAGTAGTTTTGTTGCTTCAGCATGCATTTGTATTCAAATCAGTTCCACTTTATGATGCAGCAAGGCTTTGTTTATGTTACCAGATTAATTTTGACCATAATGGTTTGTTCTAAAGTTGAAAACATTACTATTGAAAATCACAGAGATTGAAAAACCACACAAAATTAAAATGCATAATTCTAGTTGAATTTTTAGCTTCAGTGGCCCAATTGTTAGTGTAGATGCTACTGTATTATGTACATAACCCCTTAATTTGTAGATTTTTTAAAATAAACATGCAAACAGAGGACAAATACAATATGCAAGACTATTTACAAAAGTAGTCAGGTTTTTGTTTTTCTTTGTGGAATTCAAGTCAAGTCCTATGATGGATGCTGATAAGGTATTTGGAAGTGTAAAAAGTCAAATGCATTATTGTAAGACTACCTGTAGATCAAATTAAAGAACTTTGGGTTCTTAATGTATAGCCTATTAAGGTAAAGTGTCATGCATGGTGTCAGACTGGGAAAAAATAAGCAAACAGGTTTATTTCATCTTACAGGCTAAGCAATAAGCCTGTTGAAAGCACCTGCATAATATAGGAATAACCTGAAGTTGCAATCCAAAAATGATATTTAAAGCACCAAGAGTTTTTATTGCCATCTTTGTGATTTTCAAATGAACATTTCAAACTTTAAACAAACAACAAAAGTCCACTTAAGCATGAGAAGACTGAGATAGTAAATCAGGAAATCAAGATACGGTATTCACCATTTTTATCCAAAACGTTCAAATACTATGTTTATACTTAATGATAATTCTTAACTATTTTGATGTTTGAAGATAATGCTTAATGCATCGAGTGGAGAAA
This sequence comes from Muricea muricata, assembly GCA_963855995.1. Lineage (NCBI taxonomy): Eukaryota > Metazoa > Cnidaria > Anthozoa > Malacalcyonacea > Plexauridae > Muricea > Muricea muricata. Next base: position 14,368,226 of record OY979720.1, on the reverse strand, counting down.
CATGAATAGGGAAAAACCAGCATTTTTCATTTGTCTCAACATTTGTTTCTTTGAACAACTACCTCAATCTCCTTAATGTTACAAAACTATATAATGAAAAACTGCTGTGTTTTGTCACCCATTATAATTTTTACTAAAATTTAATTTTTTTTTTTGCAACTATATTAACTTTCAAAACACAAACAGTAATATTATTCTTTGGCTTGATATAAACCAAAAAGTTTTAAAAATTATAAGCTTGCTGTGACCAGAGTGACACAGTAAAAATTGAACTAACAAAAACAAGTGTTAAATACTAACAAAGTGCAAATCTTGTAGTTTTTCAAGACTTCGTAACTAATTGATTGAAAACCTAACAAAAAACACGGTCACTGATCACAAGCAAGCATATAATGTTCAAATTATTTTGTACTTGAACAAGACAAGAAAATAGCAAAACCTTTTTGAATGTATACTTTCCATTGATAGTGTCCATTTTTGGCTGACAGCTATTTAAGCATTCTTAGAACTTGCAACATACATTATGGTGGATCTACAAAATATTAAAATTGAGTATTGACCATTTTGTTGAACCATGTTTTAAGATTAATTAACTAGAAATACATTATATGCAATGACCCCTCACCAGTGATTTTATTTGTCCAGTTGTATATTTTACTAATAATTATGTATGATGTTACCAATTTGGCCAACATGTTCTGTGCATATATAATACTTTCACAAATGAATAAATATGGGGTGTATACTCCTGAGGAGTAGTATCACAGCAGACACCCTCTCCCTTGCACATATTCTTTTTGTAGAAAACATGGTCTAGATATTTAAAATGGGGAGGGGGAAGGGCTTTAAGGCTAATTTCTTAAAAAAGGCCACACATAATTCTAGATCTCAAGTAAAAAATAAAAATGTTCTGCAGGGTCTGACCAACTTAATGACTAAGTTATACATGTATCAGGTAAGCTGGTGGTTTTGAATGCAGGAACATAATATTTGTTTTATTTTTTAAAAATGCTGTTTTAGCTAGTAATGGGTACTGATTCCAGTTGGAATTCCAGTCCAGCTTGCCCAGCTGGTCCACAGTATGTGAGTTTGAATACTAATGAGCTTATGAGCCTTAGAAGACAATTAATCTTGCCTCCCTCATAATTATGAAGGTAGCAAAGTAGCTTGGGCTGCTTCACATATGGATTATATATTAAATGAGATTTCCAAAATATATAGAAAGAATGCTCATGACCAGCCTTCTAATTCTGGTATGATTTGCATGAGGTTCTCATATAAGCACAGTAAACAAACCAGACTAAAGTGCTATTGGACAACACTTTAACAACTGTGAATATGTGCAACCTATCATTAGGTTACATCATGTACGTGATGATAATATAACTCCTACAGAAACCTCTACATTCATCTTGAACCTAATGTGTGACAATATAAAAACCCTAGCTTCACAACTTAAACTCTAGCACATCTAACTTTCTCTTATTCCTTGAAGCTCTATACATAAAGTTCCTTTCTCCTTCTCTTAACTCTGGTCTCAAAACTAGCAAAGAGCTTATTTTTTCCTAACACTTTCCTTACACCTTTTCACTGCCTAGTAATCAGACTCTTACCAACAAATTGCTTTGTAATGACGTCATGTGATAAAATTTTTGCATATAAGACCATGTATTATATTGGAACTTCAGTCTCTCTGGTGCTTTTGTAATACATCGAAATCACAAACTCATTCTCATCCTGTTTTAATCTGTATCCTGGGTTTCAAGATGCTGATCTTCGGATTACGTTTTATTCTTTATTACTTGAAATTGTTGGCTGGTATTGGTTTTTTATAAATTTACATAATATGCATTTAAGGTGTGGTGGATTGCACGATAATTAGCTAAGTATGCATGAGCTTCATGAGTGCGCGATGGTAAAAGTCTCCTGCTGTATGACAGAATGATGATGACATTGAAATAAAGTCGAAAATTTAGTTTCAACCTGCGTCTTGTTTTGAAGCATATCTTGCATTCTCAAGATGCCTTTTTTGGAGTTTACTTTTAACTTACTTTTTTGAATTGTCGGCTGGTCATGGTTTTCTCCGACAATCTCAACAATTTTAAGATCTCACTAAGCACTTGTATCATTATCAACCAATTTCAACCAAAAATTGCACCCTTTTACAGTTTTACTATACGGGTTCTCAAACTGAGAAGCCGTCACAGCCAAGCTTGCAAAGCCCAAAACTTCATACTCCAACATTGTACATAATTTCAGTCTGACCTCTCAAAAAACGATCTCTATGTGCAACCTAATTACTTTACTACAACTACTGATACAAAATAAAGGATATTACCTTGAAACAAAGTAAGGATGGATGAAAATCTTTGCCTTTTGGGACAGTCTTGAAATTGAACCTCCAGCGTTGGATGAAAAAATTCGAGCACTGTCGGAAACCGAAGTACACCGAACCTTCGTCGACTTCTTCCGAGCAAGTTTTGCATAGCTAATTAGTTTTGATATTATTCTGAATATGGAGAGAAAAGCGAGCAGCCATTATTTACCAAATTGAAAGCAATCAGCAATGCGCATGCTCAAAATGTTATTTGTAGCTCAACTATGTTTTTAACAAATGCGCATGCTTAGAATGTTATTCAGTGGCGTAGCCAGCTTCAATAATTGGTGGGGCGAATATTCATATATTTGTGTTCACAGACCTTAAAAACAATCGATTTCAAAAGAAACTAATGATGCAAAACATGATACATGAATATTCGCCCCTCCAATTATCGACGCTGGCTATGCCACTGGTGTTATTGTAGTATTGTACCTAGAATAGTGACAATTGAAATACCAGGCAGAAAACGTAATCTGAATAGGAATATTAACGCCCAGCAAGTAATTTTAAATGCATACATATCAAACAATTCAAGTTTATACCGGTAATATCTAATCACTCAATTCTTACTTTGACATATTGTTTTTCTAACTCTTTTACTATTAGTCCCTTCTTTTTAAATTTTTACCGTTTGTAATACAATACTTAGTTATCATGTATATAGATACAACTTATGTTTTTTTAATTTATTATATATAGCTCTGATGATGTTGTGATGTAGCGACGAAACGTTAGCAAATTTAATATAAACTTGAATTGTTTAATATGTATGCATCTAGAATTACTTGCTAGGCATTAATATTCACATTCAGTATTGTACCCAGTTATTTGCAGGTACTTTGACCAATGAATCATAAAAAATAATGCATATAAAGAGAATGATAATGCTAAGAATTTTACCACACCCATGTCCACACCTCACCGAAACCCAATGTTTCATATAAGAAGGCCAAACGTTTCTGAGTTTTGAAACATTTTTCTGCACAGGCCAGTCTTTTTTGTTTAATTAAAAAAATTAAAGCAAATTAATTAGATTTTGACCGATTGCTTTGCAAAGGGGATGTGAGGAGGTGTGAATAAGCTTAGGCAAATCCGAAAAAGAGCAATTAAGCAAAGACGTCAGTCCTGTGCAATCAAAGGTTAATCAACCAATCAAACACTTTGTTTACATTTATTTCCGTTCACGTTTGTACGCCCAAACCTGCCCAAACGTCATGCATGTTCTCTAATAACCGTTGTTGACGTTTGCTCACCCAAATAGTTGAAGTTTACACTATGATGTTGCGATTTACAAGAATAATTTGATCTAGTAAGACAGGTATGTGATAAAAACTTTTGGTGAAGTTTAATTCTCCACAATGATGTAGAATTATTGACAATGTCGTTCTGTAGAACGTCGTTCTTAAAATGATATGAAGAGTTAAAACGAGGAAGAAAACGTGTAATTACACAAATAAACATAAAATAGAACAGTAGATTGGTCACGGTTAACGGTAGATTGCAAATGGCAGCAACATTTAGTCTTGTAGTATTTTTATTTTTTTAAAACTTTCGCAATTAGATTACTAGCACAAGTAATCTAGTGGTGATAGCGAGTAATTTGTGTTAGTAGAATCAGACATAAAAACTCATTTTTGCTATAAAAAATACTACACACAAAAACTGTCTTTGAATTACAAAAAATATACACCAGAAAAATTCTAATTGTTTTGCTATTTGCTGCCCATTGAGGAATAGTCAGCGAGTAGAGTAGCCATTAGACCTCCTTTTAGACGAAATGTTGAAAAAATCGAAATAGCAAAAAATATTACCACAGCTTGAAAGAGCATCCTAAACTTAGTAAAATTGCAAAGTTTGGTTGTAAAATATTGTAAACTATAGAAAATATAGCCTTGCGAAGTTGGAAAATTTGCCAAGTCCGCAAGGCTATATTTTCCATATTTTAGAACATTTCACAACCAAATTTGCAGTTTTACCAACTATGGTTTTACTAAGTTTAGGATGCTCTTTCATGATGTGGTAATATTTTTCCTGTTCTATGAATAGATTTTCTCGCATATTTTCGCGATTTAATTTCCCGCTCAAAATAACTGACCAATCATATATGGGCCAAAAAATAAATCGCGCCTACAGGCCACTTTCAGAATGGTCCGCAGACATTCGCTGAAAAGTAAGTGGCCATTTTTTAATTCGAACAATTTTCGTCAAATTCTTCAAAATATTTTTAAAATTACTCGAGAAATTTCCACTTTTAAGTTGATTTTATCTTGTCTTCTGTAACGGTCAAGTGTATGTAGAAATACTAAGTCATGGCTAGGTATGGTGTTAACGTAATGAACGGCTTATACAAAGTACGGTTGATGTATGTTGGCTCAAAAACCAGTGTCAATAGTCTGCAGATTTTACACCGAGGTAAGCAAATGAAACTTCTCAATAAACGTTTAATTTATTGTGTCAAATTAGTAGAAATGGAACATCTATAGATATATATAAATTTATATTTTAAATAGTTCTAGTAAACACTCTGCATGTCCATCCAGGCTCCCTCCCCCCCGGTTTGGTAAACATTTTTAATGAAAGTATAAAAATGATCAAAAATTACCCATGTCTTATATGCGTGGTACAAACTTTCCCAAAATGTATGCAAAAAGCTGTGTTACTTTAGTAGTCAAGCTGATAGCTTGCTAGTTTACAGCGGGACAAAAAGCTGCTAATCTGCTGCTGCAATAAAAGCTGCTGGGGATTTACACTGACTGCTGCATTATGCCTTGTGTGCAACCTTTCTCACATTGAACATGTTTGATGCAGAAGAAAAGGTTGCAGAAGGTAAAACTGAGTAAAAATATGTCACTCTTCGTGAGCTATTAGCTGGGCCACGAGCGGCAGGCCTAATAATGTATAACGTAATTAGGGAATCCCCTGCTGGCCAGTATCTGCATGTATGTTGTACATGTGATCTTGTAGGAAAAATGCTAAATTATTGTCATTTTTTCCTCAGCATAAAGCCTTATCATATAGTTACATGATGCAATGATAACAATCTGAGTGGTTCAAAGAAATTAAAGGTTTACTGGATGAAATAGCAGTAAATGAAATACTATTTGCAAATATTAGGTGGAATCAAAAAGGCTATACTGGATGAAATACTGTTTGTAAATGTTATGCGTAATCTTTTGCCAAAATCCCAAAAATACATGATGTAACATGTATGCCCAGAAAGTCAACATTGTAGGAATGATTTGATGCTCATTTTCCTTTCCAGCAAATTCAATTCTAACTTCAGTCAAGAAACCAGCATTCACATTTCCATTTGAGTCCAACCCATTGCTCTGCAATGAGCATCGACAAGAGATAAAATGTCCTAAACATTCAACCATTTTTTCTGGTTTTGGCATGTTTCTTCCATCATTGACACATTTTACCATAAACAGCAAAAAGCTACCATCAATGAATTTCGAGGAAAGCATCAGAAGTGATTGTTTTCAAGAAGGAACCCTTGACATTGAAGACAGAAATAACATCCGTTTGATGGGCAGCTTATTGAAAAAGCGTCGCAGGAAGATGAATCGGCAGAAATACAAGAAGAGAAGAAAAAGGGATAGATTCAAGAGGGAAGCTTTAAAGAACCTTCGAGAGAAAAAACGCCAAAGGAAAGAAAGAGCTGCTGAACGAAAACAAGCAATTCTTTCAAATATGGTTGTGAACAAATCCATTTCAAAAAGGCGAGCCAGGTACCTTTCTCATAAACTGCTCCCTGGTGTTATTAAAGGACAAGGACTTGGGTAATATCTTGTTCATATGAAAATTTAAATAAATGTAAATTTGAACAAAAGAAATGACTTTTATTTTGGTTTTACAATATTTGTGGTTAAAACTTGATTTCTGCATAGACAGATTTTCATGGGGTGGCACCATAAATTTTAGAGGGATGAGTTGAGGTCCTTTGGTTTTCTGCTCTCTAGACTCCTCACGGTCCTACCTCCAGAATATGTGCAAAGCAAAGCTTAATCTGGGCAGGCCTTTTTTCTTTAGAAAGTTGCAAAAGTTTCTTGCATGCAAAAGTAGATCATATATTATGTTCAAAGCTATAAAGTTGGATTGATAGATACTCAGATGGTGGAGTATTTATTATGCTGAAAATTTTGGGGGGGGGGGTCAGCATTCTTCTTTGGGGGAGGGGGTCTATAACTAATAATTAGGGGCTTGCACCCCCCCCCCCTGAACCCTTAGAAAATCTGTCTGGATTCCTGTGTTTATGACATGTATGTTTAATTAATTAGGTAAAACTCTTATTGATACAAAGAGTATTTATTTATCTTCAATATCTATGTTTTCAAACACATATAATTGTTTGTGTTGTCCAATTTATTCTGAATTACTTCCTCTTTCATAACTATAGCAAAATATAAAAGTTAAATATCAAAAAATTTAGTTACCGGTTCTCCAAGATGAAATATCAAGTAACAGAGCAAATTTATTTGACACAACTTTAAAAAACCACCAAAATTTGTACCTTTGATAAATTTTGTGCTCAAAATCATTACAAACTGTTTATCTAATACGATGGCTGTGGCCCAGTTGGTTGAGGTTCCGGAATGCCCTGGTATTCTTGTTGTTCAGCTATAGCAAATAAATTGGAATAAAATCTGAGAATTGTTATGTGAAATATCCATAAACATGGCCATGCGTATTTGATCTCACTCTCATGTCACTCTTAATTAAGTCTCAAAACTAATTTGCTGTACTTTCCACAACAGTTTAAATAATTCAGCTAAAAAAAAGAAACTGGATGGAAGTTATTGTACATTTGTACTTTTGTGCAAAGTTCCACTTGAATATTTATTTAAAACATCGAGTTCCTAGTTCATACCAGGTACAAGTGACTCTGAACATGCAGCAAAATGTTAAAAAGTTAAAGGGCATGTGCACATTATGATTTGCATCACTTTTCTTTTCTTTTGACACTGTTACCTTGGGAAACAGCATGCTTTGTTGTCTCTGGATTGCCAATGTCCCCCTCTGGTTTGACTTAAGTATAGCAAATCCGAGAACAATAATGACAAGATAAATAATACCATATACCTGGGGATGATGAGAAGGCATGAGTCACTCTGCTGTAATCAAATTCACCTCCATGCTCTTTATATCCAAGCACAATAAATATAATTGTAATTGGCTAAAATACAGAATGCATTTTATTTCATTAAGTAATATATAATAAACGAGAATTACTGGCGTATAAAACACCGAAAAGTGTGTTGAAAAACGAGACGCTAGTCAAGTTTTTTACACACACTTTGAGGTGTTTTGAATGCCGGTAACAAACAATTTCGAGTTTATTATATTGCTTCTCAAACGAACTTCTATTTAGTGAGAAATTCAACACGAAAGTTGAGTTGATTTATGGACGTTTATTACCGTGGTATCAAGACAATGATATGGTGATGATTTCTTTTGTGTTTTGATCATGAATTATTAATGAGTTTGAGGATGTACAGTTCTAGTACAGCTATGTCTCAACTACCTATTAAGTATACATTATACAGAGAGATAAACAGCCTGAAAATATTTATACCAAGAGCATTACAAGTAGTAATATGCATTTTCTCTCTGAATATCACTGCAAATGACTACATTCTAGTGATATTTTTTATCCTGAAACATCACGTTCTCCACGGTTGGCTTTCTTGCTTAAAAGTAATAACAATTTAATAAACAAAAAGCTACTTGCCTTTAAAAATAGGTTCAAAAATGCAAATCTGAAATTTGATACATTTTAAGGATAAATATGGTATACTACTTTCACAACATAATATGCATCCATTTTGATTGTACCTGTAGAACCATGAAATTAATGATTATGTTATATAATGCAAGGATACGCAACAGAAAATCTTAGGTCTGACGATAGTTTGTCTAAAACAAAAAACCAAAACAAATTATTAGCATGACATGTTTACTTATTTATTTGAAACTGTTGTGAGCAAGTCCGCAATGCTATAATTACAAGAATTACAATAATTGCAATATCTATCTATATCTATCTTCTCTTTTAATACATACTCAAATCTGAATCATAATAGATTCCCATCAGGACACAATCATTTAACAAAGCAAACAAGACAGATATAAGAAACTGTATAAAGGAAAGAAAAGATCATTTAGCTATTGAGAAAAATTTGAGTGAAGAAAAAATGAACCAATCAAGTAATTTATTATGTAATAATGTAAATATTTTTACTCTTATTAAGCTTTGCCACAAAGGCGGGGTCACGACAACAGCATGTGGACATGTGTTGATTTTAGTGAGAGAGGAAAACCAGAGTACCCGGACAAAATACCAAAGCAAATTTTCACCAGATTTGGTTTAACAGTAGCAAGAGGCATAACACACTAAATGTCTGTGCCACCCACGCTTTGAAAAAAATATGGAAACTTTGATCAACTTTTGTTTCAATGGTACTATAAACTAATTATTTATGACTAGTTTGGAAGTAAAAAAATTAGACAATTGTGGTGAAAGTATATGACAGTTCAAGTTGACAATACAATTAACAATGTTTAAATACCACTTGATTAGCATCATGACTTGATGGCTGAATTACAACCCAAATGCCAAATATTAACATCAATAAATGACAAAACGCATAACTATCACGAAGCCAAGGAACAGCAATCGCCCTACAAAATAAGGAAATATTAGTTACTTTAAGTTACTTTTGAGTTACTTGCCAAGAAAATTTCATCGTGATTTATTTCTACCTACCATGAAGTAAACATGAAATGGATTAAAATAAAAACCTAAAATACAAAACAAGGTATGCAGCCGTCATTTGACATCACGAGACTATCACTCAAATATATTCTCACATGGTACCCCAGCCAGTTTAGATAACTACAGTTTTGTTGGGTTTTTGCTACTATAATTGCAAGAGAACCATTACAAACACACAAATTGTACCTTCACTGGTATTGTAGGAACTTCCATGATATTAATTGCAAGTTATTCCAGTTAAAACTTGTAAAAAATGATAATATATACATATATTCAGTGTGACCAGATTTTTTTAGAGGCAATTACCACATCCGGCCACATAAAATTACTACATTGGGCAAAAAATTACCACGGTATTTCTTACCAGCGGATCAGTTACTTTGGCATTCTTTTGCATGCAATGTTCGCGCCAAACTTGTAAAACTGCGCCGATAAGGCTGACCGCTGACAGGTCGAATGCCTTCGGAATAGTGCGTAAGTACACTCGTAAGTACGACTTCCGATCCGCATGACCAATTGTTTAAATAATTTTTTGCCAAAAAAGGGAAAACTAGACAGCAAGTGATTTGAAGTTTTATGATTTTAACTATTTTTAGATTAATTACCACAATTTACTTAAAATCTTTAAAAAATTAAAATTACCGTAGTAATTACCACAAATTTTGGGTTACCACAATTATCATAAAAATGACGAAAATTACCACGGTAGTAATGAAATTACCACATCTGGTCACACTGCATATATTGCGGAAGCACTAAGCTAAATTATACCCCTATATATATATATAATTATACTAATTATATAATTATATATAATTATATATATATAATTATACCCTTATACTTCTTGCACCCCTAGATCTGCGGTTGGGTAGGTATGCTGTGGTATAAATATTGATAGTGGTTGATGACTATGGGTATTTCGTGGATATATGCGTGAATATCCTTGGCTATCAACAAAATCTATTTATTTAAAATGGACTGGAATTTTTCATGGCAAATTTGTTTTATTCCATATATTACAGTAACAGTGTAATTTACACTTCAGACATGCAGAAAAATTACTTTTCCTAGAGCATTGAGTTTTCGAAAAACTAATCAATGTTAATACAGGTACAAAACTGAGTGGCTTAACCATTTCTTTTCCATCGATTATTTACAAACACGAGATATTACATATCAGTCCACACATTAATTTCTATTAGTGAAGTCTTCATTCCTTCATATTTTGTTCTCTGTCTTGTTCTACAAGGTCAAAAACAAACACAAGATGATAAAAACGTACCGTCACTGAAAACATTTGGACCAAATATAAAATTACTACTGTTGATGTGAAAATGTGAAAACTGGCTACCTTCTGCCCCGCGATTCAAAAGGTTTTCTGGTTGGTCTAACATTTCATCATCCTCATCCACGACATTTTCTTCGTTGTCTGCAGAAAAATTAGTTTTCAATAATTATTTTTACTATATATCAGGGGGGGGGGAGAAGTAGTTTCACAATTCACGTGTCTTAAAAAGCAGCTTCACGTCATTCCAAAGGCCGTCTGTGACCGACACATTAGGGACTTTAAGATACTGACAACGGACTACGAGCACGCTCAAACACTACGGAACACTATGGACGACTAAATGCAAATAATTCCCTTCCAAAAGTTTGTTTACAACACAACATTATGGTGACAACATTATGGTGTTTTTATTATGCTTCCGTTTATGCATTTATACTTTTATGTTGACAAAATTGATGCTTGAGGAATTTACATGTCCCCGTGAACACACTTTTAACCGTCATAGCCTGCAGGACTACGACTGAAAATCCAGTATTTTGTGTCCTCAAAGCGAATCAAGAACGGTAGCGTGCAAACCAGCTCCACAATTTTCAACTTAATCGATAATTTTTAGCTTTAAACAACCTTTTTAAGACTTAACTAACGACACTTCGACAAAAGAAATCAGTATGAAAGCATTCGAATAAAGTTTACGATAGTAAGTAACACTTTTTGTCTTCAGATATTGAATTTTATATTTTACATGTTCTGGTAGTCTGTTGTCAGTATCTTAAAGTCCCTATTGTTTTGACCCAATGGGGTTGTCCCATAGGGTCATTTCTATCCCTTCTGTAAACGGGTAGTTTTGATTCTTCGCAAAGGTCGTTTTAACACCGAATGTGTAGTTTTTACCCTATTAAGCGGTCAAAATGATTACTCGAGGAGTCTTGAATGGGACACTAACTCCTTAAAGGGCCAAACTAAGCCCTTTCATGCAGGGGGTTAAACGATCCTCTCAAAGGGGTCAAATCTACCCATTTGAAGAGTAACCATCAGAGAATTGTTTCGGAAGAGTTGTTTTGCAAGGGTAGTTCTGAGGTAAAAAATAAGTTAGACGATATTTGAAGAAAGACCTGGTTAGAAATTTGTTGACCTCGTTCATCCTTGGAATCTTTTTCAATAATGATTAATGGCCATGTAGAAACAAACAGGATTTTACAAACATGGCAAACAGGACTTTACTTTCTATTCGGCCAAAAAGGTCTTCCCTTTTCTCATTTCACTGTCACCATTACCTTGTATAGCCATCTCTTCATCATCCGATTTTTCATCATTATTCGTCTCTCCGTCCTCATCGCTTCTCTTTCTTTCCACTGCTCGTTCTCCAAGTTGATCTTGCACTTCCCTTGATTCCAATTTTGGTTGTTCATCAAGGTTCAAGTTATGTTCGGCTGTTTTGAAGAGAATGCAGGAATTTTGAAAGAATACACGAAAAAAAACCTTGTTAAAAAACAGTAAAGCCTGTGGGTTTCCATTTGGTCGTAACTGTCGCAGCAAAGTCATCTGCGACGATGTGATGTAGTCTAGTTCTGTCTTCTCTTTGTCAGTTGTATTTTAATCTAAAATGACACTTTGTCCAACGTTTTCTTGATTGTATTGCAAAGACCACTTGAAATCACAATATAACTTCTTTGGAAGAATATTTGTAACTCTGTTCTTTGTCGAGATACTCAACATTATTGCATATGCAAATAAAAATAATTGAAACTGCACAAGTGTATATACGTAAGCCGGCTATGATTAATCGCCAGGACTTTTTTCAAAAGTCATTATATGCAGTGTGATGTCGTACGTTGTGTTTTTGCATATCCAATAAAGTTTAGTATCTAGACAAAGAGCAGAGATGCAAAAACCTACGAAAGAAGTTATATTGTCATTTTAAATCATCTTACTTTGCAATGCAATCAACAAAACATGAAAAGATTGCAATGCAATCAGGATAAAGACATTTTAAGTGCAGATTTTTGTTGATAATAGGGTACCACGACATTAACGACGAAATGAAAGCGAAGCTGAATAGAAACAATGAAAAAAGAAACATAATACTACTTGCAGTCAACCGTTAACCGTGACCGACCAAACGCTTCGTCTTACGTCTATTTCCGTTGACGTTTGGGCGAGTAATAAACGTCATGTTTTATAATAATGAATTGTTGACGTTTGCTCGCCCAAATACACAGCAAAAAATGAAAAACCTGTTCTGGCCTAATGAAAACAGGCTTGAACAATGCTTTGCTGCCCACATTGTTCAATGTTGTCAACTATATTGTTCCGCATTGTTGAGCATGAACTAGCCTGCGATGAGGTGTAACAATGTTGAACAATATTGTTGACAACCTTGAACAATGTGGGCAGCTAAACATTGTTCAATGCTGTTTTTATCAGGCCAGAACAGGTTGTTCATTTTTTGCTGTGCAGTTGAAGTTTACACTAGGATATTGCGATTTACGAGAATAATTCGATTTAGTAAGACAGGTGTATGATAAAAACTCATCACAATGACGAAGAATTATTGAAAATGTCGTTTCAATTCGTTTAAAATGACATAAAGAGATAAAATAAGCAAGAAAACGTGTAATTGCAAAACATGACGTTTATTACGCGCCCAAACGTCATGTAAATAAACATAAAACAAAACGTTTGATTGCATGGTCACGGTTAACGGTAGATTGCAAATGGTAGTAAAAGTTGAGCGCAACACTTTGAGTACATGAAATATTCCACTACCTTTACCATCGTTGTTAAAAACTTCAATATTATCAATATTTTTATCTTTTAGATCGTCAGAGTCCTTGTGTCTTCCACCCAGTGCGTCGGCAATGTTGTCGTTCACATCAAACTCATTTTTGCTCACTTTTTCTTCATGTTTCACCTCTCCCACTCTACCCAAGTTCTGAAATGATGAACAATATCAACACGATGTTGTATGCAAATAAATAAAAGTGCAGTGCTAATGGAGTAAAAAAATGATCGTAACACTGATGTTTGTGGTGTCTACAGTGCGAACCATGCTGTTCATTAAAACTTACGAACATTATGACAATGCTATGAGAAGATCTTTGCGATTTTGCTATTTGATGATAGTCACATGACTGAAAAATTACGGAGTTGTTCCATAATTGAGGTGGACCACGCTATTAGTTTTAAAAATATGATAACACGATACGACGTCGTTAAAACTTAATTGGAACTGGAAACGACATTTTTTATACAAAAATAGCAAAGCTAAAAAGAGGAGAATGTTGTAATTAGAAAATAAACGAACTTGGTGCAATACTTGCAGGATTTTTCAAAGAATTCGTGGAACAGCGGAAAAGTGGGATTCTAGACTTCTAAAATCGATAAGAATGGGAGGTATTAGGCGTTTGAGGCGAAAATTATCATGATCAACGTGCCCCAACATTTTGAGAAAGTCTGATTTGCCATCTTCGAAAGTAGCAATGATGGATCTCTGGTAAGCAATAATAATTCTAAAAGTACCTCCACTGGTGTCGTGGAATAAACGTTTGGAACTGGATTGAGGCAAAACATGCTTGAAAGCACAACGGAAGTATGTCCTTTTGACAGGCAGTCGAAATCAGCATGATAATGCTTGGAAGTTGCGTGCATGGGTTAGATTATTGATATTCCGTTGTGCTTTCATGCACTTTCGCCCCAATCTAGTTTCAAACGTTTCTACCATGAGAGTAGAGAAGGTATATTTTTAGAATCATTATTGCTTACCAGGAATCCATCATTGCTAGTTTTGATATATGAGCAAACTTTCTCAAAATGTTGAAGCACGTTGATCATAGTAATGTACGACAGTTCTCCTTCAAACGCCTAATATCTCCCATTCTTATCGATTTCACAAGTCCAGGATCCCTCTTTTCCGCCGTTGCACGGTCAAATGTCGTTTCCACTTCCAATAAAATTTAAACGACGTCCTGTCGTGTTTATTATATTTTTTAAACTTATAGAGTGGTCCACCTTGAATATAGAACAACCCCATAATTTTTCAGTTATGTGCAGTGGCGTAGGAACAGGGGGGGCTGGGGGGGGCTCGAGCCCCCCCCCCCAAAAAAAATTTTTTAAGGAGGGGCTGAGCCCCCCAAAAAAAATCCGTCCGGCATGATTTTAATCACGTGAATGTTGTGTTAGATAGTGTGTTAGAATGGTTAGAATGTTAGATTGGTTCCCAGATTGGTTCTTAGAGCAATTTAGAGCCTAAAAAATTATTTCCATTTTTCCCTGGAAGAATACACCAAGATTAACCAGATAGTTTCACAATTTCCCTGCTCTCGTGCCAATATCTAATTACATTGTTATAGGACCCATAAAATCAGTATTTGACTTCAATAAGCATTTAGTATAGATATCAGAAATTCACATTCACTAATCAATATCCAAACTTCAACTGATGCATTTTTTCTTGAAATCGTTGTAAAAATTTTTGTAAAAAATGTGCCAAATTTAGCTCATTTTTGCAATCAAAATAAACTCCAAATTAAGTGCCCAAATCGCCGGAAATGGCATTTCCGGGGTTCTAGTTTTCAAATTTTCCCCCGGACCCCTCTACAGAGCTCGCGCATTCGTATGTTCAGCCCCCCAACTTTTAATTCGTCCCTACGCCTCTGGTTATGTGACTAGCATCAAATAGCAACACCGCAAAGATCTTCTTACAACTTTGTCTTAATGTTCGTAAGTTTTATTGAATAGCACTGCTCAATTTGATTACGTACTGCATAAATATCTTAACATAACAGACAAGTCACAACAACAAACAAACCTGTAAAGACTGCTTCAGAGCTACGTTCCTATCATGCAGAGCATCATGACTATCATGACTATTCTTAAGTACTTTCTCCGCCTTATACACTGGATTCAGTTCTTTAACCGCTCTCCTAGAACACGAAAAAGTCATAATCATGATTTCTAAAACGACATAAATCAGAACAGAGTTTGACGTGGAGAAGTTAGCAACTAACTTTCCGACGAATGGCTTTCACTCAAAACGTGGAAAGGTCTTAATTGTTTTTGTGTGCTTTTGATTGCCAGAGTTGCAAAAAGCGTTCAACCTTCCTCCAGGCAAAATACACATGAAGGTATAGATCTTTATCTATTATTTTTTTTGTTATGTTAGTGTTTAGGATACATTATGTAGTGTGTTGACATGAAACCTTCCTCACTGACTGCCCATTTTGCAAACCTTCCTCACGGGTAATACCCGCATACCCGTGGCTTTTTTGCAACTCTGTTGATTGCACTGCCGACACATGAAACGATATTTGATTTACTGCGTTCCTGGCTCTTGAGTGAGCGGATTTACCCAACAGGTTATTGCCCGATTGATAGGGGATCCGAGCGGTGCTGTTGAACTACAGGGGGTTGCCAAAAAAAAAGAGCCCCCTTCAAAAATGGCTTGCTTGGTTTATAAGGACTATGAATGAGGAGAATGTTAACAAAAGTTGTGTTTTTGTACTTACATAGGTACCTGTGTGTAAATTACAAACAATAATTGCAATTCTTACTCAAATGTGTGAAAAATAGGTGCATTTGGTTAGTTTTTAAAATAAATTCAAAATGGCGGTTTTAAATTGGAAACTTGCTAATGCAGTTGAATTATTTCTTCGGCACGTGTCTTCTCTGCATAAATTGTAATTCATAAACGACAAGGTGGGATGTGTCGATAAATGTATGCAAATTATTACTTTCATGCGGAAATTTTTTTGTAGCTTTTTTCTCGACCATGAGGTAGATTTTTACTTCAAAAACCCTAATCCAGAAATCAAAAACCAAATGTTGATGATTGCTTGTTTCAAGACCCAGATTTTTTGTTAAAACAGTATTTGGATTACTCTATGTCTACATCAGGTATTGATACATCACACGATAGGTCAACAAACTGACTAAAACGTAAAGTAAGTGTGGCCTTGGAGTTGACTCGTAGAACTAATAGAAGCACCTGCCTAAATGAATCGCATTCTAGTTGCGCATTCTTTTAAAGACACCATTGTGCACATGAAATAATTACATTACCAATTACGCTACAATGTGCTTTCACATTTCGACCCACATTACTGAGTAATTTTTAAATATTTAAACATATTTTTTTTGGCAAAGACTTTAATCATATTGCTGAATTTTAGGTTCAAAATGGCCATTAAATGAATCTGTTAATAAATATTTAAGTAAGAATTGCAATTAATGCTTGTTCTTACACACAGGTACCTATGAAGTACAAAAACACAACTTTTGTTAACATTCTCCTTATTTATAGTCATTATAAACCAGGTAAGCCATTTTTGAAGGGGGCTCCTTTTTTTTGGCAACCCCCTGTAATTTTGTTAGAGAGAGGGCGGGTTGGGGCGGGCTCTCTTTAGAGTACAAAATCGTGAAAGCAATAACACATATGTGCACAGCGGCGATGGTATACGTGCGCTAACAGATGAACAGTTACAAAGTCAGTATATTCGGTTTTGCAAAATATAGAACACGATTGACAGATTTACATAATGGACCAAATACAAAGAGACAATCAATTGAAAAAGTAAGGCTTTTCCCATCTATGAAGGACGTCGAATATTTGAACAGATAGTGCCCTGAACTATATCATTAAGAATCAATAATTTATTTTAAGTAGAAGCGGAAGGCTGAGCCCCTCCTCAGAGTGAAGAAGGGGGCTCCCCCCACCCCACCCCACCCCACCCCACCCCACGCCAACATCTTCTACAGCAATGGATCCGAGGTACCCATACGGTACCGAACGTCCTTGTCCGAAAAGAGACAAAAGATTCTCTAATACCTTCTTCTAAGTTTTGAACGTTTTCCTTCGTGCTCGGCAACCTTTGGTGCCTTTTGGGAGTCCTTCACCTCTGAAACTTAACACGAATAATAAAACTTAAGGTGAAATAGAAATCTAAATATTTTGTGTCATGTGCACTGGGAAAAAATACTTGCATCGTTTTTTCCAAACCTTTATTTGTTTCCTCTTGTCCACCTTTTTCAACTTTGTTCGACAACTTTTGCTGTAACTTCCTTATGAGACCCTGAAAACGAAACAACGTTGCATCGAAAACTAGTTAATCTTCAGCATAATAAAAACAATTTTACGGTCTTTTTTAAAAACATTTGATATGCACCTGGTATTGTGTTATAGTTTCTTGCTGATCTTGAACTTTGATTTGCAATGAATGTTCTTGCTTTTGGTAATGTTCCACTTGTTCTAATACATAATATAGAAAATCATCACGAAATAAGACACAAGTAAACCCTGCTCAGGGGCCGTTTGGTGCCCGAGGTCATCGGAACATCGGCTTGTGTCAAACATAAGAAGTTTTTTCTTTGTTTTGTTGAAGTTTTATATGCTTAGGTGTTTTTCTTGGCATCCTTTTTCATTTGTTCTTGTTTGATGCCCGCAATGCAATCGCTTTCATCACGCTTTCTGATCTATCGAGCGCGTACAATAAGCGAGCGAGTTAGGGCAATTCTGCCTTAAAGTCTGTTACACGAAAACAGTTACCACATACTTTGCAAAGCTGAGATAATTTTTTCATCTTTTTGCTTGAGTTCTTCAAAATTACTTCGATGTTCCGTATCTAACTTGGTGTGATCCTCTTTGAGGCGGTCAAAATTTTTCTTCATATGATCATATTCCATTTGAAGTTCATCTGCCTTTGCCTGGTTTGAACAGAATTGAAATGATGCATCTCACCAGACTATAAGTATAAATCTCACCAGACTATACCATTTTCAGGTAAAAGTACAATGTATACAGGAAAATGCCGTTCAAAACTCTAAAAACTAGTTTTTAAAGAACTTTCGCATTCTTATAATAAATATGAGAGCCAAACATATAACTTTTAAGAAAGCCATTAGACGGTAAGATTTAAAATAATAAATTTTATTAGTAACGTTTCGTCTTTAACTTAAGACATCTTCAGACTAAATAGTATAGAATTACATGAGATTATATATACTATTTAGTCTGAAGATGTCTTAAGTTAAAGTTATTATTTTAAATCTTACTGTCTATAATAGCTTTATTAAAAGTTATATGTTGGGCTCTCATGTTTATTATAAGAATTTGGTTTTCGCCTGGCAAATCTCTAACTACAACTTTCGCATTTAACGTTTTTATAGACAAAAAAATAACAAAAAGAGGAGTAAAAGAGTCTAAGACTGACATTGCAAAAAACTAATTCGTGAAATAATGAAGAACTGTACACAAATGGAAGGCTACAATATACAGACAACTCCTGTCTTGCGGACCCTTAGCGATTACTGACACTATTATACATTGTGAGCAGAGCCTTAACTTTCCTTTGTTTCTAGCGCCGGCCTGTAGCGCCGGGGTAGCGAGAAAATAAGGCTCTGCAATATTCGCATTCCGCTCTCATTGCGCATGCTCTAATGCTCTGCATTTGGTTGCTTCACTTAAAATTCCACTTCCTTTCCCTCTCCTCCGCAGAGGTTTTGAGAATTCCTTTGAATTTTTGAGAATTTCTCAAAATATCTGCAGAGAAGAGAGTCTTTCGGTGCAAATTATTTTGTGCGATTGTTTGTGCGAAGTCAAAATGAATGATTCAAAAGTACTTTCAATGTGTGTACTTGCGAACGTCCTTTGGACCAATTACAAGAGTTTAATTAGGGAAATCCTCAATAAATCTGAATATATGTTCTATGCTTCAAAACGTAGAACTTTCGTTTAGAGATATTCACTTTGCCGTGGCATTATAAAATAAAACCATCATTAGTTTCGACAAGAAAACAAAAGGAAACAAAGAGCCATAAATAATAAAAAACAAAGAGCATTGTTAAAGATTTGGTTGGCCTAATACACCTAAATAGTCAAGGGCTAACCGTCAAATAGTAATCGCGCGCTTGAAATACCGGTTTAACCAGATTAAACTGGTTTACTTCGCCCAAAATCTTGGAGGAAGCGGAAATGCGGAATACCAATACTGCAGAGCCTTAAATTTACAACAGCAGAGTATTTTCACATATTTGATTTCAAATTCGCCATTATTTTCTTGCTCTGCTCACAGACACAGGGTAGCACCATTATCAAGGACACTTTGAAATGAAGCAATGAAACCTCGCTATTACAGCATTGCAGACACTTTATGCAGTTCCAACAAAGATTTTCAATGTTCTGCTCTCATTCCAACGAACACCTTGGAAGTATAGCATCTCAAAATGTAACATGATAGTAAATCATTTTTTTCCTTATACAGATATAACTTAATTTTCTTCACATTTATTTGCAGAAGTACTTATCAGTTATAACACAAATCTCAGCTACACGTAACAATAAACTAGACATTTTAAGACAAACACTACTATACTTTTTTACTGAAATTTTAGACCAAGAAAACGGAAAATTTTGTTCACACCCTGCGGTCCCCACTACTGCACTCTCACAATTAGAAACACTAAATTTCTGGCATCCGCTATAAGAGTTGACTTTAATGTGTGTTGACACTTGATAACAGGTTTATGGTATTATTACACCCAGCCAAGAATTTATTCAGAGAACATATTCAGTTCAAAAGGTCAGTTTTTCATTACCTTTAGCATTCTATATTCAGAATCTAAAGCATCAAAATTTGCCTAGAAATGAGATTATCTATTAAACTTGATGGCATGTTCAGGGGCATACTAAGGGGGTGGGAGAAGGATGGGAGGAGGGGGTGTCACCCCCCCCCCTTTCCAAACCTCAACAGTACAAACAGTGTTTATTGTAGACTATTGAATACACAACACAACAAAGGTTAGCTCCGTATTTATACCTTTGCCTTATTTGCCTCGTTCTGTAAACTGTTTCGTTCATCATCCCATCCTAAATGTATATAACAAAACTGTTTCAGGAAAGGGCTAAATATAGAACTAAAAATAGAACTAAACTAAAAATGTATGTAATAAGATTGAATGTTGTGGTAAATTTGTCAGACAAACACCTTTCATTTTTTCTGCAAATTGCTGTGTCTTAGTCCTGATGGATACTTCCAAGGCATCTCTGCTTTCAGTAACAACTAAAAAAATCACAAAGATATCAAATTCTAACTTTTCAAGTGAAGTAGCAAACATGGTGAGCCCATTTGATTTACAGTGGAGACCAGTTGATTACGATTTTGATCTAGAGCAAGGATTATCCAGGTTTAAGGTGAGGATCAGGGTTGGTATGCTTATATGCAGTCACATTCTAGACATTGTTAAAGGAGTTGCATACATTTAGGCACAGTAGTCAGGATGACTTCAAAAGACAACATTGCCAGTCAGTTAATTTCTACGGGACATATAATGACAAGCTAAATTAATCTTTATTGCTGTCTGTCTTGGTAAAGGCAATGTTGTATGTATGTATGTTTGGGAACGTTATACATATATTACATATAATTCATAGTGCCCCTTAATATCAACCACTTCCAATGAATATGCAGGTATATATAATGGTATTTGGGTCACCTCGAAATGGTTTTGAGGCAGCCTTACTATCAGATTTCAAAAAGAATTATTTATAGAGAGTTAGAGACACACACTAAATTTGCACTAAACAGTTTTTAATCCTGAATCATATTTTAGTTTTTACTTCTAGCAATTGCGTCAGTCTGTAGGGTTTATTTGTATGATCGGCAAAAGCCTATCATCTAGTATGTAAGCAAATACAGTAGTTTGGTTACTTAGTAACTTTGTAATCTCAAAAGTAGCTTTTCCTAAAAAGTAATGACCCTTAAAAAAATGGTGGGTTTTGAAGTTGTAATTAAGGCACTAAACAAACACTGACAACAATTTAACATATTATCACTGCTATATACTATAGTACAGCTATTAATACAAAATTATTAAAACCCTGTGAATTGTCAACATTTTTATTCTGTGCATTTTGACATGAAATACAAGTCATCTTCAGTAGAATAGAAAGCCCTCACAATTATCTGCAGCAAAAGGCAATTGCCGCCGAAGACGAAACTATCTCTGTCAGCAATTTTTTGACTCCGACAAATTTTTGTTGTCAATGCAAATTGCAATTCTATTTTAAAGCAATGTACATGTACCCACTGTGTTCATATTTGAGAATGAGAAAATTCATAAATATTTTGATGGTTTTTTCCTTATTGTGCCTATTTAGCAAGAAAAAAATTGCCGCTGATAATGCAGCCAAACTTGAAATTATCGGTGGCAATTTTTTGCATCCATGAATTTAAGCAAATTGTGAGGGCTGAATAGCTGGTATAAATTGAACTGTTTATGAGCATATAAATCTTTTGATTGATTGATTTGGACTTTGGAGAACATCAAACAAGCAGTCATTCAAAAGAGGAAATAATCAACTCCAGTTGTATCGTAACATTGTTTCAGCACAGTTCAACAAGTACAAGTATTATATGGTATAAATATATCATAAAATGGTTATTTATAGTACATTGCTACTTATAAAGGAGTTCTTTACTCTGTGTCATTTCCTGACAATGCATGCCCTTATGACAAACATAGTAACAAATAAAGATGCTCCATTAATTAATAAAACTTGTGAACATCGATTGACAGTTCAAATACAGGTATATTACTTACTATCCAATTCACGACTGAATTTATTTCTTTCCTCCAATAATTCATGATGTCTTATGTTTGCAGCCTTTAGCTTCCTTTCATTATTCTTGTAATAGCTATACGAATACTTGAATGTTATTACAACAAATATAAGCAAGCACAAGCCCTGCCAGAGAGCTTTATGTCGTCGAAAAACCATGTTCGATTCTATATAGCTAAAATGGCACTATTTTCATGGAAAAAACTTGCATGATCTTGACGGAAATAGGTTCCAAATTGGGCCAGCAGCCGGGAAGCATAACGGTTGAGAAATAATGTACTTGGTGACGTGGAAATTAGCTAATTGTAACACCGATTGGAAACGATTTATTCAATGCAAAAATGTCAATAAATTTCCATATTGTTGACTTTATCCAATGAGCCCGTGGAAAAGTTCTGATACTTCATGTATATTTTTTCACGCTTTCTATTATATGGATTTAATTATAAGTCAAGTGGTAAAATTACGTTAAAAACCCTCAAAACTTTCTATATACGTCAAAACTATTAACTTATTAAGCAGGAGAAATTTAAGTGTAATTTTTTTGCAAAACAATTTTGAAACAAAAAAATATCTCTCTACAAACTCTCCCCAATCTTTCATGCTTGCTCGCCATTGCAACCATGGACCTTGAGTCAAAAATTTCGTCTTTAAAAAACTATGCAAAATTAAGCACACAAGATGACAGAGAGACGGCACATAAACATGACTATCAGGAAACATCGAATGGTAGCACCGAAGGCGGTGGATGGTGGGGATCTATGTCCAACAAAGCACAAGAGCCTGATCCCTGGCTGCCTGGATTGGTATTTTTAATACTTCATTTCAAATAAAATTAAATTGATGAAAAAATTTTTTTCTACTACCCAGTTTATTGAACCCAGTTCTCATGTGAAAAGAGTATAGTCAACACTCTGCCGAAAGTCGTGGTTTTTCTCTGGGTACTTGCCACAGGGAAAGTTGACAGGGTGGGTAGGTAATACAGGCCACAGTAGTTGGCTCACGCTGTTGTGGTGACCCTGCCCTTGTGGCTAAGCTAAATAAAATAAAATGTAGGATGATCACTGGGGTGCATATAGATTATAAGTTATGACATACATAAAAAATATTAATTCTTTACTATATATACATTATTTTTAGACTAAAACTCAAAGGATAGTTGGCTTTTTTATGAGCTTATTGTTAGGACTCTTCTGTTTTGGAATGGTAATGTTTAATATGTAATTGTGTAATACTAGTATTGTCTTGTTATTTTAACAAAGTTAACTCACGCAACATTATTTCATTACAGGCAGCAATGATACTACCTTTTATATTACTAAAGTCACGAAAGTTTGTTGCTCTGTATACAATGGGCAGTGTGTTCACTTTAGGAAGGTAATATTACCCAACATTACATGAAGCATCAAAATCATACATTTGGGTATTGATAACCACTAGTGAGAAAATCATTTGATCCATGACATCTGGTTGCAAATTTGAAGAGTTTCGAGATTCGCTCTATGTAAAAGAATCCAAGAGGATACTGGATTTATATGTCTAGTAAATTCTGGAATCTTAGTAGTAGATTCTGAATTCATACTAGTGGATTCTTGATTCATACTAGTGGATTCCAGAATCTTTATAGTGGATTCTGGATTCATACTAGTGGATTACAGATATATAGATTGCTTGTAGTGGATCAGATTGAGTTGCATTAGTGTTATTAAATGGAGCACACCACCCTGCCCCTACCCACACACCCCTAAATCACAGACTAGAAATATAAACCAGAAGGTTCACGCTTGTCAAAACCTGTCACCTTGTACTGCAGTTCCCTACTTGTTCCCATCATTGAAACTGTGGTTATGCTATTTCTCAAAAAAAATTCCTTTGAAATAGATTCTAAATTCTCTCAAATCCTAATCGTAGTTCTAACCATAGCACCAGGAAACGACTACCTGCACAAATTCTTCAAATTAAAAATTGTGAAAATGATGTAACGTCAGTGTGATGGTGTAACAATACATTTGTTTAGGCCACTGGAACAAGCATGCCAAACTGCATAACATGTGACTAGTTATTTGTATGGAGTGAAGCTTCTGGTTAATTTTCTATTCTGTGCCGAAATACACTCCATACCGAGTGTGCAGTCACTCATCTCCCTTATAACAATTCTAAACTTGACAACTTTTTGCACTGGGTAACTGCATGTTAGCAAAGCTCCTGAAAACATTTTACATAATTTTGACTGCCAGAATTATTCTTGTTTAGTTTCTCACTGCTCTGGGGGCCATATCATCATTTCAAACATCTTATCAGCGTGGAAAGATTACCTTTTACTCTCACATATTTTGGTTCTATGTCAGCAACATTGTATGTTGCTATATTTGTGAGTATTCCACGCAAATTTTTTCTGTTCATATGTGTGGCACATGGGCAAATTCTGTCTCAGATACATATACATACCAATTCAAGTTTTAAATAGTATTAAACAATTAGAGCACAATGAATTAGGCCTAAATTTGGCTACCTCTAATCACATTGCACTCAAGTCAGAGTGTTTGAAGTTTGTTTCCTCGCCCATGCTGCATTGCGCCTTTTCCTTATGCAGGTTCTGGCCTGTCAATTGCATTTTTTGGCCAATAAAATGCTGAAATTGCTATCCACCATTATTCTGGCCAGTAAATTGCATAAAAATAGTGGGACATTGTCACTGTCCATTCCCTACATATATATACTATTGTATATATATTCTTTTCTGTTATAGATGAAAAGTACTTTTCTAACATTATTTTGTGCCATTGTACAAGTTATAACACTAATTTGGTAAGTGTGCTTTGGGGGTCAGTTGTAGAAAGGTGAAAAGCCCTATTCACTTGATGGTGGTTTTTTCAAACTTTCATAACATGTTCAATATCTGGTCAAACCCATATTAAAGTTCAGCATTTTCAATTTAAAGTCACTTTTTATCTCTTGCCAGTTCAATATTGCAGGTTTTATGCTTTTCTGCAGCAGTTAAAAAACACTTTCTGGTGGATAGCCCCATCCACCCTTCGTACAACGGGTCCCAGATATTTCTAGTGCAATATAATATAGTGCATTTTTTACCTTCATGTCACAGCTTAGTAATTCCCTCGTTAACTTCTGAACACATTCTTGCACATTGAGATATAATTTTAACATACACTAATGTCATGCTAAAAACAAATGGGACCATTCAGTTAAATTTGCAGCCAACATTGATTAGTATAGACATAATTGCCGAGAAGATATGCTTAACGTACATTTGTATACGAAAGGTGAACAGTGCTTATTAATATCCAACGGATAGTGGTTTTGCAAACTTTCTAAAACTATCTGTTAAATATGTTCAGTAACCTATGTTAAAGAACATTAAAGTATTGTCGAGCTCAGGGTTGGGTTAAAGTGACTTTTAGTCTCTTGTGAATTCATTATCCCTGATGCAAAAAAAACACCATCCCATGGATAACGCTGTCCGTCTTTCGTACAACTGGTGCCAGATGATTGACCTAAAATAGCACCTTCCTCTGCAGCATCCCAGACTCCAAACATGAAGTGATATATACATAATTATACAATTCCTTTGAATATTTTAGGTACATGGTTAGCTATATTCCAGGTGGAACAGCAGGAATGAAAATGATGTCAAGATTCTTCTCATCAGCTGCAATGAAAACTGTCTCTAAAACACTGCCTGTATAGCAGGCATACTACACATCACATTATTATACATTGACAAATATTGTATAGTATTTATATATCATCATTAAAGTTCTCTCTATGAAGGGACACAATAGAATGCAAGAATAAATGCAACAATAAACATATGTTACAAATTACTGCGGAGTATTTCAGTATTAAACTTTTTACATATATGTTGGCTTGTACAAAAAGTTCATACACCAAAGAAGAATTATGAAACAGAAGCGTTTTTGAAATCCCTAATCACACGTGACCACGTGATTAGCAGTCTTTTTACATGTCCCCACTGGAAATATATCCTGGTTACTTTCCTATAGAGTTCCATGCATGGAGGCTATTCCACCGCCAGAAATCACTGACATTTACTCTGTCCACAGTTTGCATATCACTTTAAACATGGGAACAACAAACTTTATTCTGCGATGATTCAAATCTCAAAATGTGAAAACTGTGTTGCTTGTTTGCAATTTGCCAAAGTCACCAGAGGTAGATGAGAGCCTAACAAAGTACTTTAAGTGAGATAGACTTGGTCTAACTTTCTACCTATTTTCATTTTTTTATGTTTGTAATGTACTATGTTTGTACGAGCACTTGAGTTGTGCCAGTCTTAGTCATATGTGTCACCTGCCCTTTGCTGCATAAATTTCAAATTACTGTAGTGTATAATGCGTATATAATCTTTATCATGGAAAAAACAGCACCCACCCTGCATCCCATCTGCCCCCCCCCCCTTTGCGTACCCAGTAACTCGATCCCTGCACCAAATGCCCAAATATTTTGTTTCGCTCAAGACGATTTCAGCAAGTTGCAAACAACCATCCTTGCTCACACAATTTGCCACTTACAACACCCCGTAATAAATGTATGACCAACACTCCCCATGTTTTCACCCCGTTAATTTCTGACAGCCCTTAATACTCACAGGTGTGGCCACATTCAACATTGTATGCAAATTAGTAAAGAATTAGAATGTTGATATTTCTGGCCATTGAGACTCCTAATCTAAAAAAATTGGCAAACTTCATACAATATGTTGTCAAGATAACCTTCACATTTGTTTTCCATAAGGTTTTGTGTGGCAGTTATTTCAAGGGTGCTCAATATCGCGCTGATCTCTCGTTTATCCTCATCACTGAATCAAAATGGTTCCTTCTAAACTCCCCTCGTCAAAAGTACGCAATCAAAACTTGAGCGTAAATCCAGGTACAGCGGTTTTGCCTTGAGATTTTCCCGCTGGAATATGAAACGCACCATCACCATCCCCTGACTGAGAAGAAAAACAAAACAATAGGAAAGAAATACATAAAACATATAATGTTCGTTTCTTAAGTACTAGCACAGCACACAGAGTTCAGATTGTACAAACGTAAACGAGTTTATTTTTGGAGTTATATACATTCTCTAACTTGTAGGTTAGTGTTCCTGTTCAGTAAGATTTAACCTTTACATCATTTTTTAGTCTTGGTAATTTCTGTCATCGTCCTGTTAGTCTAGCATTCAAATTAATTTATGGGATCTGCCCTGTCAAGACTTCGCGATCGAGTCTGTTTGCTTATCCCTTATCTTACTCGCGTTATTGTTGTTATTGTCGTTTGTTTAGCTGATTGTTCAATGTTATAAACTTTTTGCCAGTGTGATTAAAGTTACTACTAGTTTACTGGTAAAATCTCACAACTTGTAACAAGTTCTTCAACAAAATGTGTTCTCAAAGCTTGTCTCAGTTGTCAACGAGTCGAGAAAGCTGCGAACAACTTGTAAAAAACTTGTCGATAACATCAGACTTGTTACAAGGTTGTCCCAAAACCTGTGTTGAAACAAAATTCTAACAAAGTTGACAACAAAAGGCTGTTCCAACATTGTTGTGTCATACGACTATATCACCCTTGTTGGAGCAACCTTGTAACAAGTCCGATAGTGCCATTAAGTTTGTTCCATGTTGTTAAAAGCTTGTTTCAAACTTCTTTAACAACTTGGAACAAACAATGCAAACACAGTTTGTCAACTGCTTGGGCACTAGCCTGCTTTCGGCAAGAATGGGTTGCAAAATTACAGCAGGCAACTTGTGAACAGCTTGTTACAACTTCTTTCCAGGCTTCTCAAAACCTGTGTGTATTTTCTCGCCATTTGTAAGTGCCAACAGTGCTACCATTTTCTCTCTGGTACTACTATTACTACTACAGTGTGTCCCACAGCAAATATCCCACGAAAAAATCTGCTTCAGGTAGCGAAAGAATCATAGCTGCAAATGATTTCGATACAAAAGGCTGAAGTTCTAAGTCAGGCAGCACAGAGGTAGCACAGAGAAAGCCATAGGAAGGTCAAAAAGATGATCTCCTGCACACAGAGCAATACAACTAGAATGAATCCCAAGAACTCTGAAGCAAGTTTCTCATCAACAATGACTCATTCGGCGATATCTGTCAAGTTTCAAATGATTTCATGATAATTTTCTCACTTTTCAGGCAGAACCAAGAGATTGGAAAAAGTCACAACCAGGTGCTGCTAAGATTTCCCAAATATCACTTGGACGCCAAAAGTTAGTTTATTCATCAAACATCATTCTTTGAGTGATAGGAAATCAAGAAACAATACAGGAACACAAAAGTGCAACACAACTAGAATGCATCTACAGCACTCGGAAGTTAGTTTTTTCATCCAAAATTACTCATTCGGTAATTTATACTGACTTTCAGACGATTTTATGGCAATTTGCATATTTCCACAATTTCAGAAACAAAAAAAAAGGTAGAAAATATGGATGACGCGTAGCCAGGATTAAACATATTCACGCCAGGATTAAACATATTCAAATTGAGAAAAATGGTCTCTGACTTTAAAATATTTATTTTTATTTCTAATGCTTTTTTTAGAGAGTGTTTTCTCAATTTGAAATAAAAAGGTGGAAAAATGTTAGAAAAAGAAAAAGTGGTGCATCTTATCAAGCCTTCTCAACTATAACTTTATAAGCCCAAAGTTAGTTTATTCATCAAGCATCATTGTTTGAGTGATGGATGCAAAGTTTCAAATGATTTCGATGCGATATGATAAGCTCAGAAATCAACAGAGGTAACACAGACAAAGCCACTAGAAGACAAAATAGGTGAAATAATGCACACAGTGAAACAGCACTAGAACCCATGCCTAGCGCTCAAAACTAAGTTTTTTCATAAACAATGACTCATTCGGTCAATTCTGCTAAGTTTCAAACGATTTCATGACAACTTGTACATTTTCAAATTTTCAGGCATAACTAAGAAGGCGGAAAAAGGGAAAAGCTATCATAACTGAGGAACAGTGAATCTTGACCAATTATAATGCAGTTAAATGAATGCTCACCAGAAAATTTATACTAATATTGAAATATCCTGTGGTTTACTGTTATAGATAGTAACAGAACGAAACCATAAATAATGAAAGAATTGTTATAGGTACTGATATTACAATTAAATGATACATACCAGTGATTTGTAAAAGTTGCCTCCTTCAGGCGCCTTAGGGCTTGCTTTCTTTGCCCTCTTGGCACCCTCGCTTCTCGCAGGCCACGATGGGAATAGAGATGGATCCACCGGACTTGGCGCTTCCTGTTTCACATAAATAACAACACAGTTTGAAGAAGTACAAACTTTGTCAAGACCCGAAGAATTTCGAGGATAGCAAATTTACCTGGAAGTATTCGTGCTTCAGGGCGGCTTCAGCTGTTATTCTACGATTTGGATCGTACGTGAGAAAACTAAAAAACATCAAAACTAAAAACATTAACTGT
Organism: Muricea muricata; assembly: GCA_963855995.1. Taxonomy (NCBI): domain Eukaryota; kingdom Metazoa; phylum Cnidaria; class Anthozoa; order Malacalcyonacea; family Plexauridae; genus Muricea; species Muricea muricata. The sequence goes on along the minus strand of OY979720.1, from coordinate 14,338,701 downwards.
GAGGAATAACTCAACCTGGTTGTTATTTTATTATGAAAATAATGACTGCATTGTTATCTGGACAATAATTGTACCGTTATTAGTACAACGCTTGTATTTCAGAACAATCCCAGAGATATGAAGACTAGATTCATATAAAATGGTTGTATTGTTATTATAACAATGCCTAATATATTGTTAAAAGAACAATTCCTATCAGAACTATAGATGTATTGTTAGACGAATGATTGTATTGTTATTAGAACAATGATTGTATTGTTATTAGAACAATGATTGTATTGTTATTAGAACAATGACTGTATTGTTGTCAGAACAATTATTGTATTGTTATCAGAACAATTATTGTATTACTATCAGAATTATTCTGAGTCATATCCACACCGGGTAAGTTGATAAATATGCCTGACCATAGAGTTGAACCTACAAAGTGTGGAGTGTTAGCCCAATACTCCACCAACTGGCCTTCGTAGTTAGGTCGGTTGTTGCACGAATGTAACATAATCTTAGGTAATCGTGGCTTACTTAACCCTAGCTTACTTACATCTCGCTTATTTCTTGAAATATTTGAGCTGGGTAGAAATCAAATATAGATTTGATTTGATCACTTAAGATAAGAGGCTTTTTCTAGCTTACCCAAAGTGGATATATTAATTTCACCGGTGTTCATAACACCAGGAAACATAAAATACTGTATCCCACTAAACTAAAATACCCATACTGTATGTTCAGCAGAACAATATTGGTACCGTTCAAAAACAATCCAAAAGAATTAGTAACATACCTATTTAATAAATCAAAACCATTATCGGTAAGAGTCGCTCCAAACCTGTTACGCAGGTTATTGTAAGGATAGTCAGCGAAAGTCATTTTCTTTGTTGCAGGATATTCAGAATAAGCAGGAGGTCCTGGCCAGATCTTATCACTTGGTGTGCCCAGTTCCTTGAATATCTTGTTGATTTGGCTGATCTCTGATTGGCCGTTAAATAACGGTTTCATCGTCAGCAATTCCGCAAAAACGCAACCAACTGACCAAATATCTATGGGGGTTGAATACTCCTAAAATTTGGCAGCACATATTGATAAGCCACGCCTAACCTAACGTCAAGTCCATTACATCCATAACTAAGTCTAATTAACTCCATTAAAGAAACGGCATTCATTTCTTTCGCTTTACTTCATTTTCGTGTTTTTAATAATGTAGCATAACGTAACGTAAAGTAAATGTAACTTCTACTGCATAGATTTTTAATTAATTTTAGAAGGCCCAGTGGAAGATTAGCTTTAGCTAAACTGGCATATGCTACGACACTTGATCTGGACTGCCAGCAAGATAACGGCCAGTGGCTTTAACTGGACAACTCGAGAAATGTGAATAGTGCTATCCACTGGATAGTGATTTTTTCAAACTTTCTAAACATGTTGAGTAACTGGTAACGCCCATATTAAAGTTCAGCATTTTCAAGTTACAGTCACTTTTTATCTCCTGCTAGTTCAATATTTTTGGTACGGTCGTTGCTTTTTATGTCTTTTGACACAGCTAAAAAAATCACTATCCAGTGGATAGCGGTATTCTCATTTCATGCAAACGGTCCAGGGTAAATACATACAGTCGGCATAGAGTGGATATAGATATCACTTTCTATTATAACTTTCGCAGGAACAGAACCGAGTGATTATTTCATTTACCTTTGCTCCTAATAGTAATTCTGGTGCTCTGTACCATAAAGTGACCACAATAGGTGTGTAAGGTTTTAATGGTGAACCGTATTCGCGAGCCAAACCGAAATCCCCAACCTACAGGAATTCAAAAGACTTTTGTACAGACAGCAAGTGCAGCTTCTCGTGGCCTCCATACGAACGCGATCCACGAAAAGACACAAGGGAGGAAAATAATTGAAGCGTCATACCTTAAGTATGCCCTTGTTACTCAGTAGTAAGTTTGATGTTTTTATATCGCGATGAAGAATCCAGTTATCGTGAAGATGGTTAACTGCTCGTAATAACTGGATCATTATTGTCTTAATTTCTCCTAAAACAAACACAGTATTCAGAATTGTGAAACTAAAAAAAACATATATTATTTAATCAATATTTGTAAATCAGATAAAGATTTTGCCCTGATTTACTTTTCATAAACTTAAAATTTAATTACCCAACAAAATATCGTTCATTTCATTGAGATTAGTAAAGTATTACAAAGTTCATGCTTTATCTATTAATTAGAAACATTGACTTTTTTCTCTATATCGACAAGAACCTTAACTGAAGTAATTGCATTATCCATTTTGGTAAAATGCTAAGTTTGTTGTGAAAAATTGAAAGACAAATGACACTCCCCACCATTCCCCACCTTGTTTTATAATTACGTTTATTTTAATGACGTCGCAAGCAGTGTATTAAATAGTTTATTAGTTAAGTCTCAATAAAATTTCCTTGAATACTTCGTAATTTACGTTAAAAGTAACATTCATGATCAACGTATTTGTATATATCTTCAAAACTAGCAATGATGGATTCCTGGTAAGCAATAATGATTCCAAAAATATACCTTAACTACTGCCATGGAAGAAACGCTTGAAACTGGATTAAGCGCAAAGTGCATGAAAGCACAACGGAATTTTCATGTTTTGACAGACAAGTCGAGATCACCATGATAACGCCCTAATGCTGGGAAAAGGAACTTCTGCTGAATGGTTTTAGGTACCTACCAAAGGAGTGGTAGAACGATTATTTAGATCCGTATTATAAGCGACCAGCTTGTCTTCATATGTGACTAAATGTGCAAAAGAGACCTCGGATCTCTATTTCCGCTGTTACCAGCGGAACTTTACCACTTTTTTGTTGACTCCTTAACCTCGCCGGTCACATAGCATAATTGAATATCAATAATCTAACTCATGCATGCATTTTCCAAGCTTTGTCATGCTGATTCCGTCTGCCTGTCAAAAGGACAAACTTCCGTTGTGCTTTCAAGCATTTTTTGCCTAAATCCAGTTCCATTTATTCCAATCCATATTTAGTTCCAGTCCAGTTCCACGTTTATTCCACGACACCAGTGGAGGTACTTTTAGAATTATTATCTCTAACCAGAAATCCATCATTGCTAGTTTCGAAGATATATGGCAAAGCAAACTTTCTCAAAATGTTGACAGACCTTGATCATGATAATTTACGAACAGTTCTCCTTCAAACGCCTAATACCTCCCATTCTTATCCATTATAGAAGTCCAGAATAGTGATATCATATTTTTGAAACTAATAGCGTGGTCCACCTCAAATATGGAACAACGCCATATTATTTCAGTCATGTGACTAACATCAAATATCAACATCGCAAAGATCTTCTCACAACTTTATTTTGATGTTCGTAAGTTTTAACAGAATAACACTGCCATTTGAAGAAGGTTGTCTTTACAGATGAGTCCAAAATTAAGATCAGTGGAAGTAATGGACGAGTACTTCTCTGGAGAATGTCAACAGAAGAATGGCTGCCTTGTCGCACACTTGGTTCAGTTAAAACGAGCGATGCATGAATTTGGCGTGGGGTTCCATGTGCTATGATGGACTTGGTCCTCTCACTGTTGTACAGAGTAGTATTAAAACCATGGAAAAAGAAAAACAACATGAAATGTATGGAGTGGCAAGCACAAAGTCTTGATCTGAAGCCCATCGAAAATCTCTGGGTGACTTTGAAGCGAGCAATCAGTGCACGACAACCTTCTCCAAAGAATATCTCAGTTGAAGAAAGCTGTTCAAAAGTGGAAACGAATTCCTCTTATGCATGTCCAAAAATTAGTTACGTCGATGTCTACGCGTGTCAAAATGGTAATCAAAGCAAAAGTGCAAAAGCAAAAGTGCCACTAAGTACTTGGAAAAACTCTACGTATTTTCAAAGTATGGGATTTGTTTTGTGTAATCTAAGTATTTGTCAACTAAATTTCTAAAATCATCCATTGTTATGAATTAACAACATATATGAGCATTAAATACAATATATAAGTAAAATATCGATTTTTTGCATTTCATTTGCACGGTGTATTCAAACTTTTGAGTAGTAACTCTATACACCTACAAATCCAGTTGGAATTAAACATTGAACGTATTTGCTAATTCTTGTCCTTCAACATTTCAGGAACTATAAGCATGCTATCAACTATTTGATGACGGATATCACATTAAATTCAAAGATTCTTATCGATACGCAAAAAAATACTGTACTTATTGTTCATGCAGAGAAAAAAAAATGTCATGTTACCAGCAAGAAATGCTTGAGTCATAGTTTCCATCAATGCCTTCAAATCGTGTTCAACAAAATCCATGACAATATAAATTTTATCCATATTGCTTCCCACAACGATCTCCTACCGAACAAAAAATGAGCACCAATCAACATAAAGACATATAAATTCACAATGCATAAAATCATGGCTTTATCTTGGTGAAATTGATGTTTGTGGTGTTTTTCTGAGTGTTTTTTGTACCCACACAAGTCGAAAAATACGCCTGACCACGGCGGGAATCAAACCTACGACCAGAGCATTTGGCAAGCAATCCAAATTCCACTCGATCACATCCGCCAAAATTAGAAAATTGCGATAGAAAAATGAACAACTTGATGAATGTTGTCAAAAACTTGTTACAATTTGGTCACAATAACTCATCATTGTTGCCAACCATCAAAAAGCTTCCAACAACATTGTAACAACAATTGTTCCTTGTCAACATCGAGCAAATGTTGATCGAACGATACTCATCGACATTGTCAATTCAACAAGCGTTGTCGAACCTTGACAACAATATTGTTCAGCAAACTGATCAATTTCTGTGCGTGTAGATATCACAAGGAAATGTTAAATAGCAAACAAGCCTTCATAGAAGAAACGCTTCAATCAAACCTGTACAGTTACAATGTTTGGATGTTGAGCTTTGAGCAAAGTGTTGATTTCTCGTAGCGAAGTGATAGGAAATCCTTCTTTTTCTTTTTCCATCTTGAGTTTCTTCAGTGCTACAACTTCTCCTGTAAAGAGATAAAATTATTAAGACTTCAAGCAGAGTGCTTGGTTGGCAGACGGCGTCATGTTGACAGTCTGGATAAAAGGTCACAAGTTTCAACATCAGATCGAGTGTCAAAACGTTCACAATGCAAGCATTGCGTGGCGGTTGCATTCGTTAACTAAAACCAGTATGGCAGTTAATATGTTGCAATATGGTTATGAATTTTACTTTGTAACTATAACGTATTAACTATACAACGTCGAACATCTCCTGACATCGTTTTGGTAGCAAAAGATCCAATGGTTTTGTCGGCTTTAACTCTCACCTGTTCGTTTATCTTTGGCACGGTAGACAACGCCATACGTGCCTTCTTCAATTCTGTTGAGCCAGTGGAATTCCTCAACACTTCTACAGCCCTGGATGGCTGGCAGATATGGTGGCAACTTTGGCGTTTCAGGCGAGCTCTCTTTCTCGATGTCTTCTTCGTTTTCACTTTCTGAGGCGGAGCTCACTTCAGAGGTCTGAACCTTCAAGAATTTACAAGCATGATTGGTTTCTAGAAGTTGACCAAACTTAACTTGTTTACACAACTTTTGCTCGGAATTTGGCTGCAATTTTGTCTTTCTGTATCCCTTCTTCTCCTCTGTTGGCAACCACCTGGGCCTACCCACCTTAATTAGCAAACTCTTCCCCCCTTCTTTGTTAACAAATACACAGACCCTCTCCTGCATCAGCAACCGCTCTCTCCCTCCTCTATTAGCACCACCTCTCCCTTCCCCTATGTTAGCAACTACCTGGACCTCTACCCCTTCTCTAGTAACACCCCCTCCTCCTATGCTAGCAATTACCTGGACCTCCTCCTTTCTATTAGTAACACCTTCCTTCCTTCTCCTCTGTTAGCAACCACTTGAACCCTTATCCCTCCTCTATTAACAACACCTTCCTCTCCTCCTCTGTTAGCTGTTAGCAGCTACCTGGACCTCTCCTCTATTAGTAACACCTCCCCCTCCTCTTCTGTTAGCACACCCCCGCCCCCCTCGTCCGTCAGCACCCACCTGAAAGGAACGCTCAGGACTCTCATCACTTTCTTCTTCAACAACTTCTTGAGCTAATCCTCTGTTCTCCTCAATACTTTGTCGCACCATTTCTCGAATAGAGTCGCTCATTATTCCTTTTTTCAACGGTTCTTTGTTTGCATCTCTTGATTTTTGTCCCGACTTCAAATCTTTCGACACCTGGCCTGATTTCATGTCTCTCTCTCCCGATTTAACATCCCTGAGCATTTGTCCGCCTTTTGTGTCTTTTTGTACTTGCTTCGGTTCTCTCGATGACTTCGTATCCTTCGTTGATCTGGATTCTTCTTCCTTAGACGTCTTGGGTTCCTTACGGACTTTTCTTTCCACAACGCTTTTTATTTCCGTTCTGTTTGGCGATCTTTCTAGTCGTGTTTGCATCCAGTGTCGTTCTCCACGGTCTTTTTTCTCGTCTTTTTCTGGCCTTGTTTTTCTCGAATCATACGACCACGGTTTGTCGTCAACTTCGTGATGTTTCCTTCCCTTGTCGTGTTCTCGACGAACGCCAACAGTTACCTAACAAAATAGATACATGTTATCTCGTAGTCCAAGCTTTGTGTGCGGTTAAAATTCCTTTACCTCTCTCCTGAAATCACGACTATCATTGCTTCGCTGTTTCTCTTTGCCTCCCTGTCTTTTTCTCTGCTGATCTCTTTCGCCGCTTCTCTCACCGCTTCGCTTCTCCCTTTCTTTGTGCCTAGATGTTGTTTTCTCTCTGTGTCTTCTATCTCGATGGCTAGAGGAACTTGCTTTCTTGTGTTTCCTCTTCTGCAGGGACTTCCCGGTAATTTCCGCAAGTTCTTTGTGAAGATCTTCCTGTAAATACTCGAGATCTTCCATTGTCTTTGTGATGTAATCGCTTGACTCAAGCCGTTCTCGTTTTTCTTGCTTTCTTTCTTTACTGCCCACCTCATCCACACTGCTGTGGGATATTTTTCGCTCTTTGCCTTCTCTCGATTCTTTTGGAGGCGAGCCTTTGCAAATACGTGTGAATTTTTGTTAGTTTATTTCCACAAACACATTCTACAGGGTGTAGAAAAAAGGTAGTCGAACTTTCGAGTGCTCTAGGGCGCTCAGTATTTAACATACAGAAATAATTCGCCGAAATAGCAGGCTTTCAGCTTTTGAATGTCATCGTTATTGTAGAACTTGAAGAAAAATTGAGCAAATACGAATCAGATAAAAATTGCCGGTCGAAACCGCATTTTTTTCACCTTTGGGAATTTATCGAAAATCTGTTGAAATTTAATCCCACTTGAAAATTAAAATTGAAAGATTTTAGCTTATGTAAGTAAAATTAATCCATCTTGCGAGAATCACTGAACATTTTTATAAAATACAAAACAATGGTAATACCAAATATGAAATCATTTTTTTTCTTAATCATTTTTTTAGTCGAAACGTTGAAAAATAAAAATGATTTCAATATTCGATATTACCATTGTTTTGTATTTTAATCCATCCTATTAGCGACATTACTGCAGTTTCTCGTAACAGGTAAATTATTATCAATGGGATTTTCTTTTCTCATTCGCTGCCTAAGTTATGCTCAGAGGTGGAAATATACGATTTCGACCGGCTATTTTCATTTGATTTGTATCTGCGCATTTTTTCTTCAACTTTCACAAAAATATGCAGACGTTTGAAAGCTAAAGGCCTGGTCTTTCTGACTGCAACAGAATGATTTCTGTAGATTACACAATGAACCCGTCAGACCACTCCAAAGTTCCACTATCTTTTTTATTCATCCTGTATAATTGCTCAGAGAAGGCCAAATAGTAAAAAAACCCACTTGGCTAGCATCACCAGTGTGAACAGGCTTTAATCATCGCGCTGTGCAGGTATTTTGATTAACAGGAGTGTGTGGTTTACACTACAAGGTTTGCAAGGGTTCCCAGAAAATATTTCATGCTCACGTCATGTTGAGTTCATTTTACAGTATGTTCATTTCGTATTTCATGTCCTTTATCAGTTGAATGCAGAGACTTTCTAGCACTAAGTTTCTGCTAATACAATGAAACCAGGACATTTACATGATGAAATGTGCATGATAAAAGCAGAAAATTTCTGCTAGGATGGTGTAAGATACTTTTAGGAAACCTATGCGCTAATCCATAAAGGAGGTGAAACAAAATGTAAATTTTGGTTAGCAGAAATTTTTAAATCTGAATCTATGGTCCCAGAAAGAAAAACATTTTCTGCACCCCTTCCTGTGTATAAAACATCCTTAGTTTTCATTGCTCCATTGCTAAACTGAGACATACCTTCTTCTTCCTCTTCCTCGCTTTCCTCTTCATCACTATCTCCTTCACTTCCCGATTGCATCTCATCATCACTCTCAGGTGCACTGTCTTCATCTTGTTTCGTGTCAACATTTGCTTCAGATCTCACAGGACTTGCATCATTTGAACTCTGTTTCTCTGATACATTTACTACATATTGGAAATAAATGAGGCCATAATATGACTATACTTTCTTTCTTGACACAACTGAATCACAGGATTCAAACCGGTTCTGCATTGCGGACTTGTTACGTAACAAGGGCAGGGAGATACTGTACTTTACAATCTGCGATTGTAAAATATTTTACGATCTTAAGACTTAAGAGATACAAAGGGTCTACACGGTACCATCATTATTCATAAAATAATAACCTAATCCCTAGTGTAAAAGTTTTTTATAATGAAGTTTAAAAAAAATTGTACATGAACTGCATTTTATTGATTTTTGCTACTTTAATATATACAAATTCAACTGTTCAAGATGTCATGAACCATGCTTAGTTGCATATCTTTACAGTAATTAGAGAGTTCTGTTGCTCTATTAATGTGCCTCATTTTGCCTAAAGCATTGGAAACAATACAATACAATACGATATATTAAATATATTATTCAATATTTACAACAGACCCAACTGTCGGCAAATAGCTAAAGCTAGTCAAGGTGGACAGTACAGTAACACATTACAATTACATAAATTAAAAACAATTAAGACAATCAACAACGAAACGCTACGAGCAACTGATCAATTAGAGAGAAAAAAAGTGATTCTATAAGCAAATCCAAAAGAATAATGAAAGCAGTGGCAGATCAATTCTTACCTAACAGGAAGGGTGAAAATTTGTGTGCAGGGAGGGGGGTGCAAGAAAATGAGCCCCTGCTAGAAGGAACAACGTCCCTTTTATTATTTCACATAATTTTCCACTTGATATGTATGCCAATCTTTCTTACTTCTAATTTTGCCAAATCTCTGTCACAATTTTAATGAACATTGCCTTCATTTGTCACCATTTCAGATCTAGCATGTCACTGTTTAAACACAATGTCACCAGCCAGAATTTATCCTAACAGTTCTCACTACCAGACTGCGAAGATCTCCAAACATGGATTAAAAAATAACAATAGTATACATAGTAACTACTGGTTATTTCTTGCATGGAGTATACATGAAATGCACCCTGGCCTCATTAACCATAATTGTGATTTGCTATATGTATGGCAGCAATCAGTTGCAGTATTTGTCATGCAACAAGCATGCAAAACAAGAAGTAATGCACTATCAAAATTAAATGCCTGAATCATTAAAACGAAAATTGGGCCCACAATTTTTCAGTCTTCTGTAATGATTACGAATGCTGTTACCCACAACTTAAAATATTTTGTCCCTTATTAATCTTATTCATCTGCATGGATGATACTTACACAATGATTCATCATTATCTGAACTCAGTTCGTAAATCACTTCAGTCGCTAAATTTTCCTCAGCCTCATCTTTTACAGCATTACTTTCCGAATCGTCTGCTTCAGAAACTTCTGAAATGTCAGACGCCATTCTTGGTCTCTTTTCCTTGCTTTTACCCTCATTCTCATCCCCTGTCTTTTCTAAAGCTCTTTTACTAGGACTATTACGAGAGCTACTAGCCATTTTGGAGATAGTAAGCAAACTAGAAACATAAAATAATTCTTCTCAAACGTCTTCACATAAATGCACACATAATTGGCGTTATTTAGTAAAACTCGTGGAATTGCACATTGGCCTCCATATTGAATTTAACCGCGCGAGAACCTGGTAACGAGTTTGAGGCACCGTTTTCTCGAGAACAGTATAGCAACACAAATAAAATACTTTATGAAAAAACAAAAATTTGAGATTTACTGGATATATTATATTGTATTCCTCCGTATCACTCGCAAACAACCACACTTACCCACTCACCATCTCATGATCAGTATTACAGTACGAGATGCTATTATTGAACTGTATGCATTCCCCGTGACTGCGTTGCCAGTGTACATAAAAAGCCTTGGTACAGGGTCCTGAAGCGGGGTACTAATCTCATTTCCCAGATCAAATTTTAACTAAATCCCATACACCTGGTAGCTGTCTTGCTCAACCCTTAATCTTATTTCCATTGCTTTTCGCTAATAAATCCCAGTCCCGCACCAATTCCCCTTTTCCCAGCACAAAATAGGCAATTCTCAGCTGCCACTTTACCCCTTGGTTGTATCTTTCTTTAAATTTTGCCGGACATTAAAACTCAATTTTTGACAAATGGAAGAACTACAACTGTGTTAACACGTGCCTACGTTGAACTTTCTAGATAATTATTTACAGGTTTTACACATTCTATATTTTACATGTCACTACTTAGGTGTTCTCTAACTCAACATACATAACATAAAGTTAAAAGAAAGATGGTTTCTTCAAGTACTAGATCTTCTAAAGCTCGCTCATAGGGCTGGCTAATATGTAAAGCAAAGTCTACCAACAAAATTTTGAAAAAATCAACAGGCAATTGAATATTCTTTTAGAATTATACCTTTAAGTTGAAACAAATATGTATCCATATGAAAAATCTCTAGACCTACTAACCTCTACTAAGAGACATATCGCTTTGTTAACAGCAAGATCTCGCCTAGTAGAGCTGCCCTTCCCTTAACACGTGAACAGTGTTGATCAATTATATGTTGATTCAAATAGTACGGGAAGTCGCGCTTACTAGGGGCAGCCCTTTCTCCAGGGCTAATATAAACAGCCCCTTAGATGGCTTAGAATCTTGGTCAGTAGTTGCAGTAGATCCGTAGAGGTGTTCTTTTTATGCTTTCTGCTAGAGGAGTTCCTGTGTGCAGAACAAACTGGTTACGTGCTGAACTAGCCTTGCTGACTATTAACGAACTGACGATTATCAAACTCTCAAAGCAAAATCTGCATGATGGTAATGTTAGTTGTGCTGCCTTATTTCTTCTTCCGTTTGCTAAGAGCTTTGTCATCAGAGCGGGCTGACAGAGGTGGGCTTGCCTTCTTGGGTTGAGCTTCTCTCCGATTGATCTGTAATATCAGGACAATGGTAACACACACGTTTTACGAGGGTAATGCAAAGAAAAGCAAAACGTGGTAAAATAAGTTGAAATACATTATACGAAGAGAAAGGATCTTCCACTAATTGAAATGTTTTAAGCAAGTGCCCTCCTTGGTCAGCAAGATAGCTGTTTTTGTCACCTTACGAGGTAGTGAAAGAATCTATACATAATTGTGACTAGCTATTTTTGACTGCACAAGCTACCGACAATGGCAAGGTTAGTTTAACATAGCACATAGTGATAAATTAACCTGCAGATAAAGTACTTTGCCACAACGTTAAAATTTTGGTTAAGAATTGGTTGATATACGTCGACAACGCAATGTCAACGTTATTTTACAACGTCGTTTCACAAACGTCGGTTCAAGATTAGCTAACAGACGTCGACATAACGTCCATTCATGGCTGATTATGTGACTTTGATTCGACAAACTTGAAATGTCACCGTTGTTTTTAAAGTTAAGTTATGGTTGATAAGATAACGGGAACCACTGAGTATTTTGATAAAATACAAAACAATAGATACTCCGAAGATCGATAACATATTGAAAATCTATTTCGACGTTTCGACTAAACTATAGTCATCATCAGGAAATGAATTATATTAGTCGAAACGTCGAAATAAATTTTCAATATGTTATCGATCTTCGGAGTATCTATTGTTTTGTAGTTGATAAGATTGACAGCATAATAAACAATATCGTAGATAAATTTGACAGGTTATTTGTCAGAGCAAGTCCTGGTCACTGCATATGACTCTCACTTTAATGCATCGTTTTTCTCGCGTTGTGAAATGATTTCCAGCCATTTTTCTCAATTCTCGTGTTTCTATTTGAAAAATAACTTCCATTCGCGATGAATTCAAATCAAACAACCTCATGTGAACTGCGCTCAACGTTTTAGTAAGACTGAATTTCAAAACTCAATCCACGATTGAAATTTTTAGGCCGTTTTACTTTTACTGTCTTAAAAATTCCCTGAAAAATACTGCTGAATATATATATTTTCGTCGATTCAATGTCTTGATAGTGATTTCAAATGTTGGTTTATCAATGCAATTTTTCCCGCTGGAAAAATACTTAAATTATGTGCAGGGTAAATCACTTCGCTCGAAAAAAAAACTTACACTTTTCATGATTTTGCTCTTTAATTCTTGCGCTGTCATTGGTCGACATTCATCTTCGCTTTCCTCCGTACTTCCTTCGGTCTCATAATCGTCGCCAGTCGTCGGAGGTACGATAGCCACCGAACCTGCAGCGACCTGAGGCCCCCCGCCTAAAAGACCTACCGTTCCCAAATCAGTGCGATCTGTTTCCTGTTAAAATGATCGCATACAGAAATAAGCTTAGCATGTAGTGCTACTGTATATCGAAACCCAAATTTGACCAATATTAAAATAGGCAATATTGTTGAATAATTTATGAATTCAGACGTTCTCCGACCAAATAATTTGTTAATTCGAGCTTTCGACTGCCAGACTGCAGCTTTTAACAGGAAAGAAGAAATAAAATCTAAGTAATATGATACATGGGCTCAGAGAAAGTTTGAATTTATTCATGTACAACTCTGGCCGTGCCTCCTCAACTTTTTGAAACATTGTTGCTGAAACATCATGTTTTGTAATGTTTCCCAGTGTGGACAAAAAAGGCCGCCACCAACGTGTTTCTGAATTTGTTTCGAAATATTTTTGTTTTCTGGGGAGTAAATTGTGTTTCCGCAACAATGTTTTCAGAGGTGAGCAAACAAGAAAACATTGACAGGAATATAAATGGATTAATTACCGTAGAGCACTTACTTTGACATTCTTGTAGGCGTGAGTTTGGAGGAGTTCGTTCGTCCTTTGTTCAATAATACCAAGATACTGAAAGAAAATAAATGCATCATCCAAAAAGACGCTCTTAGGCAGCAATAAATAAAATAAATTGTAGAATACTGCTTATCGTAATTCAAAAACAAAATACAGCCGCTCATTATATCAATGTTTTAACAGGAACATGCATCCAAATAGTTTTGTAAAACTGTTTAAAATTGATTCCTGAAAGACTTGGAATGTACAGTCAAGGCTTCTTAAATTCAAACCTGCATCATGTTGCCTTCAGTAACACCTGCTACTCCGCCTAACATGTCGCTGATTGCTGATTTATCGCAATTGATTTTCTTGAACAATGACTCCACACCTAGAATGAACAAGGTAACCTATCATAAATTGTAATACGATCAATAAGTTATGCTCTCTTTTATTTTTTATGGCTCGCGCTTGATTACAAAGATATCAAACAGCTATTAAATGATATATAAATATTATACATTAAAGAGATAAATTTCAATAAACTGACCATCTTTAAGTTGTTCTATGATCTTGTACGTTCCTTTATAAGCATCATCGTACTCCTCGCCGGTCTTCGATGCTTGGTTCAGATCATCTTCCAACTTTCTCAGGATTGCCTTCCTATCTTCCTCCACATCAACACCTTCACTTTTAAACTGATCAATGTCGCTTTGAACCTGGGAAAGACAGCTTGTTACAAAACATTGTACTAGGAATATATGCCTTTAATTGTTCTGTCTAAAAGTACAATGGACAATTCTTATTGTAGGGAAATATATTTTACAACATGTCGCAACGAAATATTGCAATTTTTCTAACCTAGCCTTCCGAAATCTGCAAACATGTAGTTTTTGCATGCTAAATACAAATATATACAAGTTTTACAAGCTTGTATATTCTCCGTCTTTTACAACATTTCGCAACCAAATGTTAAACGTGCAACATAATGTTGAAGTGCTCTTTCTATTTGTGCTGATAGATGTCGTTCTTATTGGATAAATTAGGTCAAAATTTAGTCTATAATGGGTACGATCTATAGACGTTCCCTATTACTTTATTCAGTGCCATCCCCCTTATTAATTTAGATCTTGAGAGACCCAAATGAAATATTTTCTTTACTAGCTAATTTCTTGTCAGAGATCTGGACAGCAAGGCAATACCCTTCCTACAGTATTTCCTATATAATATCATTTTTCTTTGTTTGCTCGATTCTGATTGGCTAAGAACTGTGCCGATTAATCATTAATCGGCATAGTGTGCCGAATAAAAATTAATCGGCACGGTTTAAAAACTAAAAACATAAACCAATCGGTGAAACATTTTTTTAAAAAATGATATTAATAGGAAATTACACTTCCTCGAAGTATTAATGAAAAATCACATTTGTGTTTGGCCAAATAATCATAAAAATATAAACATTTCGCCAAAACACCCGAGTGATTTTTCATTAATACTTCTCGGACCGTGTAATTTCCTATACTAATAATATTCCTATGCCGGATATCTTGACTTGCGATGCACTGTTGTCGCCAAGAATCCAGATATTAAAATACCTCACTAATCCATGAAAACCTAAAATAAACTACGTAAACCCAATAATCTCTCATGCAAATTCAGTGATTCCTGAACCTACCATATTGATCTGTTCTTGAAGTATCTCAATGTCATTGTTCAATTCATTGACATAATTAAAGAGCGCAAAATTCTTGTCTTCCACTTCAATAAACTTGCTCACTAACAGATCAATGTCTTCAATCTCCGTTGCTTCCTTCAACTTGTCAAACGCTTCTTCGTAAGACTATATGGACAAGATGATAGAATCATTATTAAGCAGCAAAAAATGAACATCTTATTGCAATATTGATGTGAACAGTATTAAAAATTGTTTTGCTGAGCTAAAAGTGTTCACAGCTGTCAATAATAACGTTGTTTCAGCATTGTTTCATCCCGAATCAGGCTCAACAATACTGTTCGATTGACACCTTGCAACAGACTTGCTACAACAAGAAGATGGATGCATTCGCATTCTTTGCGACAACTTTGTCTTGCAACGACAAGTCTGTTGCACATTCTTTGTTGCAATTTGACTGTCAGTGCTTGTTATTTCACGTCGTTTCAACATGCTGTAACAAGTCTACAAATGACAAGATGAAACAAGCTTCATTTCAACAGACCTGCTGTACCTTGATGCAATTGACAAGTTTGTTGCAACTTGTCAACAAGTTCGAAAAGAATGTTAAAAAAAACTGTGGCGTTCTTGGCTGCATTATTCCAGTTTGTTAACAAGATCAGTTATGCTACCATTGCCCAATGTTACCTCGACAGTCTCCTCGCGGTCCCCTTTATCTCTTTCGGTCTCTTTCTTACGTTGTTTCATGCCCAGTTCCTTGTCAGCTAAATCCGCACGTTCCTCGCCCTTCACTCTCATGAACTCCTTGAGTTTACGATCGTGATCGATAATTCTTATCAATTCTTTCAGTTCCATGTTGTACTGAAGCAAATCCTTGTCTGCCTTCTCTTTTAATGCGAGCATTTTCGATTGCGCCTCATCTCTGAAGTAACAGAAATACACCGAATTCATGGATCTTGTACATAACACTTATCACAGTACTGTATGCCTGTCCGTCTCGCAGCAATTTGATTTATGGGAGCTAGGGATATGTTTAAGCATATTTTTCTACCAACAAATTCTTACAAGAATACAGGTTCTTTTTAGCGTGTACTTCTTTTGTCCGCACGGGAAATCCTTGATTTAACATAACATGAAGAATAGTACACAATGGTGACATTTATCCAAAATGTACATTATTCTGAGCACCGAATGACTAGGTACAAATTAAATTGACAATTCAATGATAACATGATAATGCACATAATAGTTAAGTAAAACTGACAAATTATAACAATACACCGTGGTAATTGATTTGTTGAACATATTCGCACAAGTTTGGTGCTGGTATATTGCGGAAAAAATCAGGGAGGAAGGTTGAGCTTGAAAACTCAATTTCCCTTTACCAAATATCCCTTGGAACCATTCTTTATGTTTAATACAGTTATATTTTTTGAGTAATATTTATTTTATTTTAGTTTCCATCATTTTTTATTTTGTTTCTCGAAGCCTATGCTATCTATGCTTTACATAATTCAATAGCTGTAAATTTCATCATTTAATTTTGTTGCGAGTAATTTAACCACTTCGCCACGAAAGCTCCGCGAGCACGTTGAAACAGCACAAAGTACTCCCAATCAAAGTTTTATGTACCAAATTCTTACCTCGCATCATAAGCGGCAGATGACGTTTCAATAACCTCTCCCATTTCTTTCTTCAGCTCTGCCAAATTTCCTTCCAACTTTCTGTATTCTCCTTCAAATATAGTGCGCACTTTTCTGGCGTGGTCGATCTCATCTCGGAGTTTTGCGTTATTTGCGAGACACTTATTGAACTGTGTTGTTTTCTACAAACATGACAACCGGTCGAATTTTTTTCAGCAAATGAATCATTGTTAATTAAGGAGTCATTCATAAAAAACGTGGCGCTTTAAAACTTCTGATCTTTTAAACTAAGTAAATTTTATCACTCTTCAGTCTATTGTTTGCGTTTTTTAGATTGGGTTATTTCCGTTTCTTTGCATGGTGTTCTTTTCGACTCAAGCGAGGTTGAGAGTTGATCAGAGTTGGCAGTCATATGATCTTGGTCGGCTAAGTAGAGTATTTGATGCTTTCCCAACACAAAGTTATGAATTTTGTTAAAGGAGAACAATAGTCAAAGATTCAGTCTGTATTTCTACACATCTGTTTAGTTTAAAACTTCGGGACCCTAAACTACCATCGATTTAGACAACACTTTTGAATTTTAATTTTACGTTAACCCAGGGTTAAGCTAACCGACGTTTGAACAACTGGCCCCAGTACATTAGCTGCCTCTCTTAATTTCTTCATTTCGTACTTTCATTTCATTTTCTAGTAATATTTTCTATCATAAAATTATCACTGTTAATAATCTACCTTATCCAGACGGTTTTCCATCACTCTTATCTGTTTTCCCAACTGCACTTGAACTTGGTGCTGCATGTTTGTCCTAAAATATAAAAATCTCTTTTTAAACTTAGCAATTCTGTAAAGTCATACCATTCAAATAGACTGTAACGAAAAATATGTCTAATGTAGATTTTACCAGAATGCATTGCAGTCGGAAATCATTTGACGTCTGTTGAAGAACAGGCAGAAGAGAGGAGATTATTTTTCGTGTTTTTCAAGTCTTATGTCCTTGGCTGTTTTTCTCGGTATCTTTTTCTGTCGTTTTTGCTTGATGCCCACAATGCATTCTGGTAAAACGCACATGCTATCTTCTTCGTTATGCTTAATTAAAAACCCAACTAAACTTACCCTCCCATTGTCTGCCTTTCTCTGCTCTTTGAATGTTCTGCTTGTTTTATCTGAACAATAGAGTCAAAAAATGTTATATTAAATAATATATACAATATTGAAAATAACATCATGAATCTTTAGCACAGCATAATCGGGGGGGGGGGGGGGTGTTTAAAACATTGAGATTAGGGGAACAGCGAAAAATCTGAAGTGGACGTCCCCTTTAACCTAGTTGAGTCACTTAGAGGTTATTATTTAAAAGGGAAAGAATGAGTTCTGGATTTTCAAGCATGGTTTTTCTTGTGTTGTGAAATAATTACCAGCTATTTCTTCATGATCCATTCTCGGTTTTCCAGCTTAAAAATAATTCTATCTGTGATGAACTGAACTGGAACATATTACCTGTATGTTAAGGTCCTGAATTTGCCTCTTCTCCTCATCATATTGTGTTTTAAGTGTATCTAGAATATTAAGAAAATAATAATTATGCAATGGTTTATGCATTATGATTAACACAAAAGTTTTTCTTTAATTTTCTTTGCTTGATCACCATCTATATCAAAACTCTCGAGATGGGTCTAAGATGGGTAACTTTTAAAACCATCTAGTAGACACTAGCAGTTTGAGATTTATCAGTTATGAAACACTTGACTGCACCTTTTGATTTTATATCTAATAATTAAAAGCACTTCTGCTCATGTTTTATACATAATTACTTTTGCTGGCTTACTTTGTTTTTCAAGCAATTTCACAAGACTGTCTGTGTTTTTGTTATCCTGCCAAAAAACAATTTACACAGTTAGTGCATGCATGCTTCAGTTCTTTTCCAATTTATATCTGCAGCAGACGCAGCTATTAGCCATAAAAAATGTGGTCCTATAGTGAAAATATTTTAATAACAAATTGTTATTTTTAGTGATGTCACCTTTTGATAGTTCTGTTTACTTCCGGCCAGACCAAGTTCTTTTCGCAATTCATGGATTTCTGCATCAAGCTGGGCAATTTGATCTCTAAATGACGAATTGTTGATAGCTTAATAATATATAATTATTACATGAATTATTTCGCTGCATGGATTTATTTCAAATAAATGGTGACAAGATGTCTGTAGTTTATAATGATTACTATTATTGATTGGATAGGATTATTACACTGTTGATATATGATGCACACATACAAACACACAATTTCTTTCAAGTCTGCAAACAAGTTGTAACAAGTCTGTTCGCAAGTTGTCAACAAGTTGTGTTCGCACTGCTTGTTCCAAGGTGTAGTAAAAAGTTTGGAACAAACTGTTAATCACTTGTAACAAGCCTAATATTAGCATTTAATTTTAAGCTACAAGAGTATTTTTGCAGGGAAAATAGAGACTCTGTTTACTGGGGTTCATTGTTAACAGCTTGTTCTAAATTTGTTGAGAACTTGTTACAAACTGTGTAAACAAACATTTTTTCTTTCTAAATTAAAGATTTTTATCGTATAAAACTACACATACTGCTGCTTTCGGATAACATTCTGTGACTCTTCACAGTATGTTCTGCGTTCCCCGTCCATCACACGATATTGCCGCTGAAGTTTTTCTAGCTCTTGTTCGGCTAAAAGATCCATCAAACATTCATCAATTACATTGGAAAGTAATATTGGAAAGATAGAATCGTTGAAAAACAAATGTTAAATTAGTCAATTAACTGGTAAGCTTACCCAGGCCATCCATTTCAATGTCGCTCACTACAGAATGCCTGCTGTGGATCCGATGCATGGTGAATAAATTTGAAGCCTAGAAAAAGATTTTGATGTATATACTATAAGTACAATCAGGAATAAGAACAAGTTGCCTGTAATATTATGTGGTTGGTTGACTGTGCATGGTCCCTCTGCAATGTGGAAGCTACTGCTACAATGAAATTTTACATGCAGTTTCAAATACATGCAATTTTATTTTGGCCACCAGTGAACAAGTATGTGAGTCACACAGGACCATAATAAGCACTTTATTTGGGAATCAAGACACAGAAATGCAAACTCTCTTAATCTGTGAGGGAGACCCCTGCTTTTGTGGCTTGATTTCATCTTCTGCACAATTTTATCTCCTCCCAAATTTGTTTAACAATTGTTAACAATATTAAATATAACTCAATGATGAGATATATCACTCTTACATACAGCTTAAAAAAACATAGGATCTTTAAATACATGAAATTATATATTAAGCAAAATTTCAATCTTTGAAATGTTGAATTCCACTTATACTAGGGTGCACTCTGTGTAAAGTTCATGCCGAAGATTTGATTTGATACGTGATTGTACGCCGACTTTTATTTTAAATTATATTACTATTTTTAAAACTCCACGCTGGAGATATCCGAACTTGTGCATGGAATGCACTATGGCACTTATATCAACTCATGTACTGAAAAAGAACCTAATATGTTTTCTGGTGCTTTTGTACTGGTGTTTTGCAGGGGAATTTCTTGTAAAATCAATTTTCATTTAAAGATCTCTGTTGGACAAAACACTAATGCACATACATATTCACCCCCCCCCCCCCAGTTATGAAATTAGAGTCTGGCATTCAAACAGGGGGCAGAGCAACAGACCCTAAAAAGTTTAGTTATGAGATCCATGATGAGAGTACATCCAAAAATATATATTCATCTTAGTTAAAGCTTTGTCGACAAGTAAAATAAATAACAACACAAAATATCATCCTTTTCTTCCAGGTATAGCACAAATAATAACAAATACATAACATAAAATACTATATATAAAATATTAAACACACTTACTATAAACTAGATATTTTACTAGTTCCTGCCTTTGTAATATTATCAATCAAAGATATTATTCTTTGTGAGATTGCAGCTAATACAACAGGCACTTTCCACCTTCAGTGTACTGAAATATCGATCACACAAAATAAATACAAATTTGTCTCCGTAACCATGACAACAAATACAGGGTAATAATTATTCATAACCTGAAATATTTGGGCAAAAACGCCTTGATATTCACAGGTGGACATGGACAAGTTCAGGCAAGCCTGTGACGTCAGTATCCAATATGGCGGCATATAAATAGAGAAAATGCAAACTAATGTGATTTGTTTTCGATGTTTTTATGCTTCGAGCAGTAGCGATCTCTCGGCCTTCTAACTATTTCAAAACTAGAGTATTTCTAAAGTATTCCTGGTGTATTTTGATGATGGACGAACCACAATTCTTTGCGGAATATGCAAAGCAAGGCAGAGCAAAATGTAAGAATTGCAAGGAGAAAATAGAGAAAAGTTGTTTGAGACTCGGTAAACTTGTACCAAACCATTTCAGCGATGACGGGGGCATGATGAAGGAATGGTATCATATGAAATGCATCTTTGATAAGTTCAGCAGAGCGCGCAGTACAACGAAACGGATCGATTCCACTGACGAATTGGCTGGTTTTACGAATTTGGAAGATGAGGACAAAAAATCGATCGAGAAATTGATTGCGGGTATGTTCTAATTACTCTTGAGTTTTGCTTCGACATGCTAGACTTAAACAGCAAAAGGAATGGGAATGAAATTCATATACCAACTTACTATAGATGCTATATATGCGTCAGTATTTCATTCAGTCTTGTTCGATCTATTTGACGTAAACAGTACAATTGACGTTGTCAAATTATCTTCCCAGACCTCCCATCAGCGTTGCCAACTGTAATTTTGTACAAATCCCAAGTAAGCTCCCTAAATATCCCGAGATTTCCTTGAAAATCCCGAAATTCTTACTTTCATTCCCATGTTCCCAGTCTCTGCGCAATTTAGGCCTCAGGCCTTTTATTGTGTGTTCTTTGCACTTTGCCCCTCGCTTTTGCTTTAGGGAGCCTTCAAAACAATTTTTTTAATCTGATAACTAGCTAATTTCACCAAAAACGTGATTACTAAATATAGGACTTGAATTTCTGAAAAATCCTAAAAAATCCCGAGATTGAATTTTTAAAATAAAAATCCCAAAAACGTCCCAACTGATGTAAAAAATCCCGAGATCTCGGGATAAAATCCCGAACTTGGCAACACTGCCTCCCATTCCCCTATTTAAAGCATCTTGTCATGGACGATGGCTAGCCTAGATTAGGCTGATCCCCAGCCTGGCTGTTATTATTTACTTCTAGAACTGGGTGAACTTAAAAAGCAAAGTCCTGGTTCTAAAAAGAAGAAACAAACTCGGCTATCCTTTGCGTCAAAACCTGGTACATCAAACCAAAGTAATGTCACGAGTATATATCAATCCATAAACATCCGTATTTCCAAAGAAAAACTCAATTATAGCTCCTTGTTCAGCTCACATTTTACCATTTTTTTTCCAGAAGATAGCAAGCAGGTAGCTGGGACAAGCAAAGAGAAGAGCACTCCAGAAAAACATTCCTCGTCATCAACATCGTTTTACAGTTTTTGTAAACTTTGTGCTGCGTTGTTTAATGAGCCCAGCTATAATGAGAAAACTGCCATTGTGAAAAAGTTTTTAAATAAAGGTTGTTATAATCTGAATGTTGACGTGATTACAATTGTTAATTTCAACTTCCTGTCTTCTCAATGCTTCCCATTAGCCTGTATTATTTGTTCCTGCCTTCAGTTTCGTTTACTTTTATCTATTTGTGATCCAAACATTCTCCTCAACTGACTCGCTAACTAATACCGCGACCTTCGCAACGAAAAGCCTTTGTCAGAAACGTCGATTTCCACTTTATTGCTTCAGCTGGTGAAAGGAACTATATTTTTCGTGTACCATTTACCTGTATTACCCACATTGGTAACCTTATTTCAAAACTAGGAACTCTTTCTGTCTTAAAGACTTCAGTTCCCCAGAAAACAACACAAGATAGCCACTGCAAGCGGTTGTTCCTTCTTCGATTTTGTCCAAGAGTTTATCTCACTCCAACTCTCATCCTTTTGCAATCGTTTCCACACGAAACCATTGCCTTCCAACTCATTTTTATCTACTCTTAATCAATCATTCTCAATTTTTTCAGTCCGCGATGCAGAGCAAGACGTTTACCTCGCCGTAAAGTTGCTACTACCTGGGGCTGTTAAAAGAATTTATAACTTACAAAATAAACAACTTGTAAAGCTGTTTAGTCAGGTAAACGGCAACCATGAAAAAATCTGTGCTGAATTTGATAAAAAGGCTGTGCACAAATAATACGACAAACATTAAATTACTTTTTAGATATTCGATTGCAGTCTGGAAGAAATGATATCCGACTTAGACCAGGTTAAGTCTGAATATTATGTCATAATTTTGTTTATTAAGCTTCACCACAAGAGCAAGGTCACCACAACAGCGTGAGCCAATTACTGTGGGCCCGTATAACTTATCCCAACCTGTCAACCTTCCCTGTGGGAGGAAACCGGAGTACTTGGAGAAAACCCACGACTTTCGGCAGAGCGTTGACTTTTCACATTAGGACTGGTTTTGAGTCACATTAAGGATCGAACCCGCGGCGAGTGATTTAAGACGAGTGATTTAACCACTTCGCCACCGAAGCCTGACAACATTTGAATTTGTTCGTTTATATAATAAGTTCTTTTATATCATTTCTAAACATGTGCTAGCCATGTAACAAAAATTAACATGTACCTCTTATCTTTGGTTACATTTTTCCGATTGAGTAGCTGTTTCATTTCTTTACTTATTTTTCTGTAATGAATACTAATTTTTGGCAGTGATTAATTAATTTTGTTTTCTAACATACCAGGGTGATGTTTCCGAAACAGTTAAAACGTTTTTCGAAGACAGTCACGGCAAAGATTCATCAAAGAAGAGTACCTTGACGCTTCAAGAGGTAAGGACTCATCCCAGCCCTTTTTTCTTGATTCCAGCTGTTTGATGACTCACGCAAAATCAGTTAACTTCTATTAAATATTTTAAGGTTGATACTTTTCTCGACAAAATGTCAACTTTAACGAAAGAAGATGAGCAACAAAACGAGTTGTCGAAAATCACAAGAAGGTAAGCCGAACAAGAATCAACGCTTTGCTCTCATTTCAAACAGTGCTTTAAACCTACTGCACACGAGAGCTTTCGGCTGAGCAAAATATACTCGTGCCTTTTAGCTTCGCCGATGGCTCACCTTGTGCGAGTGGATTTTATTGAGTTTTATTCATCACGCAACCTTTTTTCGCGTATCAAATATGTTTGAGACTCATGATGTTCCAAAGAATTGAAGGAGTCTGTGCATGTGACACAATGTTTCTCTTGATTTCTATAAACTTTAACTTTGATTTTCTCCTCCTGTATAAGATGTATTTTCAAAATTGCTTATCCAATACATCATTCTCCTCCATGCTGTATCAGATATACAATCAATAAACTCTTGCCTTTGTTTGGAGTTTGTATAGCTGATTCAACTAGGTCACTCAGTGACTTTAGTATGTACCATGTTCTCACTTTCGCAACGAAATATATAAGTTAAGGCGTATTAAATTTTCATATTTTCAAGATGCACGTCAAACGATCTGAAGTACGTAGTTCGCTTGATAAAACATGATTTGAAGATCAACGCTGGAGCCAAACATGTGTAAGTTACAAAGTGGAAAAATATTTGTTTGAAATTCAAATATAAAATTTGAAATGTAAAACATAAAAGTATAACACATGACAGATATTGATCGATACTTACGATACAGGCTGGAAGCTCTCGACCCGAATGCATATGCAGCGTTTCACGCCTCTCACAATCTTCGAGATGTCGTTGAACGTTGTTTGAAGAAGAAAGATGCCGACGTACCGGGGCTGACAAGAGCACTGAGTATCAAGACGAGAGTAATGACTCCTGTTAAACCTATGTTGGCTGACGCATGCAAATCATTTGCTTCTGCCATCAAGAAATGTCCCAAAGGCATGTTTGCAGAAATAAAATACGATGGAGAACGTGTGCAGGTATTGCGGTTTATTCTTGACTGCAACCAATACACAGAAGAGAAAATGGACTGAGAAGGGCTACTCGGAACCTTTCAAGTTTGGGTATTCACAAAGTATATGACGTTTTTGGCCAATATAAACACTGCACTGACTTGAACTGCTGAGTGGCCCTTCTTTTAAATCCCTGACCAGACAATATTCGTCTTTAAACGACCATAATTGTCTTGTATAGGTCCACAAAAGTGGAAATGACTTTCAGTTTTTCAGTCGAAGTTTAAAACCAGTTATTCCACACAAGGTGAGAGGCGATCTATACTGTATGTGCACGTAGGCGTAGACTGGTACTGAATTTAGTTACCTCTGTTTTCACGTTACTAGGTTGCTGAAATCAAGGAATATTTACCAAAGGCTTGTCCCCATGGAAACGATTTAATACTTGATAGTGAAGTAAGTGTTTTGCGCACGCGCGGTTTCTTCCTTAGTGTTCCTTTAATTTTGACCCCTGTATATTTTCACATAGGTCCTTCTGGTTGATCATAAAACTGGAAAACCGTTGCCTTTTGGTACTCTGGGTATTCATAAGGTTAGTTTAAGGACAAAGTTTGATTCAAGTTCTAAAAATTAATTGTAAGTTATATGCTTTAGTTTTCCGCGTATTCTTTTACAGAAATCAGCGTTCAAAGATGCTAGCGTGTGCCTTTTTATCTTTGATTGTCTTCAATTCAATGACGAAAATCTAATGCAGAAGTACGTTTGAAATATATTTGCCTCGCCTCTTCATTTGTTAACTATTCGATGCGAGAATAACCGCGTAATTGTTTCCACAGACCAATGGAAGAAAGGAGAAAACTCCTTGAAAGAAATGTAAAGGAAATTAAAAACCATATAGTGCTATCAGAAACCAAACTTATTCAGGTAATTTAGATTTATAGAGTTGTGTATTGAGAAATGTGTGCAGCTAATTCAAAACAACGTTGTTCAGTATCCAAAACTTAAACTGTAAACCTTAACTCCAAGCATGCAAAGCACAATGAGATTTGTAAACTGTAAACCTTAATTTCAAGTATGCGAAGCACAATGACATTTCATCAGTTTATAAGTCATGTCTTGGGTCTATTTCTTAGAGACATGAAAATAAATCTCTTTATACCAGATCAATCCATTCACAATTACATATACTAACAATATTAATTACAAAGCTTTATACCTGAGCTGCGGACAATATTTCTTAGAATGTGTCAACGTTATCTGATCTGATGATGAAAGCGATCGATGAAGGATTGGAAGGCCTTGTTATCAAAGATTTGAAGGTACATTTTTGGCAAAACCAGAAAATTTCACTTCGAAATCGCAATTAACTTTTCGCTGCATTTCCTTGCAGGGCGTGTACGAGCCTGGAAAACGCCGTTGGTTAAAGGTAGGCGAACGCAACACTCGTTAATTTTTCATGGACTTTTCTTTGTTCAATATTGATAATGCATATCTATTTCAAAGATGAAGAAAGATTATTTGGAAGAAGGTTCCATGGCTGACACAGCTGATCTGGTTGTTCTCGGTGCATATTATGGCACGGGAAATAAAGGTATATGGTTTATGGTAACATATTCTGATAACAACCTGCTAAGAAGGAAGATGGTGAGACTGTAAGGGAATGCTAGACAGATGCTTTTCTTAATACATTCCTTTTCTGCTTGCATGGTGATTATTGATCAAAATATAATTTTGTTGCAAATTTAAATTGCGATAATAAATTTAGCTACGTGATGTTTCCACAAAATTATACCGTGAGATGCTTTTCTTGTTTAAAATAACAAATTTAATGCAATCAACTCCGTCTTGCGGACAACTCGCTGTTAATGACACTTTGTAATTCTCTGGCCAAAACTATTAATTACCAATTTGTTTCCATCTCGCTGCTGCAGAATTTCATGCACTATTAAGGAAATTAAATTACGCCCCCCCCCCCCCCCCGAGTATCCGTTATAACGAGTGTTCAGCGTGCAATACTTCCCTATAGGTGGCATGATGTCCGTGTTTTTGATGGGAACTTACGATCAGTTTACCAAACAATGGTGCACAGTTGCCAAGTGTGGTAATGGTCATGACGATAAAACATTAGAGAAAATTAACAAGGAATTGCAAGTGGTCAAAATTAGCAAGGTTCGTTTGACTGGAAAGTTGGATATATTTTCTATGTGAGGAAGAAAACTGTCAGTGGCGATTAATATTTTGACATGAGGCCAGTTTTCGAAAGCTCGCAAGCCTTACTCTTACTTAACGTAAAATTCAAAAGAAATTTCTTAGAAGCTTGTGTGTGAGAAATATTTCTTCACAAATTTTGTCTGAATCAATAGGATTGGTTTCTGAAGTTTTGAAATAATCAGACGTGTAGAAATGCAGATATTATGAAGCCATTGGATTTAACTTTAACCCAGAGTTAGCGATAATCCAGCTTTGAACAACTGGCCTCTGGTGTTACGTTTGCGAGTGTTATTCATAGTTTGCTGATGGTAGAATATGTTTTATAGGACAGTGATAAAGTCCCAATGTGGTTGAATGTCCACAAGACGCTAGTTCCAGATTTTGTTGTTTCTGACCCAAAGGTTTGAACTAAATGTTCTTGCATGCTTGTGGTATATTTTCTTTATTATTTACTAAATATTCTCCATTGTTAGGCTGCGCCCGTTTGGGAAATTACTGGCGCCGAGTTCAGTAAGTCGACGACGCATACCGCTGATGGAATATCAATTCGTTTTCCAAGAGTGACGAAAATTCGCGATGATAAGGACTGGGCAACCGCAACAAACCTTCAAGAATTGAAGGTATATCGGTCAGCACATGCAACATAATATTAAAGATTGTTTTATAATGCCGGTTAAATTCAAATCGTAAACGATTTGATGTGAACGTAACATACGTAACGTAAAGATAAAGAGCTTAATGCTCTATCAACTGAACGACTTCGTCAGCTCGCTTCGAGCATTTGTGTGATAATTCGGAACAGGGTCTAGTAAAATCTTGATTTTATGTATCTTGGTGTAGCATACATAAAATCGTAAAATCACGATTACACTAACCCCAAAACTACATGTTCTGTTTGTATAACTCGTTGTATTTTGAAAGATGCGCTGTTATTTCCAGTGGATTTCTCTAACTACTACCAAATGCTCCGTAAAATCTGCGTCAAGGCTTCGTTCCAATTTATTTTGTAGAAACTCGTCGCAGCTTCCAAAGAAACATCAGGTTTGTTCTAGAATATTTTTACGCTACCTCAGCAATAGTTCCAAAGCTTGAAATCAGTTTCCCTCGAGGAAATTCTACCGCTCAATCTCAAACCTTCAAATTGTCATAGAAATCAAATCGAAATCTTCGACAAGCCCGGTGAAAAATGAGGACGAAATGGAGACAGCGGAGGAACCTGGAACGAGTAAAGAGGGCGAGGATGATAAGGGAAACCGGGGGCAGAAGAGGAAAAGTGAGGATACCAGTACTGGAGAGACATCAAGCAAGAAGGTATAGGATGTCTTTTTATTCTACTATAATTTCGGTGCTATATGTTTGCAGGTTGACAAGGTTTGCAGATTGGATTGAAGGATTTGTGGGCTAAGTTTGACCAAGATTAAAGAATGAGCGCACGATGATTTGATTTACTGTATTCCTCTAGGCTCCTCGCAGGCATCTCTGATGGTATTAAAATTTTTATATACAAGCCGAATATAAACATATCAATACCATCAGAGGTGCCTGCGGAAAAGGTTGGTGTTCCTCCATCTTGGATGTGAGCGGATTTACCCAACACGCCATTACCCAATTGATAGGGGATCCGAAGTACCTAAGATTTGAACGTTCTTATCCGAGCAGACCCAAAAGAGCTATCTTCTACTGATGTCAGTGAAATGCAACCGTTTCTCCTCAATTATTTTGAGACCCTGAGTAGAGATCCTACCACTCTTGACCCCTGACCTCCCAGCTTGAAGACAAGAGTGGTGACTACACCACCGCACATGCTGTTATGCAGCATTACATGTTCCTTTTATTCGACAGTCAAATTGTATAAGTTTGTTTATTTTCCAAGGCTAAACCGATGTGCATGTACGGTTCAAAATGTTACCAGAAAAGTTCCAAGCACAGAGAGGCGTATTGCCATGACGGAGGCGAGGCCAATGAGAACCAGGAAAAGACAAAAGACGATTCGGTAGGTCAAGAAAGACGGAGAACCGAGGATCCGATGTTTTCACCAATATCTCGTGTTTTACTAACAAAGAGTCTTAAATTATAAAAGCGATATAGAACTGATATGGTACGATTTACCTTGCTGACAGATTAACACTTGACTCAAAGTTTACCTTACAACTAATCGACTAAAACGCCAAATTCGAATCACTAAGTTATGACAGAATACTTAAATATATTTTGCAGACTTTGCCATCTATATTCACCGGAGCAAAAATAATAATTGATGATGATGTTAAAGAAAGCAAGAAGTTAAAAAGATACATTACAGCGTATCCTTTAAAGCTTTACAAATTAAAGCCGAATTAAGGCGGGAGCCGTTGTTTGCTGATACAGCAAGGAGCGAATGTTTTAAATGATTTGTGAAACTCTTTAATTTTATAGATTTACAGGCGATTAAGTAATTTTGAGAATACATCGTATAAAAACAAGAAAATCAAAGTTAAAGTTTATGAAAATCAACAAATCAAAAAATCTGTAGCACATATACAGACTTTCACGCGCTCATGATTTTTTTTGTGTTTTACTGAAACGTTTCGAAACAGAAACTGACAATCTCTTCGATCTCTTCAGCTTTGACTTGGGTAATTGCTTATTTGGTGTCTTAGTTTTCTTAACCTAATATTATAAGATACGATGGTGTTGTAATTCCTGAATACCGAAAGAGTGAAGCTACTCATTTTATTTCCACAAAGGTACTAACTGAGCCATCACGACCCTCTGTTAATATTTATCTAAATTGTCATTTACTCATTCATCAATATCTGAGCCAATTGTTTTTAAAAACAAATCGATGAGATAGTGACTCATTTTATTCAGACTTCGAGAAGAACAAAAACTCAACCAGCAATGTCATAAAAAATGTTAGAAAAATTTAGATTAGGCTTAATTTTATGTATTATATATGGTACATGCGTAACCTACATGCAACAATATAGTTAATGATATTTTTCATCTTTTATAGGCTGATACAACACACAAATATCTGGTCAAACCAGAGTGGGTGTGGGAATCAATCAAGGCAATCCAAATGTTACCCGAGGAAGATTTTAAACCATGAAATGGAGTCATTTTAGACTATTTAATATAATATAATATCAATATAATTATTTATTGCTAAGATAATAATGAATAAACACTATAATAAACTATTTCTAACACTAACAATTACAATACAATAACTAGTGCATACTGTAAATTGGACGAAATTGCGCAACACATTGACAACTGGTGTAATACAAAATGTTTTGAGATTTCTATATATTATGAATGGCATGTATACTTACATGTTTCAATAAAGAAATAAAACTATATACCATGACCTCATACTTTTCAATTAAGAAACTAAAAAATCTAAAACCAAATAACGATGGTACCATCGAACGAAATTCAAAAAATTCTTAATTTTGAAACAAAAATGGCTTCAGCAAGATCTTGAGAGGTAGCCGCCGTAATATTGTTCAATGGCAGAGCCCGGCACATTCACATGGACAATCTGCCTTTTGTATGCTCATGCTTATGCCGCAAATACAATCCTTGTGAGGACACCGGCATTTCCTGCGAGCAACCTTCGCTACTTCCACAACTGGTTTCCCCTTGGAATAACTCTCAATTGCAGTTGCAATCTGAAAACGGAAACATCGTCAGAACTAGACCCCTCTGCTACAAAACATGAAATATTAAAAAAATTCCCATTCCCTAGCTGATCTGAGCGTGAGTAAAAGGCCTGGAACTAGCTACCAAATAGAAATCCATTTTGCTGTTGTTAATCACACATATCTTTTGTTCTCCTTTGTCAATCTTGTTGAAACTTAGTAACTGTCTTTAATAAAGAAAATCATAAGTTTACAAGACAAAACAAAATTAAATTATATTTCATGAGAAATTTGATAATTTGGATTGAAACTGGATTTCTATTTGACCGACTAGTGCCAGTACTTTTCCGTGTTTTCAGATCAACTGGTCTATATTTTGTCATTTTTTGCCTGATCTCATACATACATCATTCATCATGGGATAGCCATCTCTCTCCAGTTTTGAAAAAACTTTTTTCCCATCGACAAATACTTCGAATGCACCTGGATTTCATCGAGAAAGTATATTGAAAAAAGGAACGTTAGTTAATAATTGGGTAAATACCAACCAAAAATGATCAGGCTTTGTGATTGGACTTTTAAAACAAAAGTCTTCATTGTTTGTGATTCGTTCTTTAGAAAACTAATTTCTATAGTTCATTGCCTTTCATTGTTATAACCAACCACTCGCAAAGCCGGTTAGTATAAGTTGGTGGTGAGCCAGTTAATTGGCTGAACGCACATATACATAATATTCTAAACCTCATTAATAATTCATGAGAAAAACACAAAGGAAATCATAGCCGTGACTAGAGTCTATATATGAGATAAAAAACATGTCGATTTTCACAAATCTTTTACCTCGATTTTCTCGGCTTATACAACATCTATATTGAAAATTCTTTTATATACAAACAGACAAGATGGGTATAAAATGAATCGATTTAGAAGTCATTTAAAACACTTGCAATTTGCGCTTTATCAGATATACAACGCTCGGCTTCGCCTCGCGTTGTATGTCTGATAAAGCACTCCTGCGCGTGTTTTAAATATTACTTATAATACTCTGTATAGATTGTCTTGTATTGCTACGTATCGTCTTTGTATTTAATTTGTTAATGTAATTTTAGATTTAATTTAACTTACTGGCGAGCTTATAAATTAAAAAAGAAAGTAAAAACTCGAAAACTGATTATTGTATCCTGTTGAATTGTATTGTAGCAATATGTGGCTACGATTTTGTTGTATTTTAGCACAGTAGTTGTGCATTGGAGAACGTTATGATGAACTAGTTTTTCTAAACGTTACCTGCGGGTCCAGTCTTCCCCGTGCACTCGGCCGCGGGGGTCTTACGTCGCACCCAACTTGACATTTCGGCAAAGAGAAGCCTGTAGGCTTTCTCAGAGCTAAAACAACAAAACAGGATTAAAACTAAATCCAATTTTAATCCGAGTCCGTAATCAGCGACGTTTATCACATCTGCCACTCAATTGTTTCTCGCGACTCAACTTATGCGCAAAAAAGCATCAAGTTTACGAATTATATATAACGTTTCGATGCACAAGGATCTCGGTCGTAAGTTTTAGATAGACGGTCGTAGTTTTTTATAGTACTCAGTAAACAAACATAGCTACTTCGATCATAACACAGCCTCTCCTGGCATTTTTTTAAATAACATACAATTTTGACCAGATACAAAACATACGGGACCCGGTGTCGAATGCTACCTCATTTACAATAATTAAAATCAATTGCCACCAGCTGAAAACGCTCTCATTTAATTTAAATAACCAATAAAAACAAGCATGTCTGATTTTGACAGTTAAACTAACGTCACCCGACGCGCAGAAACAGCCCAATTATTTTTTCCTCATTTTTTCAGAGCTGCAAATACGTTTCTCCTTATTTGGCTGTTTTGGCTCATAATCGTTCGTGTGTTATTGCTACAAATGAGCTCAATGCGGTTTCCGGAGAGATTACGTGTCATGCGATTATATACTGAGCGGAATTTATGCAAATTATTTAATTTGCATATTTCGCTCAGACAGTTCGTCTGTTTTCTTTGTATTGCAGTTGTTGACCGATGGTAAATAAATTTTCGTGTTTTTAATTAAAACTGGTGAAAACTAACAATTTGAGACGTGAGGAAAAACAATTATGACAGATTAATATATGAATAGCCCTTATCTCGGCGATTTGCTCATCACGAAAATACAAATATTAACAGCAAAGCATACTGAGAAATTTTCTTCCGAGTTTCGACTATCATGTTTCTTCTTTATATAAGCAGGAGGTTCTAATCTGCTCTGAAACGCTAGCTACGTTTGCATGACAGTATAAAAGTATACACGAAGGTCGCGACCTTTGAAATAACACTGCGAATGTAAATTAACTCACTAATTTAGTCCTCATTGGACAATTTTGGATAGTTCTCGCAAAAAATGTTCTAATCGACCTTGTTAAACTCCCAATTATATGCTGAATGACTCATTATTCTTTATTATCAAGTGTCATAGCGACACAAGCAACGAAATTATTAGCGCTTTCAATAAAATACCACCTTGACCTATAATAGGTAAAGGATATTCCACATTTGAAGCTTGATTCGTAAAACAAATTTGCAGAAGTACATCGAAAATATATATGAACAAAAGTTCAGCCATGGCACCCTCATTGTCATCGGCTCCTTGCTATCCACACTGGCAATTTTTTATCCAGCCCACATCACACATTATTCGCTTGAAATACAAGTGACAAAGTCTACTAGATTATACATAAGTACGTCTCTGATGTCCAACGTACCTCATTTCAACAATAACGTTCACGTATTTCGGCATTTTTTCGGTACTCCAGCTAGAGTTCTTTTCTCGCAGATTCCGAGCCAAACACTAATTCTCGACTTATCTCTTCGAGCAACCACGAACAAACGAATTAAAATCCTGACAGTCTTAAAATTTCACTTATTCCGGAAGATGCAGCAAGGTGTGGTTATCTCTCAACAGCCACTTCAAGGGTTTACTTTTTGGGCAAATATTGTCTTATAAACCAAGTTTGTTATAAAAGAAAGTAACCGTATTAATGACCGCGAGTAACGGTACGTTATAAGCCTGAACTGCACAAATGGTCCACGACTGAATCTTTGTAAACAGACCTACCCTAGATCCTTGGCAGCCTAAACGAAGATATTCGATTCCCTACGACAAATCCTTACAGAAAGAGCTTTTGCTTCAAGTTCGAACTATTTTACTCTTTCTATAGTTGTATTTGACTAAGTCAAAGGCATTACAGTTTAGAACCAGTAACAGCAATGTGCACGAGCTAACGTATACAGAGGAATTAGACGAAGATTAAACGAAAAGTCGTAGGTCTAACGGAATTGTATCAGGAACTGATTTACTTTAATCTGTTAAGGTATTCAAAGAATGAAAACTCCGTTATTGGTTTTGCGGTTGTTTTTGTGTATTTTGTTTATCAAGGTTATTCCTTTCCTGGTTAAATTAGGAAAGTGCTATCTTGGCGATACCCACAAATTCTAAGTTAAATAGTTTCCGGATAAATGGATCATCGATGCTCTGTGTTTTTGCCGTGACATCCTGTTGCGCATCAGAAATGAGTTAGGTTAAAAAGTGAAGATATCGAGAACTTACCCCAATTCAACAACAATGTTCACAGTTTTTGGCATAACTATATCTTACTCCTGTGTATGACGCGTTATATATGTGTTAGATCGCTGATGCATGTACCACCAGTCAAGTGACAATGACTGCAGAACAGTGTTACGATTATATCTCGCCTTGGGTTCTGGAAGGCCACCAATCTTTCCTCAACTACTTGGATGCTAATTCAGGAAAATTCTATACTGAATGGTGGCATACTTCGAAATCTGGACTCAGACTCGACAAAACCCGAAGTCAAGTAAAATCCGGAGCCGAAGTCTAATGTATAGTCCGGATTTCACAAACGCGAGTCCGGATCTGCTTAGGGCGCGTGTCCGGGTTGTATTGGAGTCCGGGTTTTGACCGAGCCTGAGTCCCGAGCTTCGAAGTATGCCCTGAAATAGGCAGCAAAATCTGATACATCCAAGACTAAATAAGGTTATCACCCGAAACAATATGAACATTTTTGCGGGCGATATTCTAATGTAAACAAGGGATCAATTTCAAGAGAAACATGCACAGGGCACGCGTCATGACGTCATCATTATTTCCTGTATTATGAGTCCTTTGGTCAAGTATACGTTAGAGTTAAATACCGAGAAGGGGGATGTATGTCATATACATCCCCCGAGGACGCGCAGCGTCCGAGGGCTGTATATGACATACATCCCGACTTTCGAGGTATTTAACTAACTTAATTTATTTTTGAAGAGGTTTTCTAACAGAGTCTTTTGACTTTAAACAATTTAAGTCGAGATTCGTCGAGATTTTTCCACAACTTTGATCAAAGTATTTATTCAAGGTAAATAACCTATATACAACCCGCAGTACATCAGAGAACACCGACTCAAAAATAAATTAATTTGTTAGTAGTGACACCTAGTGTGTTCTGGTGTTGCGCTAAGTTGGCAGGAGTCGGTTGTAGGAAAGGTGCCCCCCCCCTCCCCAAAGGTGAATAACGCTATCCACCAGATACTGTTTCTCTCAAACTCTCTAAACATGTTCAGTAATTGGTGAAACTCATATTAAAATTCAGCATTTTCGGGTTGAAATCGTTTTAATCTCTTGCGAGTTCAACATCTCTGGTGTCATTGCTAGTGCCTTCAGTGGCAGTGGGAAAAATAATTATCTGGGGCCGGTTGTACAAAAGGTGTATAGCGCTATCCACTGGATGGTGAGTTTCTTCAACTGCAGCAAAAAGACATAAAAAGCAATGACACCAGGGATATTGAACTCGCAAGAGATAAACGATTTTAACCATAGGCGGCCCAATTCAGTGCGTAGTTTCATATAGAGATCAGTGCCACGTAAACACTACACTTCGTAGTTTATGTTAACTATATCATAAACTACGAAGTGTGTTTACGTGCGCACTGATCTCTATATGAAACTACACACTGAATTGGGCCGCCTATGTTTTAACTCGAACTGAAAATGCTAAACTTTAATATGGGTTTTACCATGCAGCTATTGAACATGTTTAGAAGGTTGGAAAAATTACCATCCGGTGGACAATTTTCGCCCAAATGGCCCAAAGCATTACAGGCTGGCATTCTAAAGGACTAAAGGTTGTAGGTTCGATCCCCGCCTCGAGGCCAGGCATGTTTTGCACCTTGCCTTGTATGAATATATATTTGAGAGTAGCATCAAAAACATCATTTTCAACCGAATATATACCATGACAACACATTTAATGATTTATATCATTATAATATCATGAACAGTTAGACAGATTTTTTTTGAGCGACAAAGTTTTCATTAGATTAAAGTTTGATAAATTTTGTAGTAAATTTAGTTTAGTTTCTTTCTGGTTTCGTTCGTGTGTCTTTAGTTTATATCTCGTTTCGGCCCGTGTACACAGGCGATTTAGTTGTGACTCTCTCCTTCTGGAGGATGCGAAGGAGTGCATTACTTAATGTTAATGTTGTTATGATATTTCATAACGTCCAACTTTTGTAACTCATCGACTGTTTCACATCCTTCAGCAGGTGTTTCGAATCCTCCGGCAGGTGTCGAAGTCTACCCACACATGGTCAGCTATCGGCTGAGCTTACAGGCACGAGCATCTTTTTGCTCAGCTGAGTGATAGTTCTTGTGTGCTGCAGTTTAAGCTACGGAGGCAGCTAAGTAGTCAGATAAAACACCTCTGCTAGTGTTTGGAATATTACTTCGTCGCACAAAGTCGTCTGCCTTCTCATAAAGAGTCTGTCTTTAAACTCAAGTGACTGCAACGAGATTATGCTAATTATACGAAGTCGATATTGAAACCTGGTTTCCAGTTCCCAAAACAGTAGAGAATCAAACTGTCAGTACTTTCATTTTTATAAACAACGTGTAATACTTTGGAGAAAATGTCTGACTTAAAGAAAAAATATTTGTTTTTAGAAGTGGAACAATCGCCCCCATGCGCTATGTTGTGTGGACCAATAGACATCTTAACCAGAATTGATGACTTCGATCGCCACAATTGTCCTAAAGGTGTGCGTTCCAAGGTTACAGAGCTGGGAGATGTTATGGAGATACGCTTAACTGGTGAAGAAGGTGTACACAAATCTACGTTACTGAAGATGGCTCTGCTGTACGAGGCTTTGAAGCTGAAATACGAACCGTACGGAATGTCATCTGCACGGGATGATTCTCTGATTCTCACCCCAACAGGCAAAAACTGAAATGAATTGTGCAGGCCATATGGTAGAGATCAGCTGTACACTGCAACTTAAGACATCTAATGCCATTGGGTTTAATATAGTACATAGCATTACGTGTATACTATTACTGTATCAGGTCATCTTTTGTAGCCTGCTCCATTTCATTGTAATCCTTGTGAACAGTCTTCTTTGTATAGAAATTAACAATAAATTTCAACGAAACTCATGATAACATTGCAAGGTTTTTAACAGTATTTAAGTTTTATGGATATTAGATCACTAAGATATACATGGATTGAAGCGTCCACGTGTAACGAGCTGACAAAAAAGAATGTTCACCAGTATTTACAGCGACTGATATATGGTTCATGTTCTTGATGGAAAGCGCTGCCAATCTACAACCTCATGAAGAGGAACGAAAACAAAGCTTGGAACTCTGAAGTGTTAGCAGCCCGAGCACATTTCCGGTAGCTAGAATTTCATTTCCTGGCACAACAATTAAAATTCACATAATCATGTGACAACCATTAAGCCATACTTTCCTATGAGGCATTGTTTTCGATGAATTCTCTTGCCAATCATACACCACAATTGAACAGTCGTTAAATAAAGTTTGGCATGTCAAAACCGAATCTAACAAGGACACAATTTGTGTTTCTGGAAGTAAAAAGGAAAGATAGCACCGTTTCACTATGTGGTCCACGAGACGGAGTCCTTGATGATATTGAATGTGTTGATTTTGAATACCACTCTGGCGCTTCTTACAGTACCTCCACAGTGGGCAATAGTACGGAGATAACATTAAAGGGGCCATCGTTGACATTACTGAAAGCGAGCCTTCTTGAAGAAGTTCTAAAGCTGGGATTTGAACTATCATCAGATGTCGAGCATGATTCGCTTACTTTATCTCGACAAGTGACAATTAAGAAAAAACCTATCCCTTTATTCCCTTGACTACCATAGAACAGCTAATTAAATATTATATTTAGTGATTTTATTCCTGAATGCGTCTTTGCATGACTTTTACACAGTATAAAAGTTTTTTAACAGTATTTAATTCTGAATATAAATCAGTTATCAGTAGCCTGTTGATAGACCTAACTTTAAAATATTTGAAATACATGCTAATTGAAATATTCAAGTACAAGGAGCTGTCTATATGGTAGAAAATATATTTAAATGAGTTTTATTGATAGAAAAGCGATGTTGCTGTAGCCTCATGAAGAGAAGCGGCAACAGAGTGAAGCTCTCAAGCTGTACCGAATGCTTACAACACAAAGCACATTTCCGGCAGCCAGAATTTTATTTCCAAGTAGAGATATCAAAATTCCCAGAACTGCCTGGTAATGTTTTCTAATTTAAAATCAATTTGACCTAGCACAACATTGTTTATTATACATAACATAAGAAAAATACTGTGCTCTCAGGCTGTGGGACTGACCAGTGGATTGACCAGGAATGCCTGACTAGTCAGACCGGCAGTGATAACGTCGTAAACGGGAATATTATTAGAGCGCAGTTCGGATTTGGCTCATTCACTGCCACTATCGCAATGAACTCTTAGCCAATTAGATGTGTTGTATCGTTCCGATAAACCAATCAGGTTCCTTGTAAGACAGTAAAAGGTACCGGTAGTAGAGGTAGTGAAAGTCAAATTTGAACGTCGCTATTGAGAAACGAAGTCTATTGCGAACTATCTTGCAGCAAAATGTCAACAGCCACCAGACACTTGCAAGTCACGTTGCAAAGGCGGACAATAAAGGTGTACGGTGACAAGGAACAGGTTAAAGAGTTCGGGAAAAGATTTCAAAGAGAAGCATTTTCCTTTAATTATCAAGAATGTGAAGGAAAGCATGACAGTATGATTTCAGCCATAACTCATGAACGATATCCATCCGAATATGACAGGCTACCCGCCCCTGGATTGCTGAAAATGGAAATCATCCATATTCTTGAAGACCAAGGCTTTAAGATAATCAACATGGTGTATGATTCAAATTCTGGAATTGAAAAGCTCATGATGTATAAAGAACTTGACATTAAGTGATTTGCAATACATCGTTATCAAAATTATTAAATGTAAGACGTCGAAAAAAGTCTGTGGAAGTAGTTGAATGTTTGTGCAAACAACCAATAGCTGAATAATGTTGGACACGGCTGTTCGTGCATACAGGACACAATTGGCTAAACATCACTATTGGTTTATTCGAAGAAATTCAAAATGCACGTGACTAGATAAGATCATATATTTGCACAAAACCATTCTATAATGATCAGCTGCATATTGCGTTTTCTGCTCAGGCGGTCATATGGAATGCCGATTGTTTCAATAATACTTCTAGCGCAAATATAATACTTCTTTGCAATTTTAATACTTCCTGTTTCACCTGTTTTGGTTACATCCTGTCACTGGCATAGAGATTATAAAAGAGATTCGTTTATAATCTCTATGGTCACGAGTACAAAACTTCCATGTCTAAATATAAAACTCATTGGGAAAATATAAAACTTCACTTCTTTCCAATAATACTTGTAAGCAATTATAATATTTGCTTGCGATTTCAATCAGCGTTGCCAACTGTAATTTTGTATAAATCCCAAGTAAGCTCCCTAAAAATCCCAAGATTTCCTTGAAAATCCCGAAATTCTTACTTTCATTCTCATGTTCCCAGTCTCTGCGCAATTTAGGCCGCAGGCCTCTTATTGTGTGTTGTTTGCCTCTCACTTTTGCTTTTGAGAGCCTTCCAAAACGAAATTTTGTCAAATATGCAGGTAAATAGGGCTTAAACACGAGCGCATGAACTGTCTATTTTGACTATGTTTTGACAAAATCGTTTGTTAACTAGCCAATTTTACAAAAACTTGATTACTAAATTTAAAACTTGGAGTTCTGAAAAATCCCAAAAAAATCCCGAGATTGAGTT
Source organism: Muricea muricata (assembly GCA_963855995.1). Taxonomy (NCBI): domain Eukaryota; kingdom Metazoa; phylum Cnidaria; class Anthozoa; order Malacalcyonacea; family Plexauridae; genus Muricea; species Muricea muricata. The sequence goes on along the minus strand of OY979720.1, from coordinate 14,299,145 downwards.
TTTAAAATAAAAATCCCCAAAACATCCCAACTGATTTAAAAAATCCCGAGATCTCGGGATAAAATCCCGGACTTGGCAACACTGATTTCAATACTTCATATCACATTTATACAACTCATTATCTTATACAAAACTTCCATGTCTAAACATAAAACTTCATTTCGGAAAGTATAAAACTTCATTTCTAATACAAAACTTTATTGTAAATATAATATCTCGCTGTAAGTATAAAAATTCAATGAAATATGAAACTTTATTACTAATTACGGATACAAAATTTCGTCGCAAATAGAATACTTTGTTGCAAATATCGAACTTCTGTACCATACAAATCTTTAAATGAAAATGAGTATGGATCAAAATGAATGTTTTGTTACTACAAAGTGGAAGCACTTTACAATAACAACAAAGATTCAAAGAGTAGAGACTACAAAGAGGGATCACATATCAATGAGAGGGACAGGTTCAGTAAAAAAACCGTAAGTCAGTGCCCTAAACAGAAGCATTTCAACCCGGTATTACTAGCCATTTTTAATATTTCCGGGGGGGTGACTTCCTCTGTTTAGGGCACTGACTAGGAACATGGTGCCCATGACGAATATTACATGCTCGTCCTCGTGAAATTATTGTTCATTATTGTTTAACTGGTGGATTTGTTTTTGCAATAAGTGTTCTCACTATTGCTGATTGTACAGCCATAAACACTGGTGCACAACTGTTTAGCTTCTTACAGTCGCAACGGAGCGTCGTGCATGCACTTTTCCATGAACAAGATACATTCTCATTGCAAGCCTTAGGAATTGTATCTAAGGTCATAAGACGTGGAACTAATTTCTCGTCACCAGCTTTAATCCACCCCATTCCATCAGGATATGGAAGATTTGGATATTAGCAACATGCTTGTTTCCATACCAAAGATTTATAGTGGGAACGGCTGATATGCAGTTCCAAAGCATCACGCGTTGGAGGTAGTGCTTGCGGCTTTCCACCCTTTGGAAAAAGAAGAACTCGGATTTGATTCACAGACTCGACTTCTTCATGTTTATACATTACACACACAAACTTCCCTGCATCTTTAATCTTGTTGTAGTTAAATTCCCCTCACCGACCGACGACAGAAGATTGTGCTTCTCTAAAAACATTTTCCACGCCGATGTTTTTCCGTGATCACACAAGAACGATGTGCTATCACAACCAGTCAGAGCGTGGAAAGGAAGTAGACTGGAAAGTGAACCAACTGGTAGATTTTCGCTGATTGCTCTGACATTAAAAAACTTTCTGTGCGCTGCAGTTCCGGCCATCATCCAAATCTTCGCGCTTCGAATCTTTGCTGCATCATGTGCCACGAGAAGTAGGAGTACATCAGTGTCTCTTGCTGATTCAACTACGGTCTCACACGTGCTTGCAATGCAATGGTAGAAGACAATTCGTGTATCTGCTTCCTCGTGTGCTGCGTAGAATATAATTGCCGGCGCGTTTGCGATAAGATGCTCGGAAAGAAATCTCGCTAAGTCTGCTTTGTTCTCGGGTAATGCTAAGAAGTCCAACCCAGCTACAAGGAAGTGGCACGTTCCTGTTCTCAATAACACGTCGAATAGGTTGAGTTGTTTTTGTGCGACGTTCTCACGTACCTGCCTTGATGGAATTCTGTTCGTACCGCTATCAAATATAACATGAACCTCTTGATAACGGAATCCTGATCCGACAACCGCTCCCAGGAATTTGTCTCCAAAATCTCCAAAAGTCATGACGTCGATGGGTTTTCCAAGGGCAGCAACCAGAGCTGACAAATGTGACATAAAGTATTAAAATTGCAGACAAGTATTTATTTCCGTACAAGTATTATTGAAAAGAAATGAAATTTTATAGTTCGACATGGAAGTTTTGTATAAGATAATGAGTTGTATAAATGTGCCAAGAAGTATTAAAATTGCAAACAAGTATTATATTTGCTTACAAGTATTATTGAAAAGAAGTGAAGTTTTATATTTCCCCAATGAAGTTTTATATTTAGATATGGAAGTTTTGTATTAGTGACAGGAAGTATTAAAATTGTAAAGAAGTATTATATTTGCCTAGAAGTATTATTGAAACAATCGGCATTCCATACGGTCAGGCCATACATCTAAACTAAGTATTTTATTAAATGTGGATAGACTGACAATAGACTTCAGAAGTGCTCGGGTCAGACAGTTTTTCCCAGTTCAAACTGCCATAATAAAGCGTTTGATGTTATTGATCATGATATTTTGATCAGTAAACTTTCAAAACAAGGAATAAATGAGAAAGAGCTCGAATGGTTTAAAAGTTACTTACAAGGGAGAAGTCAATTTGTTTCATGTGGTGGCGTCGAATCTGAAAGACTTTTAATTACGCACGGGGTTCCGCAAGGTTCGGTTCTCCGACCCACTCTGTTCTACATTCATATCAACGGCATTGGTGATGCCTGCGAAGACAGTGAGACGGCGTTATATGCTGACGACACCAAGATCCATGCAAGTGCAAAAGATATTGATGTAGCGGAAGAACAGATGAACCAAGATCCTACTAATATTGCGACTTGGTGGAAGCAAAATGGCTTAATCAGCAATTATAAGAAGTGTGAGGCAATGCTGATTGGATCAAGATATACTGTAAAGAACACTAGAAAGTTGCAGGTTATCCTTGACAGAAATGAAACAGACAGAACCGTTCAAGGATCTATAGGAGTTTATGTCGACAATTGTCTCACTTGGAATAAACATGTAACATATATACAGTATAGGGTATATCCAAAACTGAAATTGCTCAATAGACTGAATTTCATCCTTCCTAAGCCGTAGCATTTTGCTTAGGATTTATGAGCAAACTGTGTTACCACTATTTGAGACTACGGATGCGTCATATGGATAGATTGTGGAAAGGGGAGTGCTGCTCTCTCCTCCGCAGAGGCTTTAAGGATTTTTTATACGCAAATGCGCTAGATGATAAGCATTTCTCTAGCAACGCTGGCGATTCGTTTCGCCTCGCCCGCGCATTGCATCGCCAGCGTTGCTAGAGAAATGCCTATCATCTAGCTCATTTGCGAATAGAAAATCCTTAAAGCCTCTGCGGAGGAGAGAGGGAATGCTGAACGTTTAGAACGCCTACAAAATCAGGCTATGCGTATAATACTGCAGACAAGTCGAAAGACATGTACACAAAGGATGCGTGCTAAATTGGTCTTATCATCACTTTATAACAGATTAGGCTACAACATGTGTATAAAATTATAAATAATGTAAATTGTCCTAAGCAATTGATAGGGTATTTAGTAAAGCGATCACAACGACACTGTCGATCTCTTAGGGATTCACCTTTAATAGATCTACCTCAAGTTAAAACAAAATGTGGTCAGACATCATTTAAGTTTTCGGCCGCCAGAGATTGGAATTCACACGCCAGCACACACGTTTGTAGTTTATAGTTTTCAATTATTTGACCTTAATCTATTTTTTACCTAATACATTATTCTGTAAATCTTTTACATACTGGTCACCGATTGATACCAGTCAATCGATGATTGACTGACCGGTTTTTTCTTTTACTAGTTTAAATAAAGACTTTATTATTATTATTAAAAAGACCTTAAATTAAAAACTTCGAAGACAATTCCAAGTATGTCAACCTGACATTGAATGCGAGTAAGTGTGAAGTTTTGAGAGTCACCCGCAAGCAAAATAAAATCATCTACCCGTACAAACTTAGTTGCGGAACCATCCTGACAAGCACGGTTTGTGAGCGAGATCTTGGTATTCTTACATCACCTGATCTAACCTGGTCCAAGCACATCAACCACCAGTGCAACAAGGCCAACAAGACCCTGGGATACGTACGAAGATCAACGCTAGACATTAAGAGCATCACAGTCCGTCGCACACTATACTTATCCTTGGTTCGTGCGCAGTTGTGTTATGGCTCCCAGATCTGGGCACCACAAACCGTCACCACAATTCAACAGGCAGAACAGCTTCAAAGACGGGCAACTAAATTTATACTGAATCTACCTTGTCGCTGTGACACCATCTACAAGGACAGGCTTTTACAACTCGACATAATCCCGCTAAGTTACTGGCATGAATATTTAGACATGTTATTCTTCTTTAAATTAATCCATGGAATCATCTCAAGTAACAATAACTTATTACCATCACCAGTCAACATCAAGAAAGTAACCAGATCATCTAGTCCAAATAATTTATCCTTCTTAACAACTCGATGCAAGACTACCACCTACCAAAAATCGTGCCTGAGTAGATCAACAAGACTATGGAATTCACTACCGAAGGAACTGACTGGCAACAACGTCAGCTTAGTTAAATAAGTTTAAATGTGGACTTATTAAATACTATAAAGTTGCTTTATGGAATGTGTACGATGTTAATGATCCACGATCATGGAAATCTGTATGCTTGTCTTGTAACACGTCTCGTATTCTGTCATGTAAAATTACGTGTTGTTATTAGTCTATAGCTTTATATATCCATTTGTAAATCTATGTCTGTCTTGTAACTTGTCTTGTAACCTGTCTTGTTAGCTGTCATTTGTGTTTATCAATCTGTAGCTTTTACTATACGCATATATATTTGTAAAGGGCCGCTGTAATTGGCGAAAGCTGTTGCGTGCACCTTGCCATGTAGATTCTATTATCCGTTATTGTTGTATTTGTGTTGTATACTACAGGGTGTATAAAAAAAAGTAGACAAATCTGAAATCGCTCTCTGCTTCGCGAAGCGCCTCAATATACGATGTTTTTTTATTAAAATAGATTTTTTTGGTACTTATAATCTAGAATAAACTGAAAAAATAAGAAATTTAAAACTTCAATACTGGCCCGGGAGGGTTCTGTCTTTTACGGCACTATAAATATGCCTTGCGCACAAAACTTAAATGCTTAAAAGTAATTTTGACTTGGTAGATGGAAAATTTGTCGGGTGTTGTATTGCTGTACAAAATTTCAGAAAATTTGCTCGAGTCTAAGCCGTTCAAAACGTCGCGCGAACTTCCATATTTTTAGAAAAATTAGCTTTGTGCATGTTTAATTTATGTATTTACTTAATTTGCATACAACTCCCAAGGGACATTTAATTGAAATTGGAACATTTCTTCAGAAAAACGATTCTTATTGAGAAAAAATATACGTTCGCACGACGCTTTGAGTGGCTTAAACTCAATCAAATTTCTTGAAATTTTGCACAGCAATAAAACACCTAACATATTTTCTACCTACCAACTCAAAATTTCTTTTAAGCCCTTAAATTTCGTGCGCAAGCCATTTTTAATGTGTTTCAAAATACGCACACCCCTGGGTTTGAAACATTTAAATTTCAGAATATTTTCATTTATTCTACACCGTAAGTACCCAAGCAATGTACATTAATAAAAAAGTTCATACTTCAAGCCGCTTCGCGAGGTTGAGAGCCGTTTCAAAATTGTCTACTTTTTTTTTATACACCCTGTATATATTGAAATGGCAAAGGCATATAAATTATTAAATTATTATTATTATTTTCCCGGTATTGACAAATCCACATAAATTAGCGTTACGTACATATCGTGTTACATTGTTTTTCAATATACGATATAATGACTCATAATGTCGTATACTTGTTTTAAATATACTACGGTGAAATCATAACCCCAAATTTGGGCAACTACCAAGCGGATATGACGATTTCATCGACAGCTATAACTAATCAAAGCTCTTGAAATATTTTCAATAAATAACATGAGTTGTTCTTGCTTGTGTTGCAACGCATGTAGCCTAAATCTAACCTATCATAGCTATCATATATCAAATCTCAGCGGAAAACTTCTGCAGTTTCATCGCGGTATCAACTCTCAAGCTAGTAGAGTAGTAGACAGTAGTAGAGTCATTGAGCACTTGAGCAGTGCAACACGGCATCCTATTATTATGCAGTTTACTGGCTGCCACCAGCCAGTCCAGCGTTCCTATTGGCCAGAAAATGCAATTGACTGGCTGGTATAATGGTAATGTGAGATGCGTAATGCGATATGCATGGACACACAAACTTCAATTGAGTGGCTCTACTGTCATTTCTTATACTGTTCGAGTGGTTCGGGCAGTCAGACTGTGAACGTTTCGAAGAGATCAGTATCTCACTGAGAAAATGTTCAAGCACGTGCAAGTTGAGTCGAACCGTGGGACAATGAAGGTGTACGGTAACGCAACCAACGTCCAACACGTAAGATGGAGGCTTAAACAAAAACAAACTGCCTGTGATTATAATGAACATAAAGGAACTAGTGAGAATGTGATTTTAGCTATAACTCCACGTGTCAAGCAAGAGGGGAACACTGCAGGAACTTTTCAAGGTCAATATGGATTGGCGTCTGTGAACCAAATGCGCGACGGCTATGAAATGTTGAAAATGGATATCATTGGTGTCCTTGGAGACATGGGATTTAAAATAGTCAGCACAGTGTTTGACCCACAGAGTGGAGCAGAGAAGCATATGATGGTGTATAGTCATGAATGATATTAATTTCAGCAATGAACACGTCCAAGTAACGACAACAAAGTGGGTAGATGAGCCTTGTTAGATTTGCCATGAGTAAAGAATGTAAACTTAAAATTTCATAAAAAATTAAAATATTTGAAAAATGAAATATAGGAGTGTGGCTGAATCTGTTTTCAGTATACGTTTTACTTTCATACAATGGCAGACACGGAAACGCAAATATCTCATTATTGACCAAATAGAAAGACGTCTCCATCGATCAAGGGAAACATATTTTAAGTAGTACCTGTAACAACAAACACAATCACCAGTCGACAGGACAGGTGCAGACGTGTGGTTCGGACCGCCAGGCTATTTCCTGAGTGATATAACCATACGAATAAGATCCAGCGGATAGGATAATATCTTTAACAGTACTTGATCCTGAATATAAATAAGTTATCAGTAGCCTGTTTATAGACTTAACTTTAAAATAATCGAGATACATGCTAATTGAAATATTCAAGTACAAGGAGCTGTCTATATGGTAGAAAATATATTTAAATGAGTTTTATTGATAGAAAAGCGATGTTGCTGTACACAGCCAAAAACGCCACAGGCTTGTTGCAAGTTGTCAATTTTACCGGCTTGTTGCAACTTGTTGACAAGTTGCAACAAGCTTGTCAATTTCATCAAGTTGCAACAAGCTTGTTAAAATCAGGCTTGTTACAACTTGTCATCTACAGACTTGTTACAACTTGTTGAAACAACTTGCATCAAGTCTGTTGAAACAATTTGCATCAAGTTTGTCCGGAACAACTTGCATCAAGCTTGTTGGATCAACAATGCTGTTGCAAGTTGTTAAGACAGACTTGTTACAATTTGATATCATCAAGCCTGCTACAAGTTGTTGGAACAACTTGTATCAAGCTTGTTCATGACAAGATTTAACAAGACTGTCAGAACAACTTGCAACAGCATTGTTGATTAACAGGCTTGTTGCAAGTTGTTCTAACAAACTTGATGCAAGCTGATATTATCAAGACGTTGAAACAACCATGATGCAAATTGCGACATTAATTTTTGAACGGTTTTAGCCGAATGAAATCGGGTTATATCAGTCTTTCTGTTTTTCAGTCGCCATGTGACCGATTAAAATCGGCTGACTATAATAATTTGCGCCCGGCGGTAATATGTATTAAACAAATGACGAGAAGAATGGTTACTTAGCACAGTTTTATACTACAACCAAATGTTTGAGGATAATTTAATGTAAAAAAGTAAAATGCTACCTGCCTTGGTAGTGCCTTCAGTAAAAAAAAATAGGTAAAAAACCCCTGGTTTGGTTATAAACAAACTATTTTAGTATTTTTGCACAAGTGAACATAAGAAATCCGACGTTGTGATTGGTCCAATATGACGGGACATTTAACAATTATTCGCCGAAGGCGAGGTGATTATCGGGGGATATTCACCGAGACGAAGTCGAGGTGAATATTTCCCGAAAATCACCGAGCCTGAGGCGAATAATTGTTTTAGTATTTTTACACAATTTATTTTAATTTTGTTTATTTCTTTGTCCGTAATTTGTACAAAACGGCGGATAGTCGCAATTTTGTAAACTTGTTTTTACTGTTGTATTCACCTGTAGGTGAATATAAAGGAATGTCACGTCGTCATATTGGACCAATCATAAAGCCGGATTTCTTATGTTCACTTGTGTAAAAATACTAATCCTTTATATTCACCTACAGGTGAATATAACAGTAAAAACAAGTTTACAAAATCGCGACTATAGCTGCCGTTTTGTACAAATTACGGACAAATAAATAAACAAATTTAAAATAACTTGTGTAAAAATACTCGACTTCGTCTCGGTGAATATTCCCCGATGATCACCTCGCCTTCGGCGAATTATTGTTAAACATTGCGAAAAATTAATCGCTTATTATTATATTAGTTTTGCAGCTGGCGACAAATAATACGGCACATTTCTCCTGGAGAAATATGAAATTCTCCAAGACGCGACACACGTGGTTTACATAGAATTTCAACGATAGCTTTGAGCAATCGGGGAAGAGTTTCGACATTTTTTGCTTGCTTGGATCTTGGATAGTTAATCGACACTGTATACATCGTTATTAATAAAAAAAGGCTTTATGAAACAGTAAATTTTCAGTGGTAGCCAGGTTTGGACTTTGGATTGGCCACAAGGATTCGTAAAGTAAGTTTGGCTGCATGAGCTTGTTTATAATGGCCGAACATGTCTGTTTTCAATACAAAAAGGTATTAATCCAAACATATATTATGCAAATAAACATACATTAACATGTTTTTTAATCTATATTAACATGTCCTGCTTGAATAGTATAGCAGTTTAAATAAACATATATTAAAATGTTTTTTAATCTATATTATAATATTAACATGTCCTGCTTGAATATTATAGCAGTTTAAAAACAATTTTGAATAGATAGCATTTACAAACTATTATTAAAGTGCACATGCATGAATATGGTACAAAATGATAATACAAAATCTCATAGACACTCATTATACAGTGTGCTGTCACACATTGTATTATTTGCATATCCAATAAATATTTATCAGAACACCGGCCAGTATCATAAATAAAATTTGACTTTAATTGTCATGAATATAAGTGGATTGGCTTTCTTTTCTAAACCAACATTTTTTGTCTTTAATATTTTGACTTTATTCATTATTCAGCTAGTACTGGTATCACACCTAAAAATCTTAAATCATTCTCCGAGGAATAACAAGGAGGCCAATTAAAACTACCATATTCATTGTTTGAAGTCATGTCCTGTGACAAAATATATATGCACTGCTTTTAAAGTTTGGATTGAAATCCTCGAACACATGTGGTCACTTTTTTTTCACATGACTTACTTTTGGTTGTTTTGAGGTTGTAGTGTACCCTAGCAAAGTTTTAAAATCTGTAAAGTTATTTCCGCAAAAGAAATTTTTATCACATTAAAGATGTAAGGCCTGTAATGTAAACAAGTGTAATATGCTTTGTTTACATTTTTACTTTATATTTTTTTGTGGATTTTTTGTAAATTATGTACTATTATAAACTAAATATGTAACACTGTTCTGGTTTGCTATGCTCATTACTGGATCTAAACCAAAGTCTGGATTTAGAGAAAGTTAAAAAGATGCAAAATTTGTTTAATTTGTTGCCCCCCTCCACCCCCCCCCCCCAAAAAAAATAAAACTGATAAGCAAAACATATACTTTACAGATCTTTGAGTTGTATAGTGTGCACTACTCTGTATTAGCAAAAAAACCGAGCCAAAACAATTTTAAATGTTATATATATATATATATATATATATATATATATATATATATATATATATATATATATATATATATATATATATATATATATATATATATATATATATATATATATATATATAATATATAATATAGATATTATAGATATTATATAGTTATGTTGTGTATTCAGGGTAGGCAGCTTGATCCTCCCTTTTTAGCATTTGCCATTCCTCCCTGTTGATGGCATTTGGATATTTGTGCAGCTTCCACTTATAAAAGCTGCCCCAGAAATCTTTTAATTTCTTTGCTGTTTCCATTGTAGTTGCTCGTATGAACTTGCGCTACAATGGAAGATTAGAAACCAATGTAATGTGTCAAACATGTACTAATTAAAATAATTTAATTAATCAATTTAGAAGTTGTGGTACTAACTGCCAACACAATTTCTTTGTTAAGGGCTGATGTTGCATCCGCATTGTATTTTTGACCAACAAGTGTCAGAACCTTCAGGGTCATATTTCTTGATGACATGTTGGCCATCACACCATAACCAGTGATTCCCAGAAGCTATAATGACAAAATCACCATTACAAAAAACTATGGGGCCACCCATTGGATCAACTAGTTGAATTTGTAAGTATTTATTTATTAACTCATAAATTCAATTTGTTGATTTTCCGTGATGCATTGGCCAGTGCCATTGTGTTTGTTATGGCAGCTAGATTGAGTTTAATGCTGACTTTGTAAAATCTAGCAAATTACCCTGATTTTGACTGTTGATAGAAAAAATGCAATTTGCAATATTTGGAGTTTCCATTATTTTGTACTTTATGGAAAGCATTCTCACTGATAATTTTGAAAATAATGCCCTGGTAACAGTCCTAAGTGGATTGTTAGGACAACTCAAAGAAAAACAATTTGAAGTAATTTAAAATTCCTGTTCTAAAAAACATCATATCATGAAAAAATCAAAAATGTATAGGCTCATGTGTTAAGAATATCAAACTTTTTTTAGAGTGATGTAAAAATTGTTGCAGTACCCTTCGGCGCTCTTCACTTCTCCAGTAGGACATCTTAGCTGCCTCATACTTTGAGCACCGAAGCATCAGTTCAGCCACTGTCATGCCTGTAGCAGAGTCCTCAAACTCTTCCTCCAATAGTTCCTACATTATGAAGCAAAAGGTAAGGTGTATTGTTTAACTGCACACAAAAAAAAATTTGGTACAAAAAGGTTGTTTTCCTGAAATTGTTATTTGTAATATTGCTAAAACATACAAGATTAGAAACACTTGATTTACTAAGTTAGTAACTTGTCTACCACTGTAATTAAGCAAGTACCTATTGCCTCCCGTGCACATTCAGTATTTAACGACTTTTTGAATCAGCTATATATTTCATGAATTATAATATAACATATATAACAAATCTCACTTTTTTCTTAGCATCTTCTGTGGGAAAGCGTCCTGTGCAACAGTAAAACTGTCCAATGATGTTGTTGACATTGTCCTTGAATTGAAAGTACAGAAGAGTTACTAAAAACCTCTCTGAAGCCAGATAGGACATACTTAAATATTAGTGGAACTTACAGTATGACAACATTTACTGAGATCGAAATTCTCAGAATCACTACTTTTCTTCATGGCCTTTACCAAGTTAAGCAGTTCATCTTGCTTGTCCACCATAAGCCTCATTTGCTTACGGAGAGAATTGACTTCACTCCGTAAGCTTGATAGCTCATTTTGTACTTCTATTATTAAAAGACAGTAAAATGTTCACTGTAGCAATGATAACCCATGAAAGTGCAATGTACTTTATTTCATTGTTTTTTCTCTGTCAATATCAACAGATTTTACTCATTAATAGAAGTACAGTTTATATTAATGGTTAACAGCTTGTTGAGATAAACTATGTATTTAAAGGCCCTTGATAAGCTAATGAAGGTCAAGGCAAAATTCCATTTCTATGGGGAAAACCCTACTCAAGGGAAAACCCCTAAAATTCCATATTATGAAAGCAAATTTGTAAATACTAAACCATAACCATACAATGGTATACCATACTTTTATTTAACAATTCATTTAATTTACCCTCGTCATTATTGTCACTGCTGCTTCTGGTGGACTCTTTATCCCTCGGTTTTTCCTGCGCGTGACCTGAACGAATATAAATATTAATACGGGAAAAAATTATACTAATAAACATATTTCAGCTTTCATACAGTTTTATGTGTAGTGGAAAGCTCAAACTTTATACCTACAATCCTCGCCATTTCAACGGGTAAAGCAGCGTTGACAGGTACACCGTTTGTATGGCTACTTTGGCGACCTGCAAGGCAAAAAATGAATTATAAATAGATAATATACTCATATTTTTTGTAAAATTAGGTAACGTAAGAACACCAGACCATTAGACACATCTGCATTGTCCGTTGAATCACAGAGTGGTCTTTTTCGTCTCCCTCTTGCTGTTAATTTAAAATTTAACAAAAAAGTTAAAGTGACCCGTATAAACATGCAGCTTAGCTCAGCTTAGCTATAAAAATTTAGTTTGAAAAATAGACTTTTATTATACCTTCATTAATATTAATAGTGGGAGACATTGGCAACTGCGAAAGTTCTGGAGAGCCTGGATATCCAAACAAACTAAAATATATGTATACATATGTATGTGTATTAAAAATACGTACGATATATTAAATTTTTCACAAACTTTTAAAAACATAATGCGTAAAACTTACTCGTCCGCCGCATTCAGCGTGTTTAATGTTTGCTCATTATTGTGTAGTCCATTGAAAGAGAACGTTGAATGAAAAGTTGAGCCACGCTTCATTTTTATTTAAATAAAAAAATGCATTTGAAAGTTTTCTTTAAAAAAACTCCTTGACAAAACCTGTGGCGGGATGAAGCGCGAGCAAAAAAATTAAATACCAGACTAGAAATCGTTTTAACCAATCAAAATTCAAATATGAGTTGAGCCTTGTCCTTATTAGGCAGCGATATCCTAATAAGGTGCTTAATTGCGTGCTTTAAATTGTAGAGGTAAATACAAAAAAAATTTGTCAATTCATATGCCGCAAGTGAAAAGAGTCAAAATGAAACGCATACGGAATTTTGTGAAACGTTGTGACTGCTGCAATATCCAGTTTGAATCACATGCGAGTTTTACAAGGCATTGCAATACAAAAAACCACAAGCACAAACAACTCGGATTCCAAAACGCAATGGTCATGGCCAGAGATGAAGACCGGGAGGATCGTATGATCCGATCGAGTGCTGCAGCTGATCCACCATATTTATTACATGAGGGTTATCCGTTGGATGTAGAGCCAGAGGAAGAAATGACAGACAGCATGGGCAGTGAATTGTCAGACGACAGTGACCAGGAAGGACAAACAGCGCAGACAGAGGAAAGGGCGCAGACCCGCAATAATTTCTATCCGTTTCCCGACGAGAAATTTTTCCTCCTATACTGCTATGCGCATGGTATAATGAGGCCAAAGGTATGATTGTAATTAAAATTTATCTATAATTACTGCTGCAGAACTATGTCAACAACATATGAAAGTAATTTTTTGTCTAAAACTCTATTTATTGCCAACAACGAGTCTAGAAATTTTCACAAGCCTGTTGCAAGTTGTCAACAAGTTGCAACAAGCCTGCAGCAGGCTTGTTGCAACTTGTCCTCACTCTGCTTGCGTACACGTCAGCTGGGGCCGATCAATTTAATTTTTAAATGAATTTCAGAGACTAAATCTATACACGCTGCATTTTTTCTTGCAACTTGCAATGCAATTTACGTGGACAGTAGTCGAAAGAAACTGCAAGTATAGTACTCTGCCGAAATTCTTCATAGCATTTCTGTTGTAATCCAGCGTTTAAAGATGCAAGGTTTGACCACCAACTTGCGTTGTCTTGTGATGACTTGCGAACGTTTTGAGCTGCCTAAAATTTCCTTACAAGTTTTTTTAAAGTTGCGACACATTAATACAAATTAAAAATTCAAACTCAATCATATCTTTCATGACAAGTCCACCAATACACTATCATTGGGAGAGAAGGGGGCTGGTGGAGTTATTAAACAATTATTGAATGAGGTCGAGCAGTATATGAGGAATTTTAAGGCAAACCGAGGCCTTAATAATTCCTCGTACCCTGCAGCCCGCGTGCAGGCCCACGGAGGAGAGAGAATAGTGGGCCTGCTACTTGCCGCGTTCGCACACGAACGCAGCGTTCTGATTGGCTGTTTGCTGTTGGACACTATAATTAGAAAATTTTCAAGATGAATTCAAACAATTTAATATTTATTGCAGAGGCTCGTGATTAGCTTAAAATTGAATCTTGTCACCTTTTTTATCAAAAACTGAGCAAGAATAGACTGTTTATTTTAATGTGCCGTTATATTTGATAAAATCGTTAAACTCACAAAGGTGTGTTAGTGTTGATGGATTTATAATCGCTAGAACCGAACGCGATACACATCAGAATCAGCTATATATTGTTTTCATTCAGAATAAGCAGAGCAAACCCCACAACATTTTGATGCGTGTTTGTTTAATTTTTGGGTTGCTGTAATTGGTTCTTTTTTGACAATTGACGTGTCAATGGGGCGTGTTATAAAAGGGGGCGTTTTACAAAATACACCGTCTTCCTTGCAGGCCCACTATTCCCTCTCCCTGGGCCTGCTCGCAGGCTACATAACCCGCGAAAACCGAATTTAATAATTGTTTTATTATTTGTACTTTCAGACTTTGCATGGTGAATTATATTATTTTATATAAGAAATTTGTGGAACACCATGTAATTAAATTGATTTTATTGAAAATATCTAAGCTTTCGGCCCATTTGACTCAGGCCATCATCAGAGTAAAATCATCATCAGAGAGAGGTCTCTGATGATGGCCTGAGTCAAATGGGCCGAAAGCTTAGATATTTTCAATAAATCAATTTAATTACATGGTGTTCCACAAATTTCTTATATGAAATAATGTTTTATTATTTTTTGAAAATATTTTAAACTCAGTTTAAACGCTTGCTTTGTAAGTAAGAAGACACAAGCTGCTAATAATAGTAATATTGATAATGAGGTATTATAGATCGTTTCGTCATACAACAATTATTTAATTATATTTATCAATTCATGTATTTTAAGTCGCGTGTCGATCTCGAGTTTTTATGGATGATGCTAAGTAAATTCGGAGCAAATCCACCATCTCTTGACTCGGTATTGTCGTACAAACTTGAAGGATTGGACGATATGCTGCCATTGAAAAAGGTGATTCTATAATCATAATTGCAATACATGAAAAAATTGGAAAACGGTAAAATAGGATTTTTATATTTATAAACTTAAGGTGGCTCGATATAGTAATCCTCACAAATAAAGACGGCATGCGCCAAATTTAATGTTATTCACACAAATCTTCTTATATATCTCTTTACAACAAATAGATACGTAAAACGTCGAATATTGCATGTCATGAGAGATGCTGACGTGCTTCGCGCGTAAAAAATGCAAACTGAATGCGGATTTACTAATTGCTGACGTCATTAGAAAATGCAATTTTTAAAAAACAATCCACAGTGTCTCGTTATTTTGTACGGTGACCTATCTTGAAATTTTGCATGCAGCTTTGCGCCTCAAATATCGTTCTTTATAGAAAGAATAAAAAAATTCTGTAAAGCCAAAAAAAAATATTTAGAAAAATAGCATTTTTGCATTTTGACAAAGATTGGCCTTACAGAATTTTTTTAAACTTTGCTTATCTTTAGCTTATTTTGTAAGAAAAATAGTGCGCAGCAAAATACACCATTTTTAAGCAAATTTCATACGCAAGTGTTGCCATAGCAACGGAGCATTGGTCATCAAAACTGCCATAGTTTGAAAGAAAATATCTTAAAATACATTAAAAATTCAAGACGGACTTATTTAAATTTAACAGTGCAAAAATTAAAAGTGTTAAGTAAACTATAGCTTAATTTTTTGAAAACTGTATCGAGCCACCTTAAATTGTATTGTTCAAGTGCGTCAGGTGGCGCAAGCTTGTTAGCGCGTTGCACCTCTCACCACCGAAACCATGTCTGATGTGGTATTTCATACGAGTTTCACAGTTCCCGTAGTTGACCTCTCCTGTGTTTCGAGGGTTTGTCTCCGGGTACTCTGGTTTCCCTCCCTCACTAAAATCAACATATCTACAGGGTCTATCAAAAAAAGTTTACAGTTGGGAAAAGCCGATGAATTAATCAGCGCACAAAGTGTGCGAAAACCTTTGGTGAAAATAAGTAGTTTGACGTCCTGCGGTTTATCAGACAGTAACATTATGTGAAATAATAACCATTTCTAGAGTGAAAATTCGGTTATCGAGAGGCACTTTTCAAAGAGCTTGCGCGCAAAAATGACACATTTAAAACGCAATTTGGATACATAAGGTTACAATATGGCACATACTGCTTGAGCTCATAAAGTTTCAAAAAGATTCGTCAATGCCAACGCAAACGCAAAAATTTACATTGTTGCCCTGGCAGTCATGCTATTAACAGCTCGTCGAACCATAGCTCTGTTCTGTGTAAGAATATCCATTTCGTTACGGATTCTCATTTCGAGGGCATCTAGATTAGCCGTTATAGTCATCCAGATTGGTTTTTAGAAATCAATATAATCTCTTGCGATACATAAACGATAAACCGGATAAAAGAGCATCCGTTCAGAATAGACTCTCTCGATAATTACGTCACTAATAGTTGCTTGAAGTCCCGCGCATCGTGTCCCCGTTACGTTTCGGTAAATGCTATGACTATGGGTCAGCAAACAGAGAGCACACATTCACACGGCATGAGTGTGACATTTAAACATACCTGAATATGGTCATAGTTGCATTCTGTTGCACCAACTCAATTTCGTACATGTATTCAAATAGAGTTACGGGAATGGTCATCCGTTTTACTGGATAGCACCGTCGGACCTGATTAAGATGCAGTTAGCTGCACCATCAATCGCCAGAACACTTGCAAGATACCCTGAGAGAACGCAACACATAATAGAAGAAATGTGTCAGGTAATATACTGCATGATATCGCTAAGGGAGGGGACAAACATAATGCTATAACCTATCTTGAAACTTCTCTCAATTCATACGTTTTAAAAACACACAGGGTAGAACGTGGCATATCAGTGAACAGTTTCAAACCACGTCTGCAACTGTTAAAAACACCGCAGTTTATGTTGGAGATGTTGTACAGTATACCTCACGAGAACATGGCATTTCTTACGGAAAAGTACAAACATTTTTTGTGAAGGTATTAATAGAACTTTCTCAAGATGACATCAGATGAAGCAAACTAATCTACCTTTTTATGCACTCTGTGGCAATAACTTGAATGCCTACATGAGCGCTAGCATTTATACCACTGAGCTCTATTTATATATCTGGAGATTGCGCTCCTATAATTTCGTTAGTCAAAAAGTGAAGCCACCAATATGGCCGCAACGATATGTTTATCTAAAGTTGTTGGAAAATAATTTAACATGGTGTTTTCTTGTATAAAAAGCTTATACCAATCCAGATATATCTTTCGAACGACATTACTATATGCCCAGTTATTACCGACGCCAAGAAGTTTTATTGAACAATAATTCCTTTGAAAGAATCAGGCGGGGGGGGGGGATTTTGACGCGGGGTCACGTTTATAGGTGTGATCAGTGAGAACTTCATGAGAATAAGTAGCTTGCTCCTGCATGTTGGTGGCTTCGGCGCTTATTCTATTAGAACACCATCACCAGATATATAAGTACATCTCTGTGATTTATACGGATTGAATAAAGCCTGGTTCAAGATTGCCGTAAGAATCGGGAATTTCCTTCTGACATGTGTGAATGACAAACTAAAGTATAGGGTAGACATTAGTTTGCTTTTGCATATGTTCATGCAAACTTGTAGCATTCACGCAACCAAATCGCCCAGAAGCCATCCCCGACTTTTACGATAAGTGCGCACCAGGCATGAAAGATATTGAAATTCCTATAAAGACAAATACCCATAATTTCAAAAGGTTAACTTATACGCATCTCTGGGTTTGGCAAACTGCAATAGCAATTTTAGTTTTACGGGTTTTAATCCAACACAGTGATATATCATTTGCAGAAAGTGGACAACTGTTTGAAATTTATGTGCGACATAATAAAAGTACATACCCATCCTGCACGTCCAGAATGCTGGGTTATCACTGAGGAAATTGAAGAGCTGCAAATTGACTCCATCGTCGGAATCGTGTCTGCACCGTTAACATTCAAAGAGACCAATGGTCAGATTGTCCCGTTGACGGAAGAGGTCTTTGTCTAACACATTAATCCTTTCATAAACTTTAATCTGTTTGTTCTAAAGATGTTACCTTTAATTTTTTAGGAAATTACTGTACACGCGACTTCTCATCCAACAAAACGTTTGGCTGACGGCAAAGAGACGTTAACTCTTCCAATCGTGATATTTTCAGATGAAACAAGTGGCAACAGATCAAAGAAATGGAATAGATTGGAGACGTACTCGTTTTTTCTTGCAGGACTGCCAAGAAATGAAGTTACTAAATTCAGCAATATAAATTTTATATGTGCATCGAATTTAGTGGACTCAGTCACGATGGGGAATGTAATTGCAACCGATTTAGCAAGTATGCATATTGATACTCGAGCCTTCAATAACGCTAAATCAATTATGATAAAAAGCATGTCGTCTATCCAAGCATGTAGTAGCGAAACGTAGCGTATTTGATTGTTTCGTGAACGCCACGTTCCGCTACGGTATGGTTGGAGTGGAAAACAGACTTTACTGGTTAGACCTCAAATGAACCTTGTCAGTGTAGGAAGTTCATTCAAAATTGCACGAAAGGTATATTACGTTCTTTCACTACCTGAAGCGAAAAAGGAAATTAAACGTTTCGAGTGGAGGTCCTTCTTATTAACTTCCCGATAAAGGGCATTTGCTCGAAAGGTCGAATTTTTCTTCATCGTTTCAGGTATTGACAGAAAGAACATATACCTTTCATCTACTTTACTGGTCAGTGTAGTGAACCGGCATCGCAAAGGCCTACCGTGCCGATCTAAGGACCTACAGTTGAAGATGAACTTTTCCAAACTCTTCCCGGCATGAATTTTAACATTTGCATGACTATGATTTTACTTTAAACAGGACTTGAAGAAGGCATTGTAATGTACGACGCACTCACCAAAAAAGAGGTTTTCGTCCAGTGTCCTATACTCTGCGTCGTATGTGATAACCCGAGAGCTTCTGAGATTACTCATCACCTGGGAAGTTCTGCAAACCATTTCTGTAGAACATGTGACGTAGGTTTTTAAGATTTAAGTAACATACAATTAGTAATTAGATAATGTTGAGTAACAGCTAGTAAGTACTGAAGAAATTCAACTTTTTGTCTGTCAGGCAACAAAAGAAAATGCTACAGAAGCAGGAGACCTAAGGACTGATGAAGGAACAAAAGCTACAGTTTCCATGATAATGAATGCAAGGTATTAGTAAACTGTTGGTTTTGTAATTGGAGTAAGAAGGTTTTACTAGTTTTATGTGACAAACAATCTTGAATCGCACCCACGATATTTAATATGCAATTGTGTTGTGCACTTAGATCCGAAAGGCAAAAGAAACGTATAAGGAAAGAAACGGGTATAACTGAACGTGGTGGGCAATTTGATGAACTCAAAACATTCAATGCAACTAAGTACGATACTATTTAAATATACACAGAGTACTGAGCACATATTTAATTTAATTTTTACCTTGCAATCTTTGTCCATGATGAGTTTCGCCTTCACAGTTGATGCATATGCGCCAGTGAGAGCACATTAAAACTTGTACTTCAATTTTTAACAGTTTTCACTTTTTAGGCAAACACCAGTTGAAATCCTACATACGTTATTGCTTGGTGCTGAGAAATACCTCTTGGCAAAAACAATGAAAACTCTCTCACCTACAGACAAGAAAAAAGTCAAAGCAAGAATTGAAGTGTTTGACTTTTCAGCATTTCCTGGAAAGGTGGCTAGCAGCATTACAACAATGTATGGCTCATACGTTGGACGGGATTTTAAGCTATGGGCACAAATTGCTGTTTTCATACTTATGGATATAGTCACAGAAGAGGAACTAGAAGTGTGGAGAAATCTAAGTGAAGTATGACATTATTCATGATTATTTATTGTATGGTAAGAATTTCCTGTAGCTTCAAGCAGTTTAGTTTTTATTCACATTGTCAGATCATAATTCATTATTTCCCAGGTGTTCACAATTGCATATGCATCACATGTTGACACTAGGGAGTATGGAAAGATCATGGGCATAACATCTAGTTTTTTGGACAGTTTGGAAGAGGTGCACCCAGATATCATGAGAAAGCCAAAACTACATAGTTTGGTTCACTTGCCGGATGATATGTCCAATTTTGGTCCTGCTGTTGGCTTTGCTACTGAAAGGTTTGATATAAACACTAGAGAAACAGATTTGGTTGGTTATTTTCACACATAATTCTTAGTTACTTGTTGTCTTTTCAATGATAAATAGTTGAAAGTAATACTCCCTACTAAATATAAACATAATACAAACCCCACGGTTTGTAACTTTGACCCCTAACTTTTGACCTTGATTCTCAACTTTTGACCCCCAACTTTTGACCCCCAACTTTTGACCCTTGATTCCACACTTTTGACATTTAACACTTGACATCCAACTCTCATTCAACTGTCTTTTAACCAAAACCAGATTCTCTAAAGAACAACTGGAAAAATATAATTTTCTCTTTTATTATAGATTTGAGTCATTCAATTCAGTGATTAGGCAAATGAACCTTTCAACTAATAGACAGGCATGTAGCAGGGACATTGGGAAAATGTATGTAAAGCATCAAATCCTGAAGTACATAATCAATGGTGGCAGCTGGGGAAACAATCACAGGTATACAACCTGCAAGAGCCTCGGACTATACTTTAATTTATTACTTATAATATTTATTGCCATATTTTTACCTATTAGGGAGTGTGCATCATCGCACATACAATGTCTTGCCAAAAGTGACAAGTTCCTCAAGTTTATGTACCAGGACAACATCAGGGAACAATCTGAAAAGCAGATTTATCAAACAGGTTCTCTTAGACTAGTAAGTATGGCAAGGAACAAAAATAAATTGATTATTGATAATATTAAATATTTAACTAATTGTATTTATTATATAAAGTGCGGTGCTCTATAAGGATTTCGGGCACTGATAAAACTGACAATCTCACAGGTGAGATTATTTATGATAATTTCACATGTGAAAATTATCGCTTTTCAAACAATCACCAATCATAGCATCCGGACACTTTATATTGGTGGAAAACCTGCAGTTTAAATAATAAACAGAAAAATACATGGGTGCTTGGAAATACCAGATTTATTTCGAGTGTTGAACATGATATTTCTCACATCATGTTCAACACTCGAAATAAATCTGGTATTTCCGTGCACCCATGTATTATTCTCTCTATCATTAATAGGTATACTGTGTTTTGTACAGTTTATTGAATGATCATTTCATGTGCATCTAAAGCATAATGCAATATTTTTATTAACAGGGACAGTATAAAAATGGGCACCTACAGAAGTTTCATGTTGGTTCTTGCTTCAGTACCTTAGCCATTGAGAATGACATGAATGGAGTTGCACAATCCAGCACCAATTGCAACTACTTCAGGGGTTGCATCTCAAGGGAACAGGAATTAGTCCGAGTCGGACAAGCTATAACATATAAAGACACAGATAATCAGGTAAAATTTGCAAACAGTACAATAACATTTAATAATTTCATTTAAAGTTGTCAGTCCAACCTGTAAGTGTTTGTTGTTCTCTTTCTGTTCTTACCCATCAAGGATTGTTTCGGTGAGTTTGACGGTGCAGTAAAATTGCTCAACCCAAGCACCGAAACAAGTCATGTCCAATGGGTACAAGTAAAGCAATATGCCTTTATTGAAGATGAAACTGGTCAAGTGCAGCATGGACGATTTGATTCACCGTTGCTAAAGAAAACAAATAGAGTTGCTATTGTCAAGTCGTCAGACATATGCCACAAAGTGAATATTGTCCATAACTGCAATAATGGACATTGCAAGTTTGAAGATGCGCATCACACATTTGTTGAAGAACGAGAAGGCGTTGTACGAGATGCACTCATCTTCAAGCATGACTATGCCAACAACACATACCTCATCAACAGGTTTTACCTTGGTAATGGTTTTGAACCTATATTACAAACATTTTAATAGAAACCAGCATTAATATAAGTTTCTATTTAAGACATATATATAGCAGTATATGCAGCACACATCAATTGCCAGCATGGGAAAGATCAGTATTGTATTCATTATTGACCAAAAACATTGAGCCCACACAATAACAGCAAATCAACAGTGTTGTGTGGTCCATGTTTACATTTTTCAATGTAATTGTCAATAATTATTGTTTAGCACTGTTACAGTCACGGCAATAGGAGCATTCTGAAAATATTTTACCAATTCATTTGTTCAAGTTTAGCAGTTCGTCTCAGCTGATCAATTTTAAACATTTCAACAAACTTTTCAAAATTTAAGGAATCACATGAGGAATTGATCAGTAGAAATGCTAAACTTGAGCAAATGAATTTTTCAAATATTTTCAGAATGCTTATATTGCCACGACTGTAAGCCTCAGATTATGCAACTGAGGATGATAGATTATTGCTGCATATAAGTGTATATTAATTAAGAAGGTATAACATTTTAAGTCTAATCAACCACAAGCATCATAGTAATTAGAATGTTAATTGGGGGGGATGTGCTCTGCCCAATGAGTATCTTTTTAAATTAATCAATTTGAATTTGATTTGAAAAGAAACTCACAGGGCAGAACGCGAATATATGAATATACCCCCCCCCCCCCCCCCTCTTAATTAATGTTCTATGGATACAAGATATTGTTTGCAGGCTTGCAGCTAATTTGAATTTAAAAGGACTGCTTTTTTGTAGAGCATATATGCATTATATGTGTAATATAATGCTTTGTTTTGATAAGATATTATATGTTAGAATTACTAACCTTTTTTCCCTTCATAATCTACATTTGATTTGTGCTGTATGTGTTGTTGCAAAAGCTTCCAGCACGAGCCATATAAAATTTTATAACATTATATCTCGCATCATACATCTGTAAACTTGAGTACGTACGATGGATTGTATCGAACTTATATAGAGGAGTTATTGATCTTCACCGCCAAATCAATACGATTTTGCCAAATAGCAAATAGTAAATAAATTCTAATGCTATTGATGGCATATGTTGTACTTTTTCTCCATTGCGCGAAGACACGCGAGTCGCGAGAGAACCCGTATATTAACGTTGCCATGCCAACTGCAGACTTGCTACGACTTGTTGAAACAACTTGCATCAAGTTTGTTCGCGACAATTTGCATCAAGTCTGTTCGCGACAACTTGCATCAAGTTTGTTCGCGACAATTTGCATCAAGTCTGTTCGCGACAATTTGCATCAAGTCTGTTCGCGACAACTTGCATCAAGTCTGTTCGCGACAATTTGCATCAAGCCTGTTCGCGACAACTTGCATCAAGTCTGTTCGCGACAATTTGCATCAAGCCTGTTCGCGACAATTTGCATCAAGTCTGTTCGCGACAATTTGCATCAAGTTTGTTCGCGACAATTTGCATCAAGTCTGTTCGCGACAATTTGCAGCAAGTCTGTTCGCGACAATTTGCATCAAGTCTGTTCGCGACAATTTGCATCAAGTCTGTTCGCGACAACTTGGAACAAGCTTGTTGACAACTTGCAACAGGCTTGTCGTCAACAAGTTGTCGCAAGCCATGCGAACGCATCCTGATATCGGCTTGTTGACAACAATGCTGTTGCAAGTTGTCAACAAGCTTGTTGCAACTTGGGCGTTTTTGGCTGTGTAGCCTCATGAAGAGAAGCGGCAACAGAGTGAAGCTCTCAAGCTGTACCGAATGCTTACAACACAAAGCACATTTCCGGCAGCCAGAATTTTATTTCCAAGTACCGTCATTTGCATACCGCATTTTCTACCGTCATTTGCAATTGAGCGTGCACCGTGCGTTTTTCACGTGTTTGTTTCCGTACTTTGAAGCTTGACGTTTATTGGCCAAAATTTTCATGTTGCTATGGGCGGAACCAATCTTAATACGGCCTGCCTTTTTTCCCTGTGATTATCAAGAACGAGAAGGAAAGCATGACAGTATGATTTCAACCATAACTCCACCTCATGGACAAATAAAAGAATATCGTCAATATGAATCCGAATATAGCAGGCTAAACCCCAACTTAGATCATAGCGATGACTGAATTGCTGAAAATGGAAATCATCCATTTTCTTGAAGACCATAATCAACACAATGTGTAATTCAAATTGTACTTTTGAAAAGCTTATGCTGTACAAAGAACTTCAGCAACAAACAAATTAAAGTAAAATATACCAATGAAAGTGAATAGATAACCCAGTGTAACGAATATATACATTGTATCAATAGTAATGGAACTTAATAGCACAGTATAGCTACCATAACAGGGATTTGCAATACATCGTTATCGAAATAATTAAATGTAACAGGTCGGATAATGTCTGTGGAAATAGTTAAGTGTTTGCGTGAATACCCAATAGCTGAATGTTGGAGTCGGTTGTTCATGCATAACGGGAACAGTTGGTCAAACTAAACATCATTATTGGTCGATACGAAGTAAATTCAAAATGCACGTGACGAGTACGACCTGCCTACATATTTGCATATAGGCCTACGCAAAAAAGGTAATGATCTGTATTGTGTTGTTCCCGCGCGAGTCTCCAAACCACTTATTTTATGAACAACTGTGTTAGAGCGACTCTTTAGTGCTATTAGCTACCTAATTTAATAAACGGTAGATCATCAAAGCTACCATTCAGGTCTTTGCCCTTAATTCGGATTTTTACCATAATTTCACGTTTTAAGCTCCGTTATACTACAAACGGCACAGAAACGGCTTGGCTGATAAACAGGTTTAGTAAACGCGTGTACTTTACAATTAGAATACTGTAAAAAATTTCGTCTCATAAACTTACGAGTCATCGTTAAAGTGACTGTCACTGTAACTTGATAGTGATAATCATGTAAAATTATATCATAGTTACCAGTGCCTAGAATAGTAGAAACAGCTCTGTATATTACTTTTATCGAAGTAGCTGTTCGTACGGCACCCGTATCCCAACATTCGTTTGCTATTCGTACGACATTCGTACTGCACATGCGCAATAAAGCAATGTTTAATTTATTCGTACGGCGATGTTTTTAAAATTTATTCGTACGGCAGCCAAAGGCGCCGCACAATATAGACATACAGTCGATCATTATTATTGCCGACTAATGACGAGATACGGGAATGCAGCTTCGCGAGAAGGCAAGGAATTTCAGACAACGTATTTTAAATTATTCGATATTAAAGTACAGTTGTGTACTTTAATACACGTACATTGTACAAACCAGAGTTGTATAGCTTTAGTTGGGAGCTTTACACACAGGACGTGCGTCGGCAATAAACGCATTATGCAAAGGTACCTGGGCACTAATGCCCGAAGCGCAGGAAATTGCGGGAAGTATAAATATATTTAAATATTACACAATTTTGTGAGAATCCGAATACAGTAAATTGAAATATTTGATTAATTGTTGATTGTTTCATTGTCAAATCCGTTTTGTTCTATCCACTTTAATATGTGGACGAAGAAAGCTCAAAGTAAGTCCAATAATTTCTTTAACATTGTTAACTGCAGTGGCGTAAGGAGCTCGATAATTCATGGTCAATATTCATATATTCGTGTTGCGCTGCATTATTAATGTATTTTGAAATCGATTGTTTTCAAAGTCTGTGAACACGAATACATTAATATTGCTCACCAAATCATCCCACTGCCTGTAGTTGTTCCCATGAAGTTAGTGGCTATATATTGATTTTGGTACGTTATACGCCGTACAGACTACAGACGTACAAGGCCGTAGAAGGAATATTCCCTGATAATCACCTCGCCAGCTTTGGATAATTTCACGTTCTTAGTCAGTAAGCTGGGGAAAAAAAAGATTAATCAATCTTCCTCCATCAATTGTGATCTGTATTGAAATGTATTATGCAAACCCATAACGTGTGCAATTCACTTAGAGTTTTTAAGGGGGCTCAGCCTCCGCGCTCTGCCTTAGAAAGTTAAGGGGGCTTAATTGCCCCTTTCCCCGTGGCTCCTACGGCCTTGATGTCGTAAACCTCTTTTCGTACTTTTCAGAAAAAGCAAAGCCCAATATCAAGAGATTTTGCCAACCAAAACAAGACCTGGCTTTACAGGTAATTTCAATGATATACTACAAGCATAATGCGTGTACTCAGGGAAATCATGAGGAAGGAGGATTCTAGAGCTCAACACGAGTGTTCAACACAAGAGAAAAAGAAGAATGTAAGTCAAATATCCTTTGTACTAACACTCCATGTCTACACAATCAGTGATGATTAGACTAGGCAGTACATTGGTTAATCAAAATTAAACATAATCTGTAATTGCTTTAAGTTATATAACGTATGGTTGCATCAAGTGAAGCAGTTTCTGGAGCACTCAAAGATGATAAGCTTATTAATGAATCAGAGCTTGAAACAAGAGTGGAAAAGATTCCTAAAAAGATCCTGGATGAGACTGTTAATGTATCCAGGGTGAAAAAACACTTTACAACTGATGCCTGGAAAAACAGTACAGTTACTGCTGAAGAAAGTCAGGAAAGAAAAGACATGGGATTGTAAAGCATGTAATAAAGAGCTGAAACGTCTCCAAGCAGTTGGCTGTGATGCGTGTTTGGAGTGGTACCATCTAAAGTGTATCGGTAAAACAGAATCTCCAAAAACAAAAACTTCGGTTTGCCGAAATTGCATCAAACACCATGCAAGCATGCGCTAATCCCCCACTAACTTTATGATTCCCGATGGTATAATACTGTATTTAAAAAGTAAAGTTTGGCTTTGTTTCCTCTCTTTGCGATTGATTTTATGGACTTTTTGGGGTAATTAACCAAATCTCAGGCAGGTATTCAGACCCTGAGCTGTTATAGGTCTTTTTCTACAGTTGGATGTCTAAAGACGGATATCCAGTCCCTGGCATGAAGCTCCTCGCTGCAAGTGTTTGTATCTAAATAAACTTCGGAGATTGTGATTGGATACATCCTAAGACCCTAAATAGACCTTAAGAGTGACCTGGAATACACGATGGTAAGAACGCCCAATGTAAGATATATTGGTAAAATATATTGTGAAATAATTGCAAAATATCATATTTCCCGCGCTTCGGGCATTAGTGCCCAGGTACCTTTGCATAATGCGTTTATTGCCGACGCACGTCCTGTGTGTAAAGCTCCCACCCACCACACCCAAACACGTGACAAACTAACCTAACGTTTGAATCTCAAACCAAAAATTTACTTAAACAGCATGACGAAGAATGAAAAAAATAAAAGAAAGCGGTTCAGATGAGGTCCGAACCTGCAGCAAGCAAGCTCTCACCCAAAGAGCGAAGCACTTGGCCACTGCACAACCAGTTAATATGACACAATTGTGTTTATATAGCATTATAGGAATGCCGTACGAATAAAAATGAATGCTGCGATACTGTTCTGATATGGGCTTCCGATCATGAATGTTTTTGATTCGCAATTCTATACAACTTTGGTTTGTACAACTCTGTTTTTAATGCAAGTGTATTAAAGTACACAACTGTACTTTAATATCGAATAATTTAAAATACGTTGTCTGAAATTCCTTGCCTTCTCGCAAAGCTGCATTCCCGTATCTCGTCATTAGTCGGCAATAATAATGATCGACTATATGTCTATATTGTGCGGCGCCTTTGGCTGCCGTACGAATAAATTTTAAAAACATTCGCCGTACGAATAAATTAAACATTGCTTTATTGCGCATGTGCAGAACAAATGCCGTACGAATAGCAAACGAATGTTGGGATGCGGGTGCCGTACGAATAGCCACTTCGTACTTTTATAAACAACGTAGAGTTGGAGAAAATGTCTGATTTAAAAAATAAATATATGTTTTTAGAAGTAGAAAAATCACCACCATGTGCGACTCTATGTGGACCACAAAGAGTCTTATCGAAATTTAGCGACCTCGGTCGCTACAATTGTCCTAACGGTGTGCATTCCAAGGTTACACAGCTGGAAGATGTTATGGAGATACGCTTAACTGGTGAAGAAGGTGTACACAAATCTACGTTACTAAAGATGGCCCTGCTGTACGAGGCTTTGAAACGTAATTACGTACCGCAGGGATCTGCTGGGGATGATTCTATGATTCTCACTCATACTGGCGAAGACTGAACAGACTTGTGGTAGAGGTCACTTGAACATTGAAATGCAAATTTATCTATAAACATCAAGTTTAGACTGCTCTTGTTTTTTTTTCATTGGAAATGTAGACTATAGAAAATATATATGTACTACGTCGCGCTGCGCGTATTGTAAGACTATAGAAGCTAAAGAACCTTTTTCACACAGTATATTTAGTTACATTTCTTTGCGTCGGACAATTTAGAGATAGTGTATTTCATATTACATTCCGTTAACAATCCTATTTGTATAGGTTTATTAATAAATATATTTCATTTAAACTATTTCTAAAGGTGCTTTTAACAATTTAACAGTACAGGATCCTACATACACATGGAATGTATGACGCATTCATATGCAGGCGCATGTAACGAGATGACAATATCGGAATCAGAATGTGATTGTGAGACGTTTACGTGCTTGAATCTTGCTAACAGCAAATATATTTCAATTACATTAATGGTAAAGCATTGCTATCACAAGTCTCCAACCTCATGAAGAAAGACGAAAACAGAGAGTAAAGGCTTCAAGCTATCTCGACACATTTGCGGTAGCTAGAATTTCATTTCCAAGTAGAGATAATAGAATTCCCAGAATTGCGTGGCATTGTTTTCTAATTAACACAGCCATATATTCTATATTATACGCAACATAAGAAAAATATTGTGTTCTCAGTGCTGTGCATGGCATGTACCGACATTGGTAAAACAATACTGAGCGAGGTTCAGATTTGACTCCACTGCCGCAATCTATCTTTTAGCCAATCAGCTGTGTTGCATCCTCCCGAGTAACCAATCATGTCTCCTGAAGGCCATGAAAGGGTAGAGGTAGTGGAAGCCAAATCTTAACCTCGCTATTCGCACGAACTCATCTCACAGTAAAATGTCAACGATCACCGCAGACACATGCAAGCCATGTTGCACTGGAGGACAATAAAGGTGTACGGTGACAAGGAACAGGTTAAAGAGTCCGGGAAAAGAGAAGCAATCCCTTGTGATTATCAAGAATGTGAAGGAAAGCATGGCAGTATGATTTCAACCATAACTCCACCTCGTGGACAATCTGAAAAAGAATAAAGTCAATATCTATCCGAGTATGGTAGGCTACCCGCCCTCTTGCCTGTGGGTAAAGTTTGCGAAATTATTCATTCAGCTATTGATTGTTTACGCAAACATGTAAGACGTCGGAAAAAGTCTGTGGAAATAGTTGAATGTTTGTGTAAATAACCAATAGTTGAATGTTGTACACGGTTGTTCATGACGGGATGCAGTTGGCCAAACCAAACATCACTACTGCTTGATTCGAAGTAAATTCAAAATGCACGTGACTAGATAACTTAGAGTTAAATACCTTAATTTATTTTTGAAGAGGTTTTCTAACAGAGTCTTTTGACTTTAAACAATTTAAGTCAAGATTCGTCGAGATTTTTCCAAAACTTTGATCTAATTATTTATTCAAGGTAAATAACCTAGATACAACCCGCGGTACATCAGAGAAAACCGACTCAAAATAAATTAAGATAATATATTTGCACAAAACCATTCTATAATGATCTGTATATTGCGTTTTCTGCTCAGGCCATACATCTAAATCATGTATTTTATTAACTGTGGATAGACTGATAATGGCATTCAGAAAAGCTCGGGTCAAACAGTTTTCTACCAGTTCAAACTGCCATAATTTTGTCTTAATATGTTTTCTGGATTGCATCGCAATTCATTGTTGAATGGCGAAATTGGCGTTGGCGAAAAGAAAGCCTTTGAGAAAACCATTTGTATTTTCCCGGTATTGACAAAGCCCGCATAAATTAGCGTTACGTACATATCGTGTTTCATTGTTTTTCAATATACGATATAATGACTCATAATGTCGTACACTTGTTTTCAATATACCACGGTGAAATCATAACCCCAAATTTGGGCAACTACCAAGCGTATATGACGATTTCACCGACAGCTATTAACCAATCAAAACTCTTGAAATATTTTCAATAAATAATAGAGTTGTTCTTGCTTGTTTGCAACGCATATAGGAGTCAATCTAACCTATCATAGCTATCATATGCCAAATCTCAGCGGCGACATTCTGCAGTTTCATCGCGGTATCAAGCTACGGGTTCGGGCGAGTGGCACAGTATAACGAATGAATGGAGAGTGGAGTCATTCAGCAGTGCAACAGAGCGTGCTACTATTATGCAGTTTACTGGCTGCCACCAGCCAGTCCAGCGTTCTTATTGGCCAGCAAATGCAATTGACTGGCTCGCATAATGGTAATGAGATGCGTAATGCGATATGCATGGCACACGAACTTCAATAGCACTTATGCGGGTTTTCCCTGAGGTTATTGTCCTCACCACCAAGCCTCACTGTTCGAGTGGTTCGGGCAGTCAGACTGTGAACGTTTCGAACTATATCTCACTGAGAAAATGTTCAGGCACGTGCACGTGCAAGTTGAGTCGAACCATGCGGGGATGATGAAGGTGTACGGTGACAAACCACAAGTTCAACAACTAAGATTTATTCTTGAAAGTCAACAAACTGCCTCTGCCTGTGATTATAAAGAAGATAAAGGAAATAACAAGAGCATGATTTTAACTATAACTCCAGTTGTCAAGCACGAGGGGACAGCTGTAGGAAGTTTTCAAGTTCAACATGGATTGGCGTCCGTGGACCAAATGCGTGACGGCTATGAAATGCTCAAAATGGATATCATTCATATGCTTGGAGACTTGGGATTTAAAATAGTCAGCACAGTGTTTGACCCACAGAGTGGAGGAGAGAAGCATATGATGGTGTGTAGTTATAAACAATACTAATTTCAGAAATGAACACGTCCAAGTAACAAATACAAAGTCGGTTGATAAGCCTTGTTAGATTTGCAATGAGTAAAGAATGTAAACTTAAAATTTCATAAAAAATTAAAATATTTGAAAGATGAAATATAGGATTGTGGCTGAACTGTTTTCAGTATACGTTTTACTTTCATACAATGGCAGGCACGGAAACGCAAATATCTCATTACTGACCAAATAGAAAGACGTCTCCATCGATCAAGGGAAACATGTTTTAAGTAGTACCTGTAATAGCAAACACAATCACCAGTCGACAGGACAGGTGTAGATGTGTGGTTCGGACCGCCAGGCTATTTCCTGAGAGATATAACCATACGAACTTTTTATCAAGAGGATAGGATAATATCTTGAGCAGCGCAATTTCAAGGAAAAATCACTGGTACCAGCGGCTTACCAGGCCACTGCTTTAAGGGGGGCGGGAGTGTTTAAATGCAGACAACACATTTTACTGACGAATTCGATTATATTAAATTTACCAACCAAGTACATTTTTTCATGCATATTTCCTGTTTTACTGACGAATCTCCCAAAACTAGGCGGTGTCACACTGACCAATAATCGTCCCTGGATGATACCACTGATCACAGTCTGAGATAACGGGTTATACCAGCTAAAAGAGTCTTATATAATGATATATCATCATCCCTTCACTGTCATTGAAAGATGATAAGAGTATAACTAGCAGCGAGACTTGTATGAGATTAAGTAGCAGAAGATTAATCATATACCATTGTCTGATATATTTGGATAAAATGCTCTCAAGTGAATGCGTCTCATGTTAAGAAAGTTGACTTCAACACTAAATGGAAAATACTTAAACAAGCTAAATCCTACAACAACATTTCCAATCGCTGCAACTTATGTTTATGGGAAAAATATAATTTGCAGACCCTCTATGGCCAGCCTTAATAAATTCCTAATCAAGTACCTTTAAAAACTCAGTCTATACACGCTATGACCCTTTTTCACGCTATGACAGATTCAAGTGGATTTAGCTCAAGCAAGCACGACTCAAGCACAAGTGTGACCGCGGCACGAATGTGCTTTGCCTCTATGACAAACATCAAGTGTGTATAGATATAACATTGCAAAAACGGTTACTTTTTCAAAAATTGTAACTAACCAATAAACACCAGGAACCGTAATTTAAAGCCTTATATAATCCTTTCTGTGCATGTAAATATATCTTAGTCATTAGAACATTTTGTCTGAAGAGTACCACACGGCATTAACGCGTGGCACAAAACTAACTACTAACGAAAATGTTTATTCACAACTGTTGACTCCCAGCTTATTCAATATTATATATATATGAAATATGATTGGAATAACATTGAACATATCTTATAACAAGCTCGTTGATAAATCCTTTGAAACTTTTTGGCTACTCTCGTCAAGCAACGTGAATGCAAAACTAACTTGCTGACCAGTGCTCAGTTGTACGAAAGGTGGATAACGCCATCCACAGGGTAGTGTTTTTTTACACTGCCACAGTAAGGTATAAAAAGACATTAGGGGCATTGAAATCGCAAGAAATAAAAAGTGACTTGAACTCGAAAATGCTTAACTTTAGTGCGGGTTGTACCAAGTACTGAACAAGTTTAGAAAGTTTCTTGCTTAGAGAATGTCAAGAGTTACTATAGGCAGGTGGATGCCAGTTGAGTCAAACCAGGAGACCTACGGTGAAGGTATGCGGTGATACACCGCTGGTTGCAGAATTCAAAAAGAGTATTTCAAGAAAAACGATTTTCCTGTGAATGTGAAGAGCAGACAAGTATGATTTCGACTATAGCTCCACGATCTTACGAAATCTGGAAAGGTCAGAGTTTTTAATCTCAATATGCGGGATTGCATATGGGCAAAGATGACGGCTATGAAATGTTAAAAATGGATATCATCCATATCCTCAGAGATATCCTCAAGGATTGAAGATAGCCAGCACGACGTTTGATCCAAACCGTGGAGCAGAGAAGCTTATGATGGTGTATACTCATCCATGATGCTTATTATGTATAAATAACTTCAGCAATGAATACGCAAAATAACACATACGAACTTAGCGGATAGATGTGGTTTAGAGCAATGAGTACAATCTATGTACACTAACAGGGATGGACCTACATGATTTACTCACTAAGTGACATGTAATAAGTAGTTATAAATATAATCGATTAAATTTAAAATTCATTAAAATCCCATGTGCTTCTAGTGCATTAGTGCAACATAAAATTTTTAAAAGGAGTGCGGCTAAATCAGTACTTTTTACTTTCGCAAGTCGAGCGCAATGATTATGTCGTCTGATCATTGATCAAATAGAAAATAGGTCTCCATCGAGAGAAACATGTTTTCAGCAGTAACACCAAACAAAATTACCCGTCCAGAGGGGCCACTACTAAAAAGCGATGCAACGATACAGCGATACACGGAGCCGGAGCCGTGCAAACTTGCAGGGGGGGGGGGGGGGAGAGTGAACATTTTAGGCGATATAGTTGACAATAATGTACTTGGTAATGTAAAGATACAGCATATAGAACAAGACTTCAGGACAGTATATATAGAGCAAGACATTTATAGTGGAGTAAATATGGTCATGGATAGAATTTTTTTGGTGTGATGTTTAGCTACATAAATATGTTTTGTGTATATGTCATGTACTGTTGTAGCCTGTAGCTGTATTAAATAATATGACGCCCATTAGAAAATGAGAATAATATTAGCCACTTGGATGTCTGACGCGCAATACGGACGTATTTATCTGATATAGCGTAGTCCACGATATATATTTCTTCATACTTCAAACGCTACCGTTCGTGAATTCGACAAATAGCTGCATACATCTACTACAACTTGGTATATAAAGAAATAAAGCTGATGTAAGGTACGCTGTATTAAATGAACGATCCTACGTTGTTCAGATACAGTATGTGTCATACTTTACCTATAAATACATAGCACAGTTCATGCTGTATACATAAAACATAATCTAAAAAGAGGTCCATCAAAGCTGGAAGATCATATTTACTCCATTATAAAAAGTCTTGCTCTCAAAAATGTCCTTCGTATCTTTACATTACCAGCTATATTGTGAATTATATGGCCTAAAATCTCCCCCTCCCCATCCTACAATCGTACATGGCTCCGGCTCTAGCTCCGTGTATCGCCTTTTATAGTAGTGGCCGTCAAGAGGTGCGGATGTGTATGAGGACCGCCAGACTACTTCCTGAGTTATATATTGGTAAGGATAAGGTTCAAAGAATAAGGTTCATGTATTCGGCTGCACAATTTGAAAGTTCCAGGAGCACTGGCTGATAATACTAATGAGATAACAAGGCTGCAAGCTGAAAGATTCTTATAATCTTCTCATGTACTATGAAATCAAACATACTAGAAGACCAAGGCATGGATTCGCATCACTGGCATACAACATTTTTTAATGGCCTAGGAGAAATGCCCCTTTATATTAGCAAAAACCGCTGTCTTCGAGAAATTCAATGCCAACGAAGACGTTAAGCCGATAAGCCGAAAATTGCATTCCTCTGCAGCAAAGTTAAATTTAGTTATGTAAGAGAAAGCCCCATTTATCCAATGGTCATGATAAGAGATTTGTAGATCATTATCTAATCAAGTTCTTTTAGAAATTCACGGTGTACAGACACTTTCTGAATTTATTCTCCGGGCATGGAAACTGCTTTTTTTCAATAGCTTGAAGTCGGGAAATCTTTGTAAACACGGAAACATCTGCACAGCATGACACTCAAACCTCGTACCCAGGCTCTCTTCTCTACGCTAGTCGCTGGAGGAAGAGACCCTGGTGAATGCTAGTCATATGGCTCCCCAATCTCGTACCCAGAGCAATGCCTGTTCGCGGGTTAGGCTGGCATTGGCTCTGGGGAAACGGAATGAACTGCGTATGATTTCATACGCGCTCACTTAATGCGCATGCTCTCCACTAATAGGCTGTGCTTTATTTCCAGCAAAATAATCATAAATACAACAGTTGAGCCCGAATAAATAAAGCATAGCCTATTAGTGGAGAGCATGCGCATTAAGTGAGCGCGTATGAAATCATACGCAGTTCATTCCGTTTCCCCAGAGCCAATGCCAGCCTGACCCGCGAACAGGCATTGCTCTGGGTACGAGATTGATGGCTCCCAGATTTTGGGAGCCAGCTTGTGAGGGATGGTGGGTAGTACTTGTTAATACTAATGTATGTAATTTTAGTCTTACATTTGGTGAAAAGTGTAACAATTGCCCTAACCACTAATAGATATCCGAGTGGCTCCCAAAATCTGGGAGCCACGTGACCAGCCACTTCCACTGAGGTCTCTTACCTCGGCGAGGAGCGTAGAGAAGAGAACCTGGGTACGAGGTTGCATGACACTGGCTTCCTCTGTAGCTTGCGAGGTGATCAAATGTTCCAAACATTACGGTTCAAAATTTAGTATATATACATCGCATTTTATCAATAAATATGTCAGTCCAATTACCAACCAGGCCACAGTACGTGATCATAGATGTGAAAAGGTCTTATTCAAGACCTTGTGTTACACTATCTGGCCCTCGTGAAGCACTCCGCGAAATTCGTATCGCTTCAACAGATTGTTTAACATCGTCAACTTCGGGGGCAGGGGATGTTCAAGAGATAAGATTGTCTAGTTTGACTAGTGCAGACAATTACTCTATGTTGAAAATGGCTCTTCTTGAGGAGGTCCTGAAGCTTGGATTTAAACCAACATCAAATATCTCAGATGATGTCGTTATCTTGACTCGCGAAGTAGTATAAACTTGGGCGTAAATATGTCGTCAAAATTATTAATCTCGATTGCTAGCGCAGAATTACTCTTGGTGATCAACTATTTTAGATAATAGATATTTATATGCATAGGGCACTAAAAACAATTCAGTATTTTAAATATTACTTAATCTGTACATTGCTACATTGAGAGGACAAGATGGACGGAACAATCAACAGTAGACAGTAGAATAGATGGATACAATTACTTCCGCGCCGATAAACAACTGAAGGGGATCCATGCATGTAGTCACTTTGGCTTGCTTTACTTGCCAGTGGGAAAACAAATTAAAGGTTTTTAAATGAAAATATGGTGGGTTCACAACATTTCTTCCATCTGTGAGTAAATAGAATGTCTAAAATGATCATAAAATAAAGTGAGTGGCAAATATATCATGATCCTATTGTGAGCAGGCAGCTAAACGTGCTTGTGTAAGCTAAATACACAGTATACCGCCAATAGACAACCTCGAACCCAGGGCCTTTAGACAGTTGGTGACACTCAGCAGTGCAACCTCGTACTCAGGGTCTTAACACAGTGCAGCTTGGTGCACAATTTTTATGCAGTTTCCTGGCTGCAACCAGCAAATTCAGCGTTCTTAATGGCCAGAAAATACAATTGATGGATGGATGGATGGATGGATAATCGTAATGCGACATGAACTTCACTTTAGTCAGTTGAGTGGTCTTAAGCCCCTTTTACACGACCAAATTTTCTTTGCCAAATTATATTGAGGAATACAAAGAAATATTTTGAAAAGAGTTTGGCTGAACTATTTTCAGTACTTCTCACATGGCAGAAACGAAACTGTAGCATGTTTTTCATTAGAAATCACAAACAAAACCACCATGCACAAGGGGTAAGAATGTGGGAAAATAGTAAATGTTCCAGACTCATCTATGAAATCAAGTATATATACTATAGTATACATAAGATCAAGACATGGATTTACATGCCTATTACTATGTCGTCTGGCATGTGACACGTTAAAAAAAGCACCTTTAGTCACTCAGCAACGACAGCAAGTTATAATGCATAGCCACAGTATTAAAATTGCCAGTTCGAGTTAGGTGTTTAAGGCCATAGCCATAGAAAGGTTGCAATTTAACAAATAGATTTCATTTTTGCGTGCGTCTGTACTGTAATAGATCACAGATGACGTCATAGCGTGTGAAGATCAAAAAAGTACGCACGAGACGCAGTCGAGTGCGTGACTTTTTGTTCTTCACACGCTATGGCGTCATCTGTGATCTATTACAGTACAGACGCACAAAAAAATGAAATCTATTTGTTTTATATTATAATAAAGTTGACAAAAATCATGCGAAGACCCGCGAAAAAAATTAGCTAAATTAGATCACGCCATCAGTTGACGTCATCCGTGCGTGTGTACTTTAATAACACACAGCTCGCGACCAATGAAAATGCAGAATGAACACGTATTATTATATAAACAAATATACACAACAGCAGTGGTTTTAGTTTATACAAAGTATACAAAAAACAACAACGGAGTCATCAATTTAAATATAGGTTTCCCATGCACTGAATATTAAGCAACAATTCTATTTAATAATTCAATAATTCAATTTTGTTAACAGTGGGCAAACTCTTAGACCTCAATAAAGTTACACAAAATTAACAATTTTATCAGAGACCCTGCACTGGATCAATAACTGGATCGCATGAGGGGGTTTTTTTCCACCGCGTTAACACATTCAGAATGTCTAACCAATAGAAGTCAAAACTGCTTTTTACAGTATTTTCTTTATTGAGTAAGCGTTAATATCAGGCTGCATTGTTTGGAAGCTTTTCCGGCTATACTTTTTATGAACTTAATTTCTGGACCTAGTGCTATATATAGTTAAAATCCAAGCTGGAAAAAATACTATCTGTGCGTTTCACTAAAGCGTGGTCCTCACTATACATCCTCGACACAAGCAAAGCCTGCAAAAGCCAAAACAAAAGACAAAAAAAATCCAGTGTGTGCGACCTTAGCATCTACAAAAGCACAGGCATAAGACTACGAGCATAAGCTATATGTTAGAACAAAAGCAAATTCAAAAGAAAATTCTTTCTGCTTAATGCTTGCACTACAGGTTGTCCCAAAAAAACCCAAAAACTATTGAAAATGATCTATTGTTAGAACTTCAATGCCTAGCACTAAATTGAAGCCACGAGTGGACAAACTATTGACATAACCGTCATAATTAATGCATGGTAGAAAACGCGGATACGGATACCGGATACGGATAACGGATACGGATACGGATACCGGATAATCATTATTATGTATGCATATTCTTTCTGATAACTGTAACTTAAAAGTGAATTTTGAAGACCTACCACAAACTGTGAAATTTACGCGTATTTCATGTAGGATGTTTTTAATCTATCACTACATCAGTTTTGTCGAGATCTTATATATTGCCGCAGGGTCTTTGAAACAAAGACAGTTTAACTCACTATAGCTAGTTAAATATTTAGACGGAACGTCTGCCAAAAAAGCCAGGCAGTTATACGCCGCCTACCCGTAAACCACCGATCAGAAACCATGCCAACCGTAGTTAGGCCATCAAAAAACGCTTACGATTTTTGCGATATGTAACTACAACGTTCAGGTCAATGTCCAAAATTCAAACTGATAAACAATTCCAAGTATTGCACAGCCTCGTCCCCAGCGCTTTGATGTTCTACGGCCGAATTTCCCCACGCATTGTCTCTTGCGCGCGCCACGCAGAACATCAAAGCCAGTCAAAGCGCCGGGGATGATGCTGAGTATTGCATTTAACTAACTCTGGCTGGTTGGGTTTAGAGTTTTGCGACTGTTTCTGCCAAAAGCCGATGGAATTAACCCGATATTCGTCCAGAACTTTTTACATGCATTTTTGCAAAAAAAAACTTACATGCATTTTTGCAAAAAAAAACTTACTTATTACTTCACTGACACTGTTTTAGAAATATCCAATATCCAGAAGTATAAACTACCCATGCATGGCTGTTCCACGTGCCACTTGCGCCTCGTTGTCGCTGTCGGCCTTTTACCTAAGACCATGTACATCTCATGTAGTTGTTTCATGTAATTATCGCATGGTTTCTGGATACTATAATGTGCCTATTTTAGTTTAACAATCGAAATGTCGTTTACTGGTACACTGCCCAGTTTGAAAGGGGGTTTGATGCAGAACAATCACTCTGACTTGCCGGAAAAATTTAAATACAATGACCTGCAGGAAAGAGAAGTTATTGGACGTGGCTCCTATGGAATCGTGTACAAGGCTAGATATCACGACGAAACTGTTGTGGTTAAAAACATCATGGGCAAATCGACGAAAGATGAAAACAACTTTGTCAAAGAAGCAAAATTGTTGAGATCACTACAACACAAAAATATTGTGGCATTTAAGAACTTTTGTAATACACCTTACGCCATCATGTTGGAATATGTTTATTCCAAGACAAGTAAGTAACTTGGTAGATGCAGATAGTAATGTGCAGTTTTTGATGAAATGTTTTAAAACCATCGATCTTGTTCACATAGTTTAAGAAGTCTACCAAGTTAATTACTTACTTGTTTTGGAACTTCGAAAGGCAGTTAATTACTTACTTGTTTTGGAACTTCGAAAGGCAAAAAGTCGAAATAAACATATTCCAACATGATGGCGTAAGGTGTATTACAAAAGTTCTTAAATGCCACAATATTTTTGTTTGTAGTGATCTCAACAATTTGCTTCTTTGACAAAGTTGTTTTCATCTTCCGTCGATTCGCCCATGATATCTTTAACCACAACAGTTTCGTCGTGATACCTAGCCTTGTACACGATTCCATAGGAGCCACGTCCAATAACTTCTCTTTCCTGCAGGTCATTGTATTTAAATTTTTCCGGTAAGTCAGAGTGATTGTTGTGCATCAAACCCCCTTTCAAACTGGGCAGTGTACCAGTAAACGACATTTCGTTTGTTAAACTAAAATAGGCACATTATAGTATCCAGAAACCATGCGATAATTACATGAAACAACTACATGAAATGTACATGGCGCAAGTGGCACGTGGAACAGCCATGCATGGGTAGTTTATACTTCTGGATATTGGATATTTGTAAAACAGTGTCAGTGAAGTAATAAGTAAGTTTTTTTTCAAAAATGCATGTAAAAAGATCTAGACGAATATCGGGTTAATTCCATCGGCTTTTGACAGAAACAGTCGCAAAACTCCAAACCCAACCAGCCAGAGATAGTTATATGCAATACTCAGCATCATCCCCGGCGCTTTGACTGGCTTTGATGTTCTGCGTGGCGCGCGAGACAATGCGTGGGGAAATTTGGCCGTAGAACATCAAAGCGCTGGGGAGAGGCTGTGCAATACTTGGAATTGTTTATCAGTTTGAATTTTGGACATTGACCTGAACGTTGTAGTTACATATCGTAAAAATCGTAAGCGTTTTTTGATGGCCTAACTACGGGTGGCATGGTTTCTGATCGGTGGTTATCCGTTATCCGTATCCGTTATCCGTATCCGGTATCCGCGTTTTCTACCATGCCATAATTAATAGTAACACTCAGTGTTAACCATTTTTATGCCAGACAAAAAAACTAAACCTACGAGTGCATATTAAAAATGCAATCAAATTTTATGCATGCATGGGGGTTATTTTAGCCTATTCAATTTGGTTTTTATCAATATTACCTACAGGTATAAGTTGTTTCAGCCGGGAAAATGACGACATCAAACAAACTAACAAGATAGTAATGTTTTCATTTTTTCTAAGCCTGATTTGCTTTAGAGTTTAGAGAAAACAATTTACAAATGTAAATTCCCATGAGCAAAACAAACGTACTTTATAAAGACATTTTAATTTTTTAACAAGCGCTAGGGCATTCAAATGTTAACAATAGGTGATTTCAATAGTTTTTGGGAGGGGTTTGGGACACCCTGTACAGGGTGTCCCAAAAAAACCCAAAAACTATTGAAATCACCTATTGTTAACATTTGAATGCCCTAGCACTTGTTAAAAAATTAAAATATCTTTGTAAAGTACGTTTGTTTTGCACATGAGAATATTGATAAAAACCAAATTGAATAGGGTAAAATAACCATGCATATAAATTTATTGCATTTTTAATATGCACTCGTAGGTTTAGTTTTTTGTCTGGCATAAAAATGGTTAACACTGAGTATTACTATTAATTATGACGGTTATGTCAATAGTTTATCCACTCGTGGGTTCAATTTAGTGCTAGGCATTGAAATTCTAGCAATAGATCATTTTCAATAGTTTTTGGGTTTTTTTGGGACACCCTGTATACAAACAAGCTTTGAAATTTTGATCTCGTGTTAAATGTTCTAAATGGCGAGAGTTCAGTGCGTGTTTCTAGACGTAAAACGTTCGCCACAACCAAGTGTTGTACTATGTGGTCCTTCGACAGCGGTTAATGCCAGTGGGGGAAGGTTTAACAACAGAGAGGTGTCATGCGAGAGATTGTTTCTGGGAGATACTATAGAAGTGATATTAACAGCACGGGACGGCACGGATAAATTGCAATTCATGAAAGCATCCCTGCTTGAAGAAGTCTTTAAACATGGCTTTAAACTGCAGCAGAATGCTAAGATCTCAGATGATTCTCTTGTCTTATCTCGAGAAGTGAGTTTGTTCAATGAGTGGTTTGATTGGATATTAATGTGGATTGTAAATTAATTTCGACTAAATTACTAAAATGAACAAATTTATAAATAGGCAGACTGATAGATGTACAAGTATTTTGCATTGATATGTATTAAGGTGGACAGGACATCTACTGTTTGGTTTCAAAGGCGAAATATGTCACATTTACAGATCAATATTAAATCAATATCAATTGTCTGTGTTCGACATTTTTTTCAAACTTGACTCGCCGGACAATGCAAATGATAAACAGAGATAAAATTCAAGGACCTTTCTGAAACCGAGTCTACAACTTTCCGAGGAAGTAATGTTATTAATTTTGTGGAAACACCATATTAATAATAGAAACACCATCTCCGATGATGGCCTGAGTCGAATGGGCCAAAAGTTTAGATTGTTAATATAAGACGATTTATCAACATGGTGTTTCCACAAAATTACTAATATGACTACAATAAATCACCATACAAAGCTTCAAGTTACATATTTCCAAGGAACGTTTCAAATATAAATTCAAGGACGACAAAGAAGTGAGAATCTCTGAAAATTATTGATCGTTAGAAAAAAAATTATAGAGGCTTACGATTGACGATGTAATCATAGCTTGTCATATAAGACCATTATACTTTACTGTACACTGTAGTAAGGCCTGTTTTACAGGCGACGTTTTAGACTTGCAACAAGTCAACTCTTAAAGGCCCTATAATAAAACACACACGAACGCAGCCCTTTAAGAGTCGACTTGTGGCAAGTCTAGTGACGTTTCAGCCGTTGCGTCGAATGCAATTCAAACAACAGATAATGAGCCATCTCATCATCTATTGATTGAAGAAACATTCACATCACCGGTATGATATGAAACAAAGACTCTTACAGACTTTTCATTAAGAAGTCATGACGAACACAGCATTTTAGAAAGCCCAAGAAAAATCGCACTATAGGCTAGACATTAGCATGAACCACTGTGTTCGAAAAATTCAATACCAACGAAGGTGTTAAAAGCAGATAAGCCGAAAACTAAGTTCTTTAGAAATCCATGGTGTACAGACACTTGCCGAATTTATTCTCTGGGTATGAAAACTGTTGTTTTCAAATTTCAATAGCTTAAAATCGGTAAGCCTTTGTATACACGGAAATATTTGCACAGCAGGACACTTATCGAATGTCAAACTCTTGAGCCAAGGGCAAGGACACAGAATAGAAATTAACCAGAAGGTTCACTCTCGTCGAAACCTGACACAATTTCATATCGAGCTAAACAAGTGTAGTGCATTTCGCTACATGTTCCCATCATTCAAACGGACGTATACTATATTCCAACAAGAAAGAGCCTTTCAAATGGATTCTAAATAATCTCTAATCCAAATCGTAATTCTAAGCATAGCAACAGGAAACGACCACCTGCACCAAATACTTCAAATTAAAAATTGTGAAAATGATGCAACGTCAGTGTGGTGGATGGAAAATAATAATACACTTGTCTAGAGCACTGGAACGAGCGCGCCAAATTGTGTAAAGCGTGACTAGTGATTTATATAGAGTGAACCTTCTGGTTAATTTTCTACTCTGTGGCAAGGACAAGCGTGTAAGATCAAGCGAGGCTGATCAAATATCCCAAACATTACGATCCAAACTTTAGTTTAAGCATCACATTTTACCAATAAAATATGTCAGTCCAAAGAACCAGACTACAGTATGTGTTTGTTAATGTGCAAAGGTCTGATAGAGCATCTAGTGTTGTGCTAATTGGTCCTACGGAAGTACTCAATGGAATTTCTACCGGTAGCTCTCCAACAGACAACGTACGTGCTTACCCTATGTCGGTAGGAAATGCTACACAGATAACATTGAGGCCTTTGAGGGGACATACGAATGATTACCTACTCTGGAAAATGGCTCTTCTTGAAGAAATCCTGAAGCTTGGATTCAAACCAACATCAAATATCTCAGATGATTTCCTTACTTTGTGTCGCGAAGTAAACATGTAGTATACAGTAATCTTTACACTAAACATAGGTATCTAACACATGCGACACTGTATTATCATGGATTTTTAACTCCACATAACTAATTCAAGGAAATTGAACAGAACGATCAACAACAGAATGGAATATATCAATGGCGAATCCAACCCAACAATTTGATCATCCAAATTGGATCGTGCAAATTAACTTCTTGATCAATAGCGACGTCATCTTGAATCGTAATGTATTTTGGAGGATAACATCATAGTGAACAGATATCACGATGAACGTTTTCTTTGGTACAATTGTACATGTTTATAGCGTAATGAATTTGAAATTTCGTTGTATATTTGCATGGTGATTATTGATCAAAGTATAATTTTGTGGAAACACCATGTAAATTTATTATTGCAAGGCTTTCGACTCGTAAGCTCGGATCTTCACCAATGCTAGAATTATAAAATGCTTGATCAAGATTCGAGCTTACGCATCGAAAGCTTTGCAGTAATAAATTTACGTAGTATCTCCCCACTTGATACATTTTATTCGAATTTATTCATTTTCCTAGAGTTTTCTTTGTTTTGTTAGTTATCCTGAGTCCTGACATTTCAACTTTTGAGCCTTCGAAACCGGGACACTTCCAATTTTACCAGGCAAAGTATATAGGAAGCAGCACAGTCCATAAACATGTGCCCATTCAAGTCGTTACACTCTAAACTGACGTTGGCATTGCATTCTGGGAAAATGTATCTGCCGCGCTTTTTCGTAATTGTGGATTACTTCTGTGTGATAATAACAGTCACTTGGGCTTGCTATACAGCAAAAGTAAAAACGGCAAACAGTTGAAATAATCTATTGCTAAAATTTACAATAACTTGATAGAACTTCAGTGCTAGATGGACAAGAAACGCAGAAAACC
The DNA here is from genome assembly GCA_963855995.1 of Muricea muricata. Classification (NCBI taxonomy): domain Eukaryota; kingdom Metazoa; phylum Cnidaria; class Anthozoa; order Malacalcyonacea; family Plexauridae; genus Muricea; species Muricea muricata. Next base: position 14,254,733 of record OY979720.1, on the reverse strand, counting down.
GAATATAGAGGAAGGAATGTCGACTGAATTGTCTAGCTGTAAAATGCCGCTCATCACCAGACACATGTACTTGCAAGTTGAGTCGCATGATGGGGGAGTTACAATAATCAGTGGCGATGAATTTATCCAGCAAGAGTTGCGTAGAAAATTTGACGATACGATTTGGGGATTCAACTATCAGAGTCGGAGTCAGGCTAAAGTGGGGCATAGCTTTCAGTTCACAATCAGTCGATTCGGTCGCAAGTTAGTCGAAGGTAAAACGAGTGGTCATGAAGTGTTGAAAATGGAGATCATCCGGCTTCTCGCGGAAGATGGTTTCAAGATAATGAGTACAGTGTTTGATCCGACCGGGGGAGAAAACGGAGGAAAAAACGGAGCAGAAAAGCACATGATGTATAAAGAATTACTGCAACCAACAAACCAAAGTGGCACAGATGAAGCCAGTGTAAACAATTAAACGTCTAGTTCATGGCCATGAACAGAATATAAACACGTAGTCGTAGACGCCAATTATATATTTACAAAGAAAACGTCTAACAATTTATAATTATTGTTTGTTAAAGATTCAAGTGTAAATCTTAATCGTCAAGTCTTAGCTAATTTAATTAATGTACCGCATGTGGAAGATGAATCGAAATATACAGCTGATTTTTTGTACATCGCATGTGTTTTTAGATCAAGCAAAAATCTTGGTCGTTTAATTTTAACTAAGTCGATATACTTTGTAGTTCATACCGCATGGTGAAGTCGAATCGAAATATAAAGCTAATTTCTTAATTGTGTACTACCATGATCAGGCATTTACACTACAAGACACGATATATGGTCCCATACACAACTTCATTAGACTTGTTTACTTATGCCCAAAAAAGCGACTGAGCACTAAATGCAATGTAAAAGCTCATTCCGTATGTAAAAGCTCATTCCGTATGTAACTTTTAAATAATTATATAGTACATCACAATATTTATGTGCGAAGCAATTCCAGGAATTAACTCATGAAGAACATAGAGGCTGTTTACATCAGACTTAGTGTATACAGTCTTCAAGCTGATATATGATCTAAAGACTCAAATTACACTAGCAGCATACAAAGCCGTATTTAATTTTTGACCGTAAATATTAAAACACAGAATTGAATTCCGAGAAATTTTCTTGTACGATGTGTTCTGAGTGGTAGATGTTTCGGGAGATAAAAATCATCAGTACTTTCTCTTCTCTGCTTGTATACAGGATTGATGGGGTGTAATGATATATATTGTAACTTGTATATCCGATGAAACACGGCCACTTTGATTTTGTAATCAAATCGAAATATTACTCTTGTTATACGAGGTTAACAACTTTTTTCACAACTCTCGCTAAAAGCACCTTGCTTTAATCCGATCGGACTCTATACAGAGAGGAATTTAATCCAAGTCTATTCACCAGATACTGTTTTTTTAAACTGCAGAGAGAGGTATTGGACTGAACAGGAATATTGAATTCAACTCACAAGAGATAAAAAGTAATTTACTTGAAAATGCTGAACTGTTGTAGCTTTTACCCATTGGGAGTAGTACTGAGTTGAACATAATATTTAGAAACGAAGTCTGTTTCAAAGTACTATACGGTATATACATAAGTACGCGAATTCAACAGACTCGATAGATACCCAACAAAGTGAATAAATACTACGATACATGCAATATAAAAGCTCATTACATCCCTGTGTTTATGTCTGAACGAACTCCGGAAATTGACTCATAGTCATAGAGGATGCGTGTCATCAGAGTGATTTCAAGACTTAGTGTATATTTATAACCTACAAGCTGATATATGATTTGAAGATTCAAATTACACTAGCACCACACATAACCGTATTTTTGACCGTAAATATTAAAAACAAAGAATTGTGTTCGGAGAAATCTTCTTGTGCGATGTGATCAGTTTTGATCAAATAGAGTCGACTTGGTCGGAGACAGTAAGTGTTCCTAGAGATCATCAGTACGTTGTGGTTTAATGTGGAGTGTAGTCTTGCAGTGATAACAAGAGAGACTCTCTCAAAGTAGCAAGAAGCATAACAAGCATGGAATGACTGACAGTAAACAGCCATCAAAACCTAATAATTTACCATAATAGCAAATCTTGACCTCTTCTTTGAACAGAAATACGTATAAATTAGATTTTAGTCTTGGGTATTAACATTCTTCTTCATTTAAAATAAGCGTTTAATATGTCCAAATCTTTGACCAAGTTCTATACATTGGTCATGTCTTGTATTATTTTGTCTACACGGCAACCACAGCTTCGCTGACAGGCATATTAATAACAGCAGTAATAATAGGAACACTCTTTCCTTTGTGAACGACAAACACCTTGATCGCATCCGCAATTCCTTTGTCGCTGATGCATTCTACCAGCGTTTCAAACACGTACTCAATTCCAGGAATAAGCAAGGGAACTGGTATACAAGGCCTGCTTAGGTTGTACAGACTTTCTAGGAATTTAAAGGCAATGAGAAGATCGGTTGACGGGGTGTTTGATGATGTGTTCTGTAGCTTGATTGTCAGTTTAAATGCTGGACCAAAGCCTTGAATATGGGCAGAGACCTTGATTGGTTCACCTGAGGTGGACACAGGATTTAAACTCTTCTCCAACGCGTTCACGTACGATCTTGCCGCAGTTAAGCGAAGTAAACACAGATCACGTTGAAATGTTCTATGCATGCTGGTGCCATTCTCACGTTCACGTAATGATTGGTCAACAAACAGTTTGGTCTTCTTCGGGATGTTCAGCTTAACTGACTGAGCGGGAGGTGGTCCTGATATTGTATCCTTCTCTTCAAACGACGCAGTACGCTTTAGGATTTTCACGTACATTCCACCAGCACGTGTCACCAAGATCAAGGAACTCTCCTCGCGTCCAAATCTTCCGAACTGCATAGCTGTTACAGGACCATCAACTTGCAATGTGCTCAGCAAAAATTTCTCCTTGTACAAACGGACTTCGCCATTCTTCAAAGCAACCAGAACTGCCTTGAAACCTTTGGCCTTGTGGTTTAAATTGGTCATGGTGGTGATGCTGTCTGGAAGATACACGGACCACAGCTTTCTTCCCTTTGAGGAGTAGCACACTAGGCTGTTATTCATGCAACCGACAACTAATGTCTTCCCGATCCTTTCGAGACCAACAATCTGCGAGCCAACTTCGACGCAAGTGCGTATGGCTTTACCACCTTTCTTGATGGTATAGATGTTGCCATCACGACATGCAATGGCGATACGGAACTCAACATCATACAACCCAGATACCGAGACAAACACCGGGACACTTGGTAGGCTTGTCTTGGCAAGGACAGTGAAAGCTTCAGGATCGAGGATGTAGATATCTCGGCTTTCTGTTCCAACAACAAGACAACTGATTGCATCATCATCTGGCATGGTTTTTTTCATTGTCGTCATGCACGTGATTACGGTCTGCCGTTTCAACGGGGCAGACTTGTGAACATTTGCAAACGCTTCTAGCTCGTCTTCTTCAAGTTGAATAAAACGAAGAGAGCGGACAGTCAGAAGTCCTTCGCTGCCCTCATTCTGCAAACTTTCCAACATTTCTCTCAGCACTTTCACATCAATTTTATCATCCTGCACCTGGCTCCAAAGATCTTGCTCGACTGAGTTCACTTCCAGCGGTGGCAACGTGAACTTGAAATACGGCCGCAGGTTCTTGTAGACATAAATAAAAGGCCCTGAAGCGACTGCAACTGCCGGTGTCCGTGGTTCGTTAGTGTCCATGTAAAATGTAACCAGTCCCGTAGGGAGATCAATGATGGAGCTCTCTACCATGAGATTAGTCCCTTTGAAAACTTTGAGTTTCATTTCAAGACTTTTGTTGCCCAGGTCAGCGACCAACAGCTTGTGGTCCCCATCAGCATGGAGGTCGGCGAGTGACAGGCATGATGTGAAGGTATTTAGGGACGACACGGGATCATGATGAGCATCAAGCCAAATACTACATTATTGTAAGAATTTAAGTTTAAAATGGGTTCGAGTGTATGTTACGCAATGGTATTTTGAAGGATTCACTGCATGTGCAGGGGTGCAGCAAATCTGGAATTGTCAAATCTAGCTGGAATAGGATTTACCAGATTCACACAGAAATTCAAGCTGGATAAGAGTAACTAAGGAATAAGAGTAGCTAGGGAATAATTTGGGAAGATTTTTAATTTTAGTCAAAGTGATGGCCTTACATTTTCAAATGGTATTTTATTGATATCAATATAATAAACAGAGCATTACATAGCAGTGCTTGAAAAGTGTTTTAAAATGCAAAATTAATACAAGTATATTTTGTTAACTCATGAGAGATTTTAACATCCCTTGAAATTAATTTATATCTGGTCTGGTTCACGTCATGTCAGGTTCATGCCCAGGTTATGTAATACTGTATTGTATTATCCTCTATACAAGTAAATAATTGTCAGTATGATAAATTATTTTACTTTCTGAACCATGTCAAGTGGAAGACTACTACAATACAAGGCACTCAGCTGTTTATCTGAAATTATAGTTACTTTTATGAACATTCATAAATATATTTTACAGACTGCTCAATTGAATTTGGAAAAAAAAGAGCACTGTTGTAGCACACTCTACAACTAGTCAACTCTAACACTATTTTTAACAATACTGAAAGTACTTGACTGCCATATTTCAATAACATATACACTATGGCAAATCATACATTTTGCAACGTTTTAAATCAAGTCAGATTTAGAAAATAGTCAAGTGAAATATTGGATTTGGCAAATTCCTCAAATCTGGCCAAAATTCCAGCCAGATATGAAGTCAGGTGAACCTTTATTTAATTCCACAAGTCATTCACCATACATCAGAAGTGCTACTTTGTACTGACAGTATTCTCTCAAATTTTGGAGAATGACAAACCAAACAGAATCTGCCATTTCTTAGAAAACTTGGACTTCAAGATAAAATGTGATACAGTGACATTTGTCAAACACTGATTTGGTTTATGCTTATAAATTAAATAATCTACAGATTCAATTGAGAAAATGTTTGAAAGATGCGAATTTTGGCCAATCTTCACATCTGGGAGATATTCTGTGCACGTTTTTCAAGCAAATATCACTGATGTGCACAAGATTGAAAATTTAAGGCTGTTTTCCACTAGATGGAATTTTGCACGGAAGTAGAATTTTTTTGTTTGCGAGCTCTCAGACAGAAAAAGATAATGAAATATTCCATCAACATTAGGTAAAATCATGACACTTAACTGAATTCACATTCACCGTTTCACATTTACACACAAACTAAAGTGTCATATTAAGAGTGATAGTCTTATTAGTGTTTATCACAGTAATGATGGACTGACGGTAAATCTACAACCAGTGCAGTTTCTGCCAAGAGACATTACGTTGCAATATACTGCCGAAACATACTGGCAAATATGTGCACAACAAGCTTCATATTGGACAAAAGTGAGCACGTGTTTCATAGAAAAATAGCTTTGTGTGCTATAAACAGAGTTAGCAGCCTGGTAGTACACAATATTTAAACAGAATTAACTGACAGGTGGAAGGCACAGACTGGACACAAGAAATTTTTGTGTCCAAAAATGTTTCCACTTTAATTCTGTTCATAAAAGTCACATATTGAAATACAATATGTCACATGTTCTGTCACAATTTCTTTTCCTTTAGAAGTTTTTAGACATTTCCCCCTTATAAAATATAAATTTATACACAAAGCACCATAGCAACAACGTGTACTGTTCGGTTTGAAATGCATACGAAACAAACGTAAAAAATATGTATTTAATATACTTACTTCGTTTCCTTGGCGCGTTTAGTATCTGCACTAACGTTGGGGCTGCTCATTCTCGCCAAAAGCTTGTGAAAAAAGAATAAAAAAACTACAAAAAATCACATTTCAAAAAGAAACTAACAGTTTTGGCTAATTTTGTCTGCTTATTGTAACACAACCTGTTCGCAGGCAAAAGTTCGCGTCTCCTCGCGTGTATCCCATGCAAAACAAAAACAAACATTTCTGTAAAAACTTATAAACCTAACAGTCGAAGCATTGAATAAAATACGACAGCGATATTGTAAAATTACAACATTTATCAACTGGAGTTAAATAATTCCATGCTATAAAATGGTCTTGATGAAATTTAAATAATTTCGTATTAAATTTTATATAATTTAGTTTTGATGGGAAACAGCACAAGCCAGTCGAGTGTACCAGATTGCTTAAAGGCTTCACCTAATTTCGCGGTTTTGTCAAAGTTTTTTCAGGTATTATCAGTCTGTGAGTTTTCGTAGTTATTAACGTAGGGTACTAAGCAGAAAATTATGTTGAACTTTGTTAGGAAGTATCAACAGTGAAAGATGGTCAAAGAATTGTTGGAATTTCCAGGTTTAAGGTGATTAAGGTGGTTTAAAGTTTCATTCAACATGCTTGTTAATTATCATTAATTATTAACTAAATAGAAATCCAACATTAATCAAATCATATTTATTTCATCAAGTAGAAGCTTTTTGCAGATGAAAACACATCCATTGTGGAACTTATGTACAAGTACTTTATTGCCATGGCTGCAGATCATGGCACTGTTTCTCGTGACATGCAGAAAATCCATTTTATCTCTGGGTTTGACAGATTATTAAAACTAGGTAAAGAGATTGTATAAGAGAAAGTATAAAATGTAACTAAATATAGTAGCCTGGGTTAGCTGTGCATTTATACACATTGTAGTAGGGTCATGGCTTTATAGGATACCCTAAAGGTTGAAATGTTGAGAGAGCACTGGGTTTCTCACTCACTGGGACTGTATCTACTTCACCAAATTTAGCTAAAGCGTGAGCCCGAAGAGCGAGCAATGATTGTCTCGCTACGCGCTCCCTCTTTAGCTAAATTTGGTGAAGTAGATACAGTCCCAGTGAGTGAGAAACCCAGTGCTTTCTCAACATTTCAACCTTTAGGGTATCCTATAAAGCCATGAGCACAAGCTGTAACTAAGCCCATAGTTTAGTTGGCTTCTTATTATTGTAGCCTGGGTTAGCTGTGCATATATACACATTGTAGTAGCAAGAGTGGAATGATGGATAAAACAAATACATGTAAAGAGTTAAGAATTGTGAACTAAAAATTCACACTTTGGTCAATTTAGAATGTGGATCCCATGAAATGGTAACATTCTATTTTGAGATGTTCAGTGATGGGAAACCAGCATTGACTGTTCAAGGTATTGTGAAACATGACAAGTACTTAAACTAACACAAAATACAAACGCAAGAATCTTAAAGAAAGGCTTGTTGCAAAGAAAAGCAGGGTGGGGTGCTTGGGTGGGGTATTAAGATATCTCACTACCTTAGTTGAATTCCACTTTATATACCGTTTTAGGTAGGAAAAGATCCTCTACTTGTGTGTCCTTTTGCCTCGCACTACCAAAACAGGCAATGTTTGTTTGAGATGGGGAACAGACTGCCAGCAATGTCTTTAATACCCTGAAACCAGTTTTCCTTCTTAATTTCATAAATCTCAAAATTATAGAAATCACAACAATTCTCTCCAGCATTTACTCAGTTCATCTCCAACAAAAAGATGGAAATTTGGAAAAATCTACTGCACATTTTAAAGATCTTGTAAAAAGTTCAATCATGGTAAATCACAATTATTTTCAATACATGCACCTTGCATCATTTACTGCAATGAAAAAAGAAAAACTGCCCATTCTTATGTATAGTTGGATGATGAGCAAGAGGTGATCCAGAGAGACAAATGTGCAAATCAAGTGTTTCAGTTATGGCCAAGGTTATTCGATAACGTTCATTTCTGGATATTGAAATCACTATCAAAACACGACGGTTCAAATGTTACTCTTAAACAAGTAAGATTTTGAGTTCTTTATGGTCAGGCAACGTTTTAGAACACTCGTGATATTTTCATAAAGAATAAAAATAGTGATATGTTCCACTATAATTGGCATATTCATCCTGATACCAAAGTTTGATTGGGTGTTGCCTTTGATGTCTAGTCTTTCCCAGTGCCCATAAAACGATCATACAAAGCGAAAAACTAACCGAGATATCTTTTTTAAGAACCTTCAGGAGAGTACAAGAATTCAACTGCAAAGTTCGTCTGATTCTCATCAAATTCTTGATCCATTTTCGTTGTGGCTTCTCTCGGTTTCAATTCCCGTTTTCTATTTAAAAGGCTCCTCAAAGACCGGGGCAAAACATGTAAGACACCAGCTTTCACGGTATGATTAAGCACTTGCACGCGTTTCGCTATCAAAGACCATGAAATGACCGTAATGTCTATGACAAGATTTTATTTTAATATCTTTTTTTACTTCAAACTATAACTACATTTAAATCATGCAATCACTTCCAAGCGAAGAAGGTTCTGAGAATGATGCACTAGATATATTAGAGAACATGAATGTATAGGGAAATTCACATGCAATCATTCAATATGTTAGGCCGTAATTATCTTCTCGAATGTCTATAGAGTGCTTCTCTTGCGCTAAAAACTTTTTTTTAGGAATATATATCAAGTGAATGGAGAATGCTATATGACAGCAATGAACACGGACTAAGTCATAACAGGTTTAAATAAACCATAATATTTATAAAAACCATTTTTGACCCGTTGTTTTTGGTCGTTTTGTTACATGGAATATTTTGTGGATGTTTTTTGTTCGAATTTTTCGAAAGGTTTGGACATCATTGTTTTTCCTATCGTGGACCTACAGTGACAGCCATTTTGTTGGCAAACAATGTAACACTTGTGTTAGCAGTTGATGCGGAATGGAGGTAAACGGTTAGACGTTTTGAGTGGACCTTTCCCCCTTTAAGACAAAATTTTGAAAAAATCAAAATAGGAAAAAATATCACCATAGCTTGAAAGAGCATCCCAAGTTTACTAAAGTTGCGAAGTTTGGTTGTGAAATGTTGTAAACTGTAGAAAATATAGCCTTGCAAATTTGGCAAATTTTGTATACATTTGTATTACGCGTAGGAAAATGATAATCAAAAGTATCAACTGATTATCACTTTTCCGCCCGTAATACAAATATATACAAAATTTGCCAACTTCGCAAGGCTATATTTTCTACATTTTACAACATTTCACAACCAAACTCGGCAATCTTACTAAACTTAGGATGCTCTTTCAAGCTGTGGTGATATTTTTGCCTATTTTGAATTTTCTAAAAATTTCATGTAAAGGGGGAAAGGTCCAATCTTTAAACGCGGATGAAACTTACAGAGAATGAAACAAAACAAACTCTACTTTAAGTCAAGACCCAGAATATATATTCTGCCTTTCTCTGTCTAGCGCAGAAATTTTATCCTCTTTCAGAGAAACAACAAGGTGTTTTGGCGATTCTGCTACTCGTCTCTATCAACTTCACCCGCAATTTAAAGTTCTTTCTGGTAGGTAGTCGAGTTCAAATAAGATACTATGGAACACAGATCTGAGAATCACAATGTCGTGATCTTATAAACGTGTAATTTCCTAGAAAAGAACATCGTTTTATTAAACGAAAAAACTCGTGGTCTTCCAGTTGGTCTTACCTTGGGAAATAATCCGAGCAAACCACAAGTGTCATTATTGGACGGACTCACCTCTGCCAGGCTTGGTTACCTTGGAGGAGAGGAAACGTCCGTACAAAGAATCCAGGTGAGTATACAAACTGCAATATTGAAACTTTTTAATTAAGAAAAAAAATTACAATAGCTATTTTCAGATGAGTTTGAAAAGGACGCAGATAACGTAGTGTCGATACGTAGTATATTTTTCAGCTTGCCCGGTGTGGATATAGACTCCATGCAGTAACAACACAAACATTAATACAGATGTCTCGCTCAACAGAAAGTACCAGCAAATAATCCTTTGTAAGAGCTTTCTTCCTCGTTGTAACTGACATGTGTACAATAACTATCAACTTATTCACACACTTACCACCATACCTTATGATTCTCCAAGAACAGGGGCATGTGCCACGTTGTGGTTACCAAATTATGTAAAAACGTTCATTTGTTTTAATGTACCTGTAGCACTTTTGCTACTCACATCTTTTGGACTATTATGTTGCTTTATTGAGAAACTCAAGAATATCACAATAGACACAAATGCTCGCATATCTAATGTATAGAACGAAATAAACTCCGAAAATCAACATCTTGTAAGCTCAAAATTTGAGTTATTTGAAACAACCAGATACAAAATTTTGGCGATATTTCAACTTTATTCCAAAGTAATTGTCAAACCAATCGAAATATCACCAAAATTTTGTATCTTGTTATTTTAAATGACTCAAATCTTGAATTTACAAGATGATGACTTTCGGAGTTTGTTTCGTTCTATACCTCCTTAAAATGGCAGCTGGAAAAGGATTATGCATATCTAATGCAGATACATATTGTGGATTTGCGGTGGTCAAAAGTTTTTCCCCTAAAGACTATAAAATATATAATATTATTTTAAGGTTTGGGGTTGTGCTGGTCTAAAGGCAGAAACTGACCAAAAACAGCAACAAAATTGGGATAAACGGCAGGCTGAACAATTACAAAAGGTCGATGAACTTGATAATTTTAATATCACTACCAAATTTCAATACATCAAGAGTTCTTGTTCGATATACATGCAAATGTTCACTCATCTCATTTACATTCTTTTCAAGGTGAAACTCCCCGGGGCCTGGGACGAGAATCCTGACAAGGCAATTTTGGATATGGCGGGAATAACGACTGAGCATGCGCACAGATAAATAATTTGAAATACGACATAGCTGCCTGCAAGTATGTGACCTGGACTGTGCAGCCTGGGGAAAATATTGTGCATTTCCCAAGTATATCTATATTTATAATAATGAATGTTTTGTTTCGGGATTACTTCTCTCTTTGTTGTGTAAATTTTCATTTCTGTAAATCTAGACAGCTTCTTCGGCTGATGTCAATAGCGGGTTCACATACTCAAATCCTTCAAATTCTGATTGGTCGATTGTTTCAAGCAATTTCCTGCAATAAAAACAAATGTTTACAAGCAGTGTTCGATATATGGCACCTTGAGTAGCAATCTTTTGCAGACATGTGAACAGACAGAAACACGTAACGTGCAGTAAAAGTCTGCCGCAGGCATGATTTCTGGCTGCCATCAAGCCGATATCAGGATGCGTTCGCATCTCGTGGTCCGGCTTGATGATACAAGTTTCCATCGAGTTGTCAACAGTCGCGATACAAGTTGATTGTCAAGACTTTTCATCCATTTAAGCTTGACGCAAGTTGTTCATATGTGATAAAGTTTCATCTCAACTTACATACACTTTCGATTTATTTTCCTGGCTTAAGGCCCTGTCACACAGTGCAATTTTTCTTGCAACTTGCAATGCAGTTCTACTCTTGGGAGATGTAGAATTGGCAAGTACAAGTTTCCATCAAAGTTTGCCAATATATTTTTAACATACTAAACATTTGTCACAAATTTACACCTCTTAAGAGTAGAATTGCGTTGCAAGTTGCAAGAAAAATTGCACCGTGTGACAGGGCCTTTAGACAAACGTTCTTTTTTAAAGGAACTTAATGTGGTAAGTTATTCTGGAAGATGCTCGTGTTTTAAGTTCCCTTCAAGATTTCTAATGGTTTTCTAAATTTGTAATGTGTATATTTTCACTTACGGATCGTCGGGTGTGAGTATGACAGGTTCAGCTGTGAATTGTGGATCAAAATTATCAACTTCTTGACCTTCTTCCACTCTGGGTTTAAACGGAGGTGTGACTTGACGTGCCTCGAGCTGCAAAAACATTATTTCTATTTATTTTAAACGATCAGAGTGCCAGTGGCATCACTCGGATGCTATCTCCAACACTTGCAAGCGATCATTTAGTGTGGAGAAAATCAACTTTCTATGTTACTAAAGGGTAAATGCATCTTAATCTCGAGTAGAAATAACACACATTTTGATATTCCAGGTTCTCTTTTTATGTTCTTTTTCTACTTTTTTTTCTTACTTTAAGTTTTACTTAAACGTTTCGTGCAGTTATAAGAGTTGATGTTGACTGTTGGTTCTCGTGTCGTTCTTTATTAGTACATATTGCAAAAAATATATTTTAACATATCATGTACGTTATTTTGACGACTGTCACTCCGAACCGGCGAAATAACTTCTTCTAATTAATAGGCCTTTCTCATAATAACGTCAAATGCGGAAATGTCATTGGCTGACATTTTTCCCGAGCCAATCAAATTTCGTGTAACATCTCGTATCCGCATTTCAGAAAGATCTCTTGCCACATACCTGTTTCCAGTTTATAGCCCTAAAGAATAAATGCGATTGAATATCTGCAAATCCCGTTTGCGGATGACATCCCAGTCGATCTTCTGGATTCTAAAATGAGAAATAACAAAGTAACGGTTTTATGCCCTTGGACAACACTTCGTGGAAACGAAACGAAATAAACAAAACCTTGTTGAGAAATCCTTTAAGGATCGACGCAGCTTTCACAGAAAGCGATCTTGGAATTCGGATGGACTTTTCAAGAATCACTATGGAAGAAACACATTTCGTTTTTAACCAGGTGTGTTACGAATTATTATTATTAACAATTCTATTTTAACCAGAAGAATATTGCAGGTTGTTAATAGAGCCTTACAGGTTGTGTGGTCGTGCATAAATTAATGATTAAATATAAAGGACTATATAACATAAATATATATAATACCTAATTTATAGCTAACTAAAATGAAACAGACTCCTTAAAGGGAAACGACAACAAAAATTTTTATTGTCTCATTTGAAGGAGACTAAAACAACATATGTAAGTCTATTACGAAATTTTGTATCTGTTCTACTTCGGGAGGTATTGTCACCCACATCGTCGAACTGTCCGCCATCTTGGATTAATTTTCAACCTCATTAACAATGTTTTGGTGACGTCACAACAGGGATAAGCCATTCAAGTCTTCTCGGATAAGGACGTTAAACCGTAGGTACCGCGGATCCACTATCAATTGGGCAATAGCCTGTTGGGTAAATCCGCTCACCCAGGAGCAAGGAAGATAATAAATGGAACAACGACAGCATGAATGTTGAAAACGCTTTGTAAACAATAACATACAGTTATTTTTATTCGCTGCTAGTGAAAGCAGTAGGGTGTTGTCTACAACACTGCGGTCAAATGTTCCAAGCATGTGCGAGTACGATTATAAAAAATGGAGGAAAGTATACCAAAATTGTATACAAAGAGAGTGGACAGAACAATAAAAATTAAAATTAAGAAAAACACCTAAAAATAAAGTTTACGGAATTTCCGTATGAGACAAAGTTGCCTTCATTTTACCCCCAAGCTCGTAATAAAATTTTTTAAAGATGCTTCCTCTTATGAAATTCTCACGTTTTAAACAAGTGGGTTTTACTATTATATTACGATATTAAATACACAGTCTAACTGTGTTTGAACAGTTTATTTTTGTCTTGAAAGAGTATTTGAATGTCAATATGATCAGTTGTTTAAAAAAGTCTTGTTACTGGTTATCATTTTTCGTCTTGACCCAGTGAAGACAATAAATGAACAGAAGCATTTTACAATACTTTATGAAACTAACCGAGACCACCGCGAGACCAAATTTCGTTTCACAGGTTTTCAGGGAAAACATGTTTAAATGGATAACGAATGGTGCTAGCTCGAGTCCATATATAATATGCTGCCTATTTTCTCACAGGTGCCTGTTACTTTCGAAAATGAAGGAACATGGAAGGAACATCTTACCCTGGAATAGATAATCTTCAGTATTTTGATCAGGATTGTCAGCATGTCCCACGATATCAAAAGGTGATCGACCAGCCAGCATTTCAAACAATAAAACTCCGGTCGCCCACCAGTCGACACTTAAACCTGATTAAAATAGTTATGCCACGGTTAACGCTGAATACATTCCTGAGAAAACGAGAATACGCGTTGTAACTTACCGTAATCTTCTCCTCTAAGAACCTCGGGCGCAATGTAATTTGGTGTCCCACAGAAAGTACTGGTTGTGTCGCCTGGTCTTAAACCTTCCTATCAGCAGAGAAAAATATTTTGATTGTGGATATTGCATGAAGTATGATCTAATGTAAGTTCACTTAAAATATGCGAGAAATTTTTCTTGGTCATCAAAGTTTGGCCACGTGACTGTGACGTCATAAATCACACTACCTTGCACATGCCATAATCAGTCAACTTGACATGACCATCCTTGTCCAGTAGTACATTATCTAATTTCAGGTCGCGGTAAATCACTCCTGTATTGATGAAGGGAAATTACATAAATTCCTTGCTTCGAGAGAATAATTTTAAATAACATTTTCCTACAAATACTAAACATGTTCCTTGTATGTTTGCATGGTGAATATCAAATTAAAATATAATTTTGTGGAAACACCACGTAAGTGCGATAATAGACTGCGATAATAAACTTACGTGGTGTTTCCACGAAATTATACTTTAATTTAAATACTAAAAAGTTTTATGAAATCATACCATTTTCATGAAGGAAATTTAAAGCACATGCGATTTCAGCTGAATAAAACCTAAAAACATGAACAAGTTATTTACAATAGCCAAATTTATACTGGAGACAAATAAATTTGGGCAAACAAAAATAGTTTCTATAAACCTTGCATGATCTTCGGGTAACCTTCTCTGATTCTGCATATGAAACATAAGATCTCCTCCAGCCACAAACTCAATGACAAAAAATAATCTGCTCGACGTCTGGAAGCACGAATGAAGGCCCACCAAAAATGGATGATTCGAGGCTTGTTCAAAAACATGCTTCTCTGTTTGTACCCAGTCAATATCCTGCACAATAAAACAGTAACAAATTGCTACCAATCATTACGTCCTTAGAACATATATAAAGAGAATATACACTTTCCGACATTGCTATCTTATAAATTGCAGTAGACCACTGTGAGCAAAACGAACGATTGTTTGTGGCACATGCGCGAAAACAGCGTCAAACATCACCAATGTACAGCTGGGTGGCATTTTATAAGCAATGATACTCATACAGTTACAGCTCAAAAGTTTGAATACACCTGCTGATCTGCTTAGTCAACTATGCCAATCCATTTCCCTGATTTTGAGGTTATATGCATGTCCTACTAGCACTATTTTAATTGCAAGTGTGCAAAAACCTTAGAAGATGCAAGTCAGAATTTTCAACAATGAAAGAATGACTAACCAAAAAAAAGCTATGGGTATCACTTTACCAATACATGAAACTACATTTCACACTTGTATTCAAACTTTTGAGCAGTTACTGTACATACCCCGTGATGTGGAGTACTCCAGTAAATGCAGACATAGCTATTCTGTCATTCTGAATCCAGAGAGAGTATCATGCACAAACCTCGTCATCATTTACAAGTTCCTTCTTCACAATTTTCATCGCGTATTTCCTTCCTGTTTTCTTATGACTCACCTGAGACAATAAACAAAGAGAAACTAGAAGTTTTGAAAAACTATTTATTATATGAGGTACCGTGCTTTACAGGGATTTCAGACACGGATAAAACTGATAATCTCACATGTGAAATTATTTATGATAATTTCACATGTGAAAATTATCGCTTTTCACATAATCATCAATCATAGCTTCTGGGTATTTTATACTGGTGGAAAAGACTCTAGTTTATATAATAAACAAAAAAATACATGGGTGCCTGGAAATACCGGATTTATTTCTTGTGTTGAACATGATATGATTTCTCACTTGTTAACTGTGCTCAATCGTGAGATATCATATTCAACACTCAAAATAATTCTGGTATCTCCGCGCCCCCATGAATTGTTCTCTATATAATAACTGAAGCCTGCAAGGGCTGTTAACCACGTGCGCGTGATAAAAACATTGTTTTAGTGCATGGCACTGTACTTACATATATAACTTTGGCATAACTTCCACGACCAATGACACGAATAAAATCAAAATCGTTCACATTCACGTGTGATTTGCTGGTTTCTAGTGCCTACGAAAAGATGTGCAGTACATTGTATAAATAACTCTATCATGAAGAACGTATCCAACATGCAGAATGTATCCAACCATAGTTAGTTCAGACATGGTCTGGAAACCTGGCGAACATCAAAGCGTTTATAATGAGCTATCAGTTTATGTTGAGCTGGCTTCACCGTGCACAAATCTTTTGAAATTTTGCTTATTAATATGTCAATAGTACGGTTGAATACTTCGGCGAGGCAACGTTATTGGACGATTGCTTCATTATACCAAAAATTCATTGTCTTCACCGTGCACAACTCAGCATAAACACGAACAAAAAGATAGAACAAAGACGCTGGCCGAGTCTCCAGACCATATCTAGATTGACTTTGATCCAACTCACCCTTTGTGAAGAAGCGAAAGAATTGCTGTACGAATTTTGTAACATAGCCTTACGGTGCCGTTGTGGGCTGTCACTTTTAGCTGTTAGAAGAAAAATGCATAAATAAGATGTCTCCTGGACTGTGAGCAGTCCCTAAAAGAAATGAGTCGATGAGAGAATAAGAGACTACAGACAACTCAGGAAAAAATGAAATAAGCGTTGCCCGCATAACGCAAAATTCCTAAGCGTCAAAATCGATGTGTCCGTCCGAAAAATCATGTAGGTAATACGAGAATACAATCAGTGTTTAAAGGAAAGAGATTTGTACTATTATGTACCAGATTTCATTGACGGGCACATCGATTTCAAACAATGGAAATTTTGTGTTATGTCGGCAATGCGTTTTTCATTCTTCCTGTGTTGTCTGCAGTCACTCCTTATATAAACTCCTTTCCTTTATTAGGGACTGCTTGCAGTGTGATGTATCTGCATGTCCCTTACTAAACATTGTTAGTAATACGTATCACAAGCCTCAGACAGAATTTTGCACATCTGTCCAACATACAAAAGAAACTCGCAACACTTTTTAATACAAAACGACAAGCTCTAGTAAGTCGTTACGAAAATATTTCGTGCACTTAAATTGGATAAGACTCGCTACCAATCCCAGTTGGCTGGATAGCTCAAATGGTAGAGCGGCGGTCTAGAAACCCCGAGTCTTTCGTTGGTCTCTGCAGTGTCAGATTAATATTAATCTATAGTTTTTATAAAAAAGGAGCGCAGAGAACAGGATTCCTTTCCATGTCATTATGTCCACACTGGGTAACATCACAATATTCTTGTGAGACAATTAGCATGCAAACTAACATTTACTTCAAACACATATCCCTACTCACTTCTCTTAACGCCAGGATCATGGTCTTTCCCGCCTTTTCCAGCCGAATTTGGTGGCAACGATGAATACGCAGCGCTTTGACTCTGAATAAAGAAAAGCAGAAATCCAACTAACAACCATCTAGTTGGCATAATACAATCTAGCAGATGGTGGAGGACACATGAACCAACCCAATATGCTTTAGAATTACATCAATGGCTTGTGGGTAGCAACCATGCACTGAACCGCGTTCATGATGGAACGATAACTCTACACAGCCAAAAATGAACAACCTGTTCTGGGCTGATAAAAACAGCATTGAACAATGTTTAGCTGCCGACAACATTGTTCATTGTTGTCAACAATGCTGAACAAATTGCTGAGCCTGAACTAGCCTGCAATCAGATGTAACAATGTTGAACAATATTGTTGACAACCTTGAACAATGTGGGCAGCAAAACATTGTTCAATGCTGTTTTCATCAGCCCAGAACAGGTTGTTCATTTTTGGCTGTGTAGGTACAGTGATATGGCGGAAATTTGCGTTCAACAACTATAAATGTCGTAGACAGTCTTAATATCATTTCCCCACGCTATTTCCTTTTTCAAAAAACTGTATTAAAAATAAAGTTAAAAGTTCATACGGCATAACAGCATTTTTAAGTAGAACTGAACATAAGCGTACTGGGGGAGGGAGGGGACGGCAGACGTTAATCAACCTGACGAGCACCGTAGCTACCAGTATTCCTAGGGGGAAGGGGGGGGGGGGGCGAAAGGGCATACTCCTCCGGAAAAAAATTGAAATCTAGAGTCTCGCAAATGCCATTTCCCCCGTTACGAGGGTGACAATTTTCCTTCTTTAATGCTTCATTTGTTGGAAAAAGCAATTTTTTCATATAAATAGGATGATTGACCGAATCTTATGCACAAACTGCCCGACTAATTAATGTTTCTGGTCAAACTAGGGCGAGGGGCTAACGCCACCCCCACACACCCCCTCCCGCCCAATACGCCTATGGAACTAAAAGTATCTTCATTTTGGCTTTAAAGATTGACGGCCAAGTCATTGTTCCAGTGTAAAATACTAGTCGCAACATGTTAAACTTACCCGAATTTGCTCACAGCTAAAATGTAAGAGCCGATGACATTTCTTGTGAACTATAACTCGACAGTCTAAACATTTATAGCCCTGAAAAAAAAAACAAAGAAATATTCATCAAAAGAACCCACACTAAAATGGCGAATTTAATTTCAGGCCAGATCAAATGAGACAAAAATAACAGTACGAGTGTTTTAACTGTGTTTTCAATTCAATAAAATACATGATTGTGTTGTACAGCAACTAACCAGGATGGCGTGACTGCTAACTCTCATCAACTCCTCTTAAATGAAGTATGCCGTTCGGGGAGTCTCTAACAGAAGTTCACACCTTTCGAACTTTTTCGCTTTTAAAACTCTATAGTCTATACTGATTTATAAGGAGACAAAGTACACTTACGCTGTTGGATATTCAGTTACTGTCACCAGTAATGGTCACTGGCCAGTGACTATAGCTTTTTGCTTCACTTGCTGTTTTTTTTGGAACAGTGAATTTTTATAAAGTTGCGTTGATTATTAGTTGTAGACAACTGGAAATTTACACTAAAACAACTAATCACCTCAGGATCGGTAATTACAAGCCTATATTCACTTTGTTTTCTGCTCACGAGGCGACTAATTGTTAAATATGAGGAACATACCTGTCGACCCAGGCCCCAGATAATGTCAGTGCAATACTCGCATTGTGCAAGCTAAAAATAAAAAACAAAAATGTAGCATAATATTGATGCTCTCAGCATGCAATTTGAACGTTCTCTAAAAATATCTAATACTTACTCTACTAAACCTTCTAGCCACAAAAGAATGTCCGTTGATTTTATAAATTTTCCTCCATCTTCTTGCGCCACGACGATAAATATTTCCTGGAGACAAAAGAGATTTATATTAACCGGAATTCGACTTTCAAGCAAGTTTTTGGCAACATTGTCAACAGGTCGATCACAACATCAAAATTTCCGCACAAGCATGAACGCTAGGTAATTCAGGCGAACAAATGTTTAAATTATGTGTTTTAGAAAACCTGGAATTGGAAGACTTGTCGGCAACGGAGCGGTCATAAAGTAGGTGTTGTCCCAGAACAAAAGAGGATACCTGACATTCTTTTCTGGTATCAAGGCGGGGGTATGAAATACGTTTATCACTTTAAGGAGGGGGGTACGAAACAAAATGTATTTGTCCCAATACAAAAATGTGTCAATACAGTTAAGTATATATTATATAGTTATTTGGCATTTACTTATGACCGCTCCTTAAATTGACTGGAAATCGTCGGCCAATTTCCCAACAAAATGAATATGTACTGTAAATAGAAAAGCCTGTTGCAAAACATCGGTTATACATCAGAATGCCTCAGATACGCCCTCGCGTCCCATTGAAATTCTCGAAGTTTCGTAAACATTTCTTAAATTCAGTTGCTACCCAGCTGCCTCGTCGTGAAACACTGTGCGAAACAAAATTCGATATTCGATCTACCGACACAGAAATTCGAGTGCAAACTTTTTCAATAAAGCTTTACGTGGTTCTGTTCTACAAAAAACTATTCATTTTCCTCCGCAAAAATGATAGATATAAGCAACACATGTAATTGTTCTTTGTTTAACATGTAAGCGGACCAACTGCGCGTCGAAATTGAAACACATCAAATATTTACGAGCAACTTAGCAATGAGATTGATAGTAATGATGCAGTCAATATACCCCTTGTGTCTTGGAATGACTTCACTCGGATATTTGGTGCGGAATTTATTTTCTGCAATCGTCGCTTCTTTGGATCGCAGTTCACTGACGCTCGCTGTTCATTCTCGGTTTTTTGCTTGCCGGGCTGTTGCAAACTCCCACTAGAACTTTGGTTATTTCCACAATCTGCTAAATTTTGCTTCTTTAGAAATAAGCCCAAAATATAGCCGGACGAAAAACGATTTCTTTTAGGAGCATTGGAATTCAATTCCTTAACCACAGGAGCTAAGCTTGCAGTGCTTGCCTTGTCTTCGAATGGACATATTTCTTCACTCTCGCTTGATGAGAATTGGCTGTTTTGGGCAAAGCTCGACGACGGGAAAGCTCCAACGGTGTAGCGTTTTTGTCGACTTGTATCGAACCTTGTCAACTGCTGAAAACTCTTCCATGTGTTTGGAAATGTGGGGGAGTATTCGACATCGCTCACTCCTGTTGAAAATCTCCTGAAACCAATAGTCATCTCACTTCTGATGCTTTCATTGCTACGATTGTACATTGCTTTATTTTTCCCAACCATAGCTTGAGACTTTAGACAAACCAATAATTGTATATGAAGATGTCTGCTCTAGACTGGTGTTCAAATCCTTCGCTATTCAACCTATCACACAAGCTCTTCCAAGATATACCGCCAACTGTATATCTTCACCAAGTTTTCGTAGAACCACCAAGCTGTTATTTCCACTTCATTTCATAACACTGCTATTTCTCCTGCCAGCTTTCCCGAAAGCTTTTCTAAAAGTTCTCCCAAGAAACTGAATTTGAAGTAGTTTTAATCCAAAATCCTTTATGCTTGCAATTGCTGACACAGAAAGTGCTGAAACTTGAGATTAAATGCGGGATACCGGCTAAAACTTGAGATTAAGAACGGAGGCAATCGTGCTTTCTCTTCGAAAACTGCCGTCGCTGAGGCCACGCTAACAACGAGAAATCAGACACATGGCATAAACTCTATCCGTTTTCACTTCTTTTAATCCACTCGTCTTTAATTCATCCCAGCTGCCTGATTTTGTATTCAATTTTCCGCTCGCAAATCTCAAATAACAAGCATTATCAACGAATCTAGAATGCCTATTACATTCTCGCAATTCAAGACTCTTAATGAAGTATATCCAATAACATTACGATTTGTTTTCAAAAGTGATTTCAAAAATATCACTTCTTGACACAATGTTATTGCAAACACACACTGCCCACATACCAATGGTTCAATTCTGACCACAAAATAAGAGAACATAATAACCTGTATAAATTATGCATCACGATAAACGGTTATTAGTTATGCATGATTAGAAATATTGCCAATCCAGACAGGTGAAGTAGTGAGATATTTTAAACGAATAATACGTCAGCTAGTGTGAGTGTAAATGAGAAGATAACAAGCACGATTGATCTGGAATGAACAAGTCCAATGAACGCATTAAATTTTCACCTAAGCAAGAACGAAATATATTTGCACTGAAAAGCTACTGAAAGAGCATCTTAAATCAGTAAAGTTCGCGTAAAGAGATGTTGTAAAATAGGCAAATATAGCCTCGCAAAGTTTGCATATTTTGTATATATTTGTATTAAGTCGTTTTAGTCGTTTTCTTTGAAAAATTTCATGTGTCAAAATGTTTTTGCATCGTGTACAATAAATTAGGAATTTTTGTAAAATTTGTTAAAAATTTCTAATTTACACGCTCAAAAAACACTTGACGCATGAAATTTGTCAAAGAAAATTTGGTCACGTAAAAGGAGCTTTACGTGAGAAAAAGTCACCATTTTCCCACCAATGGACCATTCCCCAATTAGACAAACTTTTAAATTCGAAAACAATTTTAGCACAGTTAGAAAGAGCTTCCTAAATTTAGTGAAGTTGTGAAATTTGGTTGTAAACTATTGTAAAATGTCGAAAATATAGTAATTTAAAGTTTGCGAATTTTGTATACTTCTGTATTACACGGGAAAAAGCGTTACCACATTTCCACATAGTGTAACGCTTTTCCGTCCGTGATGCAAAAATATACAAAACTCGCAAACTTTACAGGACTATATTTTCCACATTTTACAACCAAACTTCACAATTCTACTAAATTTAGGAAGCTCTTTCCAACTGTGCTAAAATTGTTTTCGAATTTAAAAGTTTGTACAATTGGGAAATGGTCCATTTCGGCTGAAATGTGGTAGCCTTGTCTGCGCGGCGTAATACAATTACATACAAATATGCAAACTTCGCAAGACTTTATTTTCCGTATTTCGAAACATTTTGGAACGAACGTCCGCAGTTTTATTCATTTTAAGATGCTCTTTTCAGCTGTGCTGATAGAATTAGTCCCTTTTGTTTAGGTCAAAATTTAGTTTACCATGAAAATGTCTATTGTGAAGCCCAAAATGTGGACATTTTTTAATTAACAATCAATCGTATTGGACAAGATAACTTTTGCTCAGCATGAGATACCACTGATCTTAATAGAAATGGAACATTTAATCATGTGTTTGTTGAGGTTATTTAAGGTGGCTGTGATGTACTTTTCAGTTTATCATCATCTTAATTAAGGTGGTTATATACTTAATATGAATTTTTAATTAGGCTTACTTAAAGTGAAGGTGATGCACTGATAGCTTCAAGTTGACTTAAGGCAGCTATGCCCCTAATGACTCACCAGGATAATTTAAGAGTTTTAAGCTGTGCTTACATAAGCAAATTTTATGTGACAACTTATATCAATTTATATCTGCTATATTTGATGTCACAAATACATTTGCTGAAAAGGTAATCCGACAGCTGCTTTTATATATATTTCATTTTTTAAACAAAATTGTCAAATAAATGATTATAATTATGGTATCATCTCCACAAGCAATTGTACTTGTTGATATTGGTGAGCTGATATTGCTGGATACATACACACGATTGACCAGTTATTTTCCACACATAGCAAAAAAGTTTGATCCTGTAGTAAGAAGGGGTGGAACAATGTTTTGCTGTCCACATTGTTTATAGTTATAGTGTTTGATTCTCAGCAATATTCGATTGTTGAGCATGAATTTGGTTTAACAGTGCTGACCAGCAAAACATTGGGCTGTCCTAGAAAAGATTTACTCCACCCCTTCCTACAGAGGAAATTAACAATATCCCCTTTCCAGACATCCTACACAAATTTAAGACAATTTCTTTACAGTCCCCTCCCCCCTTCTCTGAATGGTGTAAATTTCCACTGTAGGTGGGTTGTGGAATGGCCCATTGTGCAATCATGTTTTTATTAGCATTGCAAAAAATTGTTAATTTTTGCTGAATGTATTCATTATTTAAAAAGACTATATTAGTTCATGCTTACAACATTTTTTCTATGTTGGCATGGCCATTATAAGGTGACTATGATATAGTACTTACTGGTCTCTCCTTCACACAGTTTACCAGGTTCTTCTGGGCTGCCTTTAAAAACTGCAACAATACAACAAATACATGGTACTTATTCAAACACAATTTTCATCATTAAAATTTGCAACATGGCCTCCTTTACACAAGGAAACAGGGCTGCCCAAGACAATACTTCACCATGAAAATGTTAAAATCTGATGTTAGCATTTTTGAAAAGCTTGTAATTGATAAATTATGTATACTAGTTTACCAACCAGTTTATTCCATGACTCCGTATGTCTATGTGGGGCTTGGGGCAAATTGTTAAACCCCCCAGCAAAGGTCAGTAAATGTGAGCATGGAAGCAGATGTACAGTGGAAACTATACAGACATGTAACTAGAAACAGCTAATGACGTCTTCATTCAAACTTTAACCTCACAAACTTGTCACAAATTCAAAGCATCATGTTTTTAAGCTGACTAAATTGAACAAAATTTAATGCATATATATGCTGTTAAAAAAGAGCTCACCGTGAAGAATTAACTGTGCTTCTTTATTGACATCAAATAATCTTATTGCTTCATTCAATTCTTCCTGGCATGAAATACTACATGGATCACCTAAAATATTGAAGTTTCTTATCGTTATCATTCCAATTATAAGTATTTTACAGCTGACATCCTGTGTCACATGCTTGAAATACAATGTAACAACATAATAATTAATTACTTAAGTTGCATTCACTTGACTTGAATCTTTAATTAAGCAGACTCAATCAATGCGAGTAAATGTTACTTGAGTTGACCATTGATTTGAGTTGACCATTGATTTGAGTTGATCAAAGGTGAAATGACTTGACATTCAAGTGACTAATTATCTTACCCTCATCATCAAGCCATTTCAAAGTCAATTCTTGTGGTGGAATGATTCTAAACAACTCTAGCACATATTTTGACAATTCTTCTACAGTCATTCCACGATCCATATTAGCACATATCATATCCCTACAAATCAGGTTATATCCATTTCACATTGATAGTTTGTAATTTATATATATTTATATATTCAGGTAAACACACACAATGACATTATCAAGACTGCCTCAAACTTGCCACAAATATTGCACACTACTTTATTTTAACAAAAAGCAGTCAGAGATTTTAGATGGTACATTTTTTGGTTTATAAGATAATTAATTCTGTTAGAAAATGACCTAAAACGTATATAAACAAAGTTTATTTTAGTTTAATTCAATTTAGTTTAATTAAAGTTTTAGGGAATGTAATAGTTCTTATCAAGGCTTCTGCCTTGTGAGGACATTCAGTTAGCTAACCTACAAAAGCAATTGCTACCTGCCCAGTAAAGGCGCTAGGTCTACGCAGCTAGTAATGGTGAAACTAGTGTAACAAGAATCCTTTTCCAGCTGATAATTTTAGCAAAAATAATACAAAAGTTATTCCGAATAAAGAGTGCATATTATTAACACAATTTATTAAAAACTATTTCAAAAATACAGTTTTTAATAAATCGTGTTAAAAATATGCACTCTTTATTCAGAATAACTTTCGTATTATTTTTAGGTAACGAGGGGATGTATATTCATATTTTGGTCTTGGAAGACTGTAAAAAAATTAACAAAACATTAGCAGGGCAGAATACAAATATACAAACATTGATCCCCACATTACACACTTTATTTACACCACTGCTTGCCAGGGGCATGCCAACAGAGGTATCTAGTTCCACAAGAGTATCAAAACTTGTTGCTAAACCTACAACTGCACAATGCAGGTGCAAAACAAAAGATGAAAATGGATTTGCCAACAGTCACAATGTAGTTTAGACTAATCTTCTTAATCATGTTTTTACATATTCAAACCCTTAAAACATTTAGACAGCTTACAAAGCACATTTCATCTCTTCGGTTTTGAAAGGTTATGAACTGTCTACATTGCATAGAAATATGTCTAATATACTATAGTACATGTCTATACACTAAATATTTGGTAATATAAATATACAAAACAAAGCCAATTTGTCGCCATTCATCTTAAAAATCCATTCTAACAACTAAACAACATCAAGTTCAAAGAGAAAAAAGATAAAGCTCACGATTTAATAATATATCACTAAATAGTTTGTGGTCACCCATCCCAACCGTAACTCTAAACTTCAAGTGAAATATTTTCAAACATTTTGCAATAAAAGCTTACCGATCAAAGAATGCTTTAACTGGTACAGTATTTAGATCGTCCATTGCGGCAGCGAGAACCATCGAAACAATATAATCACTTTAATTCACTATTTATTTTGACTCCTTTTCGCCCTTCTTTCTGATCTTCAGCCATCGGAATTTGCCGGAAATTTTCGGTTCCGGTAAAACCCGAATCATGCTATGTCATAAAGGGGTGGAGTCCGAGTTTGGCTATCTTTAAAAGGGGGAACGGGGAAACGGGGAATCGGGGAAACGGGGAATCGGGGAATCGGGGAAACGGGGAATCGGGGAAACGGGGAAACGGGGAATCGGGGAAACGGGGAATCGGGGAAACGGGGAACCGAGGAAACGGGGAATCGGGGAATCGGGGAATCGGGGAAACGGGGAAACGGGGAATCGGGGAAACGGGGAAACGGGGAATCGGGGAAACGGGGAATCGGGGAAACGGGGAATCGTGGAAACGGGGAATCGGGGAAACGGGGAATCGGGGAATCGGGGAAACGGGGAATCGGGGAATCGGGGAAACGGGGAAACGGGGAATCGGGGAAACGGGGAATCGGGGAATTGGGAAAACGGGAATGCTTTGCGGTTCTCAATTGGAAAATAGCCAATTTTACTTGTTAAGCTTTGTGGAAACACCACGTAAATTTATTATTGCAGAGCTTTCGATCCGTAAGCTCGGATCTTCATCAGTGCTATAATAATATGACTATCTGAATTCACACGTCCCTTTTTATACATAAAGTGTCGCGATTGTATGCTTGCGTGATTTAAAAGTTAATTAAACGGTCAAATCAGCTACGTCATATCTAACGTAGCGAAATGGTTCTAATTAACCCGCATGCGTGCGCAAAGAAGAAAGAGAAATTTAATTTTGCAGAGTAAAGATAGCGCGCCACGTACTATCTAGTGGCTTACCCTCTTGATCTATAGTACTATGTTTTTCAATTTCCATCGACTCTCTCATTTTGCGAGAGAACTTATGACTTTCAGTCGCTAAAATGGTCGCTTCATTCCATTTTATGCGATGGTCATTAGTCCAAGAGTGTTTAGCCACTGCTGATTTTTCTAGCTCGGCTTTCTTGCAGTTAGTCCTATGTTCTTTAAGACTTAATAAGAGATTTCGGCCAGTTTCACCAATATATACCAAACCACATTCACATGGAATGCGGTACAAGAATTCAGATAGTCATATTATTATAGCACTGATGAAGATCCGAGCTTACGGATCGAAAGCTCTGCAATAATAAATTTACGTGGTGTTTCCACAAAGCTTAACAAGTAAAATTGGCTATTTTCCAATTGAGAACCGCAAAGCATTCCCGTTTTCCCAATTCCCCGATTCCCCGTTTCCCCGATTCCCCGTTTCCCCGTTTCCACGTTTCCCCGATTCCCCGATTCCCCGATTCCCCGATTCCCCGTTTCCCCGATTCCCCGTTTCCCCGTTTCCCCGATTCCCCGATTCCCCGTTTCCCCGATTCCCCGTTTCCCCGATTCCCCGTTTCCCCGATTCCCCGTTTCCCCGTTTCCCCGATTCCCCGATTCCCCGATTCCCCGTTTTCCCGATTCCCCGTTTCCCCGATTCCCCGTTTCCCCGTTCCCCCTTTTAAAGATAGCCGTCCGAGTTTGGTCTACGTTTGTTAATCATCCGGCCCAGACATATACATCCCATACAATCACAGATACAATCAATAAAATCATATAGGATCAATATACATCATATGGTATCATATAACATAATGTGGCATTGACATTGATTGATATGCATCATACAACATCACATAGCATCATCATATAACATCAAGTAGCATCGCTGATACATAATTCTGATACACACGACATGACGTCGCATGGTATTCTTGGGTTTCACGGACGTCATAAAATTTCCCTGGGGGTCAACTCCAAATCCATACACACTTATCGACGGGAAATAATTTTTCACAGTAAGTGTTGAATTTTTGTCTGGCAGCAAATATGTGCAATTTCGTGAGATTTGTTCACTCCAGTACAGTGTACACCACACCATACATTTTGGGTTGACCCCCACTCAGATTTACGGTTATATCGTTAAGTTACGCGCACGAAATGTATATTACGTCATTTATAATATAGATCAATGACGTCATTTATACAGCATATATGCCATATGTGTTATAGACGTATTGGTGTTATAGACGTTGTGGCGTTATTGGTGTTATGGGCGTTAATGGTGTTATGGGTGTTATTGGTGTTATGGGCGTTATTGGTGTTATGGCGTTATTGGTGTTAAAGACGTTATTGGTGTTATGGCGTTATTGGTGTTAAAGACGTTATTGGTGTTATGGACGTTATTGGTGTTATAGACGTTATTGGTGTTATACGCGTTATGGCGTTATTGGTGTTATGGACGTTATTGGTGTTATGGACGTTATTGGTATTATGGACGTTATTGGTGTTATGGACGTTATTGGTGTTACAGACGTTATGGCGTTATTGGTGTTATGGACGTTATTGGTGTTATAGACGTTATTAGTGTTACAGACGTTATGGCGTTATTGGTGTTATAGACGTTATGGCGTTACAGACGTTATGGCGTTATTGGTGTTATATACGTTATTGGTGTTATAGGCGTTATGGCGTTACAGACGTTATGGCGTTATTGGTGTTATAGACGTTATGGCGTTAATGGTGTTATAGCGTTACTGGTGTTATAGACGTTATTGGTGTTATAGACGTTACTGGTGTTATAGATTTATTTAGATTTCGATTTATTTTCGATGTTTGAACCACTATTATGTTCCTTAACGTTTCTGATGTGTTCAGCCTTTCTTGTTTTCAGAGATCTGCCTGTTTCCCCTAAGTACAGGCAGATATTTTAAAACAAGAAAAGCAAATGATCACGCATGGCAATAGTGCCTACCTGCTCGTAATTCAACCACGATTAGTGCAACAGCAAAGCATGACGTATATATATACAAATCGGTGATACTATAGTGCCACCGATTTCTATATATATACGTCATGCTTTCCTGTTGCACTAATTGTGGTTGAATTACGACCAGGTAGCCACTATTGCCATGCGCACATGCATCTAAATATAGGCTGCTGTTATTAACGTGCTGTATAAGTTTTATCATAAACATCAAAATATAATTTGCGTGGTCATTTATGCAATCAGCGAAACACATTTCCATTTATTTAATACTTATCGTCTCTGTAGTGCCCCAGCAATAATGTTGCCTTCGAAATTAGATTTAAATAGTGATCTTCTTTGTTCAATGATATATGTATTGGACGCCTATAGCTAGGTCATTATATTTGGAAAAGCCGGTATGTTTGATCAGAATTTACAAGATCTTCTCCGAGTATAAGAGAAGGCTGATTTCAACACACATTTATTTTTCAAATGTTTTATTACGTATACTCACAAAAGTATAGGCTTTTAAAATTCGTAGAACCAGAAACCTACTGTATGCTCAAATTGTGATCTTACCCATTTTTGTTGCTTGTGATATTGCAAAAGACTCAATTGGATTTATTTAGAAATAAATTTGTACATAATTTAAAAATGTAATTACACTCAAAAGCAACTTCAGGGTCTTCTTCGACAGAGTATGATTAAATATTATTTGTTGAAATGCGAACAAAAGCTCGCAAATGGGCTCGAATAACTTCGATTTAATCTAGCGTGTATATTTATGATAATTCTTCACCCTTTGAAAGTGGTAACTAACATGGAAAGTGGTAACTAACATAGATTAGTGGTAAAGACAATATGTATCCATCAAGATCAATCACTGAGTCCGGGAACAATACCTGCCTAGCTTTGCTAAAAATCGTTCTGGCTTTGGTCAGTTTTAAGCATTAAGCATAGGCTAGAACGTTTAGACAACTTAAACCCACCTGCCGGAGCCTCACTAACCAACGTAATCCAGTGGTCAAGTAAAAATGACTCAACAAAGGTGGCTAGGATCAATTCCTGCCCATGCATTAAATAGTTTTCGTCAAGTGGAAGAATTATATGACCCTTTCCAAAGTATCTTTTTGTCTATTTTGAAATTTTTTTTAGAAAAGAAGTCGTCAAAATTTCACAACTTCTTTGTATCATACAGTCTGATAAATGAAAATTTTTATTTCGTTCTTAACCGCACTGACAAAATTTCTGGTAAATGGAGAAAATAACAGTTTTAAAAAATCATCGAAAAAAATTGGACAAAACACCGTGCTCAAAATGCTATAGTTTTTCTTAACGGTGGGAACCATCTTTTTCTTTGCAAAAAAGCCCAAATAAATAATTGAAAAGAATTATGCTATACCACTTACATTAGGGCTATTGAAAAGCATCATAAAAGATTGCACACTAGCGTAACCAATTTAAATTAGAAAGTTCCAAAAGGTGTCAGCTGAGAAATTCTGCTACCTTCGAAGGATTAGTCTAGGATGGTATAAAAGACAGCATGACGATAGTGAAAAGGACTGGGTATTGTAATAAAAGTTTGCACACGGATGGCGCGCACGGGTGGCTTCGCACAATTGGCCTCGACAACCCACCAAATGCGGTTGCCTTTCGACAACGACATCGAATTGACTGCCTCAACCCGTCTGTATCATAACTCCACCACCTCTGGTTCGAAATATAGGGGAGGGTAGAAGCGGCCCCCAGACCGTAAGTGCTAAAACCCTGTATCTTCGAATCAGACCATCAAGATATAGTATCACCGATTTGTATATATATACCTCATGCTCTGCTGTTGCAGTAATTGTGGTTGAATTACGACCGGGTAGACATTATTGCCATGCGCACATGCATCCATGTATAGGATGCCGTTATCAACGTGCTGTATATAAGTTGTATCATAAACATGAAAATATAATTTCCGTGATCATTTATGGAATCAGCGAACAACATTTCCATTTATTTAATACTTATCGTCTCTGTAGTGCCTCAGAGTCAGCAATAATGTTGTTCTTCGACATTAGATTTAAATAGTGATCTATTTAGCTCAATGATATATATTGAACGCCTAAAGCTGGGTCATTAAATTTGGAAATGTATGTTTGATCAGAATTTCAAGGTCCTCTCCGAGTATAAGGAAAGGCTGATTTCAACACACATTTATTTTTCATATGTTCTACTTACAAACATATGGGCTTTTAAAATTCGTAGCACCAGAAATCTACTGTATGCTCAAATTGTGATCTTATCGATTTTTATTATTTGTGATATTGCAAAAGACTCAATTGGATTTATTTAGGAATAAATTTGTACATACATTTAAAAATGTAATTACACTCAAAGCAACTTCAATATCTTCCTCGACAGAGTATGAGTAAATATTATTCGATGAAATGCGAACAAAAGCTCGTGAATGTGTTCAAATAACTTTGATTTAATCTAGCGTGTATATTTATAATAATTCTTACCTCAGACAAAAACCTATGGGGTTTGTGACAAGGGCAATTAGGTTTGACCAAAAACTCGTTGACTTGAGACATTTTGCATTGGCCACTAGACTATATATGTTTGCTATCACGCGCTTGCCACCTAAATTGTTTAAGCGGGCTTTTCTCTAGCCTATAATTAATTCTAAAACATGAAAAGAATTCAGAGCAAGGGAATTATCGTTCAGCTGCGTTGTTTATTTACCGCCACATTGCCATACCACCAGACCGCGTTGGCTATTGCACTCGCCCTATTTTACCCGTTTTTAACTGAATGAGCTTTAAGAAATGGTTAAACAATATAAACCACTAAAAATCGTAGATGTGTCAATTAGACATAAATGAAAAGGGTGAGACGTTCTCTGACTAAAATATATTTATTTGTTTACGAGCTTTCGGCCACCAGTCTGTAGCCTTCAACGGGTATATTTATAATGATTGCAGTAAACTGTGAAAGTGTGAAATGAAGCTAGATATGACGTGTATACATGTGCACTGTGAAATACGATAAGGTGATACTATGTTTTCTTTATTAAGATTGTACATTGTCGAGGAAGCGGTTTTGAGTTGTTATCAGCATTGCTGTGTTTGGCAGCTGTATGCCATGATTCTAGACTTTCTAGTGTTAGGCGACTACGGAAATTCCCTGTGTCAATGATTTTCGCGTTGCACGTTTTTCGATGTTTGAACCATTATTATGTTCCTTAACGTTTCTGATGTGTTCAGCCTTTCTTGTTTCCAGAGATCTGCCTGTTCCCCCTAAGTACAGGCAGATATTTTAAAAGAAGAAAAGCAAATGATCACGCATGGCAATAGTGCCTACCTGCTCGTAATTCAACCACGATTAGTGCAACAGCAAAGCATGACGTATATAAATACAAATCGGTGCTACTATAGTACGACCGATTTGTATTTATATACGTCATGCTTTGCTGTTGCACTGATTGTGGTTGAATTACGACCAGGTAGGCACTATTGCCATGCGCACATGCATCTATATGTAGGCTGCTGTTATTAACGTGCTGTGTAAGTTTTATCATAAACATCAAAATATAATTTGCGTGGTCATTTATGCAATCAGCGAAACACATTTCCATTTATTTAATACTTATCGTCTCTGTAGTGCTCCAGCAATAATGTTGTTCTTCGAAATTAGATTTAAATAGTGATCTGCTTTGTTCAATGATATATATATTGGACGCCTATAGATAGGTCATTATATTTGGAAAAGTATGTTAGATCAGAATTTACAAGGTCTTCTCCGAGTATAAGAGAAGGCTGATTTCAACACACATTTATTTTTCAAATGTTTTATTACTCACAAAAATATAGGCTTTTAAAATTCGTAGCACCAGAAACCTACTATATGCTCAAGTTTTGACCTTACCCATTTTTGTTATTTGTGATATTGCAAAAGACTCAATTGGATTTATTTAGAAATAAATTTGTACATAACTTAAAAATGTAATTACACTCAAAAGCAACTTCAAGGTCTTCCTCGACAGAGTATGATTAAATATTATTCGATGAAATGCGAACAAAAGCTCGCGAATGGCTTCGAATAACTTTGATTTAATCTAGCGTGTATATCTATAATAATTCTTAACCCAGTCAAAGTGGTAACTAACATAGAAAGTGGTAACTAACATAGTCCAGTGGTAAAGACAATGTGTATCCCTTCAGAATCAATCACTGAGTCCGGGAGCAATACCTACCTTTGATAAAAATCGTTCTGGATTTCGTCAGTTTCAAGAATTAAGCATAGGCTAGAAGAACGTATACACAACTTAAACCAACTTGCCGAAGCCTCATAACCAACGTAATGCAGTGGTCAAATACAAGTTACCCTACTGACAAAAGTGGGTAGGATCAATTCCTGCCCTTGCCATGCATTAAATAGTTTTCGTCTTGTGTAAGAATTAATAACCCTTTCCAAAGTATCTTTCCGTCTATTTTGCAAATTTTTTTAGAAAAAAAATCGTCATAATTTGACAATTACTTCTTTTTATCATACAGTCTGATAAAGAAAAATTTTTATTTCCTTGTTAACCGCACTGGCAAAATTTTTGGTAAATGGAGAAAATAAAAGTTCTAAAACACCATCGAAAAAAATTGAACAGAAAACCGTGCTCAAAATGCTATAGTTTTTCTTAACGGTGGGAGCCATCTTTTTTGGCGAAAAAACCCCAAATAAATAATTGAAAAGAATTACGCTCTACCACTTACATTAGGGCTATTGAGAAGCGTCATAAGAGATTGTACGCCAGCGTAATCAATTTAAATTAAAAAGTTCCAAAAGGTGTCAGGAATTCTGCCACCTTCGAAGGATTAGCCTTGGAAATGTATAACGATGGTAAAAAGGACCGGGGTATTGTAATAAAAGTTTGCACACGGATGGCGCGCACGGGTGGCTTCGCACAATTGGCCTCGACAACCCACCAAATGCCGTCGCCTTTCGACAACGACATCGAATTGACTGCCTCAACCGTCTGTATCATAACTCCACCACCTCTGGTTCGAAATATAGGGGAGGGTAGAAGCGGCCCCCAGACCGTAAGTGCTAAAACCCTGTATCTTCGAAACAGACCATCAAGTTATAGTATCACCGATTTGTATATATATACCTCATGCTCTGCTGTTGCAGTGATTGTGGTTGAATTACGACCGGGTAGACACTATTGCCATGCGCACATGCATCTATATATAGGCTGCTGTTATTAACGTGCTGTATAAGTTTTATCATATCAAAATATGATTTGCGTGGTCATTTATGCAATCAGCGAAAAACATTTCCATTTATTTAATACTTATCGTGTCTGTAGTGCCTCAGCAATAAAATTGTTCTTCGACATTAGATTTAAATAGTGATCTGTTTAGTTCAATGATATATATTGAACGTCATATAGCTGGGTCATTAAATTTGGAAATGTATGTTTGATCAGAATTTACATGGTCTTCTCCGAGTATAAGAGAAGGCTGATTTCAATACACATTTATCTTTCAAATGTTCTACTTACAAAAATATGGGATTTTAAAATTCGTAGCACCAGAAACCTACTGTATGCTCAAGTTGTGATCTTACCCATTTTTGTTATTGTGATATTGCAAAAGACTCAATTGGATTTATTTAGAAATAAATTTGTGCATATAAATGTAATTACACTCAAAAGCAACTTCACGACAGAGTATGAGTAAATATTATTCGATGAAATGCGAACAAAAGCTCGCGAATGGCTTCGAATAACTTTGATTTAATCTAGCGTGTATATTTATAATAATTCTTACCTCAGACAAAAACCTATGGGGTTTGTGACAAGGGCAATTAGGTTTGACCAAAAACTCGTTGACTTGAGACATTTTGCATTGGCCACTAGACTATATATGTTTGCTATCACGCGCTTGCCACCTAAATTGTTTAAGCGGGCTTTTCTCTAGCCTATAATTAATTCTAAAACATGAAAAGAATTCAGAGCAAGGGAATTATCGTTCAGCTGCGTTGTTTATTTACCGCCACTTTGCCTTACCACCAGACCGCGTTGGCTATTACACTCGCCCTATTTTACCCGTTTTTAACTGAATGAGCTTTAAGAAATGGTTAAACAATATAAACCACTAAAAATCGTAGATGTGTCAATTAGACATAAATGAAAAGGGTGAGACGTTCTCTGACTAAAATATATTTATTTGTTTACGAGCTTTCGGCCACCAGTCTGTAGCCTTCAACGGGTATATTTATAATGATTGCAGTAAACTGTGAAAGTGTGAAATGAAGCTAGATATGACGTGTATACATGTGCACTGTGAAATACGATAAGGTGATACTATGTTTTCTTTATTAAGATTGTACATTGTCGAGGAAGCGGTTTTGAGTTGTTATCAGCATTGCTGTGTTTGGCAGCTGTATGCCATGATTCTAGACTTTCTAGTGTTAGGCGACTACGGAAATTCCCTGTGTCAATGATTTTCGCGTTGCACGTTTTTCGATGTTTGAACCATTATTATGTTCCTTAACGTTTCTGATGTGTTCAGCCTTTCTTGTTTCCAGAGATCTGCCTGTTCCCCCTAAGTACAGGCAGATATTTTAAAAGAAGAAAAGCAAATGATCACGCATGGCAATAGTGCCTACCTGCTCGTAATTCAACCACGATTAGTGCAACAGCAAAGCATGACGTATATAAATACAAATCGGTGCTACTATAGTACGACCGATTTGTATTTATATACGTCATGCTTTGCTGTCGCACTGATTGTGGTTGAATTACGACCAGGTAGGCACTATTGCCATGCGCACATGCATCTATATGTAGGCTGCTGTTATTAACGTGCTGTGTAAGTTTTATCATAAACATCAAAATATAATTTGCGTGGTCATTTATGCAATCAGCGAAACACATTTCCATTTATTTAATACTTATCGTCTCTGTAGTGCTCCAGCAATAATGTTGTTCTTCGAAATTAGATTTAAATAGTGATCTGCTTTGTTCAATGATATATATATTGGACGCCTATAGATAGGTCATTATATTTGGAAAAGTATGTTAGATCAGAATTTACAAGGTCTTCTCCGAGTATAAGAGAAGGCTGATTTCAACACACATTTATTTTTCAAATGTTTTATTACTCACAAAAATATAGGCTTTTAAAATTCGTAGCACCAGAAACCTACTATATGCTCAAGTTTTGACCTTACCCATTTTTGTTATTTGTGATATTGCAAAAGACTCAATTGGATTTATTTAGAAATAAATTTGTACATAATTTAAAAATGTAATTACACTCAAAAGCAACTTCAAGGTCTTCCTCGACAGAGTATGATTAAATATTATTCGATGAAATGCGAACAAAAGCTCGCGAATGGCTTCGAATAACTTTGATTTAATCTAGCGTGTATATCTATAATAATTCTTAACCCAGTCAAAGTGGTAACTAACATAGAAAGTGGTAACTAACATAGTCCAGTGGTAAAGACAATGTGTATCCCTTCAGAATCAATCACTGAGTCCGGGAGCAATACCTACCTTTGATAAAAATCGTTCTGGATTTCGTCAGTTTCAAGAATTAAGCATAGGCTAGAAGAACGTATAACACAACTTAAACCAACTTGCCGAAGCCTCATAACCAACGTAATGCAGTGGTCAAATACAAATTACCCTACTGACAAAAGTGGGTAGGATCAATTCCTGCCCTTGCCATGCATTAAATAGTTTTCGTCTTGTGTAAGAATTAATAACCCTTTCCAAAGTATCTTTCCGTCTATTTTGCAAATTTTTTTAGAAAAAAAATCGTCATAATTTGACAATTACTTCTTTTTATCATACAGTCTGATAAAGAAAAATTTTTATTTCCTTGTTAACCGCACTGGCAAAATTTTTGGTAAATGGAGAAAATAAAAGTTCTAAAACACCATCGAAAAAAATTGAACAGAAAACCGTGCTCAAAATGCTATAGTTTTTCTTAACGGCGGGAGCCGTCTTTTTTGGCGAAAAAACCCCAAATAAATAATTGAAAAGAATTACGCTCTACCACTTACATTAGGGCTATTGAGAAGCGTCATAAGAGATTGTACGCCAGCGTAATCAATTTAAATTAAAAAGTTCCAAAAGGTGTCAGGAATTCTGCCACCTTCGAAGGATTAGCCTTGGAAATGTATAACGATGGTAAAAAGGACCGGGGTATTGTAATGAAAGTTTGCACACGGATGGCGCGCACGGGTGGCTTCGCACAATTGGCCTCGACAACCCACCAAATGCCGTCGCCTTTCGACAACGACATCGAATTGGCTGCCTCAACCGTCTGTATCATAACTCCACCACCTCTGGTTCGAAATATAGGGGAGGGTAGAAGCGGCCCCCAGACCGTAAGTGCTAAAACCCTGTATCTTCGAAACAGACCATCAAGATATAGTATCACCGATTTGTATATATATACCTCATGCTCTGCTGTTGCAGTGATTGTGGTTGAATTACGACCGGGTAGACACTATTGCCATGCGCACATGCATCTATATATAGGCTGCTGTTATTAACGTGCTGTATAAGTTTTATCATATCAAAATATAATTTGCGTGGTCATTTATGCAATCAGCGAAAAACATTTCCATTTATTTAATACTTATCGTGTCTGTAGTGCCTCAGCAATAAAATTGTTCTTCGACATTAGATTTAAATAGTGATCTGTTTAGTTCAATGATATATATTGAACGTCATATAGCTGGGTCATTAAATTTGGAAATGTATGTTTGATCAGAATTTACATGGTCTTCTCCGAGTATAAGAGAAGGCTGATTTCAATACACATTTATCTTTCAAATGTTCTACTTACAAAAATATGGGATTTTAAAATTCGTAGCACCAGAAACCTACTGTATGCTCAAGTTGTGATCTTACCCATTTTTGTTATTGTGATATTGCAAAAGACTCAATTGGATTTATTTAGAAATAAATTTGTGCATATAAATGTAATTACACTCAAAAGCAACTTCACGACAGAGTATGAGTAAATATTATTCGATGAAATGCGAACAAAAGCTCGCGAATGGCTTCGAATAACTTTGATTTAATCTAGCGTGTATATCTATAATAATTCTTACCTCAGACAAAAACCTATGGGGTTTGTGACAAGGGCAATTAGGTTTGACCAAAAACTCGTTGACTTGAGACATTTTGCATTGGCCACTAGACTATATATGTTTGCTATCACGCGCTTGCCACCTAAATTGTTTAAGCGGGCTTTTCTCTAGCCTATAATTAATTCTAAAACATGAAAAGAATTCAGAGCAAGGGAATTATCGTTCAGCTGAGTTGTTTATTTACCGCCACTTTGCCTTACCACCAGACCGCGTTGGCTATTACACTCGCCCTATTTTACCCGTTTTTAACTGAATGAGCTTTAAGAAATGGTTAAACAATATAAACCACTAAAAATCGTAGATGTGTCAAATTAGACATAAATGAAAAGGGTGAGACGTTCTCTGACTAAAATATATTTATTTGTTTACGAGCTTTCGGCCACCAGTCTGTAGCCTTCAACGGGTATATTTATAATGATTGCAGTAAACTGTGAAAGTGTGAAATGAAGCTAGATATGACGTGTATACATGTGCACTGTGAAATACGATAAGGTGATACTATGTTTTCTTTATTAAGATTGTACATTGTCGAGGAAGCGGTTTTGAGTTGTTATCAGCATTGCTGTGTTTGGCAGCTGTATGCCATGATTCTAGACTTTCTAGTGTTAGGCGACTACGGAAATCCCTGTGTCAATGATTTTCGCGTTGCACGTTTTTCGATGTTTGAACCATTATTATGTTCCTTAACGTTTCTGATGTGTTCAGCCTTTCTTGTTTCCAGAGATCTGCCTGTTCCCCCTAAGTACAGGCAGATATTTTAAAAGAAGAAAAGCAAATGATCACGCATGGCAATAGTGCCTACCTGCTCGTAATTCAACCACGATTAGTGCAACAGCAAAGCATGACGTATATAAATACAAATCGGTGCTACTATAGTACGACCGATTTGTATTTATATACGTCATGCTTTGCTGTCGCACTGATTGTGGTTGAATTACGACCAGGTAGGCACTATTGCCATGCGCACATGCATCTATATGTAGGCTGCTGTTATTAACGTGCTGTGTAAGTTTTATCATAAACATCAAAATATAATTTGCGTGGTCATTTATGCAATCAGCGAAACACATTTCCATTTATTTAATACTTATC
The DNA here is from genome assembly GCA_963855995.1 of Muricea muricata. Classification (NCBI taxonomy): domain Eukaryota; kingdom Metazoa; phylum Cnidaria; class Anthozoa; order Malacalcyonacea; family Plexauridae; genus Muricea; species Muricea muricata. The sequence continues at coordinate 14,215,961 of OY979720.1, read as the reverse complement.
GTCTCTGTAGTGCTCCAGCAATAATGTTGTTCTTCGAAATTAGATTTAAATAGTGATCTGCTTTGTTCAATGATATATATATTGGACGCCTATAGATAGGTCATTATATTTGGAAAAGTATGTTAGATCAGAATTTACAAGGTCTTCTCCGAGTATAAGAGAAGGCTGATTTCAACACACATTTATTTTTCAAATGTTTTATTACTCACAAAAATATAGGCTTTTAAAATTCGTAGCACCAGAAACCTACTATATGCTCAAGTTTTGACCTTACCCATTTTTGTTATTTGTGATATTGCAAAAGACTCAATTGGATTTATTTAGAAATAAATTTGTACATAATTTAAAAATGTAATACACTCAAAAGTAACTTCAAGGTCTTCCTCGACAGAGTATGATTAAATATTATTCGATGAAATGCGAACAAAAGCTCGCGAATGGCTTCGAATAACTTTGATTTAATCTAGCGTGTATATTTATAATAATTCTTACCTCAGACAAAAACCTATGGGGCTTGTGACAAGGGCAATTAGGTTTGACCAAAAACTCGTTGACTTGAGACATTTTGCATTGGCCACTAGACTATATATGTTTGCTATCACGCGCTTGCCACCTAAATTGTTTAAGCGGGCTTTTCTCTAGCCTATAATTAATTCTAAAACATGAAAAGAATTCAGAGCAAGGGAATTATCGTTCAGCTGCGTTGTTTATTTACCGCCACTTTGCCTTACCACCAGACCGCGTTGGCTATTACACTCGCCCTATTTTACCCGTTTTTAACTGAATGAGCTTTAAGAAATGGTTAAACAATATAAACCACTAAAAATCGTAGATGTGTCAACTAGACATAAATGAAAAGGGTGAGACGTTCTCTGACTAAAATATATTTATTTGTTTACGAGCTTTCGGCCACCAGTCTGTAGCCTTCAACGGGTATATTTATAATGATTGCAGTAAACTGTGAAAGTGTGAAATGAAGCTAGATATGACGTGTATACATGTGCACTGTGAAATACGATAAGGTGATACTATGTTTTCTTTATTAAGATTGTACATTGTCGAGGAAGCGGTTTTGAGTTGTTATCAGCATTGCTGTGTTTGGCAGCTGTATGCCATGATTCTAGACTTTCTAGTGTTAGGCGACTACGGAAATTCCCTGTGTCAATGATTTTCGCGTTGCACGTTTTTCGATGTTTGAACCATTATTATGTTCCTTAACGTTTCTGATGTGTTCAGCCTTTCTTGTTTCCAGAGATCTGCCTGTTCCCCCTAAGTACAGGCAGATATTTTAAAAGAAGAAAAGCAAATGATCACGCATGGCAATAGTGCCTACCTGCTCGTAATTCAACCACGATTAGTGCAACAGCAAAGCATGACGTATATAAATACAAATCGGTGCTACTATAGTACGACCGATTTGTATTTATATACGTCATGCTTTGCTGTCGCACTGATTGTGGTTGAATTACGACCAGGTAGGCACTATTGCCATGCGCACATGCATCTATATGTAGGCTGCTGTTATTAACGTGCTGTGTAAGTTTTATCATAAACATCAAAATATAATTTGCGTGGTCATTTATGCAATCAGCGAAACACATTTCCATTTATTTAATACTTATCGTCTCTGTAGTGCTCCAGCAATAATGTTGTTCTTCGAAATTAGATTTAAATAGTGATCTGCTTTGTTCAATGATATATATATTGGACGCCTATAGATAGGTCATTATATTTGGAAAAGTATGTTAGATCAGAATTTACAAGGTCTTCTCCGAGTATAAGAGAAGGCTGATTTCAACACACATTTATTTTTCAAATGTTTTATTACTCACAAAAATATAGGCTTTTAAAATTCGTAGCACCAGAAACCTACTATATGCTCAAGTTTTGACCTTACCCATTTTTGTTATTTGTGATATTGCAAAAGACTCAATTGGATTTATTTAGAAATAAATTTGTACATAATTTAAAAATGTAATACACTCAAAAGCAACTTCAAGGTCTTCCTCGACAGAGTATGATTAAATATTATTCGATGAAATGCGAACAAAAGCTCGCGAATGGCTTCGAATAACTTTGATTTAATCTAGCGTGTATATTTATAATAATTCTTACCTCAGACAAAAACCTATGGGGCTTGTGACAAGGGCAATTAGGTTTGACCAAAAACTCGTTGACTTGAGACATTTTGCATTGGCCACTAGACTATATATGTTTGCTATCACGCGCTTGCCACCTAAATTGTTTAAGCGGGCTTTTCTCTAGCCTATAATTAATTCTAAAACATGAAAAGAATTCAGAGCAAGGGAATTATCGTTCAGCTGCGTTGTTTATTTACCGCCACTTTGCCTTACCACCAGACCGCGTTGGCTATTACACTCGCCCTATTTTACCCGTTTTTAACTGAATGAGCTTTAAGAAATGGTTAAACAATATAAACCACTAAAAATCGTAGATGTGTCAACTAGACATAAATGAAAAGGGTGAGACGTTCTCTGACTAAAATATATTTATTTGTTTACGAGCTTTCGGCCACCAGTCTGTAGCCTTCAACGGGTATATTTATAATGATTGCAGTAAACTGTGAAAGTGTGAAATGAAGCTAGATATGACGTGTATACATGTGCACTGTGAAATACGATAAGGTGATACTATGTTTTCTTTATTAAGATTGTACATTGTCGAGGAAGCGGTTTTGAGTTGTTATCAGCATTGCTGTGTTTGGCAGCTGTATGCCATGATTCTAGACTTTCTAGTGTTAGGCGACTACGGAAATTCCCTGTGTCAATGATTTTCGCGTTGCACGTTTTTCGATGTTTGAACCATTATTATGTTCCTTAACGTTTCTGATGTGTTCAGCCTTTCTTGTTTCCAGAGATCTGCCTGTTCCCCCTAAGTACAGGCAGATATTTTAAAAGAAGAAAAGCAAATGATCACGCATGGCAATAGTGCCTACCTGCTCGTAATTCAACCACGATTAGTGCAACAGCAAAGCATGACGTATATAAATACAAATCGGTGCTACTATAGTACGACCGATTTGTATTTATATACGTCATGCTTTGCTGTCGCACTGATTGTGGTTGAATTACGACCAGGTAGGCACTATTGCCATGCGCACATGCATCTATATGTAGGCTGCTGTTATTAACGTGCTGTGTAAGTTTTATCATAAACATCAAAATATAATTTGCGTGGTCATTTATGCAATCAGCGAAACACATTTCCATTTATTTAATACTTATCGTCTCTGTAGTGCTCCAGCAATAATGTTGTTCTTCGAAATTAGATTTAAATAGTGATCTGCTTTGTTCAATGATATATATATTGGACGCCTATAGATAGGTCATTATATTTGGAAAAGTATGTTAGATCAGAATTTACAAGGTCTTCTCCGAGTATAAGAGAAGGCTGATTTCAACACACATTTATTTTTCAAATGTTTTATTACTCACAAAAATATAGGCTTTTAAAATTCGTAGCACCAGAAACCTACTATATGCTCAAGTTTTGACCTTACCCATTTTTGTTATTTGTGATATTGCAAAAGACTCAATTGGATTTATTTAGAAATAAATTTGTACATAATTTAAAAATGTAATACACTCAAAAGCAACTTCAAGGTCTTCCTCGACAGAGTATGATTAAATATTATTCGATGAAATGCGAACAAAAGCTCGCGAATGGCTTCGAATAACTTTGATTTAATCTAGCGTGTATATTTATAATAATTCTTACCTCAGACAAAAACCTATGGGGCTTGTGACAAGGGCAATTAGGTTTGACCAAAAACTCGTTGACTTGAGACATTTTGCATTGGCCACTAGACTATATATGTTTGCTATCACGCGCTTGCCACCTAAATTGTTTAAGCGGGCTTTTCTCTAGCCTATAATTAATTCTAAAACATGAAAAGAATTCAGAGCAAGGGAATTATCGTTCAGCTGCGTTGTTTATTTACCGCCACTTTGCCTTACCACCAGACCGCGTTGGCTATTACACTCGCCCTATTTTACCCGTTTTTAACTGAATGAGCTTTAAGAAATGGTTAAACAATATAAACCACTAAAAATCGTAGATGTGTCAACTAGACATAAATGAAAAGGGTGAGACGTTCTCTGACTAAAATATATTTATTTGTTTACGAGCTTTCGGCCACCAGTCTGTAGCCTTCAACGGGTATATTTATAATGATTGCAGTAAACTGTGAAAGTGTGAAATGAAGCTAGATATGACGTGTATACATGTGCACTGTGAAATACGATAAGGTGATACTATGTTTTCTTTATTAAGATTGTACATTGTCGAGGAAGCGGTTTTGAGTTGTTATCAGCATTGCTGTGTTTGGCAGCTGTATGCCATGATTCTAGACTTTCTAGTGTTAGGCGACTACGGAAATTCCCTGTGTCAATGATTTTCGCGTTGCACGTTTTTCGATGTTTGAACCATTATTATGTTCCTTAACGTTTCTGATGTGTTCAGCCTTTCTTGTTTCCAGAGATCTGCCTGTTCCCCCTAAGTACAGGCAGATATTTTAAAAGAAGAAAAGCAAATGATCACGCATGGCAATAGTGCCTACCTGCTCGTAATTCAACCACGATTAGTGCAACAGCAAAGCATGACGTATATAAATACAAGTCGGTGCTACTATAGTACGACCGATTTGTATTTATATACGTCATGCTTTGCTGTTGCACTGATTGTGGTTGAATTACGAGGTTAAAAACGGGTAAAATAGGGCGAGTGTAATAGCCAACGCGGTCTGGTGGTAAGGCAAAGTGGCGGTATATAAACAACGCAGCTGAACGATAATTCCCTTGCTCTGAATTCTTTTCATGTTTTAGAATTAATTATAGGCTAGAGAAAAGCCCGCTTAAACAATTTAGGTGGCAAGCGCGTGATAGCAAACATATATAGTCTAGTGGCCAATGCAAAATGTCTCAAGTCAACGAGTTTTTGGTCAAACCTAATTGCCCTTGAGGTAAGAATTATTATAAATATACACGCTAGATTAAATCAAAGTTATTCGAAGCCATTCGCGAGCTTTTGTTCGCATTTCATCGAATAATATTTAATCATACTCTGTCGTGAAGTTGCTTTTGAGTGTAATTACATTTATATGCACAAATTTATTTCTAAATAAATCCAATTGAGTCTTTTGCAATATCACAATAACAAAAATGGGTAAGATCACAACTTGAGCATACAGTAGGTTTCTGGTGCTACGAATTTTAAAATCCCATATTTTTGTAAGTAGAACATTTGAAAGATAAATGTGTATTGAAATCAGCCTTCTCTTATACTCGGAGAAGACCATGTAAATTCTGATCAAACATACATTTCCAAATTTAATGACCCAGCTATATGACGTTCAATATATATCATTGAACTAAACAGATCACTATTTAAATCTAATGTCGAAGAACAATTTTATTGCTGAGGCACTACAGACACGATAAGTATTAAATAAATGGAAATGTTTTTCGCTGATTGCATAAATGACCACGCAAATTATATTTTGATATGATAAAACTTATACAGCACGTTAATAACAGCAGCCTATATATAGATGCATGTGCGCATGGCAATAGTGTCTACCCGGTCGTAATTCAACCACAATCACTGCAACAGCAGAGCATGAGGTATATATATACAAATCGGTGATACTGTATCTTGATGGTCTGTTTCGAAGATACAGGGTTTTAGCACTTACGGTCTGGGGGCCGCTTCTACCCTCCCCTATATTTCGAACCAGAGGTGGTGGAGTTATGATACAGACGGTTGAGGCAGTCAATTCGATGTCGTTGTCGAAAGGCAACCGCATTTGGTGGGTTGTCGAGGCCAATTGTGCGAAGCCACCCGTGCGCGCCATCCGTGTGCAAACTTTTATTACAATACCCCGGTCCTTTTTACCATCGTTACACATTTCCAAGGCTAATCCTTCGAAGGTGGCAGAATTCCTGACACCTTTTGGAACTTTTTAATTTAAATTGATTACGCTGGCGTACAATCTCTTATGACGCTTTTCAATAGCCCTAATGTAAGTGGTAGAGCGTAATTCTTTTCAATTATTTTTTTGGGGTTTTTTCGCCAAAAAAGATGGCTCCCACCGTTAAGAAAAACTATAGCATTTTGAGCACGGTTTTCTGTTCAATTTTTTTCGATGGTGTTTTAGAACTTTTATTTTCTCCATTTACCAAAAATTTTGCCAGTGCGGTTAACAAGGAAATAAAAATTTTTCTTTATCAGACTGTATGATAAAAAGAAGTAATTGTCAAATTGTGACGAATTTTTTTCTAAAAAAATTTGCAAAATAGACGGAAAGATACTTTGGAAAGGGTTATTAATTCTTACACAAGACGAAAACTATTTAATGCATGGCAAGGGCAGGAATTGATCCTACCCACTTTTGTCAGTAGGGTAATTTGTATTTGACCACTGCATTACGTTGGTTATGAGGCTTCGGCAAGTTGGTTTAAGTTGTGTATACGTTCTTCTAGCCTATGCTTAATTCTTGAAACTGACGAAATCCAGAACGATTTTTATCAAAGGTAGGTATTGCTCCCGGACTCAGTGATTGATTCTGAAGGGATACACATTGTCTTTACCACTGGACTATGTTAGTTACCACTTTCTGTGTCAGTTACCACTTTGACTGGGTTAAGAATTATTATAGATATACACGCTAGATTAAATCAAAGTTATTCGAAGCCATTCGCGAGCTTTTGTTCGCATTTCATCGAATAATATTTAATCATACTCTGTCGAGGAAGACCTTGAAGTTGCTTTTGAGTGTAATTACATTTTTAAATTATGTACAAATTTATTTCTAAATAAATCCAATTGAGTCTTTTGCAATATCACAAATAACAAAAATGGGTAAGGTCAAAACTTGAGCATATAGTAGGTTTCTGGTGCTATGAATTTTAAAAGCCTATATTTTTGTGAGTAATAAAACATTTGAAAAATAAATGTGTGTTGAAATCAGCCTTCTCTTATACTCGGAGAAGACCTTGTAAATTCTGATCTAACATACTTTTCCAAATATAATGACCTATCTATAGGCGTCCAATATATATATCATTGAACAAAGCAGATCACTATTTAAATCTAATTTCGAAGAACAACATTATTGCTGGAGCACTACAGAGACGATAAGTATTAAATAAATGGAAATGTGTTTCGCTGATTGCATAAATGACCACACAAATTATATTTTGATGTTTATGATAAAACTTACACAGCACGTTAATAACAGCAGCTTACATATAGATGCATGTGCGCATGGCAATAGTGCCTACCTGGTCGTAATTCAACCACAATCAGTGCGACAGCAAAGCATGACGTATATAAATACAAATCGGTCGTACTATAGTAGCACCGATTTGTATTTATATACGTCATGCTTTGCTGTTGCACTAATCGTGGTTGAATTACGAGCAGGTAGGCACTATTGCCATGCGTGATCATTTGCTTTTCTTCTTTTAAAATATCTGCCTGTACTTAGGGGGAACAGGCAGATCTCTGGAAACAAGAAAGACTGAACACATCAGAAACGTTAAGGAACATAATAATGGTTCCAACATCGAAAAACGTGCAACGCGAAAATCATTGACACAGGGAATTTCCGTAGTCGCCTAACACTAGAAAGTCTAGAATCATGGCATACAGCTGCCAAACACAGCAATGCTGATAACAACTCAAAACCGCTTCCTCGACAATGTACAATCTTAATAAAGAAAACATAGTATCACCTTATCGTATTTCACAGTGCACATGTATACACGTCATATCTAGCTTCATTTCACACTTTCACAGTTTACTGCAATCATTATAAATATACCCGTTGAAGGCTACAGACTGGTGGCCGAAAGCTCGTAAACAAATAAATATATTTTAGTCAGAGAACGTCTCACCCTTTTCATTTATGTCTAATTGACACATCTACGATTTTTAGTGGTTTATATTGTTTAACCATTTCTTAAAGCTCATTCAGTTAAAAAGGGGTAAAATAGGGCGAGTGTAACAGCCAACGCGATCTGGTGGTAAGGCAAAGTGGCGGTAAATAAACAACGCAGCTGAACGATAATTCCCTTGCTCTGAATTCTTTTCATGTTTTAGAATTAATTATAGGCTAGAGAAAAGCCCGCTTAAACAATTTAGGTGGCAAGCGCGTGATAGCAAACATATATAGTCTAGTGGCCAATGCAAAATGTCTCAAGTCAACGAGTTTTTGGTCAAACCTAATTGCCCTTGTCACAAACCCCATAGGCTTTTGTCTGGGGTAAGAATTATTATAGATATACACTCTAGATTAATTCAAAGTTATTTGAACACATTCACAAGCTTTTGTTCGCATTTCATCGAATAATATTTAATCATACTCTGTCGAGGAAAATCTTGAAGTTGCTTTGAGTGTAATTACATTTTTAAATGTATGGAGTTATGATACAGACGGTTGTCGAAAGGCAACCGCATTTGGTGGGTTGTCGAGGCCAATTGTGCGAAGCCATCCGAGTGCCATCCGTGTGCAAACTTTTATTACAATACCCCGGTCCTTTTCACTATCGTCATGCTGTCTTTTATACCATTCCTAGACTAATCCTTCGAAGGTAGCAGAATTTCTCAGCTGACACCTTTTGGAACTTCCTAATTTAAATTGGTTACGCTAGTGTGCAATCTCTTATGATGCTTTTCAATAGCCCTAATGTAAGTGGTATAGCATAATTCTTTTCAATTATTTATTTGGACTTTTTTGCAAAAAAAAAGATGGTTCCCACCGTTAAGAAAAACTATAGCATTTTGAGCACGGTGTTTTGTCCAATTTTTTTCGATGATTTTTTAAAACTGTTATTTTCTCCATTTACCAGAAATTTTGTCAGTGCGGTTAAGAACGAAATAAAAATTTTCATTTATCAGACTGTATGATACAAAGAAGTTGTGAAATTTTGACGACTTCTTTTCTAAAAAAAATTTCAAAATAGACAAAAAGATACTTTGGAAAGGGTCATAATTCTTCCACTTGACGAAAACTATTTAATGCATGGGCAGGAATTGATCCTAGCCACCTTTGTTGAGTCATTTCTACTTAACCACTGGATTACGTTGGTTAGTGAGGCTCCGGCAGGTGGGTTTAAGTTGTCTAAACGTTCTAGCCTATGCTTAATGCTTAAAACTGACCAAAGCCAGAACGATTTTTGGCTAAGCTAGGCAGGTATTGTTCCCGGACTCAGTGATTGATCTTGATGGATTCATATTGTCTTTACCACTGGACTATGTTAGTTACCACTTTCCATGTTAGTTACCACTTTCAAAGGGTGAAGAATTATCATAAATATACACGCTAGAATAAATCGAAGTTATTCGAGCCCATTCGCGAGCTTTTGTTCGCATTTCATCAAATAATATTTAATCATACTCTGTCGAGGAAGACCCTGAAGTTGCTTTGAGTGTAATTACATTTTTAAATTATGTAAAAATTTATTTCTAAATAAATCCAACATGAGTCTTTTGCAATATCACAAGCAACAAAAATGGGTAAGATCACAACTTGAGCATACAGTAGGTTTCTGGTTCTACGAATTTTAAAAGCCTATACTTTTGTGAGTATACGTAATAAAACATTTGAAAAATAAATGTGTGTTGAAATCAGCCTTCTCTTATACTCGGAGAAGATCTTGTAAATTCTGATCAAACATACCGGCTTTTCCAAATATAATGACCTAGCTATAGGCGTCCAATACATATATCATTGAACAAAGAAGATCACTATTTAAATCTAATTTCGAAGGCAACATTATTGCTGGGGCACTACAGAGACGATAAGTATTAAATAAATGGAAATGTGTTTCGCTGATTGCATAAATGACCACGCAAATTATATTTTGATGTTTATGATAAAACTTATACAGCACGTTAATAACAGCAGCCTATATTTAGATGCATGTGCGCATGGCAATAGTGGCTACCTGGTCGTAATTCAACCACAATTAGTGCAACAGGAAAGCATGACGTATATATATAGAAATCGGTGGCACTATAGTATCACCGATTTGTATATATATACGTCATGCTTTGCTGTTGCACTAATCGTGGTTGAATTACAACCAGGTAGGCACTATTGCCATGCGTGATCATTTGCTTTTCTTGTTTTAAAATATCTGCCTGTACTTAGGGGAAACAGGCAGATCTCTGAAAACAAGAAAGGCTGAACACATCAGAAACGTTAAGGAACATAATAATGGTTCAAACATCGAAAAACATGCAACGCGAAAATCATTGACACAGGGAATTTCCGTAGTCGCCTAACACTAGAAGTCCAGAATCATGGCATACAGTTGCCAAAGACAGGAATGCTGATAACAACTCAAAACCGCTTCCTCGACAATGTACAATCTCAATAAAGAAAACATAGTATCACCTTATCGTATTTCACAGTGCACATGTATACACGTCATATCTAGCTTCATTTCACACTTTCACGGTTTATAAATCATTATAAATATACCCGTTGAAGGCTACAGACTGGTGGCCGAAAGCTCGTAAACAAATAAATATATTTTAGTCAGAGAACGTCTCACCCTTTTCATTTATGTCTAATCCTGGCTACACATCTACGATTTTTAGTGGTTTATATTGTTCAACTATTTTTTAAAGATCATTCTATAACAAACTTACTTGCAGGGAGGTTGGTTCGGGATTAACGCACCGAGGGGTCTGACAGCTGTTCGAACCAACCGAGCGAAGCGAGGTAGGTTCGGACAGCTGTCAGACCCCGAGGTGCGTTAATCCCGAACCAACCGAACCTGCAAGTAAGTTGGGTTTTTATCCCATACTAAACTTATCTTCTTGTGTTGTTTTCCGAGGCTCGCTGAGTCGCCGATGTATTTTGTCAACATTTTCTCTTCTTAAAATTATTCGTCTCTTAATATTTCTTTATCAGGGTCTCTATTATCTTTAGTTTACAATTTTCCGTTTCTTTTTGCTTGGTTTCTGTGACGTCTTTAGCCCAAAAATGTTCTTTAAAGTGTAGGTTTAATCATCAGCTAAATTTTGTTCGCCATTGTTGTTGAGCAGTTTGAGGCGGACGGCAGCGTAAGCAGCAAGCAGGTAAGTTCGGGTTTTTGTAACCAATCAGAAAGCCGGTTTTATCGATAAAAGAGAAAAGCGGGTAAGTTCGGAAAAAGCAGGTTAGTTCGAAAAAAACTTACCTGCTGAGAACCAATCAGAAGCCCGCTTTCATGACACATATGGGATAAAGTTGAAAACGGGTAAATAATTTAAACCACATAGGGCGAGTGTAATAGCCAACGCGGTCTGGTGATCAAGCAAAGTGGTGTAAATAAACAACGCAGCTGAACGATAATTCCCTTGCTCGGAATTATTTTTATGTTTTAGAACAATTGTAGGCTAGAGTAAACCCCGCTTAAACAATTTAAGTGGCAAGGGCGTGATAGCATTCATGTAGTCTAGTGGCCAATGCAAAATGTCTCAAGTCAACGAGTTTTTGGTCAAATCTTGCCCTTGTCACAAACCCCATAGGCTTTGGTCTGGGGTAAGAATTATTATAAATATACACGCTAGATTAATTCAAAGTTATTTGAACCCATTCACGAGCTTTTGTTCGCATTTCATCGAATAATATTTAATCATACTCTTTCGAGGAAAATCTTGAAGTTGCTTTGATTGTAATTACATTTTTAAATGTATGTACAAATTTATTCCTAAATAAATCCAGTTGAGTCTTTTGCAATATCACAAATAATAAAAATCGATAAGATCACAATTTGAGCATACAGTAGATTTCTGGTGCTACGAATTTTAAAAGCCCATATGTTTGTAAGTAGAACATATGAAAAATAAATGTGTGTTGAAATCAGCCTTTCCTTATACTCGGAGAAGACCTTGAAATTCTGATCAAACATACATTTCCAAATTTAATGACCCAGCTTTAGGCGTTCAATATATATCATTGAACTAAACAGATCACTATTTAAATCTAATGTCGAAGAACAACATTATTGCTGACTCTGAGGCACTACAGAGACGATAAGTATTAAATAAATGGAAATGTTGTTCGCTGATTCCATAACACCAATAACGTCTATAACACCAATAACGCCATAACGTCTATAACACCAATAACGTCTATATTACACCAATAACGCCATAACGTCTATAATATCAATAACGTCTATAACACCAATAACGTCTATAACACCAATAACAGCAATAACGCCATAACGTCTGTAACGCCATAACGTCTATAACACCAATAACGCCATAACGCGATAACACCAATAACGTCCATAACACCATAACACCATAACGCCCATAACACCAATAACACCAATAACATCCATAACACCAATAACGCCCATAACACCAATAACGCCACAACATCTATAGCACCAATACGTCTATAACACATATGGCATATATGCTGTATAAATGACGTCGTCATTGATCTATATTATAAATGACGTATATATATATACATTTCGTGCGCGTAACATAACGATACAACCAGATTTACTACAAAATGCCCCAGTGAAACGCAAGAATAGCATCAACATAAATCATATAACATCATATAGCATCAATATACATCATATAACATCATAGAGCATCAATATACATCATATAACATCATAGAGCATTTCCGTCTGATCACTCTGATGCCGTGGGTTCAATTCTAGCTAGTGTTACTGAAGCCCCGTGCACACGGTGTCATTTTCATGCGTTTTCATTCTGAATTATTTCAAACCGAATTACCGACTTGCATAAACGCCAGCAGAAACCTCGTCTAAGAGCAAAAACTAAAGACTTCATGCAATGAGAATTTTTATGGTTCATATCGTTCTCATACTCATTTTGACCGTTATGAAAACGCTCCGAAACGACCTCCTGTGCACATAGTCTGAGAGTGTGAACGTATAACTATGCTCTCTAGTCAGGTTGAGCTTCATCGCTTGCAATTCAGTTTAACTCTCAGTTGCGGTTTTGGGCATCTTAATATTTCCGCGTATAGTCGACTATCTTCTAAATCCTAAATCATCACTCCAACTTCCCTTCACAGTACTCGCCTCTCTGGTACATTATAGGATTTTATAAATTGGGATTTGTATTTTTTTTCAAGTTTAACTGAAATACAAGGATCTGCATGTTAAATGAGTTTTATTACTTTTCTTTATTACTGAATGAATGAATGAATGAATGAGTATCGTTACATTAAAGTTTCGAATGAATGAACATCGTTACACTAAAGTTAGTTGTAACGACATAACTGCAACATCCATACTCGAGAGGTTAGCCATCTCATTGTTTATTGTTTAAATTACTTTCGACGTGACTGAAATACAATGTATAAAGCAAACCTAAGTTATCGATAATTATCACGTCATATTTCTGATCATCGTTTCTTGTCGGGGCAGAGCATGGAGGTTTCTGATACGAGGGAGAGTCCTCAGAATCGAAGGGTTCTTACAACTAAAAATGTCTGTTGATCATTCTTTTGGATTTCATTACGTATCTTTAATGTTTTGAACGACATTCATTTGTTCAGCAATAAAGCAAAGTAATAAAGTTTATGATTTTAACCAGAAGTGTGCATAGTCCAGCTCGAAGTCCAATTTGAAACTGAATGCAAACGCGATGTCCGTGATTCCCTCTTCCTTTCCTCCGATCACTTTTTAAGTGTCATTAGTTTACTGAGCATATGGTCAGAGTTGCGTGCGTTGCAGGTTACAAGCCTCTTGTTACAGTAAAGCCCTCGTGTAACAGTAGTAACACAGCCTTTGCCAACCGCTGGCTTGCTAGTGCAAATCATTGTGCAAATGCACTCTTTCCTCTTTGAATGACACGTTTGCGAGTGCAGCGTAGGTGCAGTGTGGATGCAGGCTAGCGCAATGAGTGCAATGGGCTGTTCGTTAATTAAAACAGACATGTTAGTGTGATCAGTAGCCCGCCCTGACAAGTTTACGTTTTGCTGCCATAAAATTCACTGATGCTGATTGAGTGGGGGGGGGGGGGGGCGCTGCAACTTTTTCTTTCCACTGACCTATATAAGTTTTCTGACTAGTGATCATCGAGATATTTTTCCGGCACTATTTGTCGCGGTCTGTATATTGACATTTTACTACAGGCGGAAGAAGGGAGTTGACTTGTTGTCGTTTTGAATATTTTGCTCGAAACTTCTTAGAGAAAAAGGAACGAGAAAATGGTATGTTATGAACGTATAAAGGGATTTCTCGCGTAGCAACTAAGCGTAGTTTGCATGGGAATAGATAGTTGTGCATTGACCAACCTGTGAGGCTTTCTACCGGCACTTCCCTATTCGCATTTTAAATTTATCTTGTTTATTTTTTGTTAGCTAATACATGTACTACATTCTCAGTCTGTAAGCTTTATTATTGCTTTTTCATATTGCAGTAAGAGTGAGTACTTCCCAGGCTCGATACAGAGAAATTTAAGCCGTCTTTGAAGCGAAATTCAATTTTAAAAATCACAAACTTTCGACACGACGGCGCTGATTAGTCATTAGACTGGACCTAAGTCGCTCTGGTATCACATTTCTAATCCTATAAGATATATTACGTCGACGAGCATATTTCGGTTATCATTTGAGATGCATATTTCATGTTTGTATAGAGTCAGATACTGAATAATTCATTCTCGTTTTTATTGCAATTTTAATTGGTATTTGATTGCTGTACAAACAATCGTCACCTCGGTCAGGGACTCAGAGATGGTGACTGAGGTGGCATCAGTGGCATATAGTAAAACACTAACTACCAGACTACTGGAACATCACTGGAACAATGGTTATGTTTCTGTTGCATGCGCAAATGCACCACACTTTGATCTGTCTGAGTCAAATTTGTAATTAGGCTAAAAAGAATGATATATTTATCTGCATAATGCATGAGTCATTTAAAATCCACTACCCCACCTTGGAGCATACTGGGCACATTCACTTTGTATGTGTGTGAAATTTTGGGCTGTTTCCACCAGAGAAAAAAATTTTCCATTTGGAGAGAAATTTTTCTTTGTCTTATGTTTCATTAGATGGGAAAAAATGGGAAAACACAATAGAAAATTTTCCTCTGCATGGACAATTCAGTTTAATGGAAAACAGTCTTAAATTTCAAACGAATGCCCTTTATATGCTATGAGGTGTGGGGATCAGGGGTTTCAAGTGACTCATGCATAATATTTAACACAACTGAAATACTGATGTTCTGATATTCTTGTCATCAGTGTTTTATGTACATCAGCAATTGTGTAGTGATTTTTAGATTCTAACCACACATTTTCACCTTGCTTGCTGACATTGTAAGGTTTTAACTATCTCAAAACATATTTGTGTTGTTTGTGTTTTAGACTGAGCGACAACTCGACTATGCTTTGGATTTAATGAGGAGACTCCCTCCTCAACAGATTGAGAAAAACTTGAGTGATTTAATCGACTTGGTAAGATTATATTGGAAATTATGATATATATGTGTATTAAAGTAAAAACATTTGAAATCTATATAAATTAATAGGATCTATGAGTTTATGTTTTAAGTACTTTTAAGGTCAATCAACATGATACTATTTTCATGTGCAATTGTCATTGTTGTGTATGAAAATGAGTTGTCAAATCTGCACCATCCTAAAGAATCTGTCAACGATCACCACTAACAATATACAGGGCAAGAATAAACTGAAGATGAAACATTAAAATGAGGCTGAATAGCCAAGTTAATTGCTTTGTCCATATTTTACTGTATGTAAAAAAAGTGTATTAAAAAATTTGCAAACTTTGTAAGGATGTATTTTCTATATTTTCCAACATTTCATCACCAAACTTTGCCTTTTTTGTGCTGCTTTTTCTAAGAAAAACTTGCTTAGATCTAAATTAAGTTGAACATGCAAGTAATGGTACTAGTCAGTAGTTATTTTTTAATTGTTTTTCCAGGTTCCTGCTTTATGTGAGGACCTTCTGTCCTCTGTTGATCAGCCGTTGAAGGTTGCTCGCGACAAAGCAACAGGAAAAGATTATTTGTTGTGTGACTATAACAGAGATGGTGATTCTTACAGGTAAGTGCTATGTTATATGATGAGACCAGTGGAATATCAATTCTGTTAGTGTACCAGTATTCAAAGTTTGTGATTTTCATTTTTTGGGGGGAAATCATGAAGCACTTTTTCAGACTCATTTTGAACCCTGTCAATATCTTCATTATTCATTTTAGATCACCGTGGAGCAATACCTATGATCCTCCACTTGAGGATGGTGCTGTTCCCTCAGAAAAACTACGGAAGTTGGAGCAAGAGGCTAATGTAGCCTTTGATCAATACAGAGAAATGTGAGTTTCACTCAATTTTTCAGCATCTACCTGTAGTATATTGTTGTAACAAATGTGACTTATAGCATAGGGGTCGGTTGCATAAAAAGTAGATACCGCTATCCACCCGTCATACAACCAATCCTGAGCTATCAATGCTATCAATTTTTCTACAATATATGTTTGTTATAATTGGCAGGTATTTTGAAGGAGGTGTGTCATCCGTTTATCTCTGGGATTTAGATCACGGATTTGCCGGTGTGGTGTTGATTAAAAAAGGTAAAATAATATTTTTTGCACTACAGTTGTTCAATTGCATGATTTGAAAACTCAAAGAAAATGCAATACAACTTATTATCTCTGTTATGCTAGATTTATGTAAAAATATGGCTGCTTGTTATCACACGTGCATTGTATTTACCTCAAATCAACCAGATTGTTCTAAATGTCTAGTTTGTTCAATCGTTCCTTTAATGCACGAACAGCTGAGTTCAACATTCAGTTTTTGGTTGTTTATGCAAAAATGCAATAGGCATGTGTTGAGATTGGTATCAATGTTTGCATAAACCTGTACAGTAATATAGATAATGATGGCCATTGTTTTGTAAGCAGGCCTACAAACTATGGTAAATCCTATCTACTATGCTTTGCATAGATGACCCATTCAGTTGCAATGCCCCATCAAGACAATGTCTGTAGTTAATGATGCAATGCTTTATCCACCCCAGTGTGCCCTATGTGTGTACCCCAGTGTGCCCTATTTGTGTACCCAGTCTGCCCTACTTTCTACTTGTCTAGTGCTAGGTGATCTTATGGATCAATGAGGAAGCCACAATGGACACTATTATTATTTTCTACCTAATGCCCAACTGTACTTTTTAATGAGGAAAGTTGCAGAGTTAATTGGTTGTGCACTAATACAAACTAAAAATTTACAGCTGGCGATGGCTCGAAGAAAATTAAAGGCTGTTGGGACTCTATACATGTTATTGAAGTACAGGTATGAATGGTGTCAAATTTATAAGTGACTGTTCTGTGACGTTTGCTGAAAAATTACATCAGTTAATAATGATATTTTCATCTAACGTCTGTCCTTTATAGGAGAAGTCTGGAGGCCGAAATGCACATTATAAACTTACATCTACTGTAATGTTATGGCTCCAGGTTAGTTTAACATATTGTTTTATGCTTCATATGGTAAGTTGTGTAGTTAAAATAGTTTGCACATCCTGAATTAAACAAATTCAATATGGCTCATTTGATAAGATAGAAATGTATGTATGGCAAATTACATGACAGTAGCTTGGTTCAGGTTTCATTATTACTTGTGTCTTTATTTAGACGAACAAACAAGGCTCTGGAATTATGAATCTTGGTGGAAGCCTAACCCGGCAGGTATTCATATTACATTGACCAAAATTATGTGGTAGTTTAGTTGAAACCAAGTTGTAGGCAGCCATTAATGTTAATCGTTTCTAATCATAGTCTAGTGTCATTAGGATCTAGTCTTCATACTTTATGCTCTTTTATCATACATTGTTTGTCTTTCCTTTGTGAACTCTTGTGAATGAAAAATAAACAATGATAATAAGTTTCTTGTACGTTTGCATGGTGAATACAATATACTTGTTAAGCTTTGTGGAAACACCACGTAAATTTATTATTGCAATAATAAATTTACGTGGTATTTCCACAAAGCTTAACAAGTAAACAATGATAACCTTGAATCACTATCCCGGTATGGTCTATCTTGCCGTATTCCGCTAATAATGGTATAAAGTTACAACGAGTACCACCATACCGATATCAACTAATACCATAGAGGGAAAACGTACTCAATAACTGACAGACTTAGACTAAGGGTAAATTAATTATGATTTTTGTGGCAATTTACTCGTTGTGGAATAAAGGATATGCCTTAATCCGAGTGCAAATCATACGTATGTCCAACTTTAAACTGGTAACAGTTATGACCAATTCATCATCAACTCTAGGTCCTTCGGCAGGAATCCAATCCATCTCGAAGGAGATGGCGGTGCAAAGATCTGACCACTAAGTCTAAGTGACGGAAGTAGCTCACACGAGCAAGCGTAATTTAGCATGGTAATGCCTGCTTTCTCTTGTGTCAAAGTTAACTTTGATTCTGTCTTCCCGCACCCTTCTGTAGGTTGAGAACGATTCGCCTATTTCTGAAGCTGGTTCCCATATTGTCAATATGGGGAAAATGATCGAGGTAAGAATGAAAAGAACATGAATGACATTAAGGTCCCATGTATAGTTATAATGGTTATGATAAAACTTTCATCACTCGTCTAATTTCTCACACAGGACCTCGAGAATAAAATGAGGAACACTCTAAACGAAATTTATTTTGGAAAGACTAGGGACATCGTGAATGCTCTCAGGTACGTTTTAATCAGACGAGTAATTTTTCTTGACGTACTGTATTGCAAGCATCAAATGGAATTTTGACTGCGGCTTAAAGATTATGTGTTTCCTAAACAATGATAGAAACAAAGAAAGCGTAAACTTTGTGGCAAAAGGTTTGTGCTAAAACGGAACTGTCATTCTCTTTTTAATGTAGGAGTGTTCAGAGTCTAGAAGATGCGGGCAAGATGAAGAATATGCAAGCGGAATT
The DNA here is from genome assembly GCA_963855995.1 of Muricea muricata. Lineage (NCBI taxonomy): Eukaryota > Metazoa > Cnidaria > Anthozoa > Malacalcyonacea > Plexauridae > Muricea > Muricea muricata. The sequence goes on along the minus strand of OY979720.1, from coordinate 14,196,992 downwards.
GTTCCAACACCTGAAGAACAGACAAAAATAGTTTTTTCTTCGACATTTCCTATAAACTATTTGTATATGATTACTCTGGACAATTCAATTGCAAGTGCAATAGACCTCTTTTGTTTTTGCTTTCTAAACTGAAAGCCATAGTATTTTCATTATCAAACTCACTTGCGACGAAAAATGCGACGACTTTAGCTCTTATGTTTCCTAAAGGGAATTAGTGGAATTTAGCTTGTCTTATTTGGAAAATTCTCGTAAAAATCTTTTGTAAAGTTAATACAGGAATAAGAAATTCTCAGAATGCCACCTCGTGTGTATAACCTCGTAACAAAAATCACGATTGTGTAACAATAATTCCAAAATGTTTTCGAAACAGCTTAAGTTTTTACGGGTGCTTTTAAAAAAGACAAGGTTTAAATTCTGTATTTACCAAAATGAGTAAATGTCGTTTGTGCAAATCTGGATAACACTATCGATGCACCGAAAACGTTTTTTTTTTTCAAGTTTATGTTTCCCAAAATAACAAGTTGCTCTGTCCGATCCATGATGAACTTTAGTAGTTATAGATTTAATGCCCAGAAACATTCAGCCCGTAGATGGTACTGATAGCTTGCTAATACGGTTTTGAATCTCTGTAGTGCTATCCAACATTCGTACAACCGAACTTGCATGCGTTTTAGAAATTTCAATCCCCAAAGCCGGCCAGCTCAACCCCAGAGGCAGGTTTTTCAAAGCAGTTAGCCTAACCTTGGTTTAACGGTTAATTTTCCAAGGGCTTATTTGTGAACTCGATCGATCGGAATATTCTTGTCTGAGGTTTTAAAGGAAAGGGATGGCTTGAAAAAACACACTCTACAGTACACCAGTGGGTTAAATCTGAACACAGGGTAACGCTAGGCTAGCTTTGAACAACTGTCCCAGGTTTATTTTTAGATACATTGAAAATTTGCCCTGAACTTGCTCCGACTTGTTTCTGAAGAAATCGTGTTTGGAGTAAAGGAAATTTCACGTCTAAAGTTGTGGAATAAACAAGCACGTAGAAATAGACAAACTTAACGAGTGTTATAAACTTTACACCAAACCAGTATTGAGTAATGAGTCCCTGTTGATTTTCTTATTTTTCTGGTCAAGTTAGAGACGAATATTTGTAACATTTTCAATCCTTTGTACTGAATACTCGTTACTTTCATATGTAATTACTATAGTTATTCAAAACTGACGTACTGAATAAATCACTTTGATTATAGTTTCTCGTGTGCGCAGAGCGCAAATAAAGTGAAGGAGGGGGCATGATTCACGCACTCCCAAGGTTAGAACCCCGAAAATAGAATTCTCTGCGATTTGAGCATCGAGTTCTAATTCTTGCAGGATTTGGAAACCTTACGACCCAAGAGCACCTTGCTTGAAATAAGCAATTTCATCTTGGGCGAAAAGTGGGCGTGGGGGTATGACCATGAGAAAAAATTTGGGGTTACAGTGCCGGGCAGTGAATAGTGCCTTTATTTGAATTACCTAGAGGATTAAGTCACCAAGGTTAAGCTTCAACCGACTAACTTGGAAAGTATTTTGTTTAAAAAATAAACGAAATACAGGGACGGCAAAACGAGAAAAGGGTCAAAGGGGGGTGGGGCACCGGCAAAATTTTAAACATGTCAAGATACCTACCTGGAAATTCAGAGGATCAGTTGCATTCTTTCTTATCACACTCTTAGCATTTCATCACATTTAGGTTTTAAAAGGAGTCCTAACTCGTCAATTTACAGTGCCTCAGTGGGTTTTGTTATCACTAAGGCACCTTAAAAACAAGATTGAAAAACGAAGGAAAAAAACCTAAACTCCACTTTCACTGCCTTATATAATATTCTTTATACTTGAAGGGCCCTTTTGCCTCCCCCCCCCCTTGCCCCTCCCAGCAAAGGCCAAGGGGGAGCTGCCCCTCCAGCCCCCTAACGAAATCTGCTATTAGGATAGAGAATTGGGGAGAGCAAGGAGAGTGGGTGAATGAAGGAATGGGATAACCATGAAGATAGCCTATTGTCCCATTCCCTCATTCACCCACTCTCCCCGATTCTCTATCCCAAACCATAGCAGTGAAAGATAGAAATATAATTGCTGTTGAATGAATGGGGAATAGAGAAAGTAGGAATTACTGTGGCTACACCGGGTAAGAAATTTGATAATTTTTATACATATATATGTATATATATCATAACGGTATATTCCGACTCGAGTCTACGGTCAAATCTTTACGTACAGCGGAACACCTCATGAACACAGAACGTCACACTCTAGCGCACTAAGGTCTTCTTTTCCAGAAATAATCGCACATTTGCACTGGAAAATTGTTACATTATATGAAATGTTTTTCTTGTAAAATTTGCAAAAAATGACAGAGCATTCTCCTTCCCCGACTCCTGAGAGAGCGATCTACGGATTTGTCCTTTATGTGGCAACTTATTTGTTGTTTGGTAAAATATGAATATATATGTATAAATTTGACCATTGCAAAATTTCTGAAATACTGAATGTGTGTATTCTGTTAGGTCTGTATATTTTATGGGCATATTTACCAGAATCATGGTTAAATAAACTTGGTATAACATATCTTCCTCAGAGGTTAGTTTTCCCAATGATTTATGTATTTATATAAGTTTATACTATATTTTAACTATACTTCATTATTTAATAATTATATTTATAATATAGCATTTGTGAATCCTGAACGCTGATTGGTTAAGACATAACTCAATGTAAACACGGAAAATTTCCCGCCACTTGTAAACACGGAAATTTTCCGTATCCTTCGGGCTTTTGACATTGCTATGTTATAAAACAAATATAAAACATTTTTTCCATGTTGATATACAGTTATATCAACACTCGTGGAAGTCGGGAAAATTCGAAATTGTATGAAAACACTCCGCCCTTCGGGCTTCGTGTTTCCACACAATTTCTCGTTTTTCCAATTCCACTCGTGTTGATATAACTGTATATCAACACAAAAATGTTTTATATTTGTTAAATACAAAATGTAACAATATATTTCAATAGTTCACATTGCAGTATTTTTTGGAGATGGTTTATTTGATATGATATAAATCTAATTTCCTAGATTCTGGGTGTTTGCAGGCCCAATATATTGTTGTGTCACATTTCTGTTTGTCTTGTTTTGTTACATTTCATGGAACTTGGTTAAAACACCTCCATTTGATTCCAATTCCACCCTGACAGGTAAGCACAGCATGGGGGGGGGGGGGGGAATTGGTAAATGCTACCAAATAAAGTTAAAAAGATATGGTGTAAATTACAGGAAAAATTAGTAACCATACATCTATTCTAGGAAATACAGGTCATTCTTTATGAAGTGGCAAATAACAATCCGATAGATAGTCCGGTCATGATTTATGCATAAGTTATTCGTGTGTGAAATGAGCATTAAGGAAGAAAATACTGACAATGTTTTCAAATATTCATTTAGTTTCAAATGATATTTTAAGTTGCATCCTTTTTTCAATTAACTCGTGTAGCCTAGCTGGTCTCACTGACAGGGCTCTTTCTCTGCATCACAAATCTAGGTTTGGTTAAACTTTTATTGTAATTGTCTTACTAGATCAGTATGCTCAAAAAGCAAATGAAAAATTGAAAGGCAAAGACAGAAAATTTTCTGGTGAAGTTCCACCACTAGGAGATATCGATATCAGAACAGTAAACAGATACTTGTATTTAAGAAACACAACTGATGAACAAGTGTTGAATGAATGACTCAAAGGATTTACAGTTCTAGAGAGTACTGTGTAACTTTATAAAAAAATTTAACAAGCTGGTCACAACCTGCTCTTCAACATAAACTAAAATCCACCAATTGTTGCTCGCAATCAACGGAGAGATAGCTTGTCCTCAATTACAAAAGACAAGAGATATATATATATGAGATATTATTTGCAATTTATTAATTAAATCTACTTTTTTTTGTAACTTAAGACTAGTTTAGTTGTGAGTGAAAATATCACAAGTAAGTAAATTCAAGCTTCTTGTTGGTTGCCTGTCCAGAAATTGAGAAAAATACAGAATATCTTATGTATCATCAGTACCGTAGTTAATGTTCTAAATATTTCATTCACAACTAGCAAGTTTGGATGGGAACAGTTAGTTCACAACATTGGCTATTTACAATTTTACATGGGATACTATGCAGTTAACGTTGCATCAATCTGTTTGACAAATGGTAAAGTTAGTTTCACTTTTCTTCTGTAGTTGGTATCTTTTGCGAGAGGATTGCCTTCTAAGTAGATTGTGTTCAAACTCTCCATTTTTTTCAGTTGATCAAGATCACTCCACAATTCCAGTTGATTGTTGTTGAACTGAAATGAGTATATTTTAGTCATCTATGCCTAGACTGGAAAGGTAGTGAATGCAGTGCATGTGACATACCCAAAATTCTTCTAGTTTACTCAAATGGCTCATATTCTGTATCCTGGTGATTTGATTTGAAGCTAAATCCAGCGTTGTAAGATTGCCCTTGGACACATGTAAAAATTGTCAACCACACCATTAAGAAAGATTTAAATTAACAAAATACCATCGAATGAACCTTACCAAATTCTCGAGCCCTTCAATGGCAGTAATTCCATTATGGCTAATATACAATTCTTCTAAACATTCTAGCTCATCAAGCCCTTCAAGTTTTGAAATGCGATTACTTTGAATGCTGAGAAGTTTTAGCTTTTTTAGACCCCCAAGATTCTAAACAAATTACATTTCTTAAATTAAAATTCTGAAATCCCAATGACTGAGCGATAGCAAATACACACCTCAAGTTTGCTTATCTTGTTTTTACCCAGAAACAAGCTTTTTAAGTTTACCAATGAACTCAAACCTTCGATGACCTGAAAAAATTAACATACATCTTCTTAGTATGATTATTATTATTATTATTAAAACTTTATTGGATAAATATACCAAAAGGAAGGAGCGCAAATGGGACTCGAGATCCCATGCGAGGCACACCTCCAATTAAACTTTTAACATACAGAACATACAAACGAATATGCATAAATTAAGGTCATCAAGTAAAAATATACAAACAGCTTGAATGATTTGATTAAATTTCAAACCGTTTAAAAGGTAAAAGTGAAATGCATGTATTTTTTTAGAGGAATAATACCTTGAAATAACTTAAGGAACTTATAATCAAATTTGAATTTGAAATACTTCATTAAGATCGAGCAATAGTATAGGTTTACCTTACATTTAAACTCTATGACATGAACAAGTACGATATAACGACCACGTACAGGTCATGTTTACATCATAACAAGAAAGTAGTAACTGTGAATACATGCTTTTTACACACACATACAGTATAAAAACAAATGTTTAATAATGAGTGTTATTTCATTAGTCACAAGATTTTAACTTTTCTCTAAAATAATTAAATTTGGTATCACATATAAAATAATTAGCATATGGTATCACTCAAAACTAGTCAATGAGTAATACTGTATGGTACCATATGTGTAGATAGCTAGCATAATTCCTGATAAAACATACCCTTATTTTATTTGCTCCTAGTTCAAGAGTGGTTAGTGATGACAACATGGTCAAACCGTCAATCTTAGAAATGTTATTTTGAATCAAATATAATTCCTCCAACTCAACCAAAGCTGTAAGATTTTCCATCACCTTTATTGTATTGAAGGAAAGATCTAAATTCCTATAAAATATAATACATTTGTCATGACAGGAAAGGACCAAAAGTAAATAAAACAGGCATGTTGTAAAACGTGGAGTGGAGTGGACTTGTAAAACGCGGAGTGGAGTGGATTTGTAAAACGCGGAGTCAAAAATTTGTAAAACGCGGAGTCAGAATTTGTAAAACGCGGAGTCAAAATTTGTAAAACGCGGAGTCAAAATTTGTAAAACGCGGAGTCAAAAATTTGTAAAACGCGGAGTCAAAAATTTGTAAAACGCGGAGTCAAAAATTTGTAAAACGCGGAGTCAAAAATTTGTAAAACGCGGTGGTGTGACACCAACGTGGTGTGACACCAACAACCAGCGCCTTCCAACGTGGTATGACACCGTCGACAAGCGACGCCCTTCAACGCGGTTTCACACCAACATATATTAGCCATAGCCAGCGATCACCAATTGATCCAATATATCAAGCCCAAACCAACCTCTAACCTACCAAGCCCAGCAGTCCAGTCCAGCAAGACAGAAACCAGACTTCGGTTCATTCGCATTCGCAAGACTCCCATATCTTGATAGTTGAGTGTCACGCTGTTATGTTATAAGGCAATCTGCCATAACAAAAAAGATAGCGGATATCGATTTTTCCATAATGCATTGCCGTCTGAAATCGTTTAAAAAGGCAAATTAACACCTTTTGAAGAACAGACAGGACACAATAGGTTATTTTCTTACTTGTCCTAAAATTTGAATCCATTAGCTTTGCTTCGTGTCATCCTTTTTCAGCTATTCATACTTGATAACCGCAATGCATTTTGGTAAAATCGACATGTCGCCATCGTTTTTATTATGGGATGGGAACCTCGACGAGTTACATTGCTGGTCTTCAGCCATATAAAGTAGTATATTATAATAGAATGACATTAGTTGTTGTACAAATTTTGACTCCGCGTTTTACAAATTTTTACTCCGCGTTTTACAAATTTTGACTCCGCGTTTTACAAATTTTGACTCCGCGTTTTACAAATTTTGACTCCGCGTTTTACAAATTTTGACTCCACGTTTTACAAATTTTGACTCCGCGTTTTACAAATTTTGACTCCACGTTTTACAAATTTTGACTCCGCGTTTTACAAATTTTGACTCCTTGTTTTACAAATTTTTGACTCCACGTTTTACAAATCCACTCCACTCCGCGTTTTACAAGTCCACTCCACTCCGCGTTTTACAACATGCCAATAAAACAATCATGTCAACTGCATGTCTTACAAAATAGATTAATTTTCTATACTTGAGATTAGTCAGTTTCTCTAGATTTTCAATTTTCTCAATTTGGTTATCGTAAAGATCCAGCTCTTGCAATGTTACCAGCCTGTCTAAACCTTCAATTTTTATTATGAGGTTTCGTCGAAAACATAGAGTCTGTTGGAGAAAAAGAGCATAGTTTTAATAACATGCTAGAACACTTCTCTTAAAATTGGATCATAATACCACAAACTTGATGGGAACATATTGCCAAACACCATAGTATTCTTTAAGCTGTCTCAGAGCTCGAGATGCCATGTGTGGCAGACACAAAAGTGGAAACAATAAAACCCCAAGAAGTAAATTTGCAAGTACGGAAAACATAATAGTGACTGCGCAACCAAGATTAGGGGTGTGCAATTTTGATGTCTTCTATACATTTTCTATTAAATTTCATAAATCTCAAGCACACAATTTTCAAAGTTTCCAGTCTGGACTACAGATGCATTCAAGATGGCATCCTCCTAACTGGAAAGTTTGCAAATTACGTCCCCAAGACTTGGAAAATTTACCATCAAATTTCAGTTGCACAATACAAACTTTCCAGACTGGCATGACATCAAAAATGCCCCAAAAATTCTAGCTGGTGTTTAATAAAACCTGTTAATTTTTCACTAGCTCTCATGGCTAATACAATAAATTTTGAAGCTTCAAATGGGAATAAAAAAGCTGCGAGTCAACAGGAAAGTTCAATTAGTCATTGACTGGACAAATATTAATTGTAGTTCATTGCCACAATTAAATACCAAACATTGACGAACACTGTTACTTACTGCAAGGACAGTTGCAAACAAATACATTTCCATGGATTCAAATACCTTTATCTTTTCCATGTGTTCCAACTTTTCGATTTTTTCAATTTTTCTATGTGTAAGGTCGACATCCTAGCGCACAAATCACATGGAGTTGAATTAAAATGCAATTCTACCACTCCTTCTTTGCATAAAACACACAACTTACCAATTCGTCTTCAGCCAGTTCGGGAATACCTGTGTCGTCATTATCGTCTGGATAAAAATCATATAAAATCCTTTTTTAAAAGTGATAAAAAACATTTTTTTCAAGTAGAGATGGTCATTTTGTACTGTACCTTCTTTAATATTGTCCGCCATTTTGTTTCTTCTAATAGTCAATTTCTCGTTTAGAGAGCTCTGCCCGGGTACAAAGTTCCGTGATTACATTGGTGAAAAAAAATGGTACCAAAAATTGCGCGAAATTGCGCGCGTGCTTGCGTCACGGTACTAACAGTATATGTAACACGTGTATTTCGCAGGGGCGTCAATTTATAGAGGGTACATATAAACCTATGATATAAATGCAAGCTAATGACCACTGACCACTGACTAATGAGTAATTACCACTGATTAACCATTGTTAAATGAAAACGACAATTGCAATGCTTTCTTTGTGAGTAACCGATACAGTCATAAACGTGGCAGAATTTAGTCACCCGTGCTTGGACCATGTAGCAAATCTTGGTTGTAAAAAGGTAGTCAAATGACAAAATATGGCACTGCGGGTGCCTGTTTTATCGACGTTCTATCCATGCTGTGTGCCTTACCCGTTTTGAGCGTAGCCTAAACTTGCCCGACGTTCCCTGCTCAATAGTTTGGTCGAACATTTTTTATATTTCACAGGTTAATTTAAAGCATTTTTCACGCGCTATGTTCAAAGTGTTAGCAAAGATGTAACTTATCCAGTCGGTTTTTGTTTGTTGGTCTAAAAAAACACCGTCTTCGTAATTTCGCCGTTTGACGGTTCATCATCTACCTCGACCGCATTTTTTCACCACATAGCACCTTCCAACTTAATCTTGTTTTCATAGAAATTTGAGTTTTGAAACTAAGCTTTGTGTGTTTTATTAGCTTCGGGTGGGTTATTTTTGCAGCAGTTTTGTCCTCCAAACAGGGCGCTCTAACTGATGACGAATTTCCTTACGGCCTGACCTCCAACCACATTCTTCTATTTTGACAACTCGATTACGAAATCTGCGGAAAGAAAATGTAGCACCACCTTTAGCACTTTAATAAGTGTAATATTAGTGAACATAACTTTTGAAACTAAAATAAAGTATTTGTAAAAGTGGGAAACTGCCCGACTGCCGACAGATTAACGTCGACTGAGCAAAAAGATTCTATGGATGCAGGTTAATAAGTTAGAGTTAAATACCGAGAAGAAGGGATTTATGGCGTATACAGCCCGCGAGGACGCGCAGCGTCCGAGGGCTGTATACGCCATAAATCCCGACTTTCGAGGTATTTAACTAACTTATTTTATTTTTGAGGAGGTTTTCTAGTAGAATCTTTCGACTTTAAACAATTTAAGTCGAAATTCGTCGAGATTTTTCCACAAGTTTGATCTAATTATTTATTCAAGAACTGTATCTGAGATACAGCCCGCTGTACATCAAAGAAAACCGAGACAAAAGTAAAATAATTGATAGAATTACCTCTGATAGAATGTACAAGAACATATCAATGATTAATTTGTGTATTTTGGTTTGTGTTGAAACTAACGTAAATGAGTTATCATCTTTCAGATTGAAGTAAGACCGTAAGGCAATGCACTTGCAAACGTTTGCCTGAAGTTGATCCTCGTTGGTTCGAAAGTGTATTATTATCATATCAATATGGACTAGATAATTTACGGATGATTTTCTATGTAAAACAAAGTGCCTTTTTCAAATGTCTGAATACCCCACGCATATAATTTTGTATCAGCAGGCGTACATACAAATAGGAATGTTAGTTATTTTGAAATTGTCTTACATGTAATGGACAGTTTGCACACAACTTGAGGTATTGTTTATAGACATGTTTGGGCATGTTCAGGCTTGTTATTTCCCCCAAAGGCTTCTGGGCAGGTTTAAGCCTGCCCAAACTTGCCCGATGTTGATCGCCTTTGGAGTAATTAAAATATCAGCACAAGAAGACAAAATTTGCCGCTTAATTTTACGAGTTATTGATTAAAACATCAATTTAAAGGACTGCTGTGAACAAAGGTAAAAATATCTGAAGTTTTCCGGGTTGTCTCTATCTTGAAAGCGATTTTGAATAATGAGGATGTTTGCATTCTGAGAGTCCATTGTGAGTTGTCAGGCAGAACTGACAATATTTATATTGGATGAGAATAACGACAGCAAAGAAATCGGCCGTCGCACGTTTCTGCAAAACAGTCAAGTTGCTTAAGGGTTAGTCTGTGATTAGTGTATGTTTTCACAGGAAGTTCAATGGACATTAACTTTCGGCGAAGCAAAATTAGACAAAGCAAATAGATTTGTATCGCACGTGTTTGTAATACAATCTGATAGTATTATGGAATATCTTTTTAACGGCATTTGATTGGTTTATCTGAAAAACGAACGCTAGTATTCTAACAGTTATTGGCTACGTTTCGAAAGCTCAATATATGTATATACATTTTCTAATAGAAAGGTTTTGTTTGGTACACCAGACAACTGCACTGTGCTGGCAGTTTTGCTATATCATTTATTTTGATAGCCGCTTCAGGTATCTTCAAGATTTCTTCATGTTTAATAGTAAGTAACCTAATAAATGTTCTTTGATTAGCGCAAATTGTGTTAGAGGTATATCATACGTTTGTTGATGCAGTTTATCCTACTACAGCGGACCTGAGCTTTGTGGAGTTGCAAAACCAAAGTGATGATCTGACAAAAAAGTGTATAGCATCAATCTCTTGTAAGGGTACAAAATCCATTAAGATAAAGTGAAAAGCTTAAGTAATATTCAAGATTAGGTTTCATGATTGCCAAAATCATTTCGTGGTGTCTGTATTATAGTACCATGGCCAATCATTTAGGCAATCCATGTGTGATACGATTCGTGTTTATGCTTGCGTTTTCCTGAAGGAGTCTCGTCAATATATTGATCAAAGCAAAATATGGAACTTGCGCGCAAGTTGACCTTGAGTATATTGAAAGTAATAAAGAATCTTAACTTTCGTTTTCCGCGTAAAACGGCATGTCTGTGCGGCTTATTTATGCTTCTTGCTATTTTATTGAGAAAATGTTGTTGATATAAAAGTTAAGAGGGGAAATAGCGTGTAACGGTATGGAATTTAGATGCCACGTGGGGTATGTTAAACTAGGATACTTAGATGGTTGGACGCAAGTAAGCTGCGGCTTGTCCGATCTTGCCCGAAATTCGAGCCGTTTGTTCTTTTGCGGACACGTCGCTGCATGCCTTTGTCGAGGACGAGTGTCTATCGAGAATAGTTAGCATTTTAAGTGAGCTCTACTTGAGTGGTAATGATCTTGCCTACTTAAAAGCTTTGTTATTTGGCACTAGGATGTTTCTGCAGTAATTGCGAGGTATCTTAATGTAAGTAATCTCTATGTATAAAGTTTGCTTGTGTAAAGGAGTTCAAAGGCAAACACATGGAATTTTATAATGAGGATAACATGGTGAGAATATTAATTACATTGATGATTGACATTTGACCATATGGTTTGAGGGTCGGCTGTCAGTGTGCAAGAATGCTTCTCAATGAAGCATAGCAGGGCTACAATCCCTGTGATTAATGTTGGACTATTAACACATTGTTCTATGAATAAAAGTTTATCTATGGCTTTATACATGTTTATGTGTATCCATGCTTCTTGAATACCAAAAATAATACCATATAAACTTTAGGCCAGGTCAGAGTTACACTAGACAAGTTTTATCAGTTGTGCACTATATTGCTCTCTTTTTAATGTCGGAATTTACACAAACAAGAGACCCTTTTTAATATATGACATACAGCGATAATTTATTCATTTGTCAAGAGTTTTGGTAATTTATGCATAACTGGTTTATAATTACTGTTGCCTTGTGTCTGTGTGCAGTGATGAAGTATAATTTATTCAAAGTTTGAATTGCTCAAAAATTGTCCGAACAATTGCGCATTTGTAAATTTTAACTGGTGCTCTTGCTAGGGGAGGGAAAGTATATGGTAAAGCCTTCCAGTCCTGTTTGGAGAGGGTCTAATTTCATAAAGTCAAAATTTATTTTGGATTTAATTAGCAAAGTAGTTACATTTTTCAATGCTCCCCCCCCCCACCCACGAGCATAACTAGAGCATTAATCGAGGAGATTCAGTCATCTGCCCAACAAATGTCTTTTGAAATCCAGTCTACTTGAAAAAATTGTGAGGCAAAATGTGAGTATGTGAATAAACACCCAATCAATGCTCTTAAGTTATGCTCACATTAATGTACAGGTAGTCCCTAATCCTAATTATACTACTGTATGCCCATTCTACCTGGTGTAATTTGTACTGTACATGGTACATATTTGCCAACTAGTAGGTCATTTGACTAGTATTACCCAAACATCAAAATTACTTTAGCTGGTACATTAATCACCTTGCCATCGATCACAAAGCAACATTTTTCTGTTTGGTCTAATATTGCCATACATCAGTCTGATTGATACATGCAGCGTAGCAGTAGGACTCTCGAGTGCATGCATCATTTCAAAATTTTAAACTAACAGGATCTCATATTTTAACCTTGATCCATCATTCTTCTTTGTTACCAATGAGCGAAGATTACTATTCGAGCCTGAGATTGAACCACTTTTATAAAATCTAGCTTCACAATTATGTTTGTGATTGTTATATTTTTTAACCTAATTTAACCAGTGTCATTAAAGCTGCCTTATTCTGTTGTAGATGTCTCAACCGGAACCATCATCGCAAGATTCGACAGGCACACAGGAAATATACTCCCAAGACTCTTTCAAGGAAATATGGGAATCATTAGGACGGACGTTTTCCAATCCAGAGAAACTAATCGAAGGGTGAATATTTGAACTCTAGTATTTTTAAACACATGCACATACCCTATCCAAGATAGGGGCTGACAATGTGGCGATGTAAACCTTGGCCAGAAAAAACAATTAGTCATTTCACTGTTAGAAACTGTCAATTTTAAGAAGCCCAACAAATATTCCAAGCTGTCAATTTTGAATAGCCCAACGAACATTGTGAATGCATGTTGTTTCATGGTCAAACAGAATTAGCTGGTTTTTTCCAGGCAATTTCTACTGAAGTGATCGGGCAATTGAAGGGCAAGCTATAAATTCCTCACAGTAATTTAGTGTTAAAACTTCAAAATTTTTGTGCTGTGCTCCCCCGCTCCACCCGTTTAGCAATGCATTCTTCAACAAAGCTATGTTGCTGTACCAGTACTTTGTTATGGGCTGAATGCATGTAAAAAAGCTCATGTGCACTTATAGCCAGCCAGTTTTTATATTTTTTGCTTGTATTGGTTGCTGAATGGTATTGTACAAAAATCTGTCATGAAAATCGCTAGAAATTATGCATACAGTGCAAGTCTGTGGTATAGCTCGACTTTTTCATACCTTATTTTTTCAGATTGGCAAGCGAGTCTGCAGGTGTCAATAAAATCCCATTCACAATTGAATATCAAGACCAAGAAGCACCAGGTAATACAACCAACCTATTAGATGTTTATATGTAGGATATGGCAACCCTTCTGAAAGAAATTGTTTTAAAACTGATCAGATGAAATAGCTTCGAACAAATAACCTGTATTTCTTTTGCGCCCTTCGTGTTTTCTGTTTACGTATTTCCGTTGTGTTCTCGTGGTGTTCTTTGTCTCGTAGTCACGAGGTGTACGATTCGTAAAACTATAGGTTTACTAATGGTGAACGCCTTAAATTCGAGTGTACTTAGTGTTTGTATGCCTTCTTGATCAATCTTTTGGTCCTTGATTGCCTTGTTGTAAAGATGTTGTGGGAATGGGAAGATGTTGAGTCATATTTGAAGGGTATGATAAAGATATCACGATTTTTTACTTGCTGTTATTCCGTATCTGTTTAGAAATGTGCACAGTGTGAGTCACATACATTTCGCACGTTTTTCGTAGATAATTGGCATCTTGTGGTTCCAAATTGAATGGTTGCCGTGTAAGAGCACTTTCACACATCACAAATCTACACATGACAGCAGAATTACAAGACACTGTATTGTGTGATCAGTATATAATGAACAATGCACACCTTTCTTCTTAATACAGCCATTCTGTGTTGTCGCCGAGTTACACGTCATTGTTAAAATTCCGGTTGGCACTGATTGTTTGAAATATATCATAGATTATGTATTCCTGCTGTTATTAATTCAATGCCAATTCTGTTCCCAGTGTCAACAAATTTCACTTGGGGTGAAAACTCCGATTCTTGTGGCAAAGGCAAAATACCATATGTTTTGATACTTTCATGGCGCTCGTACGCCGGCCTGTTTAAGAGCGTCCATATGCTTTGTTGCTTGTATTCACACTGTTGCAATATCAACACATGTATGCTCTTTTCATGCATTCATACTTCGTATTTTATTTAATACAGCATGAGAGAATTGAAATATAATAAGACAAACGACATGTACAAGATAAAACTGGTTTATCACAAAGAAAACGATTATTAGTATCTTGAATAACTCCCCTATGTAGCGCAACGTCACTTTAAGTGGCGTGATATGATGTATTGTAATGAACTCTGGAATAGCACTAAGCCTCTACTGCAATCATTCGATTAAGACTGTAAACCTCCCAATTGTTTGCAACTGGTCTTATTGTTTCTTAACTAATAGATCTACTGGTGAATGTGAGTACAAACTACACATTTTTCATGATTTAAACACAAAAATTCACTATCACAGCTTAGGATCGTATTGAAGAAGGCGTTGACTTCCGTTTGTTGTACTATAACTTTCATTATTTGCTGGCATTTACCATTGTGGTAGCTACTGTATACTCCAATTTTTTATCTATAGATGAGATCTGGGTTTATTTCTCAAATTTTATATAACTCGTTGTCTTCAGGAATCGTATTAATTCCGCTCAGCCATGACTGTATTTGTTGTGTTTTCGTAGTGATATTTTAAAGCCATACAGAGCTATTGTAATCTTATCAACAACTGCTGGCAGGTGGTCTATAGAAAATAAGAACAATATGTTCAACTTGATTGGTTGTAGTACAAACACTGCACACTATGGGTGGTTAAATTGCTTTTAATCACGCTACGTCTTTTGGCGAACATGTTATTTCTGTCAATTCTAACGTTATTTATGTTGTACATCATGTGTGCCCAATATTGACTGTTCTTGTTTATTTCAATTTCTAGATTTAATATTGTATTTTGATAAGGATGTATAGTTATTTGTACTATTAAGATTGTGTTTGACTAATCCTTTTATACCTTTGTAAAAACATATTTCATACAGTAAGCACATGTTTTAGGATTGTTCTGAAGGCGGAAATATTGCATTCCTGTCCTGACATGTTAAAAATTTTTCATTAATATTTAATCCATCATATCCGGCAGATCGATCAATAATTTATTCAATTAATTTTCCATGTTCTAAGTGGCACTTGAAACAACATGGTTGAATGATTGATATCCATGATATTTGGTCCTAGATATAATCAGTCCTACAGCTGGTTGTATTAAATAGACAATTAATTTTGATATATTGTATTGATATATTTTAAGCATGATAAATTCACACTAAGTTGTATGTTACTTATTACCATAACTTTCCAAAAAACTGCTTCTTCAACTCTCTAAAAAAGACTTCTAAAAAAGATCTGTTTTCAGTTTTAAAAATTCAATGTCAGTGTATTTTTAATATTTTTTTAGAAAATTATGTTGAAATCACATATGAAGAAAGAAAATTGTTGGTAGGTTAGGCTAAAAAGTTATGGCAGGGCTTTGGGAAAACTTAACCTAATTGTCAACTAGTAGAAGGGAAAGGGGCCATGCATATATATATATATATATATAAATATAATATATATATATATATATATATATATATAATATATATATATATATATATATATATAGATATATAGATATATATATATATATATATATATATATATATATATATATATATATATATATATATATATATATATATATATATATATATATATAGATATATATATATATATAAATATATATATATTTTGTTTTCAAAATTTAACAACTAAATCGCTACACTGTGTTTCATGCTAGGCAATCATCAGACAACTGGTTACATTCAATCATCCATCCATTTTTATAGTCTACGTTGTGGCGACTGTCATTAAAAACTATTGTTTGCAAATTGTTTCCTAATTGCTTTTTAATTGTCCGGTGGCATTTCTTTGACGTTGGAAAGGAGGAATTTGTTTCTGTGACGACATGTCGAAAGAATTTCGCTTCTTTTGTTCAGCAAGTTCTCTTTGTTGTGAAAGATAATGTAGAATTTCTCTGTAAGGCAGAGGATTCAAAACTGGATAGTTGTCTATATATATATATATATATATATATATATATATATATATATATATATATATATATATATATATATATATATATATATATATATATATATATATATATATATATATATATATATATATATATATATTGTATTTAGTATTTGCATTGCTGTTTCAATTAAATTCCAGATAATTTTTACTTTTTATAGAATGCAGCTTGAACAAAATTTATTTTATTTTTTCTTTCAGCCAAATTCACCAACATTTTCTCAACAGCCTTGTGACTTGCTACAACCGTCTATAATGGTCAATGTAAGACCTTGTTTACAATACAATCATACACTGTATTCAGTATTATAGCAATTGATATATGTTTAATATACCGTGTCAGTAACTATAGTGTTGTCTTTTGAGGTAATGTGCCTTGACTTGTTATTTGCCTCTTTTTAACTTCAGACAATTTTAAGCCCAATTTACACAAGCAGATGAGTTTTATTTACTTGTGTACAGACATTTGCAGGAATTTTATATGGTGAATACATTTGTTGGAAAACCAATTTGTCAGAAAAATTTCCAATTGCCAACATTTGTGAAAAACCCTGTTGCACATATGTGGTATATATGCCCATGTTAGCATGCTGTTAAAACCAATTATTATTTATTGAAACATTTTGATTCGTTAAGAGTGGTGGATGAAATTATCGTATAATTCCATTTGGTAGTTGCCCAAATTTAGAGTTATGGCATCACCATAGAATACCATATTGAAAACACATATTCGAAATTATGACATAATTTGTTGCATTAAGCAATTGTATTTGTGATAGAAAATTGGCACACAAAAATTGCTTGTGAAAACTTTATTCATGAAGGGTAGCTTGCAACAACCTACTTGTATCTGATACAATGTGCTTCATTTATGTATATTGTATATATAGTTATAATGTATAATCACCAAGTCCCTTAAAGGTCACTGTTCCTTCAAACACCCCCTTCCTCCACCACAATCCCTTGAAGCACCACAATCCCTTCTACCACTCTATTTCTCCTATAAGCACTCCAGTTCCCTCAAAGGTGTCTTCTGTGACCCACTCCAATAAGCACCACAATCCCTCAAAGGTATTTTCTTCCACTCTATATCTGCTGTAAGCACTTCAGTTCCCTCAAAGCTGCCTTCTGTTACTCCCTCCAATAAGCATCCCAATCCCTCAAAAGTAACTTCTATCACCCCTGTCCAATAAGAACCCCAATCCCTCAAAGGTGCTTCTATCATCCCTCCTATATAATCAGCACCCCCCTGTCTGCTCAAAGGTACCTTCTCTCACACTCCACTCTGCAATAAACACCTCACTTCCAACAAAGAAGTAACACGATCAAAGTACTAAAGAACAATGTTTATTTTACACCAGGGCACAAGAACATTGAATGAAAAACTATATGAACCTGTTGAGCTGTCGCCAATCCTGCCAAACAAGAGCTACCCAGGACCGTATGATTTCTCAATAGAATTTGAACCTAATACTGATCCTATCACAAAAGCTACTCCCTGGGTTTACGTCGCTGACCGTCAAAAATTATTTGTGAAAATGCAGTGCGTGTGTCCTATACTCTTTAAAATTAAAGGTGAGTGGTACAAAACAATTTCTCCCCTCCCCTCCCCCCCCCCCTTCCGCTCCCTCATGTGATCGCCCTTACTGAGAAACTGCGCAGAGATTAAGAACACGAGTTTGTCCAAATAGAAGCAGTAAATGGAAATGGACCCCATTGCACCGATTTTTGGCCTGACCAAGGAGAAGAAGCTAGATAGAGAATCTTAAAATTAGTAAATTTGCAAAATTTTGGTTGCGAGATGTTGTAAAATACGGAAAATTTCTATATATTTGCACAGCGTTGCCTATCGAAGAGCCTACCACTTTTCCGCCAATATTGACTCAAATGCGATACAGTCAAAGACGTAACTAGAGCTTTCATTGGGGAAACGGTTCTTCACATTCATATGTTCACGTTCTGCCCGACACATTTGCCCAAAAGAAATTCGTCGGTAGGAACGCTAATATATAAATAACCCCCCCCCCCAATCAACTTTGTAGTTATGTGGATACAATAGGCGACGTAGGTCACGAGAATATTTAATTATTGGAGTTCGGTACGGAAAAGGTGTTGTTTTCATGAATGAAAACACGCATTATTTAACCACTATCAAATGGCTTCCACTGAAAACACTGATTTTGGAAACATCGCCCAGAATTCTTCTTGTTCATTCCTGTTGATGTTGAGCAATTTTAGCTCAGTTCACTAGGGCTGTTCGTTATCAAACTTGACTAAAAATAGTTTTTTTAAGTAGATGGTTAAATGGTATATGGTGGTTAATCTTGTATTTGTTGGGTGAAGGAAGTACATATTTACTTTTTCATCGGCATCAATTGCAAGCAACCTTGAACTGCAAATTTTTTCTCAGGCACCCCTCCTCCTGGTACTGGCATTCGTGGGATTTTGACGTACAAGAGGCCTGAACACTACAAAGAAATCGTTCTACGTTGTCCTAACCATAAAAACACGTCCAAAGACGGTACGAAATGACTTATTTTCTTACTTTTGTTGTTGTGTACTGTTAGCAGTGTTTAAGAGAAGGTGTATTCACTATTGTGAGTTGGCATGGCCTATCTTTGTAAGTTCCATGGCATATTTTTTTATGGCTTACTTGCCTAGGAGGGGAGTTGAAAAGCCGTGCAAAAGTGTTGTAAAAAATTACTTCTTGAATGAGTTCACCATTAAGTATTGGTTCAATGCAAGATCTCCCACAGGAGATCTGCTTATTTGTTATCGGGCTGTGCAAAAGCCATCTTTTCTGTCCAAATTACACGTTGGCCGTCCGAAAGACAACTGGACGTCAGATGACGACACTTGGACATCAAGCCCAGACCTTAAGAAATATATAAATATTTAACCAAATTAAAGTAAGCAATTTAATAGATCTGCTGACATTGTACAGGGTAAATAGAACCGAACAGCATAATGTTCCCGACGTCCTGTCTTCAGTGCAGTAGGTACACAAATATTCACGTTGTGCAATCATAACAAATGACGAACAGACCACACCTTAAAAAACACAGTTCCAGCTCACCTCCCCCCAACCCCAGCCCAAGAAAAATTGTTTAAGCTGTGACTATTTTTCCCACCTAGCAGCCTAGCCACCTAGGGTGTAACAACATTTGGTGGCAGTCTCACTCTTTTTAGATCGCCCCTATCAGGACCACGTAATGAGATGTGAAAATTCGAACACAATTTACCAGACTTGTCCGAAGACAGAGCGTTTGTCATTGTTTGTGCCACTAAGCGATGTTAACCCCGTAGGTAAGTCAAACAGCAAACTTTAACTGTTCCAAATGGTGGGAAAAAACCTGGGCAAAAATGCATCATTAAACGCAGAATTGTTAAATACGAACTATCTAGCAATTTTAAAACTTTGAACTATTATACAATGCTTAAATTTGCGATTCTCAGGCTCCTTTGCTTGTGTTTGTTTCATAGCAGGAGAAGGTTCGTATAAAGAGCTGTTCAAGTTCACATGCTTCAACTCGTGTGTTGGTGGGATGAACAGGAGACCGACGTATCTGCTCTTAAGGCTGGAGTGTGGGTATGTAGATTAGAAAAGTCGAGGATTTTATTGAGTGTTTATGCTTTACCCTGGTCCATCTCATCCACTGGCGTGGATATCACGATTTACAATGGCCCTCCTCATTGTTGACAATATGCCCTATAAGAGCTGCCCTCGAAATTCCCACATGCATTTAACTGCAGCCAAGACTAATTTATTTATTTCTAAACTAACGCACACTGTTAGTATTTCTTTACCAAGAAAAATTTTTTTTTCGGGTCTTATTTGGATAAAGCATTTAGTTGCTCTTCTCTGGACCCACGATCACAGAACTTAAAGGCGACTGGTCGAGCAACTGCTTGACTAAAGGAGGCGCTATAATATGCAGCTTGTTGAGACTGACAAATGATTTTCTTTCTGTTCAGTGGAACATTATATGGTCACGCCGTGGTGGAAATACGAATATGTGCGTCTCCAGGACGAGACAGCACAGAAAAAGAAATAGGTGGCAACCACAAGAACGGGAAGAATGCAGAGAAACGTAACGAGCCCACCTCAACAACAGATTCGCTTATTCCCATGCCTCTGTCGAGCGCGCACTCACCGGGATCGTCACCTACGGCAATGTACCCTCCCCGGGCAAGTGTCTTGATGTCTACGAGTAAAAATCCTTCCAGCGCACCGGAACCTTTTCAATTTCCACCCGTTCAGTCACAGTCCATGAAACGTCGTAAGTTCTTTGCATGACGTATGTAAAAATAATTCAGGACTTGATAAGACGCGTTTTATGTACAGTAGGTAGCCAAAAACTGTTGTAGAATGATGCAATTTGTTGCTAAGCATCCTAACATTTATCTCAACCTGTCCCTAGTGTTGCCCTCGTAAAATAGATTTTTACCCCACTGTGTGTGGTTGTTAAGGATGGGTGAATTTGCAGAGTTATCTTAGATTGCGTGAAGTGCTGCAAAATCATGAAATGATCCACTCTCAACCTGTTTGCAGACATTACCAACCTAATATGATATACATAAATTATGCTATTGTACCTCTGTAGCTCAGTTCTCACTTCTCAGAGCATATTGCGTCAGTATCCTACAGGCTCAGTTTTCATTCCTGCTGAAAAGCCTAACAATAGTTGATGAATTTCTACGGACATATTTGAAGAGTTATGCTAACATACTGTATAAGCACCGTTGGTTCCAGTTTCTATGACTTTTTGTTATAATGTAATTTCCAATCTAGTAATAATGCTTTATGGCTGAAAGAATATTGTATCATATATGTAATTTCAGACTTTGCATGGGGAATTATATTATTTTATATAAGAAATTTGTGGAACACCATGTAATTAAATTGATTTTATTGAAAATATCTTTCAATAAAATCAATTTAATTACATGGTGTTCCACAAATTTCTTATATAAAATAGTATTGTTTCAGCTTTGTTAACAACCATTGACAGTACCAATGTGTATTAATTTTATTCTCTAGAGCAACCTGTGGGTAAAGATGGCTATGTAATAAAAAAACTGAAAAAAACATACAGCGCAGATTCATCGGACGATGAAATTTTCACAATCACGGTCAGTTTGAGATGTGACGAATCACAAATATGATCTTGGTATACAGCTGGACCAAAAATATCACTTAAATTACTTATTCAAGGTTGATAGAACCAGGATTGAACAATGTTGTGCTGTCTATGTTAATAATATTGAACAATTAGTCGTTTTCCAGTTAAGAATCACAAATCATCAAGAAAATGTTTGAAGGGCGAGCGAAAAGTTGCGCGCAACTTTCCCAGAAAGCAAAAATGTTTGCGAGCGATTTCAGAAACATGTTTATTCTTGGGTTTCACGTGACGTCATGAATTTCACTGGGGGTCAACTCCAAATCGATACACTGTCATCAGACTGAAAAAAAGTTTCACTGTTTGTGTTGACCTTGTGTGTGCCAGCAAATGTGTGCAATTTCGTGAGATTTGCTTGCTCCAGTGCAGTACTATCATCAATACATTTTGGGTTGACCCCCACTCAGAATTACTGAAAAAGGTTCCAGTGAAACCCAAGAATTGCGAAAACGATGTTTCCTACACGAGAAACATTGTTCGCCTGGTAAAGATGAAAGGAATAATTCAAGATGTAGTGCACGCAATGTTTTATGATTTTGTGTTGGCTGCTACTTCTCGAAATTAAATGTTTTACCGTTTGCCCACACTGGAAAACCTGACAAAACATTGTTGGAAACAACGTTTCCTAGTTTGCCCAGGGTTTAACGCTGGGTTCTTTTTTGGATTGCAGGTACGCGGTCGGGAACGCTACAAGATGTTGCAGAAGATCAGTGATGGCTTACATATGTTGGATGACGTAAGACCACCGGAGCAACGTCCAAACAGGTAAAGAAATTTATAATGCTCTTCATGATCGCATACCTTTTCCAATCGAAGGAGTACTGCCCTTTTTTATTCAAGCAAGATCAGAGCAGAAATCACGGACGCAATTAACATTCCACTGTTTCTATAATTTACGTAAATATCGCTTTAAACATGGCTTAAAGGTTGCAAGATGTTTAAGAAAATTTTATTGAAATTTAAATTGAATTGACTGTATGTTTTGGTAATATCCTTCAATATTTTAGAAACAAAGCGTAGTACGAAAATTTTAGCAAGCGATTTTAGAATTGCTATTAATTTGAAGGTTTTTATCGATAAGCCAAAACAGAATTATGCATGCCAAATCCCTTTAATTAATAGTCAAATGATACAAATTCTCAACTGCTTATACCCCTTTTTAGGTATGTTAGTAACGGTATCGAATCTTCATCACTATACAAGAAAATTCAGCCAAAACCTGTGGAAATTAAGAAAGAGCAGGCAGATTCTTCGCAGGTAAATTTATTTTACGGTCAAATTAGGTGTTCTGGTCTCCCCAAAATTGCAACATTGCCGTCAATATTGCAATGTTCATGCGGTAATTGCTCCCAGCAAGTTGCACCGGAAATTGCAGGTTGCAACTATGTCAATTTCGAACCAATTTGTTGACTTCAATATTTTCATGGCGTATTTTCGCTGATAGAAATACTACCAAGCAACTAAATATACTATAAATTTGAGACAAATTACAGATATACAAAAATCGTTTTGGGAAAAGTCATGAATAGTAAGAATATTTACATTATTTGGTTCCGTTGCAACTTCCGGTGCAACTTGCTTGGATCAATTAGCGCATGAGCATTGCAATATTGACGGCAATGTTGCAATTTTGGGGAGACCAGAACACCTAATTCGACTAAAATTGAGGTTGCTGAGAGAGCGTTTGTGTCGCAGTCAGGTGGTATTATGTACAGTCTAACACTTAGGGAAATATTTTTGTCATGAATATGTGGAGAGGTGGTGAAATTTACACGGGTACAATCTTTACAAAACCTGTTGATATGATGAATATGCATTGTTTTAAACTGCGACCTAGAAATACGGTTTTATTTCGAACCTGTGTGACGCTGGTTTCGCAATGTTATACCGCGAGCGTAACGTTTTACAGTACGTAATGTACCGATACGTTTGTGGCTCTCTCTACGTGTTTGTTTATGTGTGAGACGAAAATCCCTAAGCTTTTTTTTTGCGGTGAGAGGCAACGCGCTAGTCGCAAGTTTCCTACAGTACAATGTGTATTGTGCAAAAATTGTAATAAACCTGCAAACAAGTTGAAACAAGTCTTTCCGCAAGCTGTTGACAAGTTGTGTGTGCACTGCTTGTTTTAAGTTTAGAACAAGCTGTTAACAGCTTGTAATAATTTTGATGGCACTATAAAACTTAAGTTTCTTGTACGTTTGCATGGTGAATACAATATACTTGTTAAGCTTTGTGGAAACACCACGTAAATTTATTGCAGAGCTTTCGATCCGTAAGCTCAGATCTTCATATATAATACGATAGATGAAGAGGGTAAGCCACTAGACAGTACGTGGCGCGCTCTCTTTACTGTGCAAAATTAAATTTCTCTTTCTTCTTTGCGCACGCATGCTGGCTAATTAGAACCATTTCGCTACGTTAGCAATGACGTAGCTGATTTGACCGTTTAATTAACTTTTAAATCACGCGAGCATACAATCACGACACTTTATGTATAAAAAGGGGCGTGTGAATTCAAATAGTCATATTATTATAGCACTGATGAAGATCCGAGCTTACGGATCGAAAGCTCTGCAATAATAAATTTACGTGGTGTTTCCACAAAGCTTAACAAGTTTACTATAAAACTTCTTAACAACTTGGGACAAGCACTTGCGAGCAAGTTGTGAGATTTTTACGTGTTCAAGCATGTTGCTAAGACATACTGTAGCTGTGCTTTACATTCAGCCCAGGCAGGCTATGGAGGGGGGGAGGCATTATTTGCTCATTGTTGAGCACAACTGCGGTCAGGGCTAATCCTAACCTGCAATTTTGCATTCCTTGGGCGGGGAAATCGGAGTTTGAAACGAGTCCAGAAAGGCGCTATCTCTAATAATGCTCTACGGTATACTTCGGTGGTGTAGTGGTCAGACCACTCGCCTTTCACCTCTAAGGTTCCGAGTTCGATCCCTAGTAAGGTGTGAAATGAGTATAGTCAACGCTCTGCCGATAGTCGTGGGTTTTCTCCGGGTACTCCGGTTTCCTCCCACATGGAATGTTGACAGGATGGGATGGGTAATACGGGCCCACAGTAATTGCCGGTGACCTGCCTTTGTGGCTAAGCTGAATAAAATAAAAATAAAAAAGTACTAAATATGTAACCGTGCGCAATAATTATTTTACAGTATGACGTTAGTCCACAGTGTTCTCAAGAGGTAAATGAAAGCTCGCAACTCAGCCGTACATCATCGAATGCTTCATCCCAGTCCTCTACAGCACAAAACCTCCCAGAGTACACAGCGGTCAAGGTGACCATGAAACGAACCGTTTCCATCAAGAATCCTTCTGTACCTAAAGCACTGATGCAAGACGCGGATATTTAGGCAGACTTGGAGGACCATTTTACGCGGAGTAGGAAATAATTTTCTAACGTTTGGTAGTAGGTAAGACACTAACGGGTGGTTGACAGTAAGAAGAGTGAAGAGGGAACCTCTCTTCGTGGAAAATAACGGACTAACCAAGTTAATCAAGTCCTAACACAGATTGAAGTATCTAACATCCCCAATGTTCCTCAAGTATCGGCCATTGACTAAACGTAGTCGTCGTCGCTTAATGCATACATTGCGAGGTACAGTTAAAATTTTGTTTTTTCAGAATAACTTTGTGTTTCGCTTCCGAAACGACTTATTGAACATTGCGTTTCCCTCGGATGGAAGGTTTTTAATTTTTTCATTGATAACAAAACAGCAACGGAACTTTTTGAGCTTAGTAAATGCGACGAAACCTTCATGTTCATAATGCACTGTTTATGCAATGTGTAATTAGTTTGTAGGTCTCAAAGACCGCTTAACACTAGCGTGTAACTTGTATCTATCCAGTTGGGGGTTTCGCATACACCCTCCGTAATGTAACTATGAGTTTATATGCTTTAAAGCCAAGTAGGGATAGAATATGAAGAATGCAATCAAGGCCAGTGTCATCGTGAAATCCAGGTGTAATCTTGAAACGAGGAAAAATGCTGGCGCTAGTTGTCAGATAGAAATCTATCTTTTATCTGAACAGCTAAACGTCCTCATAAAATATAATTAACATCGTTTCAAAGTGTCTGCTAGACTAATAATTTACTTACCTAAACTTGATTTCCAACATTTTCATGTGTCGTAATTCCACCATAAAGTGCCAGACCCGAGGCAACACCAATAAGGATCTGCCAATGCGTATGAGTTTTGCACCATAGTTTCTAACGTGCTTGAGAAATGGTTTGTATAGGAGACATGTCTCACTCGTGCCACCTATATGAATTTGAAACAGATTTACAAGTCTTGAACATTTAATGTCAAAATAAAGTCCTCTTTTCTATAAATTCAAGGACTTTCAAGCCCCTGAATTTTGTTTCCAAATTTCATTACCAGTTTTGTTCTTGTTTAAAGAGCGTAAACGATTAGAATCATTAAACTCATTAACATACTATGCGATACATGAAAGTTTAGGTATTTAATACAGGCCTTCAGGTTGTTTTCAATATTTTGCTGAGATTTTTTGCTGAGAATATTTGCGTTTTTATAGCTTTGTAAATAGCGACATGTTGTATTTTAAATGTTTCGTAAGAGACTTGTTACGTTACGTTATATATAAGTATTGTGATGTGTTGGAAATGTACTATAAACGTTTATCTCAAATGTTTGGCTAGATCGAGGAGCTGCATATACTAATACAACGTGAAATAATATAATACAACGTGTGAGATCCACTGCATAGTGAGTGTCTACGGGATTGGTTATTTTGTGGCATATGACTATAGAAAGTGGGTGGCCATCAACCTATGCCAACGGGCTTTGGTGAGTGGTTGGTTATAACAATGAACTAAAGAAATTGGTTTTCTAAAGAGCGAAACACAAACAACGACGTCTTTTTGTTTCAAAAATCCATTCACAATGCCTGATGATTTTAGGTTGGTATTTACCCCAGAAAGTAACTGAAACTGCATCTGTATGTGTGTAATAAGCTGTGGTTAAGCACCGGGCCTCCTCGTTTATGCACAAAAGTCTGAGTCACTACTTTTAAAGAAATGAAGCTTTTTCAAAAGTCATTATGCAGTGTGATGTCACATGTGGTATTATTTGCATATCCAATAAAATTGAATGTCTCACAAAGAACACAGTTAGAATTAAAATTCTACCAAATAAGTTGTGTTGTGATTGCAATGCAACCAAGAAAAGAATGGTCAAGATTTCGTGACAGGCACATTAATAACGTAGTAAAAAACATATAATGGCAAGACTGCGTATCTTTTACCCAAGATATACATGGAAACAAGACGAGAATGCTAATCATCGTACTGTATCCTTAAAACTTGTCGATCTTAATTATTTATGCGTTCTAAACAAACAGAGGATAGACGTAGATTATTTTGACTGATTGATTCTTTAAACGATGATTAACCGTCTTGGAGTGATCCGACAGCCGACCATAAACAAGCCAAATTGAAAACATAACCTCCTATCAGATCTAGTCTCATTTGAGATAATGTATATTCGTGAAAGCATAATATGTATATAAACACTTTGAAATTGTATGTATAATTTAGTTTTGTTGGCATGTGCTTTGTAAGTTTTTTTATACCTTTCCCAGGAAAGACTGAATGACTTCATTTTTGAAAGATATTAACATCTAGTTTTTTTTGTAACAAAATGTTGTTCGCTAACTTGTTGTGCTTTTTTTTATTCTTCTTTGGACTTTTTTAAAAGAAAATGTTGTTTCTAAGTTTCTAAAGTTGATTATGTGGTCTAATGGTAGAATTCTTGGAAAGGCAACTTTCAGATAATTTTTTTTTACCAAGTGATTTTTCTAAACATGTTCAATAACTGGTAAAATGTACCAAAGTTCTGCATTCTCAAGTTATTTTTTTATCTTTTGTGAGTTAATATCCTTACTGTCATTGTTTTTTAATGCCTTTCTGCGGCAGTTGAAAAAATCACTATCTGGTTGCTGATAGCCTCGTCTGTGGCAAATGTTTAGAACTTTTGTGCTTCGCTGTGATTGGTCAATTTTACGAATTCTGAAATCGACAAAGAAACATGAACGACAAAGTGAACGTGTAACACTTGTGTCTATTTATAACAATATTTTTCGACTCTACCACAATTAATACATGGTTTATTAAGCTTATCGGGGTAAAAGATGTTCAAAGTTACACCCATATCGATTTAAGCGAAATACGTACGTTATTTAATGCATAACATGTCGATATTGAAGCAGCAATTTGTAATTCTTTGTGGCGCCACTGACATCAGTTGGCAACATGAAGTAGTGTATTACACTACTTTTTTTATCTTAAGCGTCGTTTTTGTGTCTGAATTTCTATCCTATTCGGTGGATACCTTTTTGAAGACTATTGACTGTTAACTATATGGACTACAGTGGCTGGACTTGAACAAAATAGGTACAAAACGAACAATGGGTGTATTAAATATTTGCCACAGACCGGGATATCGCTAACCATCTTTCGTACAACCGGCCGTGATCATAAGGACCATATGTACCTAATTGCTTCACTGCCAGACAGTTTGTCGGTTTGGAAGCGGACATCCGATTGTCAGAAGTCCATAGCAACCTGTAATCGTTGTTTATGATAGCCTGGACATTGGAAACGACTCTGCACAATCAATATCAGTAATCGAAGTTAATTAAACTCCAAATTGGTGTCAAATGAAAACGAAAACAGGATAATACTGTTGGATCCTTCAAGGCACAAACAAACTTTTACTTGCCGACAGACAGTTTGTAATGTCTCTATTTCACCTGGTAGTACGTAATCGAGTAATCAGAAAGCTTCTGAGACTTCACTAGCGTACTTGTGATCACACCATGTTTGCTTGGAAAGGCTAAAACAATATTGTTAAGGAATAAATGGACCCTGATATGTAGATGTGAATCGTAAAATGGGAACCATTCAACACTGGCACATGTCTGGTGTAATTTATGCACTAAATGGTTGCAAACGTGTCCACTCATTTTGTTTTACGAGGGAAAACCTTCCGACAAAAAGAACCCTCCGACATAAGATCTTGACGATGTTATGTCATTATTGAAATGGGAGAATTACGAATTTCTTTTATTCCTTTTGGATTCTTCCACATATTTTTTCCAGTAAACTATGTTGATTCTTTCAGGCTTATAAAACTAGTTTCAAACTTATAAGCCGCACTTCTCATTTTTTCCGGAACCGCCATTTTATGTCCTTATTTTATTTGTTTGGATCCCAGAATTCTATAAGGCTGATAGACTAGATATCTAGTCCACGTTCTAATATGGTCAGCAGTTGTACCGATCTGGTTGTAATTTTAGTTGGCGTAACCTTTGTGACCTTAAAGTACGCCATCACGACAATTTTAGGTGATTAATTTTACATGACCCAAATTTGCATAAATTAGCAATTTTCACGAGCCAATCACAAATCAGAATTGACCGGCCGATGCCAGGGCCTTTTCTCTCCCCTCCCTAAGAAAAGGCCCTGGGAACGAGGTGAACGTGGTGAAATGACGTGCATTTGGGGGTAACTATGCAGGTTATTCTACTTGGTTATACATTCATATACACTCATACACCTCTGCTGAGTTGTTTAGCGATAGTCAGAAAAGCTAGTTTTTAAAAACTGTTCCCGACATTCAGGGTTTTTGGACGTCAATTAATTTCCATGCACCATTTTTGGCACCGCCTTTTACATGTCAAGTCGCCGAAGTATTTTGTTCAACAAATATGGATGATGTCGCTCCTGTAGCTCGGAAACGTTTTCCCAACTGGACAAAGTTTTTAACAACATATAAAAAACAACAATCTTATTCAAAACGACTTTATAGTCTGTCAATATTAGAACATGCAATACCATACCTCTTCGAAGAGGAGAGCTTTTGATTGTGTTTCTCGTCGTACAAATTAATTAAGTAGCCGAAAATGTGTGTTGTGTGTAAGAGTTTTACTCAAATTTTGGCTTGAAAATGGAAAAAAAAATTGTTGAGGCGAATTGCAAATATCGTGGTTCACATTTGGTAGGAACCTTTGGCCAAACATTCTAAATTAAACAAGCCTAAACGTTGGAATGCTACTTTTGTCCGGATCAAACGTAAATTAATAAAGAGAACTCAGTGACGAAAGAGAGAGAGAGAGAGAGAGCTTCCATATAAGAGTTTTTTTAACTGTAATGGCCCGGCAAAAGAGGGTGAGAGTTAAAATGAAAATTAAAATCTACTCAAGATTACAGTCGAACCGCTATTAAGCGGCCACGCACCCTCGGGGAATGGTCAGGTGGCCGCTTAATAGAGGTATCCCAAATATAGACAAAAATATTCAAATGTTCCTTTTATGTTCTTTTAAGTCATTGTTCATTAAAAAAGTAAAATCTCGACTTCGATAAAAACAATATTAGCTGGAAAACTATACCAAACAAAACAAAAGTTTTTTAAATTTAAAAAAAAACTCATTCAACACACGTATAGTCTATTCTATACTGACGTCTGCTTTGGCTTAAAATAGTCGTTAATCTGCATTTATCCGTTGGGAACAGGCCACATTTTGTCACAAACAAGATTTGTACTAGATGTCCAGAAAGTCGAAGAGAAATTCAGTAATGGCGCATAAACTTCAATTAGTTTCGTTTGTCTGAGATTTTTATGCGTAAATGGATATTTGGCTACCAATTATCGACGATGAACTTTGTCTTAAGCGAGAGCTTAGCAATAAGGAGGACGCAAATGCTGTTGCAGTTGTTCGTGATAGCTCGCTTAAATGTGACAGAATGTCAAAACAAGTCAAAATTCAAAGCAACGTCATGATATGCCCTCCAAAATGAGGAGTCTACATCCGAATGAAATGAGCGACGATTTTGAAGTAGTTGGACATGTTCCTAAACTAAAGGCAATCTGGCTCGCAAAGTTCCTAAAACGAGCGACAAACATTGGAAAAGTAGTTATCAAAGGCAAACTAGTAAATAGAGGCGGTGACTATGGTTTGGAAACTCTGTGTGAATATCAATTTATAGAAGATGCATTTTCAATAAGTTGGCTGAAAGAAAAGCTAAAGAAAGAGGGATTTGATGCTAAAGTAAACTAAATTAGAGGAACGGAAACGTAAATATTTGTTGGACAATATTTTCAGTAAAATTAGATTACTGCTAAACGATTTGTTATGGGACACGCGTTGATTAAAATCTCAACAAACAGATTTTTTAGCCGTTTAATTGTGGTGAAAACTGTGTTTGAAAAACTGGCTGACCGTTTAAAGGAGATTATAATGTTCAAAAAAAATACTGCTTGGGACCACTCGAAGGTCGCCGCGGCCGCTTAATAGAGGTGGCCGTTCAATACGGTCTTATCTTTAATAATATATACTCAATACTTTTGGGACTTTGACATGTGGCCGTTCAATAAAGTGTGGCCGCTTAATGGAAGTTCGCCTGTATGAAAATATGTAATAAAATATAATTGTCATCAATTGTATTATACACATTGCCAAAGAATCGAAATTCAAGCTGGTAATTTTGGGCGTATGAGGCAAAGGGGTCTAATTTCAAACCAATTTTGTTGCTCAGATTTGAACCATGCTCGCTATAATTAAACAGCGAAATGGTTGAGAATTTTACTGGGTCAATTCGTTCGTGCTTGTGAAGTAAATTTAACCAATGCTTTTTTGGCTGAAATGTTCACAAATGCCCTTGGGCGAGAGTTTAACTAGCCTAACTGGTAATTTAAACCAAGGCCTTTACCACTAGACCACACGTTGATGCTTGTGATTGTGGTGTAAATTATTGACTTTGGCCAATGTTTTTCTATATTTTGAGCTAAAATATTTGCAATTGTATTTGGGGAGGTTTCAAGCGATTTAAACCAGGCTAACTTGCAACTTAAACCAAAGCCTTCTTACCACTACACCACTCATTCGTGGTTGCAAGTGGAATGTAAATAATTGACTTTAACCAATATTTCTCTATATTTTGAGCTAAAAGGTTCACAAATACCTTCGGCGGGATCTGAACCAGGCAAACTGGCAACTGAAACCCAAGCGATTGGCAATTGTAAATAGCTAATTGACTTTAATCAGTGTTTTCTTTTATTTTGACCCAAAATGTTCACACAAATGCTCTTTGGCGACATTTGAACCGGTCTAACTGGTGGTTTAAACCAAAGCCTTTACCACTAGACCATACGTTTATGCCTGCTTGTGTGGTGTAAATTATTGATATATATGTTTTTCTATATTTTGATGAGCTAAAAAGATTGCTAATGTTTTAGGCGAGACCTGAACGGATTTGAACCAGTCCAACTACTGACTTAAACCAAAGGCAAGGCCTTTACCGCTTCACCACGCGTTCAAGCTTGTGAATGTGTTATAATTGATTGACTACAACTAATGTTTTTTTCCATATTTTGAGCTAAAATATTTGCAAGTTTCTTTGCCAAGATTTGAACCGGCCTCACCGGCATCGTATACCAAAGCTATTACCACTACACCACTCATTTACTCTGTATAATTTAGCTAAAATGTTTGCAAATGACTTCGCCGAGAGTTGAACCAGCTTGTATGGTAATTTAAACCAAAGCCTTTAACACTACACCACTCATTCACGCTCGAAAGTGCGGTGTAATAATTGACTTTTTTAAAAATTTTGGCTTGAAATAAAGACCAAAGCTAGGGCTAGGGCTAGGGCTAGGGCTAGGGCTAGGGCTAGGGCTAGGGCTAGGGCTAGGGCTAGGGCTAGGGCTAGGGCTAGGGCTAGGGCTAGGGCTAGGGCTAGGGCTAGGGCTAGGGCTAGGGCTAGGGCTAGGGCTAGGGCTAGGGCTAGGGCTAGGGCTAGGGCTAGGGCTAGGGCTAGGGCTAGGGCTAGGGCTAGGGTTGTCTTAAAATAAAGATGGTCTGGAAAAGACCGAAGTTTGGTTGAAGTTAATAATTTACACCTAGAAATTCGCGATGAGTTATTGGTCTTGTTGTGAATGTCTGGTGTCAGGTGTGTGTTAGTAGAGTTCCAATCCCGCTATAGTCTTAAAGTAAAGACTGAAGATTGTTTAAAGTTAAGAATTTACATCCCAAACTTAATGAGGAACAAGTGGTCTTTGAGGTAAATGACCAGGTTTCTGTAGTGGTTAGTATAGTTCAATTCTCTCTTAAATCTTTGTTAAAAGTTTTTTTTCGTAAAATAAAGACTGAAGATTGGTTAAAGTTAATAATTTACACCCAAAGACTCGGGATAAACAAGTGGTCTTTTGGTAAAGGATCAGGTGTCAGTTGTGGTTAGTCAAGTTCAAATCTCACTAAAGTCTTTAACGAGAACTTAAGTCTTTGGC
Organism: Muricea muricata; assembly: GCA_963855995.1. Classification (NCBI taxonomy): domain Eukaryota; kingdom Metazoa; phylum Cnidaria; class Anthozoa; order Malacalcyonacea; family Plexauridae; genus Muricea; species Muricea muricata. Next base: position 14,164,172 of record OY979720.1, on the reverse strand, counting down.
TTAAAATAAAAACCAAAGATTGGTTAAGGTGAATAATTTAGATCGCGAACTAATGCATGAACTAGAGGTCTAGTGGCAAATGGTTTTGTGTGAGTTCTGGTTCAAATATGTTGCTGAAGTCTTTTATAAAATTTTGGCTTAGAATAAAGGTAAATAATTTAGGTTGCAAACAAGAGCATGAAAGTGCAGTCTTGTGGGTTGGTTGGTTGGCTTTGGGATTTTACTTATACTATCGTTCAAATCTCATTGAAGTGTTTTACAATTTTTTTATACTTTTAGCTAGCTCGAAACTTTTTTTTATATTGTTGGACAGTGTTATATACACACACACCTTGATGGACGCTAAGGAACTGTCGTAATTCTTTTGAAATGGTTAGTGATTATAGTTAATAGCAATTATATTTTGTCACTTATATTCATGATCTTGAGTAGATTTTAACTTCAATTTTAATTGTCATCTTCTTTTCACCAAGGTATTATAGCTTAGAAAACTCTTCGGTATATTCTTGTTATTGAGTTTTGGTAAACTGTATAATTTACGTTTGATCAGGACATAAGTAGCATTCCAACAAGTTTTTTTGCTTGTCACATTTGTAAATTTGTCATTTGTGACGTTTGTCACGCTCGTTGCGTTCGTTACATTTCTTACGTTCGTTACGTTTATTACATTATTTTGTTACTGATGGAGATGGAGACCAGTTTTATCTGGGCTTTCACAAGGCTCGGTGATTGCTCAGATACCGTTTGCACTTTTCATGAACGATTTGCCTGTTAAATCATCTGTTAAGTTATTTGCTGATGATGTTAATGATTCTACTAGTACACAGTAAGATCTAGATAGCCTATCGACTTGGAAAAATGATTGGTGTATAAAATAACTCCGAGAAGTGCACTGTTGCGCATTTTGGTGAAAATGATACCAGACAAAGTTTTCATGTTGAAAAAAACGAGCTTGCAATAGTAGAGACGGAGAAAGACTAGGGTGTTATAATCGTTCTCTTTGTCACAGTACGTTGAGTAATGTGTAGAAAAGCAAACAAAACAAAAGCGTGAAGATTTTAAAAAATGTACTTTCTCGGGACGTTGATGTGCCTTTTCCACTTTACAACTCTATGATATAAGACCTCATCTTGAATATTGTGTTCAGGTGTGGGCACCACACTTGCTTGTGGTCAACATATATTTAGAAAAGGTAGCACTGGGAGACAGTTACTCTTAACTCAAGTATGTACTGGAATGGAACTACCCTTGGCATTAGAACTGCATGACTTTAAGATAAAACTAGCTAGATTAACACAAAAAGATCTCAATGGACCGATTGCATTATGGGCAAAATTTTGAAAAAAGTTTAAATAGGAAAACTTATTACCACAGCATTGAAGAGCATCCTAAAATTAGAAAAATTCCAAAGTTTGGTTGCGAGACGTTGTAAAATGTGGAAAATGTAAGCCTGTGAAGATTGCAAATTTTGTGTATTTTTGTATTACGCACGGAAAATTGATACCAACATCGAGAAAACGGTATCAATTTTCAGTGCGTAATACAAAAGTATACAAGATTCGCAAATTTTGCAGGGCTATATTTTCCTCAATTTACAACATTTCGCGACAAAACTTTGCAATTTTACTAATTTTAGGATGCTCTTCATTCTTCAATGCTGTGGTAATGAATTTTCCCAATTCAACTTCTTTCAAAATTCTGCCCATAATGCAATCGGTCCATTGAGACAGGAATTTGGAATTGTTTTTTTTGAACTCTCAGAAGAGGTTTTGTAACGAATATAAGTTCTCAAAACGTGAACCAATGTTTTTCTTTATTTTGAGCTAAAAACTTTGCCAATGCTTTCGGGGGAGATTTGAATCTTTTTACTTTTTTATCGATATGTTTCGAAATATCCAACAACATGCTCATAGATGATAGAGCTTCATAGCGGAGGTCCTAGTCTCAATTCGTCCCTAAGAAGACTTAAATTGTGAAAAATTCGCCAATTCGGTATTATAAAATTTCGGTAAAATATTCGCTGTGCAAGCATTTGCCAACCTTTTTAGTCTGTAAAACAAAGTAAACAGTAGAATCATCTTTGCTAGAATTAGTTGAAACTTGAAAACTCGTCAAAGTGAAAATACATTTGCCCGCGAATTCGTACATATCGCCGAAAACCAGAAAGTTTGCACAAAAACTGAACAAATTACATTACAAAATTACCTTCAATTGTAAAGCATCAGTTCTGTTGACTTTTGTCTGCCTTCTCGGTACTTTTTTGGTGGTTTTAGCGTTTTTTACCGTCTAAAAGCTTCGAAAAGGTGGACTTCGTACTTTGGAGCTTTGAACACCAATAAAAAGTTGTTTTTTTCTTCTCGCTTTAAATCAGAGTGTTGATTAGCTGATATAAGCGATAACATGATTGGTTATGTTTGATCACACGAGGGGATTTCGAATTATGTACCAACCAATGTACACAAATATATTTCTTATGTACACCTAGAATCCCCATATAGGAGACAAGAGATCGGTGCTATTGTTTAAAAATATTAGGAAAAATGTCATGCAAGCATACCGGTCTGCGGTTAACATAATCAACGTATGCGTGATTGCGCAGGACAAAATTCAAAACAGAACATCATTGCAAATTTTCGAAAGTAATAGATTTTTCATGGTTTTTATTGATCTGAAAGGTTTTAATTGTATATTTTAAGATATTTTAGTTAATTTTATCTTTATTGGTTAGCAAATAGCGTAGATTTTTGCAATGGGAGTGCCGAAATTTTACAGATGGTTGAGTGAAAGATACGCGTGTCTTAGCCAAGTGGTCAAAGATTATCAGGCAAGCGTTTTCATGTTGTAGTACGGTTGTTATCTTAAAGCTATTTCTTATTTTAGTTGTTGGAATGTTGTCGATTGTCAATTGCCTGTGCGAGCGTTTGAGTAGGAATTGATTTATTATAGTTCGATACTATATGTATGTATGTAAAAACGTTCTATATAGTAATTATGTCTTTTTCGAATGTTTTTTATTGTTTTACAATTAATATGCAACGAGATTCATATGAAGTTACACTAGGTGCATATTTTGATCTAAGGCCACTCCAGATTAGACTTTAGTTTCCCGTTTTCCGCTTGCGTATGCTGAAACTGGCCGCATGATTTGTCCATTATTGCTGTCATGTTCCCATTTATTGACCTTTTTACACAAATAATCATAAAAACCCTAAAACCCTTGAATCCATACTGTTTATGAATCGGTGCATGCATCGCTTAAAGAGGGGTTACAGTCCCTTCTGCGCATCGGTTCTGCTCATAACAAAGGTGGGCCACCAAATATAAATATTGTCCAAATTTCACATTTTTTGAACTCTTTTTGAATTGAAACTCTGATTACATTCATGTATAAGCATAACAAACCAGAAAAGTGTCAGATATTCATTTAGTAAGTCATATTTTACAAATATAGAATTTCAAAATGTAAACAAAGCGTTTGTTTACATTACGGACTGTAACCCCTCTTTAAATTAAAATAAAATTGTTGAAATTTTATATTAATAAAAATATATATAATGAATTTCAATGTTTGACTTGTGTGTAATTTGGAGTACTTTGTATTTTTTATGGAAACCATTGAGCTCCAAGGATTGTGCAAAGGTGCACATTTATGTTAAAATTATGAATATGAAATTGGGTAATAAAAAGCCCTTCAAAAAACTGATTATGGATAATGAAAAATGCCTGCCTGCCTGCATATACATGTAATTCCGAAAAAATGTCTGCACAAGGGAAATTAAAGTCTAATTTGGAATGGCCTAAACAGTTTGGTTTGGGTTGCCACAACCTTGCTACTAACAGGCTTTGTGAGTGATTGGTTATAACAATGAATTAAAGTAAGACTATGGAAATTAGTTTTCTCAAGAACAAATCACAAACACCAAGTACAAATCCTTATCGTCTTTGGTTGTTACTGGTACTTGGTTTTCATAGTTGTAGTGTTTTCAAGAAAGTTAGGTGCAAGACGTTCTTTAAATTTCTCATGCTTGGATGTCCAGGGATATACTGAGTCAATTTGTCATGAAGCTGAGACTACATCCATGGTGACTCTTGGTTTAAGCACACAAATACAGAGCATAATTAATCAGTTTCATCATTGCATCCAAATGTTCTGGCATTTCATGAATTTGAAGGGTGCTTTGCAACTATACTCCCATCAGTGCCGCATTGCACACCAGTGGTGGAAAAATATTTTTCTTTTGGCAAGCACAGTACAATGATGATATATTTTCTGGCAATCTGTAGCGTCTTTCTTTAAAATTTTATGTTACAAATACGCAAACACATAGCTAGTGTTAAAATTTCCTACAAGAACTCCTTGCATGTTCACCTATGTTTTCCACTTCTGGCTGTCACATTTTTGCATCAACGACAAACATCTAATTCATTTAACAGATTCCTGAATTTGACAATCTGTATTTGGATATGAATGGCATCATTCATCCCTGTTCACATCCTAACGATGATGACCCTCACTTCAGAATCACTGATGAACAAATATTCTCAAATATTTTTCATTACATTGAGGTACAACCTGCTTCATTCATTGCATTTTCAGCTTTATAAAATATGCATATAGTTTTAATTTTTGGTTTACTTGTGCATTTATTTAGGTGTTATTTCGAATTATCAAGCCTCAAAAAGTGTTTTTCATGGCAGTTGACGGAGTGGCACCAAGAGCTAAAATGAACCAACAGAGAAGTAGACGATTTAGGTAGCAATTCTATCTTTCTGTGGATTTCAAGTTGTCTTAAAAACATCGGCTCAGTTCTAGTGATGGCAATAGAAGCATTTCACCACTTCATTTGCTTAAGTTTACAGTAGCAGTTCTGCTGACCATTTCCTTCTGTGATTTCTCAAATTTTGAAAAGTTTGTTGAAATGTTCATAACTTTCTGTGTAATAACCATATTGACCTATCAGAATGCTCCCAAATAAGATAGAGCATCCTGATTGGTCAATTAACAGGAAGATGTTAATTTTTTGAGGAACTTCTTCTAAATTTTAAGGAATTGATCAGAGAAACTGCTATACCTGAGCAAATGAATTGGTCAAATATTTGCGTGAGTTGGAGAGGTAATGCTTCTATTGCCACGACTGTAATGTAAAACCACATGGCATGGCTGTGAATGAACTAAAATTTACTTTTTAAGATCTGCGCGGGAAGCAGAAGAGAACGAAAAGAAAGCTTTGCAAAAAGGGGAAACTCTTCCGAGTGAAGCAAGATTTGACTCAAATTGCATAACACCTGGTTAGTGATATTGAAATGTGTATGGTTAATTATTGTATAGCTTATGTGTATATGTAGAGATTGGTTGTATGGAAGGTGAATGGTGGTGTCCACTGGATGATGATTTCTTCCAACTTTTGTAACATATTCAGTAACTGGTAAAACCCATATTATTGCGATTTGCGTTCAAGCTTGCGGCGTGCGGTTTCAAAACGTACATTTTACGTTTCAAAACGCTCGTTTGCCATTTCAAAACGTATGTTTGCCGTTTCAGAACGTATTGTTTTTCCATGTGACATGTCATGTTTGGGCGATGAAATTGACATGTTTGGCTTTTATATACTACATACTATTTTATTATATAAAAGCCAAACATTCCGTTCGAAGCGCGAAAGCGTTTCAATTTCATTGTAAAAACGTGCGTTTTGAAACAGCAAACGTACGTTTTGAAACGGCAAAAGTACGTTTTGAAACGTAAAACGTATGTTCTGAAACCGCACGCCGCAAGCTTGAACGCAAATCGCAATAAAGTTAAGCATTTTCAATTTAAAGTCACTTTTTATCTTTTGTGAGTTCAGTACCCCTGGTGTCATTGCCTTGTATGCTTTTCTGTGGCCGTTGAAAAAATCACTATCTAGGTTCTTGTACTAGTGTCCAGATGGTTTTAAGTAATGTCATGTAAGAAATGAGCACTTGTATCCAATTTTGTAGGTACTGAGTTCATGGTGAAGCTACATGAACAGCTGAAATATTTTGTGAACAAAAAAATAAGCACAGATCCTGGCTGGCAGGGGTTGAAAATTTATCTGTCTGGACATGAGGTTAATGTTTTGCAGTAATATAAATGTTATTTAAATTTGCATAGCATGACCAAATTGTCGGGCTGGCTTCTCTACTGCAGGTAACAAGATTGTTGCAAAGTTGACAACACAAGGCTGCAACAATATTGTTATATCATGACTGTATTAGTCTTGTTGCAACAACCTTGTAAAGCTTATAAAGCTTATTGCAAGTTGTTAACAGTTTGTTTCAAACTTGTTTCAACTTTGAACGAGAAGTGTGAACACAGATTGTCAATGACTTGTGAACATAGCTCTTCATTCTTGTTTGCAGGTGTGTTACATATGTAGCATTGGGAAACATCAATTTGATTTTTGTTTTTTACAGACACCAGGAGAAGGTGAGCACAAGATAATGGACTTTATAAGATATGAAAGATCACAACCTGGTTATGACGTAAACACAAGGCACTGTCTGTATGGCCTAGATGCGGACTTGGTGAGTAAATGGAAAATTATATTCTAGGTTTCTAGGATTTTTTAAAAATAAGCCAGTGACGGTAGAGTTCTGTTGGCTCCTTTATGTTTCACCATAAGCTGTTTTCATCAGGTCAGAGCAATGCCTTTAGTTATCATTTATAAATGAAGCAACACAGATGGCTGTGTTTTGCCACAGCTGCATACTATGTACTTCAAAACATTCTGAAACTTCTGGTTGTCCATGTTTCAAAAGACAAATGAACTAATTTCCGCATTGCTTTAGATTATGCTTGGTTTAACAAGTCATGACCCTCATTTTTCATTGCTACGGGAGGAAGTTAGGTTTGGAAAAAAGGAGAAAAGGTATTTAAAATAGTTTGCTGTTAATTTACAAAGTACTGTAACTGTACTCTGATTTGTGATTAGTATGGTATAGTACATGTGCATTTACTGAAGGCCCTAATTGTAGCTGTAGCCAGTCAATCATTAAGATAAAATAAAGTGAAATAGTAACCCATGGTTTAAATAAAACTGGCTGTAATACTGTCATATTTCATTGTTTTGTTTTCAGTATAATGGCTCAACAGTACATAACACATCATATTATATCGAAGTTGAAATTATTTTACTTCCTTTTAGAATGAATAACCCTGAAGATATAACATTTCATCTTTTACATCTGTCTTTATTGAGAGAGTATATTGATTGGGAATTTGAGTCATTAAAGGTACTTGAGGATAAATATACCACATGTATCTTTTCCATGTTTTTTACAAGAATGTTCTTCACACCTTTTTGAACTGAATCACAAAACCACACATAATTCTACACATCTGAGACATTACAGACTTGTCAGCGAACTTGTCAGTTTCATCAGTTTGGTTGCAAAAAGTCTATTAAAATCAGACTTTTTGCTAAACCTATTATTTGCCAACTTGTTACAGTGCGTCAATGAAAACATGACTATTTAAAGCAATTCAATAAAAAGTTACAAAATTTAATCTGAATATAAATCATTGAAATATTGTCTCAAAATATCCTTTATCTAATTATCGTCTTTTCAATGCTTTCCATAGGTCGAAGTTTGTTTGGATTAAAGATCTTGATTTTGTTTCTTTGTAGGAAACGATTTCCTTTGACTACGACTTGGAGAAAATAATTGATGATTGGATATTGATGGGTTTTCTTGTGGGCAATGATTTTGTACCAAATCTTCCAAATCTTCACATTAACCATGTAAAAGAGTTATACTACAAGCATCGTATTAAAGAATAATATTCTAAATTTAAGTAAAATTTTAAAAAACTAAGTAACCTGTTTCGTTGTTAACCAGTTAAAATTAATTCTCATAGCACATTTGATTCATTAAGAGTACCAAATTTATGAAATATCACTATGATTGTTTTACAGGATGCTTTACCATATCTTTGGAAAGTATACAAGGATGTCATGCCTTCTCTTGATGGTGTGTGTGTGTTTTCTGGTGATTTTCCAGCAGTTAGAACTAGTTTAGTTACTCTAGTCAAGTATGGAGATATAACTTAAACCTGCTAATTTTTTCTCACAATACACCTCGAAGTGTCTGTATTCTGTTATCAGACAGTCTAGAGAATTTTGTAACAAATGTTGTCAATGCTTTTCACTATCATTAGATAGGAATATGCTTTGAAGAACAAGACTATATTTTGTAACTAAAACTTGACAGTGTTTGAGAACTAATAAACTTGTGGCCCTAAATTTAATTCCTAGATGTTTGGTTTAGAGGCGAAGGAAAACCAAAGTACCTGGAGAAAACCCCTCAAAGCTTAGGAGAGACCAACAAATTAAACTCTGATATTCAAAGCACAGAGCACAGCCATTGGGTCACCCATCCAGGCACTATAGTAGTACCAAACCAAACCTTGCTTAACTTGTAGTCAGAAGCTGTTCACTAACTGCATTTGCCTACTGGTCATTTAAACTTTCAGGGGATTGGCTGGGAGCTTCCCTCCAAGGAATTTTTAATTTGGGGGCTTACCCCTGACCCTGTTTTATTCTGAGGTATTCTTGGGTTATGCTATTAATTATGGATTCATTTGGAATGTCAATTACATTTACCAGAAATGCAAACCAAATTGATTTAAGAATACATGTATTTCATAAAAGCTCCCCTTAGTACTTACGTGATGGAAAGGCAAGACAATTGGGGGATGTGGGAGCAAGAAAAATTTCCCCCCAAATCCCTGCTAAATTCCCCTGAACACCTACCACTAACAACTCTATCTACATCTATTTCTGGCAGGATATCTTCATGATGGTGGAACACTGAGTCTGCAACGATTTGAATATTACATTACGACCTTAGCAAAGGTAAGTGTTCTGTTCAGTTAGTGCTCTGTTAAGACGTCATACGTATCTGCTATTCTTTTTAAAATTTTTTTGTTTTATTCAAGTTTGATCTTGAAACATTTGAAGACAAGTACGTCGATCTGAAGTGGTTAGAGGGGAAAATGGCGCAGTCAGACGAACAGGTAGTTCAAATTTTATTTTTACCCCAGATTTTATTTTATGCAGGTGCTATTTGTTAACATTTCGATGTATAACGTTGCTAGTGTAGGGCCTAAAACAATAAAACTGAAATTCGGGGTTCGACGTGTGTTAGAAAGTTGCTGACTTTATAGTTAGTGAAAGAAATTATATATTCAAAAATACAGAAACGAAAGTACAGAAAACCCAGGACCTCTAACCTTTTAGACAAAATTTTGAAAAAAAAAATCGAAATTGGAAGAAATATTACCAAAGCTTGAAAGAGCATCCTAAACTTAGTAAAATTGCAAAGTTTGGTTGTAAAATGTTGTAAACTATAGAAAATGTAGCCTTGCGAAGTTGGCAAATTTTCTGTAGTTTTGTATTATCCGTGAGAAATGAATACCCGAGGGTATCAACTGGGTATTATTTTCCACCCGTGATACAAATGTATACAAAATTTGCCAAATTTGCAAGGCTATATTTTCCATATTTTAGAACATTTCACAACCAAACTTTGCAATTTTACTAAGTTTAGGATGCTCTTTCAAGATGTGGTAATATTTTTTCCTGTTTCGAATTTTTTCAAAATTTCGTCTAAAAGGTTAAAGGTCCATTCTACCAACCTCCAGAAAACAACTGTAAAGTCTGTAATCAACTACATTAACTCTGTTCCTGATAAATGCTGTACACTTCGCTTGAATGACACATAACTGTATTTTCTTCATGATTAGCGTTTATGGGTCATTTCGGGTACTGCTTCTTCTTGAACTGCCCGATACAATACAACTAAAACGTACAATTACATATTAGACAATGTTTCGTATCTAGTTACTTAGCTAGCAGCAATCAGCAAAAGGAATTGACGACAATAATATGAAAGAAATGCGAAAAACAACGATAAAATGTGGCTAGTCAGCTTGACCGGAGTCATCAAAACTTGCATGACCGGTTAAATCGAAGTGAGATACATTACTGAGATGATAAACTAAAGTACGTCTGTTCTATAGGAGTTATCTGAAATGTCAGAGGTAGATGGTTGTGTACAATCAACTGCAAAACAACAGTCGAAGTCTGACAAGAAGAAAGGTGGAAAGTTGTTGGATTACCTTCAAGAAAAAGGAGTTTTAGACGACGAAGAAGATGACGGTGATTTCAGTGAAGAACATGAAAAATATAAACTACGATATTACCGCGAGAAATTTGAACTTGAACATGACGACGGGTAAGTATTTCTGATTGACTAACTCGTAACCATGAAAAGGATATCCCGCGCTCACTTAAGCTTACAGTAGATACCTGAGTTTACAAGTTTGAAAACAAGTTGTGAAAAGTCTTTCCACAAGTTGTCAACAAATTGTGTTGTACCAAAGTATAATTTTGTGTAATATTTTTTCGTCGCAAAGCTTTCAATCCGTAAGCTCGGACCTTCATCAGTGCTAATAATGCCAATGAAGATCCGAGCATACCGATCGAAAGCTTTGCGATAATAAATTTACGTGATGTTTCTACAAAATTGTACCTTGATACATTTGTAATCATTATGCGAACATAGAAGGAATTTGTGTTACACTTGTTGGTCAAAAGACAACATTGAAATGTAGTTGTATGTTCAATTGTACTCTTCTTTACCAAATTATTAGCTGTGAAGAAATCGTCAAACAGTTATGCTTCAAGTACGTGGAGGCGATCCAATGGATACTGCATTACTATTTCAATGGTGTTCCATCGTGGGGGTGGTAAGTGGAATGCATGTACCCTAGACAGGGATGGTTTTACCGGGGAGTGCTGGGAGGGGGCGGGGGGAGGGGGGTGCGCAAAATAAGGCAAGACTAACACTAAATAACTCAAGCACTCGACATATTTTGGGTCAATCCCTCACTCTATATATTTCTGCTGGGTCAATCCCTGAATCTAAATATTTCTGCTGTACTGTATGAGAATTTTCCCTGTTGCTGTTAGATTTTGAGCGTATATCAATCTTTCAGTTCTCTTTTATTGCTTCTCGGCCGGAGTACGGTAAACTTTCCCAAAAAAGACATGAAACAGAGGAATGTAATTTTTTCTAATAATGGGGAATTACTGAAAACTTGTGGGCTGATTTTGAAAATGAGGAGTAAGCAAGAAGGCTGTCATAAAAATTGTGACCGTAACAATGTTCATTGAAATTTTTGGCGGTGCTACAAATAACCATAAGTTTATTTATTTATGGTATCAAATCTACAGCAATTTCAAGCGTAAATAATCGATTTTTTTGTTTCTGAAAAAGTTGTCAAAATAGGGAGACGGTAAATCTTTAAAGGGGAGTATTAAAGCCCCTCTTGAACTATGAGCAAAGAAAATAAGGATGAAATGGGTGCATGGGTCAGTGTAATCCAATTGAAAGTATTCTGCATTTCAGACAAAGACAAACTACAAACAGAAAATGCAAATTAAGAATGCAGCAATTATATCTCAGGGATGAATGACAAATATACAGCTATTGAAATATATCACCTTACCACTGTGGTTTGAAGTTCATTCAATCGTGGTGTCAGGTTTAATACCAGGCATAGTTCTACCCGCTTTCCTAGTTTCAACTAAATCAACGCGAAAACCATGCAAGTGTTGGCTTGTGCAGTCTTTAATTAGACATGATTTTTTATGTGCCTTGGTGTTGTGTACTCAGGTGAAAATAATGTTTGTGGTGTTTCTAACAGGACGTTGTTACAAAAAATTAGCCACGACGGACCATTCCCTTTTTAGACAAACTTTTGAGTTAGGAATATTCATTAGCGCAGCAGAAAAGAGCATCCTAAATTTAGGGAAATGGTAAAGTTCAGTTGCAAAATATTGTAAAATGTGGAAAATATAACCCTGTGAAGTTTGCAAATTTGTATACTTTTGTATTGTGCGCGGAAAAGTGTAAACACATTTCGAAATCTGAGTACACTTTTCCGCGCATGATACAAAAGTATACAAAATTCGCAAACTTCAAAGGACTATATTTTCCACATTTTATAATATTTTGCGACCAAACTTTACAGTTTTGCTAAATTTAGGATGCTCTTCAGTTGTGCTAATGAACGTTTCAGTACAAAAGTTGGTCTAAAAGGGAAACAGTCCATTCCGAAATAGCAAACACTCGAACCGACCTGACAGCATAGGTCGTTGGCAGAGCATTGTGTGGGCTGGCATTTCAAAGGTCTTAGATCCAATTCCCGCCATGATCAGGCTTATTTTTCAGCAGGCCCAGGGTGGATGTAGACTCAGTGTAACATCCAAAACATGTTTGGTTATCAATTTATGTTTCGGTAACTGAGGCAACGGTTAGGGGTAGAAGAGGTTAGGGTTAGGCGTTTGATTAAGGTTAATGTTAAGGGTTGGGGATATTTGGGGATAGAATCATATTAGTGACCGAAACATAAATTGATTACCACATGTTTTACATGGGATTTTTTTCTTAGGTATTATCCATTTCATTATGCTCCGTACGTATCAGACATCAAAGATTTTCAAGATCATCCTTTTTCGTTCCATATGGGTAAAGCTTTCCTTCCATTTGAGCAACTCCTCGCTGTTCTTCCAGCCGCCAGTAAGAAGTTATTACCAGAACCCTTTCAGAGTTTAATGATCATGGAACAGTCGCCGATTATCGATTATTATCCGCTCGAGTTTAAAACCGATCTCAATGGGAAGAAACAGGATTGGGAAGCTGTCGTTTTGATTCCATTTATTGACGAGGTTTGTAATCATTGAAAAACTAGACATGTTGTATATAGTTACTGTCGCTTCGTTACATTACTCCACTCATTGGAGTGAACAATATATGCAGTATAGAAATGAATAAACGAAATCTCCTGCTTTTGATATAATTATTACCCCAAAAGACAGCAAAAAGGGTAATTATGCTGTTCCGCTTGGTTACTCTATTACAGATGGTAAATTGAAACAGCCGAATGTTCAATTACCCATAGCTTAGGAGAAATTGTTACCCAGCATTCTTTTACCACACTAAATGGATAAAATTTACCTCAATATGTGGTCATTTTTACCCCTCAAAATTTACTGTGTATATACCAAACTATCACTGCAAATAACAGGGAAAAACTCGTTGTCTCAAGCGGGATTTGAAGTCATATTACAGTTCCCTGAATTAAAGGTTCTTATGGATAATGAAAAAGTATATCCCTGTTGACATGTAGGTAATCAATTTATATTTCAGTCACTAATATTATTCTATCCCCAAGTATCCCCTAACCCTAACCCTAACCCTAACCCTAACCCTAACCTTTTCTACCCCTAACCGTTGCCTTAGTTACCGAAACATAAATTGATAACCGACATGTATGCGTTTTTCTTGGCTTGCGACAGCTCGTTGACCACTAGACTCTATTTAGCAATTAGATTACGAGCTCGAGATTTCTATGCGGTGATAGTTGATGAGGACGAAGCCCGAATCAACTATCACCGCATAGAAATTGAGAGCGAGTAATCTAATTGTTTTAGTAGAATCTAGGATAAATAATTGACTCATAAGCTATTTTGTTAAAAATACTACTACATATTGTCTTTGAATTGTCGTTGTTTTGCTACTCGCTATCTATCGAGGAATAAATAGCGAGCAGAGTAGCCAATCAAATTACAGCATTTGCATTAGTATCCTGGTATGATTCTAGTGATACAAGTTATCAACCGACTTGTTGCAAGTTGATAGTCAAAATCACGGACTTGTGGCTGCATGTGAAGTCAGGGTGTGCGACCGTAGCTTAGTTTGAAGCCAAGTGTGCCAGCTTGGAGCACAAGCTGGTCAAGTCATTATTACATCAATACTCTCTTCAATCCCAAAAAGATTGAAAATTCAATCCAATAGATTGAATTTTCAATCTTTTGAATTAAGAGAATGCAACGTATCTTTCATATGTAGAAAAGCTTGTTAGACGCAATGGAACCTTTGTACACTCGGTTAAAGAAAAGTGAAAAAGAACGCAACACGCACAGTCCATGTTTACTCTACACTCATGATCCTGACAAGGTTGACCGTTATCCATCTTCTTTGCCTGGCGTGTTTCCTGATTTGGAATGTTCTCGTGCCAGGTATGATTGCATTACCAAGGGTAGAAACAAAATGGAGACATGCTTGTGTTTCGACGTCACTCGCATTTTCTATTGAGTGTGTGCTGGACTGAGGGTCGTGTTATACGCAAAGCAATTTTTTGCAACTTTTAATGAACCTGATGATTCCACCTTGAACATATCTCATCGCGGCAATAACAGTTATTGGAGCACCTTAAAATTATGATAAAATTGCACAATTTAGTTTGTAGCAAAATTGCAACATAGGTCTATGTTATACTGAATGTAGCCTCTGCAATGTTAGGTAAAGTACCAACCTGAGATGATTAGGCCTTGTGATTGGCCTTTTTAAACAAACTTCGTCATTGTTTATGATTTGTTCTTTAAAAAACCAATTTCTATAATTTATTGTCATTCATTATGATAACTATTCGTTCAGAAAGTTTGATTGCGGCAAAAATCATCGATAACTCCCGCCAGTAATAAAAAATATGTACAAACTTCGCACGGCTATATTTTTCATATTTTACAACATTTCGTCACCAAACTTTGCAATTTAAGATGCTCTTCCTTCCTGTGCTGGAAGATTTACCCTCATCCAAATTGACTCTGTTATGAAAATTGTTCATTGCAACGCAATTTGCAGCAAAAATTGTCTCTTGTACTACGGTGTTAAGTCAGTCAATTCCCTGTTATATTCTGTTTTTTAGTTGTGAGACGGTGCCTATTGATAAATTCCGCATGCCCAGAGATGAAATAGTCAAAGGTCGGTAAAAGAATAATATCTTTTGTTTTCGAACAACAACTGAGCGCCATTTAAAGAAATACTTGTTGAGAAAGATGTTGTTCCGTGTCCTTTTCAGGTCTTCTGCCAGACGTCAAATTGGACGTTTTCTTTCCAGGATTTCCTACTTTAAAACATGTTTCACATACAGTAAGTGTGGATCACTACTTGAGAAACCATCAATGCAGCATTTTATTAGTATGTACTACTTCCAACATCATCAATGGTGTTGTATCGGATACACAAATTTGAGCTGAAGGCGGGAGTTTTATATCTGATACAAAAGGTCACTCATGTTGTAAATGGCTTGGGAAACTCTCCTGTTTTATAGATCTTTTGGCGAAGTGTAATTTAATTACACTTTATATAATACCTCATTAAATTCTGGTCGTTTAATTGGTTGATTATGGTCACGTGATGTTAAATAAAAAGTTCCATTTTCTAAGAGTGCAATGGAAAACGTTCCATCCTAGGAGTGCAATAGTTTTTCCATTGTACTCTCACAATTCCCATCCGTCAAAAAGCTCTTCGTACGGTCTTCGTAGTTTACTTTAGGCTGGTTTCGGTCTTGAGATGAGTCCGAAATGATCCAAATACTAAAATACGACTCAAATGCGTGTTGTTTTAAATGTCGAATAAATTGGTTCTGAAAAACAATAGTCTGATATTATATGAAACAAATAATGAATGTTTTTATTCGTGCAATAGTAAGAATATTTTCATTCGGTGAAAGATTGATTGTTCCATTCAACTTAGCTATCGCCTCGTTGAATGGAACAATCAATGTTTCATCTCATAAAAATATTCTTACCATTGCACTCATAAACGTTCATTATTTGTATAACATCATATATAAGACGAAAAAATCAGCATTGCTAGCTGTCTCTATTAAAATAAAATATTGTATACTAATACTGCCTGTATATCTATACCATTTCTGATGCATTAGGGCGAACTGAAAAAGATTGGGGTCAAAGTATTTCAAATGCACAGTCGTGGTGAAAGCATAGTTTTAAAGATAGATGAAACAGAAGGATTGGTACGTTTGTAAATCGTAGTTTATATTATACAATAATTAGTAGCTAAGAGTTGTCCTTTGGTAAGAGAAACAATATCGCAAAATGATCGGTCATAATCGCACAGAGCAATCGGTGACGGTCATATTTTTGTGGTATTCTCTGAAAAGGGTGGACATTTACGTATGTTGGCTACAGTAAAGTTGACATATGTTGTTTGAGAGAGTGAAACTAAATTAGTTACGTTTATTTTTTGTGACATTTTTATTGGGTATTTTTAGGATTTGAAGGAAATTGCAGATTCAATGTTGGGAAGAGTGTGTCATGTTGGCTGGCCTCATCTTGTCGAAGCTTTTGTGACCAGCGTAAGCGATGATAGTAAAAAGTAAGTTTTGGAGGTTGAACAGTCTGAACATTCATTGCATGTAAATATATAGCTCTGTTCATCTCCGTATATATTTCCCATGTCTGATTGTCAGAGCAGCAGCGCCTTTTCTTTGAGATTTTCAGTTCGGGCTGGATGGATTTTGTATTCACTTAAAAACAGTGGGTTCTTCCCCGGGTACCTTACTTCCTCCTCCCATTATCTCTCACCTATAAGAATCTGATACCGTATGTCATAGTAATCAGCAAGGCTACCTGTACATAATGTGGCGGATCGCAGGACCATTGATCCCAGAAATGTTTTGAGTTCGACAGAAAAAAGCAGGATAATAGCTGGATTAACTGTAAAATCTGAAAAGTCTCAAAGAAAAAAGTAACAGAAAGAGTGAAAATGACAAAATAGTTCCCTACATGCAATCGATAAGCCATTAAAGAAATAGTTGAACTTTATAACAGCTTGTGCTAAAAATGATGAAGATGTATGTAGGTCATCGAAGAAGCTACAGTAGCTAGGTAGGATCAAGGACATGGGCAAAACAGTCAGAGGCAAAACAATTGGTATTCCAGTCTTCCATCCATCCATCTTTCGACCTGTATTAAACAAATCTTGGAACATTCATTTTGAAATCCCCAAAATCCTCCTGGCTGCTGGCACTTCACTTTCTTCCAACGGCAAATTAAGTTGCTAGATTTGTTAGCGCATTCCGTTCTTCTAACAGTATATATAATCTGTTTAGATATATCATTGCTAAAGATTTACCCGAGAATGTCAAGGAAGTAACATTTACTGAAAGCGATGCATCTGCTTGGAGAAAGCAAGTTGCTTGTGAAAAACAATCGTAAGTATATCGATATCTTGCAACAGACTTGTTATCAGCAAGCTGATATCAGGATGCGTTTGCATGACTTACGCAGCCTGTTGACAAGTCTGTTGCAAGTTGTCAACAGACTTGCTCAAGTTGATTGTCCAAACGAGTTCTCCACAGGATAGCTGCAAGTTGTTCCAACAAGTTTGTAACAAGTCTGTAAAAGACAACAAGTCTTGGAACAAGCCTGATTTTAACAGACCTGTTGCAACGTGATGAAACTGACAAGTCTTTTGCAAGCCGAGAAAATTGTAAGCTTGCAACATGTCTGTGGCGTGCATATGGAAAGATTAAATGTTTCTTAATTAAGTGAGGCGAGAAAACAAAGTTTCTAAGGCAAATTTTGTTCCCGCAACAATATTTACCGAGGTTTGGCAGACATTGGAAAAACTGATAGGAAGCAAAATTTTTCCCACAAAAATATTTTCCTAGGCTTTGGCAATTCGTTTTTACTTACTTTGTTCATTCTTCTTCAGGTACCTTGAAAAGAAAGCGGTCGACATTGGGATGACTCATATTTTAATCGAGGCTTGTCAAATACAGGGAAAAAAGTATGTCAGATCTGTACCGATAAATAAATCCCATTATAGGCTAAATTTTGAACCGAGATTGGAAGGAAAATGGTTGCTAAAAGAATGGAACACTAAAAGTGATTATTTATTTTATCCAACCAAGCCACTTGATATTATGCAATTTTACTAATTTTAAGACATGCTCTTTCTTGTTGCTATTTCTTCCTTTTTGCTTAGGAAAAAATTTTGTAAACAGACCTTACAATATTTATCGAACCCTTGCCTCAGCGTTGTAGTTAGTTATTTTAATAATTTGAGAGTGAGATTCATTTCTATCTCCAATTTTCTTTCACTCTTCATCAGGTATTTCTGCGGGGCAAATGGAGATGTAACTTTGGAAAAGAAATGGAGTGATTGGGCTGTAGCTTTTCCTCTCCAAGTAACTGTGAAGGTATCTTACTCAATCTTACACAATTTACTTACGTTTACGAGGATTAGGAAATTTTGGAAAATTTAATCCAACCACCATGTTGATACTCGATGTGGGTGGAAACCGAAGTTAAGGCCCTGTCACACGGTGCAATTTTTCCTGCAACTTGCAATGCAATTCTACTTTTGAGAGATGTAAGATTAGCAAATACATGTTTGAATCACAGTTTGCTAATATATTTTCAACATACCAAACATTTTTCACAAATATACATCTCGTAAGAGCAGAATTGCGTTGCAAGTTGCAAGAAAAATTGCACCGTGTGACAGAGCCTTTAGTATGAGAACTAACTATATGTTTTCTTATTTTGTCAGGACATCAACACGGGCGATGAAACAGACGCTGGTGCTCCGTGTGTAACTGTGTCAGATTTATTTCCTGTCGGAACAGAATGTTTTATGATGGCCATTCCTCATTACGGTTCGGCGGGGAAGGTATTTTACTTTATACCTTTTATCGTTACCACTGAGAATTTTTTAAAATAACAAAACAATGGACACTCCGTAAGTAGAAATCATTTTTAAAACAACGTTTCGACTGTCAAAAATGATTTCTATCTACGGAGTGTCCGTTGTTTTGTTATTTGTATTTTGGACATGTAAAAAGAGCTTAACTTTCTGGGTGATCTGAAAACACGGAAAAGTACTGACTCTAGTTGTCAAATAGAAATCCATTTTTCGAGCCAACTAGCAAATTTCTCATTGAGTATAATTTACTTCCTTTCCAAATTTCTGGTGGACTTATGATTTTCTTTATTGAACATGATTACAAAGTTTCAACATTTTTCATAAAGGAAAATAAAAGATTTAAGTGACTAAAAACAGCAAAATGGATTTTTATTCGGTAGCTAGTTCCAGGCCTTTTACTCACGGTCAGATCAGCTGGTTGGTTTTACCAGTGAGTGAACATGTTCAGAAAGCTTGAGAAAATTATTATCCAATGGATAGCACCACTACTTACTCATCTTTTGTACAATACAGGCGAAAAAGATCGATCGTTGGAGAGCACTAGTGTACTCAATACTTTAATAATTTGCAGAAATGACTCTTTCGTATTTGGAAAGACCAGGATTTTAGTTTTTAGATATTACCGTTTTTATAAAATTTAAAGAAAAGCAATTATGTACAGTACGTGTCAAAAAAATTGCTGGGAAATTCATCACCATACCATTCATTGAAATTTTCACCAATTTAGGAATTAGAATTAACAAATTTTGGCTAATTTATGAGTCAGCCAAGTTTATTGTTACTCATGACTAGCGGATGGTTAGAGGATTTTTTCTTATTGCCTTCCTTGATAATACTCCAAGTTAATTAGGAAAGATTAAAAATGCGATTTCGATGCGTTATTTTCACTTGATTTTTATTTGCTGAACTCCTCTTCCAATTTATTGATTGCCCTTTTTAACTCACTCCATGCGAAAGCAGATAGTGGCCTGCGCGTGTTTAGGCAGCCAACAAGCGCTACTACATACCTCGGTATCATTCTATAGCTAGAACCTTGGCCAAACGTTCGTGGAACGTCAAAATGCACGGGTCTATTTCCCCCTTACATTACACGTTCGTGCCGTATACAACGATTTCTCGCCCCCCCCCCCACTCCCCCCATTCAATGTTGGGTTGATTTTCGTATTCTTCTACTGCATTTTTGGCTATTAAAGTTGACATAAACAACATTGAAGGGGGGAGGGAAGGGGAAGGGGGAATATAAGATATAACGGTAAGACCCAAGTCGTTCCTTTAATTTTGGCCAAGATTGTAGGTTTCTGTCACATGATATGTTTAGCGCTTGGTGGTGAACCCAAATGGAAATACAGTTATCGGATCGAGTTGATTATTTATTATATGTGTTGACCTTGTGTTTGGTAGCACGTATATACAATTTGACGAAATTTGCTTCTCGCTTCCACAGGACACTATGCGGCAATATGTATAAAGTTGACCACCAAACGTTGTCCTACGTAAAAATATTGAGTAAAACCCGCCTATTGCAATTTTTCTTAACAGGTTATCGAAGTAGACGCGAAGACCAATCGTGTGAGAGTCCAGCTGACTGTAATTCCGGAGCCAGATCTTGTCTCTTTGATCATAAACAAGGACGATTACGCCGAGAACTATAAGCCTGCGCATATCGTGGCTAAGAGACTGGGTTTGACGACCCAAGCACTCGCCCAAGTTACTGGCAAAATACTTCTGGCGACAGGCGACAAAGAAAAGTAGAAAATTTATTTGCAATAACCATTTTCAATGTTCTCTGAATTTCGGCCATATTAACCTTCTAGGATTGTAATTTCATGCATATAAAATGAGCCGACCCAAACCTCAACCCTAACGGTAACAATCCCAATAATTTACTGGATTCAAATATTTTACTGGGTAACAACGTTCGGATGGGGTGGCAAATTAATTCCCAAATTGGATCCTACTGTAAATATTTAGATTTTTTTGTGAAGAACAGAAACTATCACGGGTGAGCACTGAATTCATACTGAGAAAGTGTTGTTACCAAATAGGATAAAAGGCTTCTTTACACGATGTTTTGAAGTTACGAAAGAGTACCTAATCTAAATTTATATCATGCTTTATTTTGCTAGTTAGTTGTTCAGTTTATATTAATGATGGTGCAATTATTTTATAGTTCTAGTAAAGTTGACATTGGTTTGAATTTGAAATTTTCCAAGCAAGATAAAGAGGTAGATCTTATTGAACAATATATACAGCCAGAAACGCAACAGACTTGATGTAAGTTGTGGATTTTACCAGCTTGATTCGAGTTTGCCTGTTGGCTTCATCTAGTTGCATCAAGCCTGTTGGCGTCATCAAGTTACATCAAGCCTGTTGGCTTCGTCAAGTTGCATCAAGCTTAATTGCTGCCAGGTAACAAGCCTGCAGCAGACTTGCTGCAACTTGTTTATTTTTGGCTGTGTGGTCATTGACTTTGCTCTATTTTCCGCAAATGTTGATGTATTCTTGGGTTTCACTGGAACCTTTTTCATTAATTCTGAGTGGGGGTCAACCCAAAATGTATTGATGATTGTACTGCACTGGAGCAAGCAAATCTCACGAAATTGCACACATTTGCTGCCAAAGACAAGGTCAACACATACAGTGAAATTTTTTTCAGTCTGATGACAGTGTATCGATTTGGAGTTGACCCCCAGTGAAATTTATGTTGTCACATGAAACCCAAGAATACAACAGTGTCTTTGTACAGAGTTTTTTGTTGGTTGTTTTTTGTGAAATAAAGTAGTTGTCAAACTTTCCAAATTTATTAGATAATCAGTGCTCATGCGCCCCAGCTTCATGTAAGAGACATTGATACATTATCAGCTTGTTCTGCTTATTGATTCAGTGACATTTATTTCCTCAGGTGTTGGGATATGCTCGCAGGCACGAAGGGAGTTGGAGTTATTCACCAAAAACAGAGCGCACAATTTCCGTGTATCAAGAAAAGTATAGTGACATTTTTAACTACATTTCTTATTTTCTATATTTGCTGTCTTTCATTTTGAGCAATTAGCCCTCCATACCCGGTTTTTGAGGGGAGGTGTGGACAGGTAGTTCCCCTCCCCCTCCGTGCATGGTTACAAGCCTCATCTGAGAAATTCTGCACCTTCCATGTATTGTAGATCAGAGATAGATAGATAGATAGAGTGACTTTCTTTTTTCATTCTTTTCGACATTCTTCATTCATCCCTTCCACCCAAACACAACTTTCTCAATTTGCTTCTCTACATATGTATATTTTCTTAGATTTCCCCAGGTTTTTGATATTCTATCAAACAGTCCGGGTGAAGTGCGTAAGGTGTCGGAGGTCTTTCCCGACGATAAAAAGTATGTATGAACCGGATTCTAGTTGCATGATGTATTATCACTTTTAAACTGTTTCCCGTGGCAGACCAATTAGCCATTGGTAGTAGATAGTTCTAAGCATGTTTTCCGTAGAGAACGAATTAATGTCGTTTGTCCAACTACACAGCCAAAAAGCACAAGTTGCAGTAAGTCTACTGCAGACGTGTTACCTGGCAGTCACCAAGCGCTCGCTCCAACTTGATCATGACAAGTTTGCCGCAAGTTGTCAACAGGGTTGGTGCAAGTTACTTAAATAACTTTACCAAGTCTGCAAATTTTAAGTTGCATCGACTCTGATTTTCACAGATCTGTTGCAACTTGATGAAGCCAACGTGCTTGGTGCAACCTGATGACAAACTTGAATCAAGCCGGCAAAATCTGCAACTTGCATCAAGTTTGTGCGTTTATGGCTGTATAGTACTCCGTTAGCTAAAAATGTCCTTGAAAAAACTCACTCAGTGCTGACTACAAGACAATTTATTTATTTATTTAAGAATTTTTTCAGAGGATAAACATTTCAGTACGAATACTGTTATCAATATGTGTCCTCTAAATAATAATGTGATTTAAGAAATAGATATAAAAGTAACCTTATGTATCTGAAGATAGTTCAGCGATTTTCTAAACCTAGCCAAAATGTTTAATTAGTAGTTCACAAAAGCGACGGCATCATTTTCACAAAAGCGACGGCATCATTTTATAGTTCAGCGATTTTCTAAACCTAGCCAAAATGTTTAATTAGTAGTTCACAAAAGCGACGGCATCATTTTATCGGCGCAAGAAACGTACTGTCTATGCCAGAAATTCATTCTGTTAATGGAACAAAGACTTGTAATTTACTTCCAGTTGCCATTAGAAAAGTATCCAACTTTACAGCTTTGTCAATTTGGTTAAGGATCGTTGTCTCTAGTCTATTAATTAGCTACCAAAGGATGTTTAATTTGCAACGGAAAAAGAATGCAATTTTTGCATTCCATTGTACAGTGAGGATGCGTATACCAATGTTGAGGATTTTCATACCTTATCATTACCCAGATCTGATCTCGCAGAATTAGAGAAATGGTTGAAAACTCTTCCAAGTCACAATCAGAAAGCTGTAAGCTGCGGTAGTTCGACGCTTGATGAACCAATGGTCAAACAAATTGAAGATGCCGTCGAAAAATTGAAGGTGAGGAATGCTCTTGCGGACTCTGCATGGTTTTAATTGATGATTTTAGGAAGGATTACTGGGCAAAGATTGACATCGATATTGTCATAGCACTTTGTTTGGTGCCAAATGTAACGCATCATATGTCAATGAAAAAAATTTTGAACTGAATACTTTTACTTGAAAGGGGAGAGGGAACCTAGGGCTTTGGCGATGAATATTCATGTATTCGTGCTCTGTCCAACTATATATAACAAGATTCATATCAATATGAATCTGGTTTCTCATATCTCTGAGGATGGCTCTGAGAGAGAAAGTGTCCGTTAAAATCAACCTCATTTCAAAAGAAATTAGTCGGGTGAAACAGGAATATATGAATATTCACCCCGTTTCAATTTGCGTTTGTTCAACTTCAGTGGGCAATATGAGTGGGTCCAATAAAATTTACCAGCACAGCTCAACTGTATTTACCGCTTTTGTCAAGAGGAACAGATCCGAATGGTCTCAAAGCAAAAGTAACGGAAAGAAAGAAAATAAGATAGTATTTCCTTACATGCACTCGATACGCGATTAAACAAATATAATTAGAATTTATATGATAGAGAGATAGATATGGTATAGGTCATTAAAGAAGCTAGGTATGCAATTTACACTAATTTATAATAAGTTGTATAAAGATGACTTCCAATTGCTCCTATGTTTGTTCTAGATCCTATGACAGGATTGCTAATACACGGCGACCCACGATATTAGTTTTATAAGATATTTATGCCGTACATGTTCAAAATGATCATTACTATTCATTGAAACTTACGAACATCAAAACAAAGTTGTGGGAAGATCTTTACGATGTTGATATTTGATGTTAGTCACATGACTGAATATATATTGCGCTGTTCCATACTTCAGGCGGACCACGCTATTAGTTTTAAAAATATGATGACACGATAAGACGTCGTTTTTAACTTAATTGGAAGTGGAAACGACATTCTTTAACCAAAAACAGCGCAGGTAACAACAAGAGAATGTTTTTCTTAGAAAATAAACGAACTTGGTGTCATAGTTAAAGGATTTTTCAAGGAATACGTGTAACGGCAGAAAAGAGGGATCCTGGACTTCTAAAATGGATAAAAATGGGAGGTATTAGGCGTTTGAAGGAGAACTGTTCGTAAATTATCATGATCAACGTTTATCAACATTTTGAGAAAGTTTGCTTTGCCATATATCTTCAAACCTAGCAATGATGGATTCCTGGTAAGCAATAATAATTGTAAAGGTACCTCCATTGGTGTCGTGGAATGAACGTTTGGAACTGGATTGAGGCAAAACAATGCTTGAGAGCACAACAAGTCGAGAAAGACAAGACAGACAAGTCGAGATCAACATGATCATGCCCCAATGCGGGGAAAAGGAACTTCTGATGAAAGGTTTCATGTACCTGCCAAAGAAGTGGTAGAACGATAATTTAGATCCGTATTATTAGCAACCAACATGTCTTCATATGTGCCTAAATGTGCAAAAGAGACCTCTGATCCCTATTTCCGCTGTTACCAGCAGAATTCGTTTACTTTACCACTTTTTTGTTGACTCCTTAGCCTCGCCTGTCACATACCATCATTGAATATCAGTAATCTAACCCATGCATGCATTTTCCAAGCTTTATCATGCTGATTTCGTCTGCCCGTCAAAAGGACAAACTTCTGTTGTGCTCTCAAGCATTTTTTTGCCTCAATCCAGTTCCAAACGTTTATTCCACGACACCAGTGGAGGTACTTTTAGAAATATTATTGGTTACCAGGAATCCATCATTGCTAGTTTTGAAGATACATGGCAAAGCAAACTTTCTCAAAATGTTGGTAGACGTTGATCATGATAATTTACGAACAGTTCTCCTTCAAATGCCTAATACCTCCCATTCTTATCCATTTTAGAAGTCCAGAATCCCTCTTTTCCGTCGCTCCACGTATTCTTTGAAAAATCCTTCAGCTATGACACCAAGTTCGTTTATTTTCTAACTAAAACATTCTCTTGTTGTTACCTATGCTGTTTTTGGTTAAAGAATGTCATTTCCGCTTCCAATTAAGTTAAAAACGACGTCTTATCGTGTTATCATATTTTTAAAACTAATAGCGTGGTCCGCCTGAAATATGGAACAGCGCCATATATTTTCAATCATGTGACTAACATCAAATATCAACATCGTAAAGATCTTCTCACAACTTTGTTTTAATGTTCGTACGTTTTAATGAATAGTAATGCTCATTTTGAACACGTACGGCATAAATATCTTATAAAACTAATATCGTGGGTCGCAGTGTATATCTAGGGCTATTGGTTAATAAACTATAAAATAGGAGTATAAGGCATATGATATGAAGGCATTGGGAGCACTGTATGTCTGGTGTATTTTACATTGCAATTTTTTGTACATCTTGTTTAGCAGTTATAAGATTTTAAAAAATAACGGTTTGGGGGTATTTACTTGCAGAAAATAGTGACTTTGTGGTCTTAGAAAAGACTATCTCCATGTGATTAATTTTGATGTCGGTATAAAGCAGGCAAAGCAAGATCGTGGAACTTTTTCGCTACCAGAAAGGCCTGTATAATGCCTTCGCTGAGAACTATAGATCCTGTCTTTTTAGGAACACATCCAAATATAAGTCAGGGTTGTACTTGGAGTTTTGGGCAGCATGTTCCTGGGATATTAGCTCTTTTGCTTTATTATTCTCTCGTCTGTAGGAAGAAAAACAAAACAAAAAAAGTGTGAAAGTTCGAGTAAAGCCTAATGTGTTATATCGAGTAAGTTCATCAATCTTGGAATCTTGGAGAGTTTTTATGTTTCGTATATGACAACAAATAAACAGTAGTTTTAAAGGCTAATGGCAACAAAAAAACATTCTTTGCTCATTTGAAATTGCTTTTGAAATAACTAACGAAGTCTATTTCAGCTTTCATATCTAGCGCGAAATATTTTGGCCAGCTATTAGTTGTTACTTTTCTATTACGAGTAGTGTATTAAGGCTTATTCCCCTTCTGACGTGATGTTATGAGATCAGGAATTTATCCAAGATGGCGGACAGCTTACATATTCCAGTCCAAATATCTCAAGAATCAAGCACGATATAAAAAGCCGTAACAGTTATTTCGAAAGCTCTTTCAAATGAGCAAAGAGTGTTTTTTGTTGCGTTTGCTTCATGGGTCATCATCAAAGTTGCATTTTGTTAGCATGTAAATAAGCCTGACGTTTCTATAGTTAGTTAAGTAATCGTGCAAGTTGAAGGAGAGCAATTTGGGAACATCAGTGTTTTGGTGATGCTGACTACAGGCAAAAAATGTCGATATTTTGCCGGTATTTGTTTTCGATATCGATATTTTTAAAAGATCCTAACATGTACTTTTTGTGCCATAGTCTAAAATGTGATATCTGAGCTCGAATTTCGTCTCATATGAGCTATTTATGTTTTCTAATGTTTAGCCAATGCAGCAGTTGGGACAAGTGGCAGCAGACCCAGACGCAGATTTTGAACTTTTCGATCGTGTCGTGAATGTTCGTACGTTGAGTGTTGCGCCGTATGGGTTAAAGGGAACCATTGTCGGCGTTCATCCAGGTTTGTTATTGTTTCTTTCATCTTTGGATTGCTGCCTTTTTGAACTGAAATTTATCGTATAACAAGATTATGATTGGATAGTTCTCTCTCCTAGTAGTCTAGCAAAGTTCATCTCTAAAATAGTGATTTATTGTGTTCGTACCCGCGGGAACCTGAAGAGTTCCAGTAGGGACCATCTCTTATTGAACCAGTGTTACAGCAGGCGGAAACGTAGACTAAGCTAAATTTGTTTATACTGGATAGCTCTATATAGCATCGTCTGTAATTGATCCAGTCGTACGACAGAAGGAACCTAAACTAAACGGTTTCATATTAGATAGCTCTTACAGTCCGTAATTTTTTTCCCTAGAGGTCCAGTAAAGATAATTTCTTAATGATCAAGTGTCGCTACGGGAATAATTTTAACTTTAGAAATTTAACTGGGAAAACGTTAACTTTATTTACATTAGAGTGCTTTATCATTTCTTAACTGTTCTTTCGTAGAGGTCCAGTAAGGATACAAATCTCTCCTTAATCCAGTGTTACTACAGAAAGTAACCGAAACTAACTTTATTTATACTGGACAGCTCTATCAGTTCTTAACTGTTCTTCCTAGAGGTCCAGTAAGGATCACTTCTTCTAGATCCTGTGTTACTGTAGGAAGAAACATGAACTAATTTAACTTTATTTATACTAGTTTTATCTGTTATTTCTAAAGAGTTCTGATCAGAGGTCCAGTAAGGATAATCTTTTCTTCATTATGTGTTATTACAGGAGGAAACTTAAAACTGGATTGCTGTAGCAGTTCTAAACTGTTCTTCCTATAGATACTGTGAGGATCCTATCTTACTTATCTATTGTTAGTACAGGAAGAGACGTTAAACTATACTCTATCAGTTCATTTTCCCTATGTTCAAAAGCTTCAGTAAAGGTTGCTGTATCTCCAAGTAGAACTCTACTATCTTACTTATATTTACAACTTTTATTTTGTGTGTAGGTAAATCTCAAAATGATCCAGTAAATTACGAAATTTTATTTGATGAGCCGTTCATGGGAGGCCAATCATTAAGGTGAGAAGCTGGCAAGTCTTACTTTCTGAATTTAAAAAGAAAGATTGGCAATGGAAACTATGTATTCTCGAAAAGTATGGACTATGGATTAAATAATTGTCACAAGTGTGATAAGGGATTTAATATCGCGAGTGCTCATCTTATCACATAACAGATTCGAAATTCTTTATGAAACTCAATTGATATTGACTTTCATGACCATGTAATGTTATCTAGTCCACTAGTTATCACACCATTTATCGATTAAAAACAGTTGGATATGAGATTTAGCAACCTCATTTGGGCAACGAATTTTGGATTTGTCGTCGATAATTGGTGAAAATCTCTTTATCGAAGTCGTATCAAATGGATCTAAATTCGTAAATTTGAGAACGGAATCCACATATTGATCTAGACTAGTTTTCGGTTAGGAAATCTCTGTAGGATTTACGACGTACATTTGTTAAAAAGATCTGATTTCTCAAACCTACAATTCGTAGAGGTTCGAGTGCGTTTGATAACAAGCTGTGTGTGATGCCAGAGTGGTCGCTGCTCAATCTTTCCTACGGCACTCGCTTGGAATGCGAGAAAAAGGGTCAGCCTTCGCCACTCATGCAAGCTCAACAGAAGCGCCAGCCAGTAAGTGGACGCCACAACATGGGCGTGCCCGCCGAGTACAAACCCAATAACAGAGGTGGCGCGTATCATAGAGAGTTCTACTCGGCTTGGCAGTCGCCACAAGGAAACACTGAACAACGAAACTCGTCTTCAAACGCTCGTTCTCCAAAGAATAGCGAACGACATTGGAGTCCGCGCTCCCCCGGTGAACGTTCTCCATTTTCTCCGCAATCGAACACCCCCCGGTAAGTTCAAACTCTGCATTGACTATAAGGCTGCGAAAGGACAGTATGAATGAATTTTCGGTGGTTGCAGATTGTGAGAGGGTCATTTTCTCCTAGTTTTTTGGTGGTTCACTTTTCCTATCGATTTCCCTTGTAGAAGGGGTCACCCACCCACTTATGATTGTAGTAGTTCACCCTCCTATCCTTATAGGAGTAGTCATCTGCCCACTTATTGTAATAATACTCCCCCCATCCTTGTAGGAGTAGTCATCCGCCCTCTTGTCACAGTAGTAGTTCACCCTCCAATGGGTAAAGGGAGCTTACCATAACATGTGATATGTATTAACCGGCTTTTTCTACCCTTAGTCGACATAACATATGAACGCGTTCATTTCAACCCATTTCGGTTCTTTTATACGATAATTTTTGTGTAATAAGTTCCTTGTATGTTTGCATGGTTTTTATCTGTTGTGTAACGTGTTAAACTCACATATTTTCAGGAACCGCATGAAATATTCACCAGTAAATTCTCAGGTTTGTTACTTCTCTTTCCATTAGCGGTACAGCGACCACCTTGCTCCTTCATTGCATGTGAAAGATATGAGTTTATAATTATATGATTTCGGTTGTAGGCTACTCCACGACAAACAAGTCGTCTCTATACACCACAGCGTCAACCACCAGGTTCTGATGAGGCGACTCCAACCAAAGAACAATTATCTGCACAGGTGATAAAGATACTGCCTAAAACCAAGTCTTTAGCACGCGTTAGCAAATGTGTAAAAGAATTAGCAATTTCCATATAATGGACAATTTGCATGTTAAAGGGAAATGGCAACAAAATTTTTTATCGTCTCATTTGAAAGAGACTCCAAAACAATATATAGAAGTCTATTACAGAATTCTTATATCTGCCTTATTTGGTGAGATATTTTGACTTGAAATCTTTAGTTGTCCGCCATCTTGGATATTTGTGGATATGCACCATACGTCACAACTGGGATCACGCGATTTTTTTTCTTGCGACACAATGGTTAATATGCTCTCATAACTGCATGTACGGCAAGTGTTTCGGATTTCAGCACGGACTGAGAAGATTTCAAACAATATTTGATTGTTGGTAGGTATTTAGGCGGATTTTCGACAGGCTTATCCCTGTTGTGACGTCACCAAAACATTGTTAATGAGGTGAAAAATTAATCCAAGATGGCGGACAGTTTGTTGATTTAGGTGAGAATGTCTCCCGAAGTAAAACAGGTATAAAAATTTTGCAATAGACTTCTATTTATTGTTTTAGAGTCTCTTTCAAATGAGACAATAAAATTTTTTGTTGCCATTTCCCTTTAAACTAATTTTTTTAAAACCATTCAACGAAAAAGAAGTCGGTCACCACAGCCAGAAAGAGCATAGTGAAATTAGTAAAATTAAAACGTTTGGTAGCGAAATGTTGTATAGTATGGAAATTATTACCATTTTCAAGCTGAAAATGATCGGCAGCATTTTCTAACAGAATTACTTGAAATTGGTATTAAAGCAAAGAAATTATTTTGTTTAAAATAAGACAAAACCTTTAAACAAAGAATAGGAACTTAAAACAATTATGAATCTACTGAAACGTATACAATTCTTCTATAAGCAAATTTCTCGCCGTTTCTACGACAAAGTTTGTAGAGTAAAAATTGCAGCGCAGTCAGTTCTTGTTGCTCATGCACGTGCCATTCTATATTTCCAGGAAAGTGAACGCGTAATTCGCGAACTGCTTCATCTCGATGGTTCCTCTGAGTCAAAACCTGTCCTGGGTTCACCTCAAGGGTTCAATACACCTGGTAGTATTTACAGTCAGCTTATCTCTGATAGAAATCGTAATTATTGAGCTCGCAAGAGTAGCTCACAATACTTGAGCTTACAACCGTAAACTGTTAGTGACTGAGTCGGTGACTAACAGTTTATTAATCTTTATTATATAAAGTACAGTGCTTTATAAGGATTTCGGGCACTGATAGGAACTGATAATCTCACATGTGAGATTATTTATGATAATTTCACACAATATCAAATTATTTATGATAATTTCACACAATAATCTCACATGTGAAATTATTTATGATAATATTATGTTCAACATTCGAAATAAATTTGGCAAAGAATATTGAGTTTAGGCAAGTTTTAGTCAATGTATACAACTATCACAAAATATGCAAAAAAAATTTTGTGCTGTGAAATTATCAACCCATTTTTTCTTAAAGTGCTTATGACACGAAATCTATTGTTTGAGGATCACAGGATTCTTTGTGCGGTGATTTTTGAAAAACGTGATAAGAGGACTATTTGAGCGTTTTAATACATGGCCGTGCGGCAAAAAACCGTCCCATTCACGGGAACAAATTTACACCAAAATGACGTCATAATGACGCCGCTGGTTTTACCCGGAGTAAATTTAGTCAATGAACAGTAAATGCATGTCATGAGTGACGTCATTTTGGTTCAATTTAGTTTCCAGACATGGGATAGTTTTGTGCTCCACGACTACTTTTTTAAACGATAAAATATCCCCCTTATAATTTTTTTGTAAAAATAAATTGCACTTCCATAATCAGCGCACAAAGAATTATGTAATTCTAAAAAAGACATTTCGTGTCATATGCACTTTAAATTTTGGGTCTCCAACTGAAAAATAATTTCCATGCGTGACAAATTTAACTCGACTGCGCTGAAAGTTTTGGTGAAAAAACTGAGTTTCAGAACTCAATTTAAGGTTGAGTTTTTTGGGGGTGTTTTACGGTCCTAAAAAGTCCCAAAAAAGCCTGATGTTTTATGTTGAACAATTTTTAGACCTGTCTATGGAGAATATTTAATTAAAATTTTCTTCTTTTTAAGGTAATGCTTATCAGGCGCCTCCTTTCTCACCGACCTCCCCGATTTCACCGAGGTATTGTGCAATATCGTCGCTTGAAATTTGTGATTAGGCACGTGATCCTGCTAATATTATTGTGGCAGGTGAAGATTGATGTGATGTGTTGTGTTGTGTGGTGTTTTGTTGCGTTGCGTTGCGTTGCGTTGTGTTTTGTGTGTTGTGTTGTGTTGTGTTGTGTTGTGTTGTGTTGTGTTGTGTTGTGTTGTGTTGTGTTGTGTTGTGTTGTGTTGTGTTGTGTTGTGTTGTGTTGTGTTGTGTTGTGTTGTGTTGTGTTGTGTTGTGTTGTGTTGTGTGTTGTGTGATGTGTGATGTGTGATGTGTGATGTGTGATGTGTGATGTGTGATGTGTGATGTGTGATGTGTGATGTGTGATGTGTGATGTGTGATGTGTGATGTGTGATGTGATGTGTTGTGTGATGTGATGTGGTGGGGTTTGCAATTGCGTACGTTTTACAACTTGTTAAAACAACTTGCAGCAAGGCGGCGGATAACAAGTTTTGACAATCAACTTGCAACAAGTCTGTTAACAACGTGCAGCAGATTTGTCGTCAACAAACTGTCGCAAGCCATGCGAATGCGCCATGGTTGCGTACCCAACGAAAAACGCGCCAGTTGCAAGAAGTCTACTGCAGGCTTGTTACCTGGCAGTCAAGAAGCGGTTACATGAGGACGTGTTCACATCGCGCTTACTCCGGCTTGCTGATAACAAATCTGTTGCTGGTTGTCAACAGGCTTGATGCAAGTTGATTCTCAAGATTTTCTATTCACATGCTTGATGCAAGTTGTTTCAACAGCTTGAAGCTAGTCTGCAACTGTGAAGTTGCATCAGTAAGTGATGCAACTCGATGAAGCCAACTGACCTGATGCAACATGATGACAAACCTGCATGAAACCGGTAAAATCCTTGCATCAAGTCTCTGGCGTTTCTTGCTAGGTACTTTTATTAACGTGTTATTACACTAAAGAATTCCCTAATTTCTTTAAAAATCTTCGTATTTTAGCAATGCGTCTGGATTATTATCCTTGGTATGCTACCAGAATCGTTATCCACAACCAACATTTAGTCATCACCGCATAGGACAGGTATGCTGTATTCGCATATCTACAGACTTTTCGTCCCTGTTCAGTGTTACTCCACGACTATAATACTGACCTAAATTATTGTTCTTGCAGAATTTTTTTACCACAGTATGTGTAGTTGGTAGGATGTTTCAGGGATATCCTTGCCCAACAATTGAACGAGCAACTGAAATCGCTGCACACGCTGCCTTAGTGGTATGAATATTTACTGTATGCCTGATACCATTTTTTACCATGAAACTTTTTCATAACATAGCATTTGTAAATTCAGAACGCTTATTGGCAAATAGCCGTTTTGATGTAACTCAGTGGTGATATGTAACGAAAGCGATAAACCGATTACCGAGTCTCGAATATGATAACCTATTTATCACATACTTTTTAATATCAATTTTTTCCACAGGCATTCTCCCCCCAATCGTTTCCAATGCAAAAGACTGGTTTCGTACCATTCGCATGGCCATTGTCACCCAACATCCCCCCATACAACCCCTCACCCACACACCACCCCTCACCCACACACCACCCCTCGCCCACACACCACCCGCAACACAACACCCCCTCCCCACGCCATAAGAAAGACATCTCTTCCAAAACAAGCTACGTGACTCATGACAAGAAGACCAGTGAAGCTTCTTCAGTTGGGGAAAGTTCAAGTTCGTCCAAAGAACATTTCTTTAATGCGAAGACGCAGAGTCCATTTATACCTCTCCAGGTTTGTTTGGCTGTTATTTGGAAACCAAAGGAACATCTTCGTAAAACAATCTGATTAAACACAGAACTCGTTCGCTGGGCTCACTCGTGAGAAATATAATGCTCAAAACGTGAAATAAATCTGGTATTTCTAAGCAGTCTATTTATTATATAAACTACAGTCTTTTCTACCAATATAAAATATCCAGAAACTATGACTGATAGATGTTTGAAAAGCGATAATTTTCACATGTGAAATTATCATAAATAATCTCACATGCGAGATTATCAGTTTTATGTACTTTATATATTAAAATCTGTTATTTCATAATGCAGGTGTCGCTCAAGAAGAAAAATCCAGTAGCAAACGACCCGTCAGTTGAAACATCTCAAGACAAGGATGCACAAAAATTAGACAAGCCCCAGACGCAGCAATTAAGCGATTCTCAGAAACAAGCCAATGCTCAGGAACCAACCAAAACCCAGACACGAACGAATTCAAAGGAATCAAGCATTACTGAGGAAAAAACAAATATTCAGGAGCCAACCAATTCTCAGGAACCAAAGAGAATCCAAGAAACAACCAAAACCCTAGAGACAGCTAATACCCAGGGACCAGCAAATATTCAGGAACCAAAGGAAACCGAAAAAACAATGAATGCCAAGAAACCAAGCAATGCCAAAGAACCAATGAAAACTCATGTTCCAAGCAAGGCCCAAGAACCAGTGAAAACAGAGGTACCAAGCAATGCCCAAGAACCAATAAAAATGCAGGTACCAAGCAATACCCAAGAACCAAAGAAAACACAGGTACCAAGCAATGCCCAAGAACCAATAAAAATGCAGGTGCCAAGCAATACCCAAGAACCAAAGAAAACGCAGGTACCAAGCAATTCTCAAGAACCAATGAAAATGCAGGTACCAAGCAATACCCAAGAATCAAAGAAAACGCAGGTACCAAACAGTGCCCAGGAACCAATGAAAACTCAGGAACTATTAAAGACTGAGCAACCAAGCAATGTCAAAGGACCAATGAAAAAGCTGGAACCAAGCAATGCCCAAGAACCAATGAAAACGCAGGTACCAAACAGTGCCCAGGAACCAATGAAAACCCAGGAACTGATGAAGACTCAGCAACCAAGCAATACCAAAGAACCAGTGAACATCCAGGAACTATTACAGACTGAGCAGCCAAGCAATGCCAAAAACCCACTGAAAAAACAGGAAGCAATGACCGCCCAGAGAGCTTCAAATGTTCCAGACGCATCGAGAACTAAAGAAGACAACGAATCACAGAGAGACTCTATGACAAAACATAACGAAAATAAATCTTTAGAAATGGAGGGGACGCCGATAAAAATTCATTCTGGAAAGAAAGAAAAACCAAAATTACTCGCTCCAAGTTTTTTTCTTACCAAAAAATAGTTGAATTTTTTTACAAAATAGAGTAATTGACGTGAGTTCTCTCGTTACAAAGGGAGATAGATGAAGAATCATTGCCTGTTAAAGTGTTTTATTTGGTTTTTTTTATAAATTGTTACGTCAGTGTAGAATGTATATAAAGGCATCGAACCTGTACAGTAATTAAAATATTGATATTCCTATTATATTATATCTACCAGTTGATCTCAAAACACGGAAAAGTACTGGCACTAGTTGTCAAATCGAAATCCATTTTTGAACCACATCAAATTTTTCATGAAATATAATTTACTTTGTTTTTAAATTTCCGGTAGACTTTTAAATTTTCTTTATTAAAGACAGTTACCAAGTTTCAACAAGTTTCACGAAGGAAAACAAAAGATATCAGTGATTAACAACAGTAAAGTGGATTTCTATTTGGTAGCTAGTTCCAGGCCTTTTACTCACGGTCAGATCAGCTAGTATACTTTACAAACATATAAATCACATTTAAATTTAGTTGATATTTTAAAGGTTTTACATTTGGTTCATTTGAAGTATAAATAAATTGCGTTAAAGATAGAATCGACTTATTTTGACAAAAAAGATAGGATTGAATTGTTTTAAAAACGTGCAGGTTAATTTAGAATTAACTATCTCGATGACAAGCTCGGATTCATCGGAGTTGTACATTTCTTCATTATAACCAACTGAGTTAGTGAGCTTATTTCTCAATGCCAAGCTTTTGAGTTCATAGATCTTCAAAATCGTTACATTGAGGGACAAATATGTGGATCGTTTGTAAAAGTTTTATATTTTTGACTTCTCTTTCGTATTTGGACTTACAGTCCTCCAACGTTCCAAAATTTCATTGTTGAAATTCATAGCTCATATGTTCCAGGGGCCGGTTGTATCGTAAAACTCTTAATCCCTTTTTTTAATTACTGTTTTGTAGTTAAATAGTGATTAACAACAAAATATGTTGTTCTGATTGATTGACACTTCCACTAATAATGTTCAACTTTATAAATTTTTCTTACAACCGACCTTAGCTCTGATATTCCACTGGCAATGGCCGCTTCTCAGTCTCTCTCGTGGAAAAATTACGATTTGCAACTTTTTGAAATCAGTAAATTGCAAAGTTCGGTGGCGAAATGTTGTACCTAACGAAAAATATAGCCCTGCGAAATTTGTATATATTTGTATTACGCACGGGACAGGTTGCAACATTTGACACGGTTTTTCGTACTTTACAATATTTCGCCATCAAACTTTGCATTTTTACTTATTTCGGAGTAGTGTCAACGGGATGTTAGGCCCAAAAACGCATGGATTATAAATGGCCATAAATTTGGGCATCTATTTGGGTTTTTTTTTTGGACACAAGTCGTTCACAAGACGCGTTGTTTGTCAATGGCAATGTTTATACATTCTGCATCAATGCGACTTGTACCTGACTATATAGATTATGCATAGTGCTGAAGGCATATAGGACAGTTTGTTCCGCTGACGCTTTTTATCCGCTATGGAACCTCTATGGCTCTAAATAATGCGTACAGATATATACTCCATGTGATACGTCACTGGCGTTATGAAAAACAAGAAAATGCACTATATTTATACAAGTCAATTCGTATATTTTAAGTCAAGCTAGCCACGGTAGCTTGAATAAGGTTTTTTATCGACGCATTTAAAAATAAATAGTTATTCTCACACAATTGGTGCGCGTGCTATATTACTAAGAAATATGCAAAGCGAATTTCGTTTTTATTTGATTGTTTTGTCTCTGCCATCTGTAGCATTGCGTATAGTTGATCGACGCTTTCTTGCAGATTTAATATAGATATCCCTAAATGGACATTTATACATTTCCAGTATTTGTAAAACACCTAACGCCGTATTGAAGATGAAGTCGAAATAATGTTCGCAGCTTATCAGTCCGCAAATCCTGTAGTATAATAGTATCCACCAGGAGCGACAAATTGGTCGTCGTACTTCTCTATATGATGTTTACCAAAGAAGCGTTTCGCTATGAATCGCGCTTGAACGCCAAGCGGCAACGAACCCACAAAGGCGACCGCGACGGCTAACTCCAGTAAGACCATGATAAGAGTGCAAACCTTCCCTTTAAAACTTGCTCATTCAGTGCATGAAGCAAAGCCGTTCATGCTAGACTCCGCTGTAAATGCCACCTGTCAAAACGCCCTGTCGGGAGTTG
This sequence comes from Muricea muricata, assembly GCA_963855995.1. Classification (NCBI taxonomy): domain Eukaryota; kingdom Metazoa; phylum Cnidaria; class Anthozoa; order Malacalcyonacea; family Plexauridae; genus Muricea; species Muricea muricata. The sequence continues at coordinate 14,127,251 of OY979720.1, read as the reverse complement.
TGTATACGACGCGGCAATGTCAACAGAATGTGTCATATCAAAGTGCATTATCAACAATATCCTCCATGACAGCTTAAAAAACTTTTTGAAATCAGTAAATTGCAAAGTTTCGAGGCGAAATGTTGTACCCAACGAAAAATATACCCTGCGAAATTTGTATATATTTGTATTACGCACGAGACAGCATACAACATTTGACACGATTTTCCGTACTTTACAATATTTGCAGTTTACTAATTTCAAGATGCTACGGGATTTTTCAACTCACGTGTACGTGCATATTATGAAAAACTTCGCGCCGGAAGAGCCGGAAGCGAAACGCGTCAGGCCCCTTTCGGTTACTTTACTACTTCCCATGTGCCAGACTTATAATGATAGTTTACAGGAGCTAGTGATTCAAAGATGGTTAAGAGCTAAATCTGGGTTATTTTAAGTCATTCTGTCTACATGACTGCCGTTTAAGTGCAGCATTGCGAGAGAGCATCGTTTTCAACTGCAGGCAATGTTATTGATAAAAATAGGTACGCATAGCGCACAAGAGGGTTGCCTACACCACATTTTATACGATATCTATAAACGTGACATGTTGGAACATAGAGGAAACAGTGACTGTTTTAGGATGGTGGAAAGATTTCAAAATTTATCAACCCCTTTGGGTTAAAATGATGAAAGCTTTTAAATAAAAGTTTTTAAAAGGCACCGGCAGCCAGGGTGTAATTTTATCTTACAATCGCAGCAATAGAAGCGTTCCGAAAATATTTGGCCACGTTTAGCAGTTCCTCTGATCAATTCTTCCTGTGATTCCTCAAATTTTGAATTTAATTTGGTTATAATATAAAATTGAAAATGCTGTCTCTTCAATCAAAAATGTTGTGAAGATTAAAACGTCGTAATGACGATGAAGTCCAAATAATGGTCGCAACAGATCAGTCAGTAAATCCTGTAAATCGCGCTTCCACGCCAAGCAAAGAGTCCACGAAGGCGACTGCGACGGCTAACTCCCGTAATAACGCGATGAGGCCTTGGGTGCGAACCTTTCTCTTTCAAAATTTGCTAATTCTGTGTATGAAGCAAAGTAGTACCGCCTCTGCTTCTTTGACTCTGCTGTAAATGACTCCTGCCAAGACGCCCGGTAGAATTTTATAGTTATAAAGCTGGGTGCTTTTTTACGTTATTTGTATGGAGTCACCAATACGGCTGCACGGCTACTTGTGGGCCAAATGTATCTCAATATTTCGGATTTATTATTTTACCTTCACGAATGCCCCAACCTTGGCAATGTCATGACATTTAATAATTAATATTTAGTACAACATCTGCCGATAGGCCTCAGCAATGGCCCATTTAATGTGAAAAAGTTTCAAAATTTTACCAATGAAATCATAATGATTAGAGATCCATTTCAAACCTAGATCCGCTGGCCCAGTATCAATTAAGTTCGCAAACAGAAACTTGTTTACAGTTCCTCGATTTCTGCTAACGTATGAGAGTAGCTGCAAAACTTCAAAAGTCAAAGTTCTACGGACCAAAAAAAAACTTAAGGAAGGATATCAATTTTTGTTGATAAAGATCTAATCTCATATGTTACAATATTATCGCTTCCCGTATGTCAAGAGAACATGCCAAAAGAAAAAAAAAGTTTGTCATACCCTTAGAATGAGGTCAATGGATGACGTGAAAGCGCAACTCGAAGCTCATAAAATACACGAACTTTGTAAAATCAGGATTAAGGCTTTTGAGACAGACAAGTGTATCTATTTTCGTACAAAGATTTCAGGATCTCATGATCATCTTGCGATGGATTTTTTGATACGTTAATATAAAGAACTTTGTATGAAAATGCGCCATTAACATTAAACGACATCCTCTTACTCTCCAAATTGTTAACGACCTCAAAATATAGTGTTCGATTTGTGTAATGTCTTTTTAATACTTGAATGCACCATTAAATGAATGTTGTTTTTGTCTGAACTCAAAGCTCTGGAGTCGACTGATGCTCAACAAGATGACGTGCAATACCGATAATTTCTTAGTTCAGCCGCTTTACGTCCCAAAGTGGGTTCCAAGCAAAACATGTTCAAATATAATCCTAAATAATTTCTCTGGCGCGTACGTTGTGCAACTTCAAACTACTTGCCATAGGATGTTTGTGATGCTAGAGTTTATATCCACACCGGACAAGCTGAAAAGTATATGCTTGATCACGGTGGGAATCGAACCTACGATCTACTTTGGAGTGCTACCCCAAAGCCCAGTCAACTGAGCTATGCGGTCAGCACAGTTCGATTATTTGATATTTCGGATAGTTCCTTCTATATCAATCAAGCCTTCTAATTTTTATCTTGGCGATCGATTTGCACTTGGATGTTTGGGTGCCTTACTCCATATAAACACCTGAAAAATTTTTCTGACCACAGCAGGAATCAAACGTGGGACTTTGGAATACTAGCACAGGCCACAGTTCCATTCCCGCCGTGGTCAGGCAAACTGTTCTGATTGTCCAGTGTTGATATAATCTCAGAGTAATACCACAAACATCATTTTCAGCTAAGTGCATTGCACCAAGACACAAAAACTTAAATCATGATACTTATTGACGTTCATAAAGCCCTTGTACACAACCAAATTTTCTTTGACAAATTTTATGTGCCAAATGTTTCTTCGCCGTGTAAATTAGGAATTTTGACTAGTTTGTCGATTTGTGAATCAAATTTGTCAAAGAAAATTCGGCCGTGTTTTTACATGTTTTACACGTGTTTTGGCCGTGTTGGACTTTATTCGTATATAATTCGACGTAGACATTCCTCTGACCAAGCTACGTATGGGTGACTCAAGATACCGATCAAAATATCGCTGATTTCACTAGGTGTGTTATTTGGACAGACGGAATGCTTAGAATTCATCATCCCACACATCACCATGTGACTGTCAGTACTCCCAACTATCTTTCTCAAGTATTCAATTAATTTCAAAATCCAGCCAATATTTTAATCCGCCCTTCAGTCGAGTTTCTTTGCAAATCGTTCTAATTAACGGCTAATGAGTTACACTGAGACAATGCCCCGCCGTAATTGAACGTTAATTACTACCTCGTTAAGAACACACATGTTTGGTGCACTCCAATATCATTTTATTTTTCATTTATCAAAGATTATTTATTACAGTCTCTCAATTGAAGTCTCTAAACACAAACAAAGCTGGCACAATAGATTGCCTGATATTGTAGCTTGTAAAATAATTACTGTCATAAAATATATTATCATGCATATTATGTTTTTGTGGGCATTGTGGTGTGAAAATTATATATTTCCCTTAATCACCAACTTGAACTGGTTTTTTTAAAGCAGAAATTCAAAAAAACCAAGCGGATATTGAGAAATATTTTTCCGTAACAAACCATAACTTTTGACATTCTTTCATTAGCAACACTTGGCAAGAACTATCATGTCTATAAATCTGACTGACCATTTTTAGACAATTTTAACGGTGATATTGAAATGGATGAGAAGCAGATGCAAAAAGAACACCAGTTTGTGCACAAAATATAATTATGATAGAGTTCTTCGGAACCTCCCTTGCATACGCAAGAGCCAGTATAGCCAAAACATTTATAGCTGTCTTGCAGCTGTAAAAACAAACAGATATTAAAACGAACATATATTCCTGTCTCTGCCTTTGGAATGGATTGTGTGAAGAAAGTGTCGACCAAATGGCGATAAATTGCCGATGATTACACTAAATAATAGGGACAAATGCACTGTGGTTGTCGCATTTTAATTGCCAGTTTCTTTTGCAGTCTTACTTGTCATCTTTAGAAGCATTGGTGTAACTGAACTTCAGTCTGGAACGAGCGAGAAAAGGGAATTTTTTTGCTGCGCACAGCCTAAAAATAGCATTCATCCCTTGTTAGCATTTATCTTCCCTAGCTATAATTACACGTATATAAAAGATTTACCTTGTCGGTTTGTGGTTTGTCAATTTTAGAAAGGCCGAAAGAGCTTTCAAATAAAGGAACGCAAATAATACTTGACATTTACTGCACATCATACGGAATGATCAATTAACGAGCCACGTGACGACGTTCGCCAATCAGCGTGCGGCATTTTGTTCTCCTAAAGGTCATCATTCGACTATTTTTCATGAGCTGTAGTTTCAATAATGGCGGACGAAACGAAGATTATTTATCATATAGACGACGAAGAAACGCCGTATTTAGTAAAGATATCGAAAGGACCAAGCGATGTCACCCTTGGAGATTTCAAAAATATCCTCAATCGACCGAGTTACAAGTTTTTCTTCAAGTCTATGGACGATGACTTTGGGTAGGTCGCTCATAAACGCTATTCCAAAAGGTGCTTTGTTTATGAAAAGTTTGCCTTTCGGGGACGTGAATAGTTTTCACAAACGGTGCTCAGGAATCGAGGATAGCTTAAGCACTGATAGCTGAAGCAAAATGCTTCAATTGTGAGGTTGTTGATAGGATAAGATTGCCCCTAGACATCGTAATAGTTGCGAGTTGTCTTGATATAGTTGTTGACAAATATCATCGAACGCAAGTGTGTTGTTATGTACAATTTCTCAAATGCATTGCGCTGATGCTTTTTCTGTGAACCACAAAAGCACTGGCTTACAGCACGGGCGTTTAAGACTGTCTATAACGGATTGATGGCAAGCCTTCTAAGCGTGCCTGTGTCATGTTATATAGCCCATTATTTATCGCTGGGATACAAAGTTAGACACCGCAATATATTCTGTCTTTTTATACAGCGTAGTAAAAGAAGAAATTACAGACGACGAGTCAGGATTGCCTTGTGTTAATGGTCGTGTAGTAGCATGGGTATGTATGAAAATCTATCGCCCTCAAACTTCTTAATACAATGCCATATAACACATTTTTATGTGTATATTTCACACATTCTAACTTAGGTCGTTATCATAAATCTGTCTCAATGTTTGCCCGAAATTGCGTACATATTTCGTGTGGAATGAAATCTCGGCCATATTTTAGAACAAGGAATGAAAAAGTAGATATGTTATTCCACGAATGTAACAGTCCTTGCAAGCTTCTGTGCTTAAAGTGTGATGTTGTTTACGCGAGAAGCGAAGTGTGTGTAAATGTAGACATGATTATATTTCGCTTTGCAAATGTTTCGAATTACTAGCGTTACTCCAAACTTGCTTATTTCTCTGCACGATTGTTAAGTTATGAAAAGTGGAGGTAACTTAATAATTACTAGACGAGGTCACTACGTATTCCCTTCGCGGTTGGATAGACGAATGATGAAGATGTCTCTAACTTGTCCCGAACTAATTTAAAAATCTCTTACTGTGCGCGAACAATGCCGATACATACTCCGGCTCCTTTATGTTTAGATTGCTTCTTATTCCTACAGGAAATCGTACCGATAATAAGGCCCACAAATCGCACCCATAGAGTACTTTAAATTTATATTGTACTTTGCTGTCTGGAGCAAGAAAGTCGCTTTGTTTACCGTGATATATTTCACACTCTGGGGGTAATTCCTCTATGAAACTCGACCGCTTGTTTGATTTGTAAAATGCGCTATTTACGCAACATTCCAAGCTGACATGAACGGTGTGGTTTTGAAGAAACCTACATTCCAACAAGCTGTTGCAAGCAATGGAACAATTAACTATATAAGTTTGTTCTAATTTGTGTTCCAAACGTTCTTTGACGCGCTGTTGAATTTTGATAAAAAATTCATGAAAAAAAAAGAAAAAGTGTTTAATGATCCGCTTGATGTGTGTGGATTTGATATTTGTGAATTTGGGCTTTTATGTTGGGGAAAAAAATGAGCAGAAGGTTTTTTCAATGGTTTCTATGGAATTACACAATATGCAATATAGCATGTTTGTGCGTTTCTAGTATCTAAATCTACTTGAAAGCAGTTTGTTGATTGAAGTGCTACCTAATAGGACTGCTGTCTATATCTTTTAAGTGGTTTGAGCAACATATCCCATTACATCTGCTAAATTACCTTTCATATCAGCAATTTTATGAGTGTCCTATCTGTGGGTCATAGTTTTTTCAAGATCAATTGGTTCTGGCTTCAGACATGATATTGCTTTGTACCAAAGAACACTAGATCACCTTTGTGACAACTCCATTGCCTGTGCTAAAATGTTATTGCTTTCATCTCCAATATAACTGGCTCTTGATTTCCTACATTGTGGTAAATTCTTGTCTGTGGTCTCAACTTGTCAGGTTATTGTAAAGCACCCAAAGGCAATTTTATAATGTGTGAATGTTTTTTTTTGTTACAAAAATGTGCTTTATTTACATGGTTCACCAGGTGAAACTTGACTTCCAACAGGCAAGATCTCTGTATCCAGGAAGAAAAAAAATTACTGGAACATTAGTACAAAGAGATCTTTCTTAAGGCTAATATAAACTTACAGAGCAACCAAATCAATGCAAAATAATGTGAGGAGTTTCTTATAATACCTAGGATTACAATTTATGGACTTGCATTTTATGTTAGTCTGGCCTAGTTGCACAAAATTTTCAAAAATACAGTAGAACTGCTCATTCAACTATGGTTAAATCGACATTAAGGTTTGTTATCTTTTAATCCTGAATACTGCAACAGTAATCTTATCAGACTGTTTAATGTTTCCATCTTGATGTTTTTAACTCTGCCCCTTTTCCTTGTAAATTAGGAAATGTTACTCCTGTTAAAGATTAATCATTCCTATCTGTATTATTATCCATGTTTTGCTTTTCGTTGGAGCTGCTTCTATCACACATAATTGTTGTTGATAATTTTCCCCTTGCTTTCATTTCCCTTTCAAAAAGTGCACAGTAAGTTCATCATTATTTAACACCTTTAAGCAATTTTTGTTTTGTATGCATCACTACTACCATTGATTGTTTATTAGTTATTTGATCAAAATTTTTACAATTGATCAATATAATAAATTATACATGTGGCAATGTTGTACAAGTTTTGAAATTTTGTGCAATATTTTTTCATACAAGTTGAACGCAGAGTTGTTTGCATATAAGGTTGCAAATGTTTTTCAGAGATGTACGGCAGTATTATTCCTCATTACCTGAAGGTTAGCATTACATGCTGGCAATAATCTCATATGTACATTAATTTTGTATTATGTAAGTGGCGTATATCTCAACAGACATAAAATATACCTGTATATCAAGAGTATATCTAGGTTTACCACCTTCTTTAGTACATCGTCAATGGACACAGCAGACCACAAAATATTTAAAGTAATAATTTGGGTACTGTAATCAAGGACTTTGCACAGTCAACAGTGAAGTCCCACAAAATCATAATTGATTTATCTCTGAACTATTTGCAGGCTTCACCAAATACACATAAGTTATGTTTGCTCATGTCAGCTATCTCCATGCCTTAGTGGTCAGAGCATTCCCTGGCATCACTAAGACATAGGTTGATTTCCTCTCAGGGGACCTATAGTTGATGATGAATTTTCCTCAACTGTTCCCAGCTTGAATTTCAAATTATTTACTATTTGCTTCAGAATTTATTCACTGATTCAAAGAGTTTTTAGGACAGAATATGTGTTGTGAAGTCATGCAAAAGCACACAAAAACATAGGATCTTTTACTACCTGAAATGATGTAAATAGAACTTGACATTTTGTCACTTCTAACTTCCTGACGAAAGAGATTATCCAGTTGTTCAGAAAGTAGATGCATGAAAACGTAAATAATACTTAATGCAGTCCCTACTCTAATCCCAACTGAATGACATAATTATTGTGTTAAATTCTTTAATCACTCATAACCACTGGCTAGTTCTGATGTTAATCAAAACCACTGGCTAGTTCTGATGATGATTTGACATGGATGAGTTGCAGCGATTATAAATTTAGAAAATCTTTCCCATTGAAAGATATGGTTGTGTTTTTTTATTCGCTTGATATATTTGTGGGTGCGACATAAACGCATGCCAAAGTCCCATCAGTCAAATGAAGTGAAGATAGAATGTTGGGGGGAACTAATACCAGATTTAAAATTAACCCCAGAGTGTTCTAGGTGGTCTAAGGTTAAGGTGGTGATACGATCTACTTTTCCTGTCTTGAACATTTTTACTGTCAAAATTTGAGAAATTACAAATTCTAGAATGACAAACTCGGCTTATTACTTTTAAAGTCGACTCGACTAAATCGACTTTATCAACGATATGCATGATTATGAAAAAATCTTGTATGGGCCTAGATACCATACTTGTGGAACCCCGCGAAGTAGATAATAAATTATGATAACATTGTACATTGAAGACAACAAATGGCCATTATCTATGAGCTTTCTTTTATTTCTAGACCACATATTTGGTCAAAACTAATTACATTTTCTGCGACCTCAAATCTCCACCCCGTTCCGGCTGGAAATTGCATTGCGTCAAAGCAAAGTCTACACGATATCTGGCCTCAATTGTCGCGCAAATGAACCGCAACTAAGCGAACAAATAAAGTGTTTACTGTCGCTAACGAAACGCAGCCAAGATTTTAATTAAGTTTAATTTCAAAATTGAAACGCACAAAGACTGTCAAAGGATGTGCCAATTTATGAGCATGGAAATCTTTGGAGTATGCCATGCTTCTGTATATATTCTGTGTTGCAGTTGATATAGTTGTATAAAGTTGGAAATGTTTGAGTGGATTTTTTTTCTGAATGATTTTCCGTATTAGGGTTGAGTTATATCTAAGGTCCTTGGACTTGCATGCATGCTTGTATGTTGAGATATAACATTGTATGTAAATTGTGATTGTTTTGCTTAAAGCGAATTAATGTAACACGCAACAAAATTTTATTTCAATTCACGTTGACACAAACGTCCAATCATACTGGATCTGAAATCCGAAATTTCTAAAATCTCCAAAAATGATCATCTTGAGTTCTAAACTGAAGATTCTCAGTTACTAAAAAGCAAGACACAAAAATTCAGGTGATATTTCGATTTTATTGCAAAGTTTTGTGTATTGTTTTCAAATAACTCAAGTCTTGAGTTTACAAGATGACAATTTTTGGAGTTTGTTTCGTCCTAAACATTGAACAATATCCGCGGACACTTCCACCGATTTAACTTTACATTTGTAACATCAATAACGCATCTAAAAGATGACAAAAAAAACGCACTTAAATTATTTCTAGAAAAATGCAGCTAGAATGTGTCAATTCGCGTTTCAGTTATTTTTTTCATATAAGCCTAGAAACCAATATACTATAGGTTATATTTGAGAGAGAAAAGATGAGTCAATTTGAATAACATGCAAGTTAGTTTTGTGTAAATATGCCTTTTGAAAGCAGAAGAAAGAGCCTGAATTTGCTTTTTTGCTTATGTGATTGTGTTTATCTCGAAATCCGCAAAAAAATTCACTTTAAGTAGCGGCTATCAGATGCTTTGCTGAGACGAACTTGTTTTCTTAACCTTGAAGGAATTTAATACGACCACTTAGACATATTGTTCACACATAATTGGATATTCTGAGATCTCGGAACTGCGATGCGGATTGAAGGCGCGAGTAGTGAGTGCCTATTTTAAGTATTGTCATTTAAATTACCATTTTAACGTTATCATATAAAGTTAAAATGATATTGAATCAAGCAAGAAGTGAGTGTCATTTATTTGCCTTCGTGATTTTTTAGCAAAAAAAATAGTTTTTTTGTCATAGAATACGGAGCTTAATTCAATATATGATCTTATTGTTACAATATTTGAAGATATATATTTTTCCGGATAGAGACTAGTTACTGTCAAGAATAGCAAATAGTGTACGCTGATTTTGTCTTTAATATTATATATCCTACGTATCCCGATTTTTTAAACAGATATTTGACGCTGTAGAACTCCGAGTATATGTTAGAGTTCAAGATACATTTGGTTTTAACTAACCCATGCATGTACGGATATATATATATATATATATATATATATATATATATATATATATATATATATATGAATATATATATATATATATATATATATATATATATATATATATATATATATATATATATATATATATATATATATATATATATACATATATATATATATATATACCTGTGTGTGTGTGTCTAGAGGACATTACAAGGCGGTGCGAATATATGAATTCAAACTTCGAGTGGTGAAAACAATACGAATAACTAACGTAAAGCGAATAATTAAATAATTGTTTTCATAACGAGGAAGATAAAAGTGATATCTTTGAAGCGATGTCTACAAAATGATTGCGTGACCGTTATTTTCACAACACTCATTTCACGTGGTCAATATCTTCACCAGCCAGATATCTCACTGTGTATTTCAGGATATTACTGACTACTATATAATAAATACGTATTCATATTGTACGTGTTTGAAGCATCGTTATGTAGTACGACTAGATAGTGCATCGTAAAACAAAACCCGAATAAAACTGAAGCCGAAGACACGTCATTTCTCGAGATCGGCGGCCATGTTGAATGGTCCCACTCAAGGAGTGAATCAACGTAACTTCCGTTAGAAAACTGATTTTTACTTTTTGCCTTAATTAAAGGGTAATGGGTAATGGGAACAAAAAAATTCTTTGTTCAATTGAAAGAGCTTTTGGGATAAATGACAAAGCTTGTTATAGCTGTTTCATTTCTTGCTTGATTCTTCAGACATTTAGACTCAAACATGCCGGCTGTCCGCCATCTTGGATAAATTCTCGACCTCATTACATGACGTCACAAGTGGGATAACAAATTACTCATAACGGAGCAAGTAACAAACTATAGTTGTCCAAAATGCTTTTACTCATCGTGTGATATCAAAAAGCAAATAGAATCGAGTTTCTGGTTTTTGTGATCACTGCTAATCAATATAGGTGATAATGTAGCGTGATCCCACTTGTGACGTAACATGCATATTCTTGAAAATCCAAGATGGCGGACAGCTGGCGTGTTTCAGCCGAAACATTTCCAGAATGAAGCTGGATAGGAAAAAGATGAAAGAGACTTTGTTAGTTATTTCAAAAGCTCTTTCAAATGAGCAAAGAATATTTTTTGTTGCCATTACCCTTTAATAAACCAGAAAACGTTTCTTTAGTGAAGAATACTTATGCTCCCAACAGTGGAAATGCGAATCTAACGAGCAATTTTATCTGAATCGTATTTGCTCAATTTTTCGTCAAACCTTAGAAAAACGGTGACAATCAAAAGCCAAAAGTCTGCCCTTTCCAACTGTGAACGAATTATATCTGTATATTAACGTTTGAGCGCCCTACAGCACTCCAAAAGTGTACTTTTCTATTCTCTCTGTATAACATGATGATTCAATGCCAACCAAGTTGACTTTGCATTTCAACTTTGAAGAATTTGTCGCAAAAACCATTTTGGTCTGTACATAACCGATTAAATAAGGACATCTTGGTGAGTCACCTTGACCGACGAGTCTTAATGATGTTGTTGCTATTTTTAGCTTGTGACATCATCTGAAGGAAGTGCCAGCGATGTTGGACGTACGTTTTCGGAATCTGGTTCAGAACCACATGATCAACAGTCAGTTCTGTCGGACCCAGACTCCACAGGATCCCCACGGACGAGAGCTCCCGGATCTGGCGATTCAAGGCCACCTTCGTTTCAGTGAGTCTACAAGGATCAATTTTGGTATTATTGCCTCGAAATCTCTTTAGAAAACAGCGGGGTTCGAGTTAGTGTTAGGATTGGAAGGATTATATGTTACTAATTTTAAAAACAGGTTGTTAAATGGTGCTAATCCCGAACACCTGCACGCTTAATGTAATGTAGTATATTTTGATAACAAAACATCCTCTTGGTAAACTGTTTACTGGCAGCGATTACGGATACAATCAACTCTCGTTTAGCAGGCAGTCGGGAGAGGGGGGGGGGTCATTTATTGCACCCGCAATGGTGGTAGGTGCGAACAAATTTCCCAATTTCATGATGGAGAATATCAATACAAAATAGTGGTACTCTTTGTTTTAATATGTGGAGTTTATTTCAACTTGTAGTTGAGGTTTGTGTGATAAGTATTTCCGGTGATAAACAGTAACAGTATATATGTTTATCAGTGTATTAATAAGAAAATAAAGATATAAAAATCCTTCCATTTTGTCTGTGGCAACGAGAGTAGCACAAGAAAATTTTTGCCGGCCGGGCATGGGACTTCGTTTGTTGTTTTTTATTTCAAAAGAGAGTATACACCCGTGCGTTGATCATCAAAGAAAGCAGCCAATTCCTTGTTAAATGTATGTCACTCCGTTTCACATGTTTCTATTACTGTGTTTAGCGGTCGTACTGGATTGAAACCTGAGAAAGATACTGAAAATTCTGACCTGGAATCCATTAGCTCCAGACAGTCCAGTAGACACAGGCAAAGACGTAAGTTCCATTATCTAAATATGTATCTATCGATCTACCCTCATGCCTTGAAGCGTTAAGCAAAAAAGACTCACCTAGATTAAGCTTTACTCCACCTATATTCTAGAGGAGGAGCCCTGAGATGGGTCTAGAGAGCAGAAAACAAATCACTGACTCACCCCCTCCTATTCGAAGGTCACCAATTGCCACCAATGGACCATTCCCCTTTTAGACAAACTTTTGAATTAGGAACATTCCTTAGCACAGCTGGAAAGAGCATCCTAAATTTAGTAAAACGGTGAAGTTTGGTTGCAAAACATTGTAAAATGTGGAAAATATAGTCCTGTGAATTTTGCAAAATTTCCATTTCGTATTTTGCGAGAAAAAGTGTAATCAGAATTCGAAATGTGATTACACTTTTTCGCGCATAATACAAAAGTATACAAAATTTGCTAACTTCAGGGCACTATATTTTCCACATTCTACAATCTTTTGCAACCAAACTTCACAATTTTACAACATTTAGGATGCTTTTTCCAGCTGTGCTAGTGAGTATTCCTAATTCAAAAGTTTGTCTAAAAGGGGAATTGTCCATTTTCAAGTACATGTCTTATTTGTGTGTGTGTTGATGTTTTCAGCACACCGTAGTAATAGTCAACGATATAAGGCTCCAGTTGATGACAGCTGTGAAGAATCATCCATATTTAGCAGCGATTTAGAGACTACGAGTGTTGCTGATTCAGAAGATGATCGTAAAAGCAGGTTTGTCAGTAATATCGTGGATGAATCAAAAGGAATTGACTGGAAACGCGAGCGATACGGCCTCATGCGCTTTATTTTGGAACGCTGTAACTTCACTTCAAATATATTCCAGTACTTTGATTTGCATGTTCGTTAAAAAAGGACAGCAATGTTTATTGAGGTATCGACCTTTAAAAACTCTTATGGGGTGTAAAAAGCTATAAACCAACGTGTTGTATGTTTGTTTTCGTATTGATTGCCGAGAAATATCGCTACTGAGGTTGTTACCAAAATTTTGCGAAAACGTTAACTTGTGATTTTCAGCCTGCTTACCCCCCCCCCCCCCCCCCCCAAAAAAAAAGAAAAAAGTGTGAAGTGGCAAGTTCCAAAGACATCGCTGTTCTTGTTTAAAATATGTGAATATATGAAGTCTACCAAGTGTCGCGTCGTGACAATAAGAAGTGTCCTCGTAGTGGCGAATGAACGATTCAACCCGAGTTGTGATTTTGATAAGAGGTGGTGTGACGCCATAGAGTTCTAAAAATAGTCGACAGGTGTGCATGTGGGGACTGATTAATTTTGATCAAATTATGTTGAGGGTAGTTGTTCAATATAGCCAATATTGCTATCCTAATTTTACTGCTGTTTGTATAAAGATATCGGTTAAATTGTGTTATTGTATCAACTAAAACATACAGTACGATACTGAATTGTGCTCAGTTTCGTACTTGGCTGCTTATACAGAAATCTCCCAGTAGCCCCTCTCCTCTAAGAAGCCTGCTGAATCCACCACTGAATCGTAACTATCATTTTCCCTACTGCACTTGATAACCAGTCATCTTCCCTCGCCTACCTATCGTTTAGCGTTGCAAAACACCTTGCTAACTTTGCTTTTTACTAGCCAGTCCTATCCACGTGAATCATTCCCACCTGGGCTTAGAGATCTAGCAGGAGTTATTGTCACCATTAATTGAACGCTGAATATCTGTATCAATTCAAACTATTCTTCCTGTAGAATTTCAAGTATAACAGATGGATCAAGTTTGTATCATGGACGGCATCGACGCCGCCGAAGAAGGCCTAGAATGCCTAATGTTCAAAGGGTAAGTGCATGTCTGCATATCTCTGGTTATCCTCCGGGTTATGATTTTTTCAACTGTCCCAAAAGGCATAAAAAGCGATGATACCAGAGGTATTGAACTCGCAAGAGATGAAAAGTGACTTTGACCCGAAAATGCTGAACTTTGGTATATGTTTGACCAGTTACTGAACATGTTAAGAAAGTTTGAAGAAGTCCCTATCCGGTAGATAGCCATACATACCTTCCCCACAACGGACCTCTGGTGTGCAGTTTGTCAACATATATAATATATTAACATACTTATTTTTTTGACGCCATTCCATTCCGCTTAATCACGCCTAGAATCACACCGCTGCCTTACTGTGCGGGAACACAAAGTTGTTACCGAAGATAAGGCAACATACACTTCATCATATTGTCACCAAATGTCAAAACAATCACAGTAGGAAAGACAATGAAACATTCTGATCAGCGAATCGTGAATGGGTGGCATTATTATTATTGTTTGTGAAGAAGTCATTATACAAAGACCAGAATATCCAACATGGTTGTATTGTTTACCCGCCATACATTTATCCATTTGATAAACTTTTCTTCACTTGGAAAAAATGCATTAATAGGAATACTTCCGTGTCCTTAGTTTACCTATTGAATAGTTAACCTTCTAAAACTGAATAGTTGGTTATATATAACGCTAGAGCACGGTTTAGAATATCAACCATATCGCGTAGATCTTATTGCGACAGATATAATTCGTTCACAAGCATTTCTCACCGGTGGCCCTTGTTTTTTACTTTTTGCATCCATTTTTTTTTTTTAAGTGTACTTCATTTAGTACAATCACAGAGTCAACGATGTCGTTAAATATCATCACTGTCACCTTAAATATGGGTATGTAATGACAGATAATGTTTTACCTTTGTGTTCATGAGATAAATGTTGGAATGTGAATGTATATAGTTGTGTGGACATGGTTTAGGATAGACCTAGGTCTAACCACGAAGCTGTGTTTAGAATAATTAGGGCAGTTGTATTGCTATCAATTCATAGCTCTCTTAATTGTCATCACCACCAGTTGAGAATAATATATCTACGTGCTTGATAGATAAAGCGAATTTCTTGGGAATTAGTATTGTTGGTCAAAGTGGCAGTCGCGGGGATGGTGGTATTCATGTTGGATCTGTTATGAAAGGGTAAGTCCAATAGCCGGGGATTCAACGCGTCTGGCTTCTCGATCTGTGAGTTATAATAATTCTGTGTTTTGAGTATGGCGATTATAAATCTTAATCCAAGTCCCCTTACCCCAACCCTAACCCTAACCCTAAGATTGGCTTGGATTAAAGATTTAAAGATTTGATTAGAAGATTTCAGATTAGAGGATGAATTGAAGAATTTGATTAGATTTAGGGCTTGGATTAAGAACATGGAATTATTACCGTTATTAAGATCAAGGTTCGAAACGTAAACGAGCCGGTGGGATTGTCTGAGGTAATAGCTGCATCCACACTTTATTTGCGGACGTGGGCTCTTATCTTCAAGGCCCGGGGTCAGTTGTTCAAAGCTGGTTTAGCGCCAGTCCTGGGTTGAAATTTCACCCACTGTTTCAGGTCGTGTACTTCTATAGTTACTTTTAAAACTCGAGACAAGAAACCTTTCATCGATCCAAGGAAGATTTTTGGAAAAATATTTTCAAGTTTACAAATATACTCTTGGAAAATTTTCTTTGAATTTTGAGTCAACCGACAATCAAGCTAACCTACTTTTGAAAACCAGCCGTTGTACATATTGCAACCACCAACAGCTTGTTTCTCGACTGGGAAACATTTGTAGAGAAATCGTATCTAGAACAATGGTAGTTTTTGAAAAAAAAAAAGGAGGTGTAGAAATACAGAAGCTAAAGCAGTGAATTAAACTTTTAGCCCCGGGGTAGCGATAATCCAGCTTTGGACAACTGGCCTCAGGACGGGGTATCAATGTGACTCGCCGTGCTCTAAATACTGCGTAAGGAACTGACGGGCAAGAACATCAGCCTAACTTAGTTTAAGTCTGGTCTTTGCAAATATTATCAACTAGCTGTGAGAAACGTTTTCGATGTAGACGATCCGAGAAAGTAGAAATCTATATGTTTGTCCTGTAATATGTGTCGTTATCTGTCCTAAGAAATCTTTTGTTGTTATTACTGTTGTATCATATGTATCAGAGGGCCGCCGTAATTGGCGTAAGCTGTACCGTGTACCCTGCCAATTGTCTACGTTTGTGTATGTAGTGATTGATTGTTTATTGGCAAAGTTATATAAATAAATAAATAAATACACAAACAAACATGACATAGCTCTCTCCATCTCATTTGCAAGTGCCCTCATCGCTCGAGTATATAAAGAGCAGCGTTGCGACATCAGATCAACCCTGATGAAGACACTAGACCGGAGTGTCGGAACATTGGGTCGTGAATGCAATTCGATCGTGCTTTGTATCTTCTAACCATAACCAGGGTAGCGAGCGAAACATGACAATTTGTAATTTTTGTAGTGGAGCAGTGGCTTTAGATGGCCGTATCGAACCAGGAGATATGTTGCTTCAAGTGAACGATGTCGACTTTCAGAATATGAGCAATGATGACGCTGTACGAGTATTAAGAGACATGGTTCATAAACCTGGACCCATTACATTAACTGTTGCGAAGTGCTGGGATCCATCGCCACAAGGATATTTCACCCTTCCTCAGAGTGAGTTGACTAGATGGATGTACTGTCAGACTTGATGCCACTTGATGTGTGCAGACGATATTATTAAAATAACTTGCGTCAAGCTTGTGATTCCAACGTTTTCAGAATCAACTTGCATCAAGCATGTTGACAACTTGCAGCATACTTGTTATGCAGACCTTGTCAAACTGACACATTAAAATTGCCTAAAATAGCAGCGGGGAAGCGAAAAGATCGAGAACTAGACAAGGGTAGGATGACGCAAGGTTTGTGTGGGTTAGCTATCGCGAAGTGACGACATGAAGGGTAGCAGAGTGTATATTAGTGTTAGGTGGTTAGGCAGTGGCAAAGGCTATTTGTTAATGATGCTTCTTCGTGCAAAAAACTACCACAACTCAAACGTTTGTTGAGGTTTCGCCCTGTCTCTGACGCATCGTATTTCTTGAATACATAGGTGAGCCAGTGCGCCCAATCAACACGGAAGCCTGGGTCCAACAGCTGGCTGCAATGCGAGGTATGAGAGATTCTGGGAATGTTAGTATATTTCAGAAACATTTCTGAGACATCGGTTTCATAGAGTTCAATGAAATGGACCAGCTGATTGGATTTAACCGTATTGTTTGATTTAGAATACCAAGCCAAAGAGATGGTAAATCAATCATTAGGAACAATGACTTCAACTAGTTCATCTTTGACCAGTTCGTTGCCTGAATCTGATCGTAAGTTTACGCAGATCCTTCTCTTAAAGCAGTATGATATCACGTACGAGAATGTTATGCATATGTTCCACCAGGATTGACTCGACATCTGTATGATTTTTACTCAACGTTAAGACACGTTTGTCATTCACCCTGTAGAAATTATCGAACATCCATTGACAATTTTTATTGTAGATTAAGTATTGACCAAAGTTTTCGAAATGGTTGGTTTTTCCTCAAGTAATACATATATTTATTATATGGCTTTGAGGGATCCTGCATTCTGATTGGTCGACGTGCGGTCCGTAAAAGTTCCCAGTGTTTTTAATCGCACTTTTCTCTGCTTGCAATATGCTTATTAATGAAAATAATATGTTTTACTGGTATGTTCGAAAACTTCCTCTGTAAAAAGTAAAGTTTTGTCGCGTTCAACTTTTCTGTATTCTAATTAACGAAACCACGATCGACGTCATTTAAATACAAAATGTCACACTAAATCTGAAAATGATTGTGAACCATATAATAAACAGTTTGTTAATCTCGCTTGTTTGTTCTGTACCGTGAAATATCGGACTTCGTTTTTTTTTAGTACGGACCTCACTTCGATATTTCACGGTACAGACCATACGCTGGGTCAATAATCCTTTAATATATATCTATATATATATATAGCCATTTACAACATTCGCGTCCGTGTTGTATCACAGATAAAACTCTCGCTTTTGACATGCCCTCAGAAACGCGTTTATACTGCAATGTTTTCTCGTCAGGTTTCACAGAGGATAACTATTTGCAACTTCATGTGAACAGCGATATGAGTCTTATTGTGAAGGCTTTAGCAAGCACCGATTCCGGCTTGGACGTTCGAGATAGGATGTGGTTGAAAATAACGATTCCAAATGCTTTCATTGGCTCAGATCTTGTGGACTGGTTATTTACTCGTGTCCAGGGCTTTACCGACAGACGAGAGGCTCGTAAATATGCCTCTAATCTCCTGAAGGTAAGTTGAGCTGTATATTTTTGCTGTATCGCCTCACCCCAATCCAGGGGGTGGAGTTTGTTCGAATGGCCATTTCAACATGCCCCCCCCCCTACAGTATGAAATAAGATGGCTAACACGCCAAAAGTATCGAAGTCTTTTTTCATATGATAAGGTTACTGGCTCCTAATGTTTAATGTTGTGTTCATCATACTCGATATTACAGCTCGGCAATTACGTTTAAAATCGCGTTATGACCGACTCTTTCTCTCTCGCCGCCACATGAATTCATAAATATTATACAAATTAAAACAAATTTCGAAAACGGATATTTGATATTTTCGATGTTAGATAAAAAAAAACAAGAAAACAACCGAGTAGATGATATTTCGTCTTGATTCCAAAGACATTGTGAAACCAAGAGATTAAAGTACAAAAATTACAAACAAGCTTTGGTATATGTATCTTACAAATTTCAATCTCAAAGTTCCTTATACCACAGCTTGTTTGCCAATTGGTTTGGCATTGTCTTTGGAATGAAGACGAAATGTCACAGACTCCCCTTCTTTTCTAGTTCTTTCTTGAATATCGATTATACAAGATGCCCATTTTCGAAATTTGTTTTATTTCGTATTGTTTCCTGTAGTTGTCTGCCAGTTGTGGTTTCTCATCAAAAGATGACTCATCGTGACTTCTCGAAGTTTCCACGCGACATATTATCGTTGCAGTATTGTTCATGATAGCTAGCCAAACATTTGAAGTACTTTATAATAAAAATGTAGCGATGACTCATCCCTCATCGTCTCTGTGCTTGAGTCTGTTTTGATCAAAACATGTTTTGTTTTCAGACAGGAGCGGTTAATTTATGCTTGTGACAGCTCACTGTTTATGTTGAAATTTTTAGTCCAAATAAAAAGCAATTTTCGCAGAATATCGCCACTAATTTGTGTAAATACAATTCCAAATTAAAGTGCCCAAGAAAAAAACGCTATCTGTTTATGCTGAAATTTTTACATATAGACCCCATTTACACTGTACCGGATCCGCATGGTCACGATATCAAATTGAATAGTTCCACGACAAGTGTGGTTCTTACACTTAACGATAGTATTGCAGAATTTAACAACAAGTAGTTATAGAAAAAAGTGGTAAAAAGAGAGTAAATATGACCGCAAACTACCTGAACTTGATGTCGTGACTGTTATATCCTTACTTTATTGTTTATAATACTGCACAGTCTATATTTTTATTTTGCTTCTAGCTAACGCTCTCTCAAAACCGTATCCCCCCAGTCTCCTCTCCACCCCCTGCCTTCTATACTTCCGTCCACACTATTTCCGCTTTAAAACACTACAGTGACGAAGCGAATCCGGTACCGTGTAAACGTGGTCATAGTCCAAATAAAAAGCAACGCCACTCTACGCATGGAAAAAGTAGGGGGAGGAGTCAATTGATCCAACTGAACTCTGTTTCTACTGGATTCAAAAATTAAAGTAATGAGTTTGTGTTTGCAGGGTCCATAGGAACGACTAATAATATATTGTTTTCATCGTTTCTCAGGCTGGTTATATTCGTCATACAGTGAATAAGATCACGTTCTCTGAACAATGTTACTACGTCTTTGGTGACTTGTGCGACAGTAAGTATATGCTCATTGTGAGTTTCCAGCAGTTTGAAATGTAAACAAAGCGTTTGTTATGTTTGGAATGTAACCCCTCTTCAACCTTCTTTCCATTCTGTTACAGAAATGGGCAATATGTCGATCAAGGAGCATGATGGTAGCGACCAAGACACCTTAGCCCCGCTCCCCCAGCCTAACAACTGGCAGGGTAGCGTCCCGCCCCAATATAACGCCGCAGGCTGGCGCTTACCCTACCAAATGCCGCAGGCGTTCGTCCCCGATCTCCACCCGTACAATCCAGCAGCATTCACAGCACCCTCTCAGACGGGCAGTGGTAGCCCGCGAAGTGTGAGCAGCGGCTCGCAGAAGAGCCGTGAGAAGGAGCTGGATGCCCAATCACGAAGCAGTGGGGGCAGCAGCACTAGCGACAGGAGTGGCAGTAGTAAGGGGGACAGGGCGTCTATTAAAGAACGCCCACCCACTGTCACACCAACTGTGCGAGATTACGGACGCTTGGATCAAGTACCTGATCACATCGGCGCGAGTAGGAGCAGTTTTCAAATCGCTTTAGCCAATCCATGTGAGCTATTTGTGGATGTAATGTAGGTAGACCAAAATCACGTCCTCAGCATGTTGTAATATAGTTATGGTTCATCTGATGTTGCAACAACGTGGTAGTTTATTCTTGATGTTCAAAATCATCTCTTATGAAATGGCATGTAGTGACGTCATTGGTGAAGAAGACATTGACGTAATTAATATTCAATGAAATGATGTCATTGTTAAACAATGAAGAATGTCATTATGAATAATGTGTGGAGAGTGAAAAATACCAAAGCGAGGAATTTTCACATATGGTTGGAATCCAGCGTTTAGAAAAGATTTACATAAGGAACATTGTCTACATCCTAGAACTGAAAAGAATTACGTCATTAGTAAACGAAATGACGCCATCGTTGTTTTTATGTTGGATAATGACGATTTGGGTGTTCATATTGACCATGGGACTAAAAATACTGAGTTCTTTAAAGAAAGAAACCGGAAGTAGAACTGACGGAAATGGTGTGCAAAAAATTTAGTCATCGATACGCTGAGAATGACGAGTAAACGATTGAGTTTTTCGAAGGGTATAGTTTTTGTATATAGACATAAAGAAAGCCGAACTTGCTGTAAATATATATCAAATGTGACTGTGATTGGTTTTCTCGTCCCGTGACTGTTCTCAAAAATAGCCTTATTTATCGGCGGAGTAACGAATGTGACATGTGCAAGACACGTGATCTATTCTTCCTGCTGTGGCTGACAAAGGACCGATGAGACAGCAAAATACGATTGACAGCTGACTTGCTTCCTTTCTTGATGGCTGGCGTTACGAGGACACAGCAAGGCTTTTTTATTTTGCCTATTGATATAACTGAAGTGTGCCGTTCATCACTTCTTTTTTTTTTTATCTGCAGTAGGTCATATTGGATGGTGCGCAAAGATACTCGAAAGTGCATCTATGTATATTTTAGCATTAGGTATATGTATTTACAGTTATTTTAAAACATTACTGTGAATAGAATTTTCGTGAATAAATAATTCTTGACTTCATAACCAAAGTGTGTTCATCCATTAATGGCAAGTGTGAGTGTGTATGTTTAGCTCCAGTTTTTCAACATTTTCATGTTTCTTGCTGTATTGATGTTTAGCATTCTATTGCTATTTTACTCGGTTGACTCGCCGAAATGTTTGCGCCAACGGGGATACTAGTACTCCACTTTAAACATCTCTATATATTACCTATACACGGTATAGCTAATGAACTGTAACTGTAATTTCCTTTGTTTTCATAACTCGAATGTTCCAGGATGGATGCAAATCAATTATCATTTTGCACTTTACTCGAGACGTGAGGCGTATGTTCGATCCCTGTCGAAAGACCTACAGTTGTTAAATTTTTCTCAACTGTTGTCGGCTTGAATTTCGAGTGCCGAAGCCTTGACACATTTACCCTCTGGAAAACAGAAATTGTTCCAAAAAATTGTTGCAGGCTTGATACATTTACTTTCTAGAAAACAGAAATTGTTCCAGAAATTGTTGCAGGCTTGACACATTTACCCTTTAGAAAACAGAAATGTTCCAGAAATTGTTGCAGGCTTGACATATTTACCCTCTAGAAAACAGGAATGTTCCAGAAATTCTTGCAGGCTTGACACATTTACCCTCTAGGAAACAGAAATTGTTCCAGAAATTATTGCAGGCTTGGCACATTTACCCTCTAGAAAACAGAAATAGTTTTGGAAAAAATACAAAATTTTTCTTTTTAACTTTTCCTCCATGAAGAGGCAAACGTATGAGTTCTCAATTTTTTTAGGTTGAGCTTAGCTAGGGCTCGTTGTACGAAAAAAGGATTGCTCTATCCACCTAATTCTGATTTTTTCAACGGTCACAGAAGAGCAACAACACCTGGGATATTCAACTGGCACGAGAAAAAAGTGACTTCAACTCGCAAATGCTAAACTTTAATTAATATAGATTTTTACCAGCCACATGTTTTGAAAGTTTCAGAACATCACAAAATGTTCACGCGATTCACCTTTCGTGCAACCCATCTCAGTATACTATCTGGATTAAGGCAGTTTTGCGGTGTGATGTTAATGTGTCGTTAATTCGCCCTTTATTATTTTTTTCATTACTGACGCTGGTTCCAGTTGTCATTTTCTCGAAACGAAAGGTCAAGACTTTCTCTGTTATTTTTTATTTTAACCCTGGGTTGACTCAAAATTCAAAGCAAAATTTTTAAGAGCTTATTTGTACTGAAACTCCTAAATGTTTTCTCACAAATCTTGTGGTTTCTTCGCCAAAGCGATTGAGGTTTACTTTTTAACCCTGGCTTAACGCTAAACCAGCTCTGAACAACTAGCCACAGGAATATTGAAATCGCAAGAGTGAAGTGACTTTAACTCGAAAATGCTGAACTTTAGTAAGGCTAACAAGCGTGCTTGGAAAGTTTGAGACAATCACACTATCCGACGGATATCGCTGTTCAACGCACCATTCGCACAATCGGTCCCAGGATCAACAATGATTCCAAGAATAAGGCAGTTTTGGGGTATAATGTGTCGTTAACCTACTTAGTCTTAGCCCTTCATTTTTTTCATAGCTGACTCTTTGGACCCACTTGTCAATTTCTCGAGAGGTCGAGATTCTTTATCTTATTCACTTTGTATTCTGTTATCATATACTCACTGAAATACGTGCTTACTAGATGTAAACAGTTTAGACTAGTTTTATCAGTTGTAACACAGTCATTCCCAACCGATATGAGCAAGTAGAAGTGCAATTAATGTATCGTCTCCCATACGCGCTTTAAATTTAATCTGGATTGTCGTGCACCCACAGCTGCATTCTTTGTGCTTTAAACATTTTGAAATGAATATCGGGTACTTCAGATGCTTGTCATATTTAATTTCCGGTCATGCATGCATGCAGTTACACAAGCGCGTATATGAACATCACATCTCCCTGTTTTGTCCAGTTTCTATCAAATACAACGACACTGCTCGAATCAATAGATTTCAGTCCGGTGTTTTAGTATTTTAACTTTTAAGAGCCCCCTCCCGATCGCTACGGAATGTAACCGGAAATGACCGTATTTGATCGTCGTTCCGGCATTGTCCGAACGCAATGAAAATTTTAGGGGTGGCCCACCGTCTATCGAACGGGCTTAGCTTGCGGATGTAGTGCAGCAGAACTTTGCTGGCCTGTTTTGTAGTGAACCACTCCCAACGTTTAAGACGAAGATTTTTTATTATTTTTCGCTTTGATCGAAGTTTGGAACGGGGAAAGTGCAATCCTGATACCCTTTGGTTGTTGGTACAACTGGTTTTGGGTAAAGGGAGAGGTTTTTCCGCAGATAAACACTTCTTTTGAGTGAAATAAGGACACGGTTCGCGAAGAGCACAGTGAAGATCAAAGTGTTACGAAGGCATCGGTAATTTCTGCGCTTGGCCTAACTGTTTGAAACGGAATGAGTGGAGATATTGAGAGGCTTCGACAAGAAGCCGAAACGTTGAGAACGGAGATTAGGGTATGTTGATCTATGTTACAATAGTTTTGCTTTTAATTCTCGTCGTTTCAGTTGCAGAATAGAAGTGTCGGTCTATATTGAGTCTTGTCGCTTCGAACAACAACATAACCTTTGCGACTTTTTGCGATTGTTCTTGTTTGTTGAGATTTTAGTTGGGATTAATGCGTCTTTCAGCGCCGGTTTTTATACAAATTTGTTTCAACATGATTGTATTTTGGGAAAGGAAAGTCGATTGAGATTCGACTTTACCGTTTCCATAAACAGAAGTAGCTCATTATGGATGCCTTGTTAGTTGTAATAATATTGAAGACAGCTGAATGTCTTGTTTTGAAGCAAGGCTACTAGATATATGCAAGCCTTTAGTAATTTGCTTAAAAAACCTAACAGATTACTCGAAATGAGTACTGTTTCATTGCCTGTAGCCTACTTTTCCACAACATTTGGCCTGCAAATGTTTGCTATTATCTTGCGTTTGCTATTCGCTTTCCATGGCTCGGCTGTTTTGCATATGGAAATCAGGTCTCTGTATTTCAATCTGAAATTAAACCTAGCAAAAAGCAGCTTTGATCTTTCTACTAGCGTAATACACAACCCCACAATGTACTATCGTAATATAGAGTATAATTTAGAGCTTCTGGCTGCGTATTGGGAAACGTTTGGAAATTTGTCTCAAACGGAACTGCCTTTGTTTTCCCAAGTCATGCATTTTGTTTGTGACAAATTGTTGAGAAAATACGCCTTTTTCGTTTTGTGCATCAAATCGAACCTCGCTGATTTCGTAAATTTCAGTTTTGTTATTGTTTTTTAAAATGTCGCAATTTTCCTAGATTTGATGTTCTGATGATTTTTTTGCCCGCAAACGGCTACACCGTCTTTGACATGTCGTTGCAAATTGCAAAATGCCGCTTGTCTCTTCGTAGCCTATTTCACCGAGTCTTTGGCAAACTTTCATTGTAAATAAGCAAAAAAAAGGCATATAAGTGATGCAGAAATAAATTTGCAAGTAACCTTCGAATTTCTGTAATGTTTTCAAACAAACTCGCGTTATGTTATTATATTATTTTGTCTCGTTTGTCGTGTATTTCTGTCAGCATTCTTTTTGTTTTATAAAGCGTTCCGTTTGCGGGAAAGGTTTTTATACTCGACAGTAGATAATTTTGTGAGAATTTTGGGTTCTATTTTCCTTGGGAGGAGAAGAGCTGTATTTGCTTTCAGCTCTTTGTTGCTAAGTAGGTTATATGGCAATCCTCCAAAATAGTGTATCGAAATTGTTCTATAAAGCACCACCTATTTCTGTCTCATAAAAAGTTGCAACCTGCAGTTTGCAATGCTACAAAGAATCGTTTTCAATATTGTGTGTTTTTTACAATCAGCGATATAGCACAAGGCGTTTAACAATGACTGTTTTCTGACAGATGTTCAAATGTTAAAATAGTCTAATATTATGTATTGAGAATGATGTCGGTATATTTTAGCTATGCTCTATTTATCTTTTAATATTTGAAAATTTAAACGACTTCGACTTCTCAGGCTTTTAATTCACCGACAGTGGCCAGATTTCCTTCACTCGCCTTAGTAAATTTTATTCATTCTGGTTGTTTTGTTGCCAACATTTTGTTTACATTTGATCTCCTGACAAGAAGCACGGAGAGTGTAAAATAGTACCTAACCAAAATTTGCCCAATGGGGTGATCGTTTGTTAGCAGAATTGTTCTTTTTCCCAATTGGCTACAGAGAGTTTCATACTGTTCTTGCATTAACAAAAACACATTTGCATTGATAATGATCAATCAAAATTCATTTCTTTCAGTGCATCTGAAAAAGATGAATAAAAATGTTTACTAGTTTTCCTTTTGACCTTTGTACTTACAAAACTCAGAATTCAACATTCATTGTTTGTAGGATGCCCGTAAAGTGGCTGCAGATACAACTTTAATGCAGGTAAGGTATTATCTTTGTTATTCCTCGCTTGCCAAACTATAGTGCAGTCTTCAGTCAAACATTTCTTGACATTCTCTGCTCCTATACAATAGGTTGCTTCCAATGTCGAAGCTGTAGGCCGCATTCAAATGCGTACAAGAAGGACACTTCGTGGCCACTTAGCTAAAATTTATGCTTTACATTGGGCCACAGATTCGAGGTAAAGAAAGAAGATTTTACAGTCTTACAATTTGCAGCATTTTCGTGAAAATTAATTGCTAATGTTTATTCATAAAGTTTTGTGACAACCATTAAAACTGTGCTCATATGCTAATTTATGTTTTGATATAGAAACCTGGTTAGTGCCTCTCAAGATGGCAAACTCATTGTGTGGGACTCTTATACCACAAACAAGGTGAGTACATATTTTTTATTTTTCATTATCTTTTAATCAAAATCCATTTGGTAATTGTGTGCCTTTTCATAGGTCCATGCTATTCCATTGAGATCCAGTTGGGTTATGACATGTGCATATGCACCATCGGGCAACTTTGTTGCATGCGGTAAGTAACGTCATGGTTAATATATGTGCCTTTGCATGTTAACTGATGATATACAGTAGATGCTATTGTCTATGTAATGCATGTTAATTGAACAGTACATTTTGGGGTGTGTTAGAGGATGTTGACCAATTGATTTTTACTTTTCCAGGTGGCCTCGATAATATTTGTTCAATTTACAGTTTAAAAACACGAGAAGGAAATGTCAAAGTTAGTCGAGAGTTGCCTGGCCACACTGGTAGGTGTAATTATCTTAAAGCCAAGTTGAGTGATTGAAACTGATCAGGAATATGATGTATATATATATGTTCTCAACATTGTGATAACATGTACATTTTTTTTATTAGGTTACCTTCCATGCTGTAGATTTCTGGATGATTCGCAAATCATCACCTGCTCAGGGGATATGACTTGGTATGATCTTCTACTAAATTTTCCTGTTACATACAAAGTTCCATTTTCCTTTCCAAACTATCGATGTTTTGCTCGGCTTTGCCTTAGGATCACAAATGTACTGTTTCCACCATGCTCAGCTAATAATAAATAATAAACTACCTAAATTGGTATGAAAGAAATTAGTGCTGTGCACTGGAGCAGGAATTTTGCCCTATTTTGCCGGAGCCGGAGTTTGTTTACCTCTGGCGAAACTCCGGCAGCACTTATTTGTGCTGCAAACTTCTATCATAGAGCAACGAAAAAGCTAACTTCATGGACAAAAAAGTAAATACAGCCTAATACGGCTTGCCACAAACATGCAAATTTTAATTATGGTATTTTATGTCATTTTTGTAATTTTGACGTCCGCAAGACGGTAAAGCACTCAAAAATTTTATCTGAAAATTTCATCAAACGCTGCTACGCTATGCTTACAATTGTCAACATGAAAGGTCGAATATGTGTTTTTAAGAATAACTGAAACATTACTATTAATTGTATGTTTTTCCAGAAGAGAAAATGTGTCTTGTTTTGCAAATACAATACCGTGCATCATGTATATTACAAAATGTTATTGCGAAGAATGCGAAGAGTTAAAAAACAAAGATGGTGTTTCCACTTTAAACTGTAAAAATTTCCAATTTTGACAAGTTTGCACACAAGCTTAAAATTTTCTGCTGGAGTCGGAGTTGTTTGCCAGAGCCGGAGTTTTTTTTGCCAGAGCTGGAGGTGAAAAAACCGGAGTTTGCACAGCTCTAAAAGAAATGCCAATTGACTGTAGCAAAAAAGATAGTAAAGTTACATTTTACCAGAATGCATCGTGGTTGGAAATTATTACAAAAAGCAAATTGATGTCTGTTGAATCACAAGAGAAATGGAGGAGGTTATTTAGTTTGTTTTGTTAAAGTTATATGTCCTTGGCTGTTTTTTTCACATGTTTTTTCAGCTGTTTTTGCTTGATGCCCACAATGTATTCTGGTAAAATGTTCATGCTGCCATCTTTTTCGTTATGGCCAATTTTGGTTATTCACATAACAGCATGTGTAATGCTGATAAAATGTAGTATTAGTAATTTCACTGTTTTTAGTACAAGCTTGTATTATATTCACATTCTATGATGACAGGATGTAATTATAATGTTTCACATTAAATTTTTATCTCTTTTTTTATTGTCTTTTTTTAGTTGTTTGTGGGATATAGATACTGGTCAACAAACAACTACATTCCATGGCCACACAGGCGATGTTATGTTCCTCTCACTTGCTCCTGATGGACGATCATTTGTGTCTGGTGCATGTGATGCCTCGGCTAAAGTATGTCTTTTGATTTTTTTGAAATAATGTGTGAAATGTGTTTGTGTGATTGTTTATATTTCTTGTGTTTAGATCTGGGATATTCGTGATGGTATGTGCAAACAAACGTTTACTGGTCATGAATCAGACATCAATGCTGTAGCAGTGAGTGTTATTAAGTTATTATTATTATTATTGCATTTTATTTAAAGAAGGTGAAAGTGTTGACCACATATGTCTGTTTAGCCTAATCTTTTATTGGTCCTTTTGCCACAAGCGAGTCATACTAAAATAGAGACTTTTACTTTGATAGTTTACCTTGGCCGCATTTAAGTCAATTCTCATTGCATTACATTTCTATGTTATGTTTAGTACTTTCCAAATGGCAATGCATTTGCCACTGGATCCGATGATGCTACTTGCCGTCTGTTTGACATCAGAGCAGATCAGGTACATGTGTAAAACTTTATTTTTACCTTGCCTTGAGCAAACACACAACATTTTTTAAAACAGACTAACAGAGCTACTGGTTAACAGTTGGGCTATCAAAAAAGAAATTATAAACATATTGCGCTGGTATTCCCTTAAATTCCATAGTTTTGGCTTTTGTGTTGGCAATTGTAGGTTCAGTTTCTACTTTATTTAGAAGCTAGATTTTAGAAGCTAGATTTTAGAAGCTAGATTTAGTACGAGAAATAAATCTGATATTTCCAAGCACCAATGTATTTTTCAGTTTATTAATTTTAAATAAACTGCAGTCTTTTCTAGCAATATAAAAAAGTTGTGTAAGGTGCTTGTTACAGGTGTGTAACAGTAGTGTCTTCCTCTTTGCAATTATAGGAGGTTATTGTTTATGCCCATGACAACATCATATGTGGTATAACATCGGTTGCTTTCTCAAAAAGTGGTCGATTACTCTTGGCTGGATATGACGATTTTAACTGTAATGTTTGGGATACATTAAAAGGTGAACGCGCAGGTGTTCTGGCTGGTCACGATAACCGTGTTAGCAATCTTGGCATAACAGAGGACGGAATGGCTGTGTGTACAGGTAGCTGGGACAGTTTCCTCAAGATCTGGAACTAAACTCGAAGGGCTGCAAACGAACGTTTTGAGACTATGCCTTGAGTATATGCATTTATTTTGTAAAATGTACATCAAAAACACTGATCTTTACCGCCTAAAATACATTTTGGTAGTCAGACAGTACATGGAGATTATGATATTAAGACAGCAGTCACAGCACAGTGGCAACTGACAGCTCATATTGTACATGATATTTAAAGTGTATAGGGAAATAATAGTTTGTGTATTTCACAATTGTCCATAACTTGCAAAAATGCCATATGGTTTATTGTGCATGGAAATGCTTGCATTTGATTAGATGAAATATTGTACTATTTTGTACAAATTTTACTCTAAGCTTCTAGCTTGCAGCATAGCAGAGATTTTTTGATTGTAAAAACACTTCATGTTCTGTGTTCAGAATAGAGTTTGGATTGTAAGCTAACATTAGGCTGATACTGTTTAAGTATCATTTATTTAAAATATCCCCACCCCATTTTAAATTATCTTAGCTATATGCTGTCAGGAATTATAAACTTGCTGTATGTCGCTTGCCTTAAATGTTTGCCCTGAGAATAACTGGGCGTGGCGGTTTCCGAATCATGATGGTGGTGCATTGCGAATAATTGTTGTAAAAAATTTGGGGGCCAACTACGTTTGAATGACAGCACTGTAAGAACATTGCATTAGTAATCTATAGAATTTCCTTGAAAAGTAAAGTGAAGTATTAGTTTAAGCTAGGTAATGGTGTGGTTTATTGGTAAAAATGCTCATTTGTAATTTGCAATGGTTTATTAATACAACTATTTTGCGTTATAAAACACTGTCAAAAGCAGTGTGCAAACTTAGAATTTCAATTTATGCATTATAGTAAATCTTAAAAAACTGACGGATTTTTCATGACAAAGCTGTATGAAATTGCTTGTGACAAGCCAGTTTGTTTTAAAATTGGTTTAAAACTTGCCATGAATGCTTAAAATCATTTGCCAATGAAGTACACCAACAAATTGTGTGCTTGCATTTTTGGTACATTAAAGACTGATGCTTTGAACATGGAATGCAAACACATTATTTGGTAGTAGGTAAAGTAGTTTAGGAAATTATCACAGATATGCTGTATTTGAATATAATTGAAATTAATACGTAAAATCACTGTGTGTTTTTGCATTTGAGCAATTGTACAGTACATCTCTTACTGGCACCAATTGTGGTTGACCAGGAGGTACAGAGGGGGTGTAAACCCCTGTAACACATGGTCAACATGTTTGTGAGAGGGGATGGCTGATTCCTTCCACTTCTCCTTAACCAGCACCCCCAAACTATGTTGCTGAATTGCACCATTAAATGACACTGTCTGGCACCAACAGACTAGGCCCCCTTAGCGTCTCAGCTTTAGAAAAGATTAACAGTGCTATCAATAGTTATTATTAATAATGATAGTGATTTTTTTAAACTTGCTGGCCTGTGGGATAGCGATGATTGCCTTTTGTGTAACCGGGCAAATATTATGATGGTAAATACAACAAAACATAACGAGCATGGTTAAAAATTTGGATAATTTACCTCAAAGTTCTAATTATGTAGTACTGTTACGTGTTTTATAACCATTGATCTGCAAAATAATGAGGAAAAATAACCATAAAGTCTTGAGTGTAGCTGCCAGAGAGGCGCTTGGTTGGGGGGGGGGGGGGGGGCTTACTTTAGGGTGTTGCTCACTATTATCACAGAGTTACAGCCCGTTGTGCACATCGTTTGAGTGGTTTGACTAAAAAAAAAAGGACAAAATAGTGACCCACAGATGTAAACCTTATGTAAATGTAAACGCGAAATGTAAACTTTGTCCAAATTTAAGCAAAGCGTTTGTTTTACACGTAAGGACTGTAACCTCTATTTAAATCAGGGAAGGTAGGGTACGTATAGTGCCTGGATATAATTTTGTATTACAGTAAAGTTTTTTAAGGCCTGCTATGTTAGGTTTCATGAGATGCAATGTGTTGCATCATTTTCTAATGCACACTCAGATTAGGAAATCACTTGATTTCCAAGAACATTCTTACAGTATTACAAAAATACATAACGTGATCAGAAGTTTACTGTACAAAGAGGAAAGAGCAGAAATTGCACCACATATGTCAGAGTGACGTAACGTCTTCAGCAAGGGTATTATATAACAATTGCAAATCGTCTGTCATGTCACGTAAAACCGCAAAGCCTGCGAGTATAAGTCTGTATTGGGCCAATACAACATCGATTCTGGGGTACTACATTTGCATATCTACAACAACATATTAACAATAAACGGATTAAAGATGGAAGGAGGTGGACATGGTGCAGAAACATCGCCGATAATCAGAGATGTAGAACAAGACAAAAATAGCACGGTCATCAATATGGCTTTTGACTCCAACCCCATGACACTAACATTCAACAATTTGCAAGCATTTATTGATGATCGAAAGATTCTAAATAACGTAAGCGGTTCGGTAAAACCAGGGGAAGTATTGGCAGTGATGGGACCAAGCGGTAAGCTAATGAACAAAAAAGATAATTAAGGTTTTGAAAACTTTTAATATTCATGATATGCATACCCTTCCAGCTGAGTTATTATTCTTTTAAAACAATCTAGAATCAGATATTTATTACTCTGGAAGGAAGGTCTGGTATTTATATCTAATTGTAGTGTCAAATAATGGGAAATTTTAACTTTAATAACACGTAATTTCTATGAATAGGTTGTAAACTATGTCGTTATCTAGATCTAGTTTCTACCAAGGTGACAGGCGTATATGGTATAGACTATGTACTAATCAGGGCACCCTGATACTGATTTTAATCATTTGTCTATCAACCCCAGTTTTTCCATATTTGCCAAGTCCCAGGTATTTTGTCAGTCTTGCTCCATTTCTTGAGCAGTCTGGCTCTCACATTCTCAGAAGTGCCCTTTGAAACTTTACTTAACCAAAGTAAAGTATACATAAACTCAGCGAATGCTAGAGCATTTGGATGCAATGATAAAACCAGTGGCGAAGCCAGCCTGACATTTGGTCATGCAAATGCAAATTTTTCAGTGTCTACAGACTGTATGAGGAATCAATGGACCATTCCCCTATTAGACAAAGTTTTGAATTTGGAAAATCAATTAGCACAGCTGGAAAGAGCATCCTAAATTTCATACAATTGTCAAGTTTGGTTGCAAAATATTGTAAAATGTGAAAATATGGCCCCATAAAGTTTGCAAATTTTGTATACTTTTGTATTATGCGTGGAAAAGCGTTATCACTATGTGGAAATGTGGTAACGCTTTTTCTCGTGTAATACAAAAGTATACAAAACTTCCAAACTTTACATTAATATATTTTTGACATTTTACAATATTTTACAACCAAACTTTACAATTTCACTAAATTTAGGAAGCTCTTTCCAATTGTCCTAAAATTATTTTCAAATTTAAAAGTTTGTCTAATTGGGGAATGGTCCATTTCTAAAGAAAAGAATAGTGATAATGATTTAAATTATTTTGCATAGCATGACCAAATTGTCGGGCTGGCTTTGCTGCTGGGTAAAACTGTTTAATTGGATGCTATTTTATCTTATATAATTGCATTTGCTGTGCTGGCAGTCTGCCCCTGGATCAGCGTTGTGACTAATAGCCTCTGCATACCTCCAAAAACCTCAGTATGTGGAGTTTTTAAAAACATCTCACACATAACTAAAATAAAAAATGCATGGCAACAACCCATATATTTCTGGTCCGTAATGACCGAGCCAGGTATTATTTACACCATTGAGTGGGTTGCTTTATATATGGTAGTAAATGATGTCATGTACTATTAATATTACAAGGAGGTTTGGAATAACTGAGTGTTCTTCAAAAAAGACCAAAATAAGTCATTTCCAAATCGAGACAGCATAAGGCATGATAACAAACAATCCAGACATCCCTTGAGGCTTTTCCTCTTTGGGAATAATTAGACATATTTTCACTTCAATTTAAAGCAATTAGAAAATGGCTAATACAGCAATTTGCATCCAAGCACTAAGCGCAAACATTTTTGTGAGTTTTTTTACGTTTGTAACGTGACGTTTGGCCGTTTGAAACGGAAGCCATTTAGATGCAAAACCTGACGGTTCTGTTACTGCAAATGTCATGTTATGTCATGTTTTGATACTCGTTTTATCATTTTTTTATAAAACATACAAATTTCGTGTTGTAGAAGCTTGTTTAGGATTTCAAATGATACAAACGTAATAAAGCTTGTGAATAATCGTTTCTTACAGGTGAAATGAACTCAGTTTTGATCATTTCAAACAGTAACAATTATAACGGCAAACGTTGTGTTTCAAAGGGGAAACGTCACGTTACAAACATAAAAAAACTTGCGAAAATGTTTGCGCTTAGTGCTTGGACGCAAATTGCTGTAGGTGCTATTTTATTAATAGTATGTTTTAAATAAAAAGCAGTAATTAGGAGGGTTTTATAAAACAGCTACTTATTTCATGTGGGCTTTCATGTGCTGGGATATATTCTTACACAAGACCATCAGTATAGCAGATCAACACTGATATCATATATTATAAAATCTGTACTAAGATATGCGAGAAAATGTATTAGTGTTCAAAGACTGGAAAAAATTCAAAGGAAAGTAATTGGGCAGAACTGGAATAGATAAATATCTGCCCCCTGCCCAATTATCAAGATTCTGGTGTCCTTATATAAACACTCTTTGTCTTTTTTTTACCATTTCCAATGCCCGATGAGGACATCTCTACAAATAAGTTGCAGAAACCCTGACACATTGCAACATCTTATGGTTTGGCTGGGCTGGGATTTCAATTGACTAGTGCATTATTACATCATACATATTTATTATGTTGCAAGAATTTGTAAAAATCAATTACTAGATACAGAATTAAAGTGGAAGGCAGGAACATATAGTAAGGCAAAGTACAGAATTTCTTTTCAAGGAGATGTGAGTTTTAAAAAAGCAAAAATTAGTTTTGATTATAATTTCCAAGATTTAAAATTTTGCCACATTTTGGCTAACCTCTAATCTGGATTATTTGCTTAACCAAATGTCAAGCTGTTCACATTGTTCTGAAGTACTAAATATTGCAATATCTTACAATAATAAAAATGATTAGAGTACAAGCAGTGCTGTTTCCGATTTGATATCACACTCCAGTGTGTGTGTATATTTTAATGTGAAAATCTCCATGGTCCTGGGGTCCCCAAAAGTATAACAGAAAAAATAATATTGTTGTAGAAAATGAGAAGGAATTATATGAGACTGTACTATATGAGACTGTACTATACGAACTGATGCAACACAGTATGAATTGCCTCGTGATATACATATATATCACATATTTGTAGAATCATACTAGCGTACTAATGCAAATGAAGTAATTTGATTGGCTACTCTACTCGCTATCTATTCTGCGATAGATGGCGAGTAGCAAAACAACAATTTTCCTGGCATATTTTTTCAAAGACAATATGTAGTATTATTTTTAACAAAATGGCTTATGAGTCAATTATTTATCTCAGATTCTACGAAAACGATTGGATTACTCGCTCTCAATTTCTATGTGTTGATAGTTGTTTCGGGCTTCACCCTCATCAACTAGCACCGCATAGAAATCTCGAGCTCATAATCTAATTGTTAATTATAACTTCTAAAATGATATAGTGTTTTTCAGGCACTTTTGATTTTTTTGGGGGGGAGGGGGCTTATTGAAAAGGGAGTTTGTTTCATAGTTGCTATGTAGTAGATGTCATAAATTATTATGTTTCATCATGCATTTCACAAGTAGGCTATAATATGTGCGACGGGGTAAGACTAAAGACTGAACCACGCCCAAACCACACCCATTTCCCTCAATGACCACACCTAATTTCTTAACTCTTCCGACATTACCTTAGACTAACTTAAGAGAGTTATATAAGCCTATTTATTTGACGTAACTCTCTCTTGCCAATATTTATGAAGATGTTGGAGAGTTATCATTTTTTTAACTCTTCGCCACTTCACGATTCTGGCGATGTCAGCCGTTTTGTGAAAACCTTTTTTCAAAGGCTAGTGCGTACATAACTCTCATCATCGCCAGAATAGTGAACATGGCTCAGAGTTGTAAGAGAACGATAACTCTCTAATATCTTCTTAAATGTTCTACATAAATGTTGGCAGGTGAAAATTACCTCAAGTATAACTCTCTCGCGTTAGTTCAAGGAACTTCAGGAGAGGTAAGAAACTGGGTGCGGTCATTGGAAATTACTTTAAAAAAATGCGATCAATAAATCCAATAATAGACGTGTTTTTAGTCTTTAAGACGGGGAAGCTTATTGGAGTAATGGGGGGGGGGGGGGTAAATAGAGAGAATATGTAACAAACTTTGGAACTACCGCCACCCTGGTCAGATTTAATGCGTTTAAGGTGTTCGTAACAGGTGTTCGTTTCCCCCCAAATTGCAACATTGCCATCAATTTCGCCATGTTTATGCGCTAATGGACCGATTGCATTATGTTCATGGCTAAAGGGGATAGACGAGAGGTAGGTTTTCATGATGGCGGATGTTTTTTAAAATTTTTAAAACGAGAACAAATCAACAACCAGACGTTTATGGCATTCCTAAATTGGGATTAGGTTCAGGGTAAGGCTAGGGTGAGCCTTGGGAATGATATAAATGTTAGGTTGTTGATTCGTTCTCGTTTTAAGAATGTTGAAAAACAGCCGCCATCTTGAAAACGTACCTCTCGTCTATCCCCTTTAGCCATGACCACTGCATTATGGGCAAAATTTTGAAAAAAGTTGAAATAGGAAAATTTATTACCACAGCATTGAAGAGCATCCTAAAATTAGAAAAATTGCAAAGTTTGGTTGCGAAACGTTGTAAAATGTGGAAAATGTAAGCCTGTGAAGATTGCAAATTTTATATATTTTTGTATTACGCACGGAAAACAACATCGAGAAAACGGTATCAATTTTCACTGCGTAATACAAAAGTATACAAAATTCGCAAACTTTGCAGGGCTATATTTTCCTCACTTTACAACATTTCGCGACCAAACTTTGCCGTTTTACTAATTTTACGATGCTCTTCAATGCTGTGGTAATGAATTTTCCCACTTCAACTTTTTTCAAAATTCTGTCCATAATGCAATCGGTCCATTGCTCCGAGCTAGTTGCACCGGAAGTTGCAACGGAGGTGAATTTCAAGCAAATTTGTTGATTTGAATATTTTCATTGCAAATTTTCTCATATAAAAATACTCCCAAGCAACTAAATATACTGTAATTTTGAAACAGATTACAAATATGCAAAAACCATTGTGGGAAAATCATGAATAGTAAAAAATTAATCAATTTAATGTTTTAAATATGTAATGACATCAGTAGCTTGACAACAATGGGCCAGCTGCTGTAATAAATCGCGCGCTAAATTTTTAACGGATTTTCAAAACTCTGTTAAACGCTGTTACGTTGAAATTCTAGGATCAGGCAAGACAACTTTGCTCAATTTTCTTGCTGGACGCAAAGTTGGTGATTCAAAATCTGGAGAAGTATTGCTGAATGGCCGCCATATGAATAAAAAACTCAAAAGAAAAATATGTTATGTTTTACAAGAAGATCTCTTCTTCGAGAATCTAACTTTGAAAGAAACATTGACTGTAAGCAAAGAACTCCACCTTGTTTTATCTTTTAAGATAACGCGCTCCGAAGGCGCTCTAGGGTTCGGTAATTGTTTATTGTGATTGCTAGAGTGGTGTTCTAGCTAGATACCCAGATGATGCGAGTTCAAATCTCGCTCGAGGCAACGAACTTTTCGTTGTTCACTACAGTGTCAGATTAAATATGAATCCAGTTTTTTATAGCCTATAATCTACAACAAAAATTGTTCTTCTATTAAACTTCTGTTGAACAGTAGTGTTTTTCTGTTCTAAAAAAACAGAGAAAAACACTAAAATTTTTTTGAAAAAAAAAATGGGAAAGAGCTTTAAATATTATAGAGGCGCAGTTTGGAGACTGTAACTATAAATTGAACCACGCAGTCATTACGTATTATGGACTGGAACCAATCAGCGTGAAATATGCTAATTTTATCTTAAATTTTTTCTTTTACTTTATAGTATTCAGCACTACTAAGGTTGCCTGACAAGATGCCAAAATCGGAAAAGTTACAAAAGGTGGAATATTCTATCAAGATACTATACGGTCTACGATTTTTTTTGTATTCTATTTTACCATATGATTTTACAGATCGAATTCTTTGCGATGATAAATTTACGTGGTGTTTCCACAAAATTGTGATGATTAAATTTGAACCTGAATTTTTTTATCACCGCTATTATTAGGTTGATGAAATTATTGAAACCTTGGATCTGAAAAAGTGTTCTGACACAAGTAAGAATGGCGTGACAATATTTAAAGAATTGATTACAAAAAAAGTTGACGTTTTGAGCGAAAGAAGCTTTGTCCTGGAAATTTATTTGCATTTGTCATGTAGTTCTATCACCCACGGAAACTATTTGTTGATTTTGTCTCCACCTACGTCCACACCCACTTGTTTTAGGGTTGTCATTAAGATATATAAGGGGCTCTAATATCGACGACGTAGCAAGCCAACGGCTATGTGCAAATGTGGTGCCACAATAGGAAAGGAGGTGGAGGAGGGTAAACCTCAATTGTATGCTATTCCATTACCATTGAAATGGTATGTGGGTATTTTTCGTGCATTTGCTCAACACTATACTAATTAAGGGTACTCTGACCAGCACTATTAAATGTCGTGCGCAGTGGTCTTGTTAGTATTTAGTGTTGATGAAAATGGGTCTTAAGTGTTTCCAAAGAAGAAATGATATAAAAAGTATTTAAAGTGAAAGGATCTCTTCTTTCCAGTTTTGGAAGCATGGATCGTTACTATCCATGTGCTATCCTTGAACATACTTTATAGTTTGTGCTTGTAGAACCCCCTAATAATTGTTTTTTTTCAATATGCTTTTGCAACATGTACATAATCTGTTTTAAGCAAAAACTCGTAAGTAGACGGCGATATAGCACCGGTGGCCGCCTTCTATTCAAAACCCTTCCGTTTATATCAACGATTTCAAATTGAGACTCTTTTTAATTTTACCATGGGTTATTTTCAGAAATGGGAAACTCTCTTAACAGAGGACTTTCGGGAGGTAAGATTCTTAAATTATTCGTAGTCCTTGCAGTTCTGATAAAATGAAATGTTTTCATGGAAGATTTACTGGCTAGTATAACCATCATTCCTACACTGATATTTCGAATATTTATTTTCCATATAATTTCTGTACTAAATTACTTAAACCGTGCTTTTATTTTTTTCAGGTGAAAAGAAAAGGGCAAATATCGGTTGTGAACTGATCACGAATCCCTCGCTTATCTTCCTTGATGTAAGAGAAATATTTTACCAAGAGTTTTTTTTCTAAAAGTATAGGAAGTATAAATAGTAACGAAAAGGTTCAAAAACGAAGAAACTGTTGCATGCCTAGTTTCTGAAGTTTTTACGAGATTTCAAGAGACAGTGCACATGTAAATATTAGTTTGTATTTCGAAAAAACTTTCCGTTGTTTCAGCAATAAATCTTTGATATTGCTAGTTATATTTGCAATGCAATCAAGAAAAAACTGAGTGAAATTTTGTTACATTATAATAACTTAAATACGTTCTGATTCTGATACCTTCATTTACCATGCAGGAACCCACATCGGGTCTGGATTCAAGCAATGCTTACAATCTTGTCAAGACTTTAGAAAATCTCGCTGAAAGCGAAGCAAAGACGATCGTAATGACTATTCATCAGCCGTCCAGCCAGATCTTTCATTTATTTGATAAATTATTGTTACTGGTGAATGGCAAAGTAAGTTGGTCACTGTCAAAGCTTACGATATCAGAAGTTTTGATTTTGCACAAACTCAAACTGTACTGTTTTGTCCCACCCGATAGTAACCGTGATATATCTGTTTCCCATCCAGGTTGCGTATTACGGTGATTCGTCCGATGTTCTTAATTTCTTTCAAAGAGTTGGCTTTCATTGCGAAGAGCATTATAATCCTGCTGATTTTATATGTAAGTTTGAGCCTTGTCCTTTTGTCTCATGATTTGAAAAATAATGTGACTTTCGTCTTGTTTAATCGTGTATTCAAAACTCGGCGTTCATGACTGATTCAACTGTATATTGGCGTCATGTAATCAGGGAAAATGATGTTTGTGGTGTTGCAGTACTCTGATTACATGTCCCATTACATTCATATCGAAGGAACTGAACTCAGCTAGACTTGAACCGACCTGACCGCGCAGCCCAGTTTGGCAGAGCAATGGGCTAGCTTTCAAAGGGTGGTAGATTCGATTCCAGCTGTTGTCAGGTATTTTTCAGCTTGACCGGTGTGGATAGCAACTCAGAGTAACCCTGCAAAAATTAAGTTGATTTTTATCGAAATTTGCTTTTTTCATCGTCCCCATTACATTCAT
The DNA here is from genome assembly GCA_963855995.1 of Muricea muricata. Lineage (NCBI taxonomy): Eukaryota > Metazoa > Cnidaria > Anthozoa > Malacalcyonacea > Plexauridae > Muricea > Muricea muricata. The sequence goes on along the minus strand of OY979720.1, from coordinate 14,087,229 downwards.
GCAATACTGTGAATTTTTTTTTTTCTGTCAGTGGATATTCTGTCGAGAGGTGCGGAAGTAGAGGAAAATATTGTGTCTGCTTGTCAAGAATGGTGAGTGATAAACAGATTTATGATTAAATGAACCGTTTAACGAAAAAAAACTGTACGGTAAATGTAAAACAATTTGGAAAGAAAGTTGATAAAAAGAAAGTTGAATTTATCACTAAAGTTTCATTCGTGTTAGCGCACGAGATATACGTTCTTTTACTGCCAGAAGCAATAAGACAGAATATGACGTTTCGAGCGTTATATATGTGGTTAGTAGTTGAACTGATTAGTGCAAAAACCATTATCATCAGACAATTTAATAGAATATAAGAAAAAACATACTCCGAAGAATAACATCTTGTAAACTCAAGAATCGAGCTTTTAAAAAACAATAATTTTGCGGTGATATTTCGACTGTATTTAAAAGTCATTGTAAACTATTCTTGTTTTTGGAGGGGCTTCGGTCGTGTAGTGGTGTAGTGGTCAGACCACTCGCCTTTCACCCCCAAGGTTCCGAGTTCGATTCTTAGTAACGTGGACTTGAACACAGTCCTCATGTGAAAAGAATATAGTCAACGCTCTGACGAAAGTCGTGGGTTTTCTCTGGGTACTCCGGCTTCCTCCTACAAGGAAAGTTGACAAGCTGGGATAGGTAATACGGGCCCACAGTAATTGGCTCACGCTGTTGTGGTGACCCTGCCCTTGTGGCAAAGCTAAATAAAAATTTAGAATCGACGTAACATCGCAAAATTGTCTTGTTTTAAAAGCTCGAATCTTGAACTTACAAGATGTTATTCTTCGAAGAATATTTTTTCTTATATCTGAGTAGTACAAGTCACTAATTTAATTTAATTTAATTCAATTTAATTTAATTTATAAGCTTCGCCGGTAATTAGTTACATGAATAACAATACAAAACAAAACAATACATGTACAATATTACAATATAAATTACACATGGCAGGGATTCCACAACAGCGTTAAACCAATTACTGCGGACCCACATAACAACAATATAACAACTAATTACATGATATATACACTAAACAATTATCATTCATTCAATTACAACAGGTTTACGTGGAAGTTAAACATCGTACAAAGTTACATTTTAAACACACAGTTTTAAATGTTTTAGGGTATTCCGGATTGTAGTTAATGTCTAGAGCCGCAAAATAGTAGCCATGTAGTATTGTTTTGAGCGAGTAGAGACTAATATCTATGTTGAGGTTTAAATCGTCGGCAAGTATGTTCCATATTCGGCATGACCTGATAAGGAAGGATTTCTGATAGGTGGTGGTTTTGCTTCTTGGAACGATGTATTTAACCGAGTTGGAGGTTGACCGTGTTATTCTGCGACTTGATGAAACGGGTTGAGGACGTAACCTTGAGAATACCAAACCTTATAAGAATAGGATCAAGTCTGAGTATTCATGCCAATAGCTAACTCTCTGACGAGGGGCCAACTTTTGAGACGTCGAAAGAATCTTTATTTTCGTGTGCTTTTGACTGCGCTATACGGACACTGACAGCGTTAATTGAAATGTTAGATCAATCAATGTGTTCAGTAGGCAGTGTTATCCTACCTTCGTCAATCTTAGCCGTGATAGTTGTGACCAAATACGGATGTGTGATTTTCTGCTATAGGATAAAAGGCACTGTTCCAATTCCTGTGTGTGTTGACAGACGGAGCCTGGCCACGAGCAGCGAAAGAGACAATGATTCTGCCGTACTGCCGTTGGACTATTGTTTGCAAAACAGAGCTAGTTTTCGAGAGGATAAGGACAATGATTCTCTTAATTCAACTCCTGGGACGCTAAAAGAGATTAAATCCACAGGCGTGGTTCAAAATGGTAAAAACGACTCGAATTCAGAAGGCGAAAAATTGAACGGCATTGCGAACAAACTAGCTGAGGTGCATGACAGCAGTCCAGCAGTGGTGTACAGGCCGAAACAGGATGTAACGATACACGTAGGTACATCGGGGACAAACAGACACTCAATACGTAGAAACTCTATGGAAGAGATTAAGAGGATGATGGACAATAACTCTGAGGATAGCGATGACGAGGATGGACATGGGAGGTTCCATTTGGATCACGGAGATAAATGGCCAACGTCGTTTTGGACACAGTTTTCCGTTCTTACTCATAGAACGTTCAAGCAGTCAGCGCCTGTAATTTTATCAAAACTGAACTTTGTAGAGGTAAGGTACATGTCTGAGGTCGGTTGTACGAAAGATGAATAGTCGGTAGTGATTTTCTCGAATAAAAGTAACTGTTTCTCTTGCGAGTTCAATATCTATGGTATCGTTGCTTTTTATGCCCTTCTGCAGCAGATGAAAATATCACTATTCGGTGGATATACTGGGTGTATAAAGAAAAAAAGTAATCGAACTTTCATGTGCTCTTGGGCGTTCAATATTTAACGTACAGAAATAATTCTTACGTAGTTGGAAAGACCAGGCTTTTAGCTTTTAATTTTTTATGAAATTTTTAAATTTTTATGAAATTTGAAGAAAAATCAAGCAAATACAGATGCGATAAAAATAGCCGGTCGAAATTGCATTTCTTTACCGTTGGGAGTTTATTGAAAATCTGTTGAAATTTAAGCCGATTAGGGAATTAAATTACAAAATTAATTGACCAATTTTAGCTAAGGTAGTAAACTTCTGGCATTTTATTAGTGATGTTAATTGTTTCTCGTGACAGATAAATGATTAATGAAATTTTCTTTTCTTATTCGCAGCCCTAATAATCCGAGGTGGAAATATGCGATTTCGACCGGCTATTTTCATTTGATTCGTATTTGCTCAATCTTTCTTCAAATTTCACAAAAATGATGACAATCGAAAGCTAAAAGCCTTGTCTTTCCGCCTGCGAAAGAATGATTTCTGTAGATTGTAAATGAACGCGCTAGAGCACTGCAAAGTTGGATTGCCTTGTTTTTTATACACCCTGTATAACGCTATTGACCGTTAATACGGCCATAGCCCCCCTAGAAATTATGCGGGGAACGTTTTTAAATAAACTTTGGCGTTTTAAAGGAATGCCCCTGTTTGGGATGTGAGGGATGCCTCGTCAGGTCGAACAGAGGGATATAGTCTTGGGGGAAACTTTTTGTAATTGTTTCTCATAACTACTAGATTCTGGCTGCCTAAAACAGGATAGTTTAGCCGTAAATATACATGTCACTGAATACCAGGTGTATTCACTACCATATATACATTTATTGGCAAAATCGATCTCAGCTCTTTCTTATAAGTCTTCTGAGTGCGAAAGTAACCTTACTGCATAACCTTACTAAAAATAACCACGTGATTTTCGTGTTTTATTTTGACATAGATGCTTTTCAGTAATTCCTGTCATCTTTTGTGACTGCATGATAACCTCTCAAATGTGATCGTTTGTTATACTAGAACATGTTGGTAGCTGTCATAATGGGATTAATCTGGTTCCAATTACCACATAACGAAGAATTCATCAACGACAGACGAGGTTTGGTAGGTGATCCAGACATATTGAAATAGATTTCAATGCATGGTATCCAGGTGACTAATTTTCTACTTTTATCTTTAAAAGGAAAATGATCTTTTTCGTTTCAGCTGTTCTTCTTCATTACAAACTGGAGTTTTCATCCTTTATTTCACGCAATATTCACGTGTAAGTTTAACTTAAAGTTTGATTTTCTAACCGAATATCATTCATTTCTTCGAGATTATGAAAGAATACGAACGATTTTATCCAGACATCTTATAAGTACGATTAAGAATGAGCAACCGATCTTACTCTCATTCAACCGCTCGCCTTCGGCTTGTGTTTGTAAACAGATAAAAATCAGATGCGAATTACTTATTCAGTTGTAAATTGTCTTTGCAAAAAAGTGAGTCAGTTAGTGTTACACTCGCAAGTTGTAACAAGTCTGTGCACAAGCAGTTGTTGACAAGTTACGTTTTTGCTGCTTGTTTCGATTTTGTGGAAACACCACTTGAATTATTATTGCAATGCAATCCGTAAGCTCGGGTCTTCATCAGTGCTAATAGTTTGTTCCAGGTTGTTCGATGTATAGTGTTCTCAGCTCTATAGGACGTCTTTGAAACTGTCTTCTAACAACTTGCAACAATCTTCATGAGGCAATCAGATTTGTCACAAGGTTGTTCCAACAAGACTGATACAGTCATAATTGTATAACAATATTCCCACAGCCTTACCTTGTCAACTTTGTGACAATCTTGTTACTACATGTTTGTATCACAGTTGTTAGAACAACCTTGCACATTACCGTCAAACTTGTTGGAAGTCGTCAAAAAATTACTAAACTTGTTGACAGCTTGGGAGATGATGCATTGCGCGCACAACGGTTTGTTGACAAACTTGCATGCTACAAGTTGTGAGATAAGTCCTACAGGAAGAATAAGTGGCGAAGCAAGCCGACATTTGGTCATGCAAATGCAAAATTTTCTGCGTTTATACACCGTATAACGAATTAATTTCTAAAGAAATAAATAATGATAATAATTTAAATTTGCATGGCGTGACCAAATTACCGGGCTGGCTTCGCTACTGGGAAAAATCGTAACTATACAGTGTCAAAACATTAACTGCAGTATGTCTCAGAAAAAATGTCACTGTGATAAAATAAGCAATAAGCACTTTTGTTTGAAATACAGTTAAAGAATTGAAGAAACTGCTGCCTATTTTCCCTGTAAATATCGGCTGCTTTTGTTTGGATACGACAGAAAATTTGTCTTGAAAAATGCTCGGATCCCGAAACGAGCAAAATGAGATGCATTTGCTTAAACTTTGCGTGCCAAAAGTTCAATTTTGGGAAAGTTGCACTCAAAATGCAGCTATTTCTTTTTTACACCAACAAGGTTTGTGCTCAGTTCACTACGGAGTATGGTGCAAATGTTGAATGCGGATTAAACATTAATTCGCTGCAGTCACATGTTGAGTGCTGCATTTTACAAAAAGTTGGAAATTGAGAAAAACCATGGTTTGAATCAAAAGGCAATATTTCTGTGATGCGTTGATGAATGTTCTTCAAATTAACAGCAATGTAAGTAAACATAGCAAAGTAACATCGTAAAATTTGACTTTGAAAAAACTGTATGGTGAATGATTCCATTTGAATTTTTGTCAGGTGACATTTTTTCTGAGACACACTGTAGATTGCATCAGTTTTAAGTTGTCGTTCTAGTGTTCCAGTAAGCCATGGTAATGTGTTTCTCGTTTCTTCGTAGTTCCATCTGAAGAGGTGATCATCCGTAAAGAGCGAGCATCTGGCTGCTACCGTCTTTCTGCGTATTTTTTTGCGAAATGTTTAAGCGAGATCCCGTTGATTATTATTCATCCAATAATGTTTCTCTTTCTGTTTTATTGGTTGTGTGGTCTCAATCCAAGTGTCGCGTTTCTTGGACAAGCTTTAAATGTTGTCGTCAACGCATTATTAGCCCAGGTAAGACGAACGAAAAATTGCCTATAAAGCATATTGCTGCATGATTTTAATATGCTGTAATAACCAATTTGTGTAGTGACTAAAGTAAAATGTACAGTGATATATATACCAGCGTTTGTCGATTATGAGACCATATTGGCCTTTTTTTATTTATATCGTTAGACTGACATTTTATGAATGATAGTTCCAAAACGCAATTCATTCACTCAGTAATAGTAAAATAAGTTCTGGTAAGCTCTGTCCTGTATACCTGACAATTAAGGGCCATTCACGTGAATACGTAAAAAATATATACGTGACGCTCCTGAGGGTAAGGGGGGGGGGGGAGGAGTTGACAAGGATTCACATATTGTCACACGGGGAGGGGTGGTATCACAAGCATATGATTTGTAAACCCAAATAAAGTTTGGAGATATGGCACAAGACGATGTGGATAAAAGTTAATGCATAGTTGGCGTAATTATTATGTTTATTCATGCACTTTAAGCACGTTAAAGTACTCACTCGCCGTTGTAAATGCCCATGCATATCAATCACTGGTATATACCTAAATTTCTGTTGTTTGTGTGCGCCATTCGTCCCCGACTAGAAATTTTAAAAAATAAGAAAATCAGAATAAATCAATAAGAATGATCATGTAGACAGTATACCAATAGCAGTACAAGTACATGCAGGAACTGGGCTGCTAGAATTATCATGGGATTGTAAAAACAAGCATCGACAGTCGAGCTCCAAGTGAAAACCCTTAAATGAACGAAGTGCCCAGTTCATCTTCCTGTCTGTTTGCCCCATACTTGCTTAGCTATTGCTGCTCGTGTTTGAAATATGTGAGCACGAAAAGCCTGAAATGGTTTTAAAGCGTATCAAGCTGTATCACGTTTGTCATTAGTGTTTACCCAGTGTTTCTCGTTCATTCCTTTGGTTGCCTTTCATTTCATTTCATTTCACGTCTGAAAAAGTCTGATCGTCATTGCACATATTATGATTTTAGTCTATGGGCCTGAGTATTGGTGCGACAGTGATGTCATTTAATAAAGGAATTGTGGTTGCTGCAGTGACTATGTTAACTTTCATGCTTCTCGGAGGTTTCTTCACCAGAAGGGTGCCATTCTGGTTGCAGTGGTGTAGTTATCTTTCATTTATCACTTACTCCTTTGAGAATTGTCTCATTATGGAATTTACTGGTATTAAAGACCACAGGTTAGTAAATATTTTTAAAACTCATTAATAATTCGTGAGTTAAATTTAAAAGGAAAAAATATTCAGCGTCTTTATATGTATCACAACATATTGTTTCATACAGGCTACCCGGTTGACTTCATTACAATAGACATAATTACAAAACAAAATGGCGGACAGCTAATGTCATTTATGCCATACTTATTTGTCGTTCAATATTTAAGAACAAAGTATATTATAAAAAATTTTAAAACGCTTACAATTACTTTAATCAATAAGCCAAAACGAAAACATATTGCCATATCCCTGTAAAGTACGGAGAACATAGCTAATTTTAGTGTGCATTGGTAATCAATTTGTGCAGTGATGAAATGTGAAATATGCAGTGATAATATGCAAAATGTGCAGGTATAAAATTTGGATTTCGATGTAAAAAGATATCTAACAAAAAAAGGGAAAAACTAAATTAAGTTATTTACAGGTTTGCATGGTGAACAGCAGTATAAGTTTAGTTTGGTGGAAATACTACTTAAATTTACTACTATAGAAAGTTTTCGGTATGTAAGGGCTTATCTTCATTCCTCAAGAACTAAATTATTACTGGTTACTAAATTAAGGAACATAGAATACTAAACGTGGTAGTAAATACACTCAGTGGCGAAGCCAGTCCGACTATTTACTCCTGCTATGTTGATTTTTCGGAGTTAATAATCTGTAAAAACAATCAATTTTTAAAGAAATGAATAATGATATAACTATCGCTAACAATTGAAATTTACAGAGCAGGAGTAAAAAATTGACCTGGCCTTGCCACTAAATACACTAAGTTTCGAATTGAAACTTGTGCTATTTCCATGTGGGCGACTTTGCTAATAAATGCCTAGTGATTTGTGCACTGGTAAACATTTCTTAAAATTTGGTACGAGGGGGAGTCGCTCACTATCTTTTAAAATTTTAGTTGTGCAGAGAGAACCAACTACGTACAATGCCAGAACAACTCTACCGTTATCACGGGGGATCAAATTTTGGAACATTTTAATGTGACGAGAACGTACGGCGAAAATCTCGCGATTTTGCTGATATTTATTGTTGTGTTTCGAGCTGCTGGATATTGTTCGTTGAGGTTCCTACACAAACCTAAGTAAATGGGTACACGTAGCGATTGGCTGACACCAGTTATCATAACAGTGCTGTCGTTGTGCTGAGTCAGTTATCAGAGTCGAGAATTCAGTCTGTCTCGATTTTCGGCTATTGTTTCGTTGAGATTGGCCAGACGTGCACGTAAAAATGTTACAACTTGTAGCGCCTCTGAAATAAGCCGTCAATAAGTTGTGTTCGCATTGCATGTTACAAGCTGTTCACAACAAGCTGTTCACAACGACCTGTTCACAACTTGTAAAAACCTTGTTGATATTATCAAACTTATCGCAAGGTTATTCCAACAAGTTTATTACAATCATGATATAGCAATAATGCTAATATTGTTACAACCTTATGTTGTCAACCTTGTAACATTCTTAGTCATGACTGTATGAGGTTTGTTGAAACAACCTTGTGACAAGTCTGATAATACCATCAAGCTTGTTACAAGTGATTAACAGCTTGTTCCAACCTTGTTACAACACATTGGAACAAGCAGTGCGAACACAACTTGTTGACAACTTGTGAACAGATTTGTTAAAACTTGTTTGCAGACTTTAAACAAATTATGCGTTTTTACGTGCCAGTAGTCAGGCCTTTCCCTAGCAATGGGGAGCGTTAGAGATTCAATACTTAGTCAAAATTGTGCACAGCTTCACAAGTTAGGCGTAAAAATGCCAGCAAATTGTTTTCGCCTAATTCTGTTCCTTCTTCAAACCAACATCTAAAAGATGTACATGTTACATGTTTGTCGATGTTTTTTGTGTGTCTGTAAATTGCATTCAATTTTTTTAAATCTTCGACCACCATAATACTGACTAAAAATCTGTTCTAGCTTCTTACAAAGACGGACTGTGTTGAGTTTTATTATAGTTTAGTACGACGTTTGGGGAGTGCGGGTTATTAACCAATTATTGAATGAGGTCGTGCAGGATATGAGGAATTATTAAGACAGAGGTTTGTGTTATAAACCGAGGCCTTAATAATTTCTCATATCCTGCGAGAACCGAATTCAATAATTGTTTTATTATTTTTTAAGAATATTTTAAACTCAGTTTAAACACTTGCTTTGTAACTAAGAAGACACAAGCTGCTAATAATGGAACAGCATGAAATTGTTCGAAACTTTAATAAGCCAATCAGACTACGGAAAAAATATTCTTAAAACAATTGTCAGATTACGACGAAAGGTCGATTAACAAAGGTCAGTCAATATACAAAGAAATGAGTCATAATGTCGTATATTTGTTTTCAGTATACGACGAAATGAGTCATAATGTCGTATATTTATCTTCAACCCCAAATTTGGGCAACTACCAAGCGGATATGGCGATTTCACCTTTAGCTCTTAACCAATCAAAACTCCTAAAATATTTTCAATAAATAATAATTTAAAATATTATACGTACACAAGATACTTGTAAAGAAGAAACTATAATGAGAGGAAAATTATAGAGAATTATTAAAGTAATTTTATATGTGATATTAAAAGAAACAGAATTTATATTATTTTACTATAAAAAATCAGTCATTAAAAATATTTGCCATGTACTATGCTTTTTTGAAGTTTGTTTTAATTCGAAATAATCATCCAAAGCTGTCTGTCATGTTTTATAGGGATTATAGCAATTGTATTTATAGTGTGTGTGTTCTATCTTGTTCTTTTGCGAAGTTGTGCTCATAAATAGAAAATAGCAGCATCTTAAACCAGTTGTCCTTGTAGTTTAGTGCCGTGGAAGAACGATTTTGAGCATTTTTTAACCATGATCCCAAAGAGGTTGGTTAGCCTTCACTTTGGGAGTAATTTTTGATCAGAAATCCTAAGCGATTGACCTTAAAAATTAAATTAGGGATAAGTACCACCATTAGGTTTCGAACTATTCATAGTTGAAGAAAATGAAAAGGCTGCCCTGGATGGATGGGACTTAACTAGGTTTCCGGGTTAAATTGCTGGAACTTTATCATTAGTACTTTATCATTATTCGTTGTCAAATAGTCATTGCAAGAGCGGTGGAGTGCATAGTCTCTTTGTAAAGTTGTGTAAAATTTTTCTCGTCGTTGCGTTGAAATATTTTTCTGTTCAATCTTCATATAACACAATGTTCCTAGTGAAAGATACTATGTTTTTCTGTCCCCCATTTTCTATTTTCAGTTGCTCGGAATTCATCGACTTGCTTGCGTGCTTGCTCGTCGTATTCGTTCGTCAACAATCGGAAAACACCCAAACTCAAATATTTTTTCAGGAAAGGCGTGCAGAAAACCTTCAAGATATTTGAAGCAACCCTGCCTTTATTTCAAGGTAATAGGCTTTATTTTCTATGAGTATCAATTGTTGCAAACGAGTATCTAGATCTCTGATATAGATAAATTTTGTAGGCAGTTAGGCTGAATTTAGCTAAAGTACCTGAGCAGTACAAAGAAGAACGAAATGCACCTTGTGCCCATTTTCTTCTTAGCAGGCGGAGTTAACACTGGGGCGGCAGAGTGGTAATAGGGCTGGGGGAGGGTGAAAAAACAGAAGGGCACTCAACTGCAGGTTTTGCAGGCACGCCCTCTAAATTTAATTATGATAAATGTATGAAGTGTGTTTATGTGCGCACTGATCTCTATATGAAACTACACACTGAATTGGGCCGCCTATGATGATACATTATGTATATTACGTAAACGGGATTCCCCTTTACTCATTTCCCCATTTTTTCCCTTGCTTTACCACCTTTCCCCACATCTTCTGATTAAACTCCCTAGTATGTGTCTTGTTTCTTGTCATATTTTACAAAACTTTCACTTCTTACAAAATTTTTCACTTCTGTTTATTTTATGTCAATAGTACTGTCTATAACTTACATGTAAAATACCACAGTTCATCAATCCAGTGAGGTTACTTAACAAGACTTTGCCCAAAGGATATCATTAATGGATTTCACAGTAAAATATCATTGGAATTTATGCCAACATGGATGAGATGCATTTATACGTTGCTTGATTTGAGATTTTGCTGAATATAAGTTAATGAGAGCTGCCTGATAGAGCACACCACATTGATGTCATATTTTTGAAATCATTAAGACAGTACAACAAAAACAATGTGTAAGCAAGACTGAATCAAAGTTTCTCAGGTACTGCATATAATAATCTAGTAATCTACCATGATTACTATTAACTGCAGTTCTTTCTTGAAATTGAAGACATTAAGACATATATTATCGGATTGTATTTTACCCTAGGGTTGACCAGTGTCTGCTTGAAATAGCACAAATTATTTCAAGAAAAAACTAAAGTCACCAATGTGCACTTTGATTCATGTTAGCAAAAATTTCAGATATTTTACGAGTAGCTTTACAAATAATTTACAGTTTTAAAGACCTTTATGCAACACTAACGCTTATTAATATTACTAATATTACATTACATCCCAAATGTATTATATATCACATATACTCTTAAATCTTCCACTAATTTTTACTTGTTGTGTTGCTTTGAGATCTTTTGCTTGTTGCTTGTGAAAGCAACAAGCATTTACCTATACAAAGAAGGAAAAATTGTGCCTATTTTCTTTTTTTTGCAGGCATGAAAGTTAATTTGATTTGCTACCTTACCTTCCTCATCCTCCACCAGCCATAGGTGGGGGACTGGGTCCTCCTAAAAAGAAAGTTAATGTTTAACAAACTAAAACCATGTCATGTAAATTATTGTAGTTTATTATATTTGTAGTAGGTTATGGTAGTGTAGGTTGGTTGTTCAAACGAATAACAAATCTCTTGACAAATCCAACATTTTTTAAAGCCAATAAAAGGGAATTTAATATGATAGTGTAGCAGACAACTGCAAAATTAAAATTGTGTATTTTGCAAATGAAGCACCATATTGACGGCAAGATTTGCCTTTAATATCACAATGAATGTTTGATGTGAAATTAGAAAATCTTATATTTTACTATAAAATTCTATTGCTGAAAATAATGAAATTTCATGTTCATGTTAAGCAAAAATGAATTGATATATATTAACAGAAAGCTTACAAAAAAACCCAATAATGCTTAATTGAAATAACAAATATAAAATACAGTATATGAAACAGCTAAAAAAGCTTTTTCAACTCTTTTTCTTTCAACTTTTTTCTAAAGCCTTCAGCTTTTTCACAGTGACAATATTTTGTTTATTTTTGGGACCCCAAACAATGCGTGCACAGAATTATGGATTTAGTAATTATGGGAATGGTGAACACATTTTCCAATCCTAAATTTTTGTTGTAGGTTGTTCAAAATCTGAGTAACAACAAAAAATCACATAGGAAGAATGCAAACTAGACAGTGCAAACTAGATTGCTTTAAGTCCTCATTACCTCCTCCACCTCCAACCCGACCCATACGTCTTCCTGGTGGCCTTGGTGGTCTAGAAGGTAAGGTGATAGAAAGTAATAAATTATGTTATAGTTGACAGAAATTTACTATCAGGCTTCAAGTCGAGTGCTTACCCTCCACCTGGTTTTGCCCTATAATCTGAGGTCTGTGATGCACCTTTCTTAGTCATGTCAGGCTAAAAATAAAGATATTAAGAGTTCTTTACATCCTGTATATTCAAACCACTGATTAAAAATCAAAACTTGATATAAACTTGATAATACTTCAGAAATGCATATGTCACACTCCTCTTAAATACAAAATTAACAGATTGTCAAAGACCTCATTGTAATTCACTGTCTGATACTGGTATGACATAAGCAATTTGAAGGTCCATGATGGAGACCTTCATGTTCTCAGGCAAAGGCTAAAAGCATGTGTACATGCCGAGATTTGTTGGCTACAATTTGTATTTTGGCATATGCCATCACTTAAGCAAGTGTAAAGTGGTTGCATGTTAAATTTTGCCATAAACTGAACAAAGAGGAACTGTGGCAGTGTGATGTCAGTGCTAATTTTAATGCACCACTCTACAAAGTGTGTAAATAAACATTTTATTGCCAGACGTTTTTTGTGGCAATAAAAATCTTCCACCAGACAAAATGTCCGACAGATCGAACGTTTTGCCGGGCAAAACCGAATTTTGACCTTTTTCAACTAAACAAATGTTTGATGTCCGGCACTATTTCAAGGCTCGCAAAGCTGCACCATTCATTATTGCCATGACGTCAAAACACTAGCAACTTCTCATACTAATACCATCATGTCAAAATGATGATGATGCCATGATTATTTTATTTTAAAACTATAATACTAAGGGCTATTCCATTTAATGTCCGCCCTCTCCGTAATGATGACTTTCCCTTAAGGGTGCATGGCAGAGGAATGCAGTAAGGGGTACCTCCTCTACAACTGGCAGAGAAATGCAAAATTTCTGAAGAGTAAAATGTAGAAAAAAGGGTTGAAATATCTCAGACCTCATCTCCAGAGGGGGTGGGGGTGGACATCAAATGGCATATCACATTTAATTTCCATACATAGGGGGTGTCATAGGGGGGAGGTAATGAAAACACATTGGAAATCCAACGACAAGGGGAGCAGGTGATAGAGGCAAAAATCCAGGGGCAGATCTACGAAATGATAGATAATCCAAGGCAGGGGGTGATAAAAAATAAAAATTCAAGGGAGGATCTATGAAATCATTGAAATTGCCCCCATATGTACGAAAAATATCGTAATGCGATCATCCTAGTGGAAGGGCCCTAAACAAATATATACTACAGTATATTATACTCACTGAAAACATTGTTTGAAAGCTTTTTAGGATTTGAATAAGCATAAAAAAAATAGAAATAAAATCATAAGATATCGTTACCAATATACACATTGCTTAAAATACATTCAAAACAGAAAGCAAACTAATAAATTGAAACGTATGGACAAATGTGATAAATATACACTCACAAAAGTACGACAAAATTTATGATTCCCCAAAAGGTGTCTTGAATAATCGTCGGGCGCCATATACTACGGCTCTCTTGTATGTTCCCTAAGCACGAAATATATGGTAAAAATGAGTTAAAAAGATCAATTTAAACGCAAAAATGTTTCAAAACGACTAACCTCCCGACACGTACGGCATTTTGAAATTTTTTGTTTTCGTCACACTCCAGAAACCTGGGATCAGTTGGCCACTGACCTTTGATGAAACTGGAATTTTAGGCGGGAAAATATTTTTAAAAATTTACACAACCACAGGGCTAGCTTCAACCTTCAACTACGGCGCAAAAATTTTAGTTTTAGCACCAAAAAGTTGGAAAAGCCGCGTTTTTCGATGAAACAGTGCTTCTGGACCATGTGTGGAGACTCGCTACGCCTTAGTGATGCAAAATATTGAGAAAAAAACAGACAAAAATTTGAGCTTAATTTGAGCTTAACTTGCGCGTCGCAGTTTGTATAAATATTTCGATATATAATTTTTTGATACATGAATTTTACACAAAGACCAGAACATCTGTCCTCAAGCAAAGGGCATTCTTAGGTAAGTTGAAAAAAGCATGCATATGATATTAGTGATATTACAACAAAGGTCTACGAGAATTATCAGAGTATTTAGAGTATTTAACAATTATGCGCCGAAGGCGAAGTGATTATATTATTATTTATTGAAAATATTTCAAGAGTTTTGATTGGTTAATAGCTGTCTGTGAAATCTTCATATCCGTTTGGTAGTTGCCCAAATTTGGGGTTATGACTTCACCATGGTATATTGAAAACAAATATACGACATTATGAGTCATGTCGTCGTATATTGAAAAACAATAGGGCCATTTATACGAGCGGAAATAAGCCGCGGCTTAGATAGGCCGCGGCTTAAATAAGTCGAGAACGTCTGTATAAACGTACAATTTCTTTGCGACTAAAATAAGCCGCGGCTAATTTTAGCCCGGGGTTCGGGCCTCGTCTTAAATTGGCCGCGGCCAATTTTAGGCGGGAAAACCCTTAAAAACGCTTCGTTCGCGACCCAGGCAAGTCTATTTATACGATGTTTATTGATATTATTTATTATTAGTTTAGTTTATTAATATGATGTTCGCGACCAAGGCAAGTCTTTATATGATGTGTTGTCCCATTTATACGAGTGTTTTGGGCTATTTTAATAAATTAAGTAAAACTGGCGTATAAAAGGCTGTGTTCTCGACTTATTTAAGCCGCGGCCTATTTAAGCCGCGGCTTATTTTCGCTCGTATAAATGGCCCTAATGTAACACGATATGACGTCACGCTAATTTATGCGGGTTTTATCAATACCGGGAAAATACAAATGGCTTCCTCAAAGGAAAGGTTCACCGACCTTTTAAGAAATAATAAACAATTATTGAATTCGGTTCTCGCAGGATATGAGGAATTACTCGGGCTTTGGTTTGTGTTACGTGCCTCAGGTCCTGCTTCGGCAGATAACACAAACCTCTGCATTCATAATTCCTCATATCCTGCTCGACCTCATTCAATAATTGTTTAATATTCACCATAATCACTGAGCCTGAGGCGAATAATCGTTTTAGTATCATTTCTGTAGTAAAACATGTATTAAATGCATTTCTTATAATACATTTTAGTTCGGAAAATTCCCAAGTGAAGACTAAGTTCTTGACTTCTTGTTACATAGAGTCACAGTGAAAAGAATTTTACTTTTCGTGACTTGTATAAGCTGAAAAGCCTAGTGTTAATTACACACATTACATACTAAAGGGTGTACAAGCAGAAATGTAAATGTCTTTAGAGCATCTTATCAAGTTACTTAGTAACTTTTTTATTTACTTGCAATCCTTGAAGTTTATTGTGTTCAGAAAGTTGTTGTACTCTCGTAAAAAGGCTGTGACTTTCGCAGAGATGATCAAGTGCAAGCAAGCATAGTTTGACCTCATTCAGACCAAAGGGACCATCATGTTCTAGTTTGTGTCCACAATATGAAGATGTTTAAGGAGCGGGTAATTACGAACAGAAAGAACGGATCAGGTGGAATCAACAAAACTATGGGCACACTTGGTCAGGACTGTGTGAAGAATCAAGAGGTTGATGGTAAATTTGATGGTCAGTAAGGGATAGGTAGAGATCGACCAGGATTGACGTAACGATTGATGAAGTGAACACAAAAGAGGTTGCTGGCGGTAATTGCTGCTGACGGCAGGCAGACAGCCAAAGAGGATGAATTTCTGTGTGAAATTCTATTCAACAGACATCAACTGAATTCATTTATATTTCTGCGTGAACACCCTTTATCAAGACCAAATTAGACCACGTAAACGATAACCTATTTGTCTGGCTTAGTCTAAATAACGACAACCATAACTCTCGGAAAAGATCCCAAAAATAAACAAGCGGATGATTGAATTGTGAATTGGTTTGCAATATGCGCGCAGGACAATGCGTAGACGACTACTTTAGGGGCTTTAGTGTGTGTTTTTTTAACTGCAGTGGCCTACAATGCGGCCTCAGAGGAAAACAATGCTTTTTTTAAAGACAAGCTCAGGTGATTTTAAAAGGGTTTATGATGAAAAGGATCTTCGTGCTGACATAGGATGTTTATTTTCCTGATTGGCCACCTGCTGAGCATGAGATATATCCTCTCATCGCAACCTGACTGAATCATCATCATATGATGCTGGGATTACAAAGTTCACTTTCACTTAAAGCACGCAGTGAGAAACATCATATTATAACCTACAATAAAACCATATTATAGTCCTTCCTTATAAAAGAGGTACAGCGCTTAATGTAAGCAAACGCTTTGCTTACATTTTGAACTGCTAAACTTGTAAAATATGATTTACGTTATATCTGACACTGTTCTGGTTAGCTGTCTCTGCTCTGCTCGTGAGTGAATGTAAACCATTCGATTCACAGAGAGTTCAAAAGGTGCGAAATTTGGACAATGTTTACATCTGGGAATCCCTTTTGTTATGAACAGAACTGATGCGCAGAAGGCCAGAAGGGGCTGTGCCCTACCAGTTAAGGTGTCTTATATTTTTTTCTCAAAATTACCACAAGATACAAATTGAGATATGGACTGAAAAGTGAAAAATAAGCATTTGCTCTCAGTTATCTTGTTATCTGTTTTACACTAATCTTTTGCGCTAATCTACGTCCAATTTCCTTTACGCATTTGAAAGTAAACATCTCGGTTTTGTATAAAAAACGGCAACATGATATAAGTAAATGGATTTTAACACTGGACTTTGTTTAATGTCTTGCTAATATACGGAGCAAACGTCTGCGTGATCCAGAATATGTAGTCTATATTTCGACGTATTTCTAGATGAGCCTAAAACACGCACATAATGTTTTATTAATTATATTTACTCTAAGGTGCGGTGGAACGAATGACTGTGCCAGTTATGTAATTTATCTTGGGTTACATCATTCGTTCTAGAAACAAAAACGAATATAAAAGCAAGGTAATATTACAATGTGTACAAAAAATCATTTTCATGATGATTCCTTATTCAAAGTCAAACTGATTCTTGCTATTTTGTTATGTTAAATACTTAAATCAATGACGAGCATTGCTGTTCCAAAAAAGTTTTGCATTGTTTTTGTTGTCGACGGTCATTGTTGATTCGTTTTGTGCGTACCATTCTCAGTAGTTGTGAATTAACACAGACAATGTTGGCATAAAATGAAACTTAACTTCAACTTTAACAGAAACTGAATACTTGACATGCGGAGTTTATGCAAATGAATTTCATTTTGCTTCTCTTGGCCAGATTCGAGAATTTTCGAAAGTAAATAATGACCTTGAATTTGTCGCCGCATCTAAGCGAAAGCAGCTGACTTTTACAAAGAAGCTGGCAAAATTACCATCTTCATTCATCTATTCGTGCAACTGCAGCTATATTTCCAACGAAAAGCAAAATCATTCCCATTTTGTCAAAAGAAATACATATTTAATCTGTGTTTAGAAATCGGAGGAAAATTACAGCCAAATTTCGCAAACTTTAATCTTGATTTTCTCACAAAATATCCAGTCGTTTGAGCAGTCATTTCGAATCCTCGTTAGTGTTCATTGTCTGATTTCCAAATACAGACAAGCGGATTGACCGACAACCAGCTTGTCTGTATTTAGAAACCAGAGGAAGAAACCATCACTTCACCACGCAAACGCAAACTTATAGTGCAGCTTCAACAGTGTTTGTTCTGGCAATTATTCAAAACTTCCCGTGCACAATCCTTCAATACAAAGCTAAACGGCTTAAATCTTTCGCCCTGCATGTACAGATCATATTAATCGTATTGTAAACATAAGTTGACCTGAACAAGTAAACAGTGCTAGTCAAACGCGCATTCAGCCCTTGAAATGCAAACCAACATTGTAGCTGAGGCTGTATGTTTAAATTTGAGGCACCCCGACATACTGAAAAACATCCAGTGGATGCACAGGAAATTCGTGCCTCCTGAAAGGGAAACCACTGTTTTTACCTATGATTTGAATGAAGTCTGTCTTAGTTCGTACAACCAGAGACAATTGATCATCTCATGACCACACGCACTGTTTGTTCGACCATTTTTAATTCTTAAAATCCACTTATTCTCAATGTACAGTAGCTTTTAATCCTGGTATAATTCATGGCTTAAATACCGAGATGTTAAGTTAAATATTCTTTTATTTATAACCAAAACATTTTGACCTCTCGCTCTGTGGAAATTGGAAGGGACTTGAACGGCGTGATGTGACCAAATGTGACCTTTGTGTAGACGCGCTATATTTTAATTGGCCCCGCGAAATCTGCGCGCCACTTCCGCACGCGCGCGAGATAGCTGTGCGTTCCAGTTGGCCTTTTCATTAGTTATCTGGCTGCGTGCGTGGTTGAAAGGCCATTTTAGCAGCATCAGTAAGCAATCCACTTCAAAAGAAGTATTCACGCATGTGAATTATTGTGAAGTATATCCTTCGACGTCTAGCGCAGTGTCAAAGGATATAGTCTATAAAGTCTTCTACGGATTTTATTTTGCTTCTTGTGATATAGCATTATACGATCTTGACATTTCATATTTGAACTCGGATTACAGACTAAGTGAATAGCAGCCGCTTCACGCGGCAAGCCTTTGTGGCAATGGCGTATTCCAGGAGTGTGCTATCAGGATTCTGTCTAATTCTGATATCAATATTGCCTCTGCTTTATGCAGACATTTGTGGACATCTAGACCTTAACGAACGCAGTATTGTCCTACTGGGGGAAATAACAGCAGAAAGCCGTACGAACAATTCAGATGCAGTAGTAGTTCGCGTTATAGAAAATGTTTACGGCGAAACACATGACAGCGAAGTCAAAATAACGCAAGTTGATAAAGCAAGATCGTGCGGACATCTGATTAAAGTCGGCGATAAAAGAATTTTTGTAATTCAGACACGTCCTGGTCGCAAGAAATACACGCTAACCTCGTCTCTTCCGTTGAATTTAAAGCATCTTGCAGAGAATGCGAAAAGAGGTAGGTTGCGTTGAGTCGATCAATATTTATTTTAAATGTAAACTGTTATATTACAAGGTCATTATCAGTGAGGTAATATGAGATTACATGCCTTAAGGAAAGCCCGAGATATATAGCTACTGTCAATGAATAGTTGATTGGAACCGGATTTGAACAGTCTTTCCTGTTGGGTTATTCATTTAATAATAAAACGGTCGTTGACCTTTATAACTTTATGCTAGCTAAATAATAAAAAATAACGGTGGGACACATCAATCGATCAAAATTATTGCTGAGCTTTGAAATTTGCGCGACGAACTTGTCAATTTGTCAGCATGTTTTCTCAGTAATTTCCACTTGATATAGCACGTAATTCGATTTAATCGATCAAATTTGTATTGACAGTGCAACACTGGATTTGTTGATGTCTCGATTCGCATAAACAACTCATCTATTACAGTTCAAATGAGTATTTGAGTTTCTCGCTGTGTTAGAGATGTCGTGATAAGGGACGTCAACGGGAAATAGATCCCTGTTAGAATGTAGAAGATAAGCAGACATCCAAACTTTCTTTGAACTTCTAGACGCGCGCGGCGCGGAGATGTGGGCCAAATTTGCGCGCCTGTCGCACGCTATGCTAAAACGTGCGCGGCCAAAGTAAATAAAATTGTTTATTTTTCGGATCTAGGTTTCGTCAGCTCGCTCGTAAAACCATAACATTTTATTGGATTATTAATTTCGATGTCGACCAATGCGTGTCTCAATGATTGACGCGAAAGCGTGCAAAACGAAAATTACCCATAATTTGAAATACAATTCACGCAGCTTGAACTTCAATCGACTTTCCGGACGGTTGCTGAGAAATCGTTCGCAGATGTCTTGTGGCCACTGTTTATTACCACGAAACGACCAGAAAACTTTATAAACTTTCCAATAAAATGTTGCCATGAGTAACGTTCATTCACCCTCAAGTTTAACGCCTGCCAGCTTGCCTGGATTGCGTGAATTTTAGCGCATTGTCGCGAATTACTCTCAGTGACGCTATATGGGGTGTCTATCTGGGTAGGAGATAGTGACTGCTATTGTAATGTATTGTATTACGTAAGATCCACAGCTAGTTAGCATGCAAGTTAACTAAAGCATCGCAAAATATTTCAGCACAATTCCAGTCAATGTTAAGTCTGCATAATACCGTTACATGCGCCAGAATTTTCAATTCTTCTGTGATAAACTCTTGGTTGAGGGCGGTTGACCGCGTAAAACCATATAATCTCAACTATTTAACCTTTGTTTAAATTTTTCAAGATTTCTGAGCAATGGCGACTAGCTAAGAAGGGTTCAGGTCGGGTAGAGTGATGGGGCGGGGGGGGGGGTGTTAACTAAATGGGGGTCCCTTGCAGAAGCTGTAACGCAGAAATAAATAATCAGGAATGCCCTCTAAGGGAGGAAGGGACGAAGATGTTATAATGTTGTTTTTGGAATGGAAGGACAGAATACCGTAAAGCTGTCCTTAAAAGACCAGCATGGGCCATTTCAGAGACTGTTTGTTTGGCACTCAAACCAATGGGGGCTTTACAAATATTTGATCGGCTCCCGTGATAAAACGCTATGCGAATGAGCCTGAGTTTGTTTGGTAACAGTTGCCACGACTAACTTTTCCAATACTTTACTTTGAAAATTTTTGATAGTGTAATTCGCCTGATAGAGATACAGTTGTGATTGCAAAATGTTTATGTCAAAGTTAGTCCCACCGTTCAATTACCCTTATCAAAGGCCTTCGTAACCGAGAGCAGGGATGTCTCAGGATTTTATGTCTTTAGTATACCTGGCAATCAGGGAAGCAGGATTAGAGCAAGCGGTTTTATAGAGCTTCGCGCCTTTCATCACTAGTCGCGGTAGTTGATCTCTCCTGTGCTTCCAGAATTCTTCTTTCGGATACTCCGGTTTATCTTCCTGTCAGGTAAGGGTAGGGTAGGGTAGGGTAGGGTTGGTGAAGTTAAGTTAGCTTAGGGCAACGTGGGATAACGTAATGTAATGTACGTAAGATCAGGGTAATCGTTTGAGGAGAAACTTTAATCAGTCTCTGAAAAACCTCAATGGGGACTTAACTGATTAACATGTATATAATACGTATGTACGTAATCCTACAAGTTTCGAAAAAACTGAGCCCCGCTAGAGCGCGGTCTACTACACGTAGCTGTGATGCGTGTGCCATAAGACGGAATGAGGTGCTTTACTGCATAGCTGAAGCAGGGAGGGTCTTGTTTATAAATGTCTACTAATACTCATGATCATCTATTGTTGCGGTCAGGAATGACGCAAGATGAAATATGTTTGTCTGAGGTGGAGGTCGCTGACTCAACTACGGGAACCGCAAAGTAAAGAAAACAGTTCCAGCTTTCTTGCAGACTAGTCTGGTGAAATCAGAAATCACTTTTAATTTTCTTATCTCTTATGAGATGAATAGACTATAAGGCCTGACAAACAATTTGCTTGCATTTTTAGGCATTATGTAAACATAACATGCAGTAATTATCTGCGCTCCAATGAGAATGCATCTCGTGTTGTTTACGGTTAGACAACAAACACGAAATCAGGGTATTTATGACTCTTAAGCTGTGTACATAAGGACTTTGAGCAAGGGTGATTAAATGATAACAGTGTCGCCTCAGTGGGAGACGCAGGGTGTGCTACAACTCGCTGACACGTCACACGTGTATTTTTGCAATAATCAATTTGTACGCGACGAAATTGCAAGCGTTTTGCGAGACCATGTTATGGTAAACTTTGACACTGCCTTGAAATGGCGACATTTGGTAATTATTAAGTTATGCGTTTCTACCTACTGTCTTTTGTGGTTAATTTAAACCCATCCTCGTCTAAACTAGTCCAGCGCACATGTGACGTATAAAGAAGACTTATTATATTCAAACAATTTTTAAGGTTTGAAGTTACAAAGACGGCATTGCGCAACCAAATAACTACGGTTAAATTTGAATAACAAAGTTTAGATGTTTTTGGTCAAGCCAGGGGCGGTGGAAAGATCGCTAAGTTGGGGGTGCATGTTCATATATTTCTTATATTTTCATATTCTGTGAACAAGGATATATAAACATGTCCCCCCCCCCCGCTTCGATCAATGGCCTTGCACGACCACTGCTTGGGTCGCATGAATGTAAGCTAACGTTGCCAGTGTCCCATTAACAATACCAACAGAACCACGACGTTTCAGGTGCTTATGCGGCATTATTTCGATAGCATTTGATTTTACACAAACATCATAAGTCATGTACTACATTTACGTTGTATACCTCATGCGCTGTCAAAAAGTATTGCAATCTCCTCCCGAATTAAACGAGGGTATACTGAAGGGGAAAACCACTCTAATTGTATATATTGGTCAAATTCAAACCAGCCAATGAAAAGTCCGCTTTCCGAAGCTAGTTAATCGCGCGTATTGTGCTAATGACTTCGTGTGTGTGGTTTAATATTTCCAAGAATTTGGACTTCGATAATGTGGCTTTAATTTTGTTTAAAGATGTTTACCCATAATCTTTCTAGATGGCCACCTTAGCTAAGTCGAAATATATTGTTTATTCTCTGACCATCTACTGTTTTGTATTTAATCAAAATACTCAGTGGTTCCCGCAATATCCCTCATCCTTGTACTTGTGAGACACATGAGTACACTTAACGCTAGCTTTATATGTCCTAACACATCAGACTTTGAACGAATTCGAGCGTTCTTTTTCGAACAGTGTATAGGGCGTAGACCTCGCGCTGTATTTCAAACATCGCAAACGGTTCCTTTGACATGTGATACTGACCTTATTTGGATCTGATAAAATCAGCATTACGGCTTTCTTAAAAAATCTACGAAAACATCTCGTCATAAGTGTTTTGATGTGAACAAAGAGACCTATCTGTTTTC
Source organism: Muricea muricata (assembly GCA_963855995.1). Lineage (NCBI taxonomy): Eukaryota > Metazoa > Cnidaria > Anthozoa > Malacalcyonacea > Plexauridae > Muricea > Muricea muricata. The sequence continues at coordinate 14,064,123 of OY979720.1, read as the reverse complement.
TACGTGGCACAGCTCATGTTGTTGTAATTTTAAGTCACATCAACCCGACGTCTCAAATAACCGACACCAAGCCACTATTCACTAAATCACAAAACCTTGCATGCATAAATTGTGTGTTTAATGTTTTGTTATTCAGAAATTTCCAGTAACAGCTTAACACGTAAAGTTTGACCTTGACACTATTTACTGACCTTGACACATGTAAAGTCCAGCTTGCGTCTATTTTAAGACGAATGGGAAGGCATTTATCTATTTAGCATATTCTTGCGGTCAACTGTATAAATATGTGATATATGTCAACACAATTTATTTCGTGAGTTTTTAAGACCATTTCCTCCTGCTTGAGCCAAGTTCAAATAGTTTAGAAATTACCTGTTAGGGTTTTAACCTTGGGTTGCCATGGGATTTGTCCAAAAACCATTACCAGCAGACAATTTAATGAAATATAAGAAAAACATATTCCGAAAAACAGCATACTCAAAAAACAAGGCTCGAGCTTTTTGAAACAATAGGCAAAAATTCAGCAAATGATATTTCGTACTCTGTTTCAAAGTCATTGTAAAACCAGAATGAACAAGTCATTGCCATTCTGGTTTGACAATGACTTTGAAATAAAGTCGAAATATCGCCGCCAAATTGCTGTCCTGTTGTAAAAAGCTCGAATTTTGAGTTTACAACATGTTACTTTTCAGAGTATGTTTTTTCTTATGTTACAATAGAATGGTCTTTGCAATTTAGCAGAGGCCAAATGGTCCCTCCAAGCTGAACCATAAATATTTTGGAACTTGTTTACAGTTTCGACTGTATTTTTGTATCGATAACTAACATGTTGAAACATTGCACGAATCATTGCATGAGAGCACTATGACGTCACCGTGTGGAAAACCTCACATTTCAACACAAGAATGAATGTAATAGACCTCCTCGGCTTGCATGTAAATTAACCCATTTCAGATCATGTGATCAGAAATGGCTTACTTTTATTGGCCGTGTAACAATGACGTGTGTGAAGGAGGTGGTCTATAAATTTATGCCGGCTCGAGCAAATGTTAAATCATGGGTCAGTTGTTCAAAAGCCGCTTTAAAATATTTCTTCAGGATCTTGTCTAGATCAATGGTAGTTTTGATTTCTGGGGTTTTGAAAGAAACGGAAGGGTAGAAATACAGAAACTAAAACAGTCGGTTAAACTTTAACCCAGGATTAGCACTAATGAAAAAGTCTCATAAATGAGCTCAGCTAAATAGACGTTATTTCTGCAAATACATTTGCAGTATATAGTACAGGAAGGGTATGGGTTTTTTTAATACCTGAAATGATAAAGTGAAAACCGAAGGCTCTTTTTCAGGAAGTTGGTAGTCAAATTATAATTTCACTACAAATTTCCCGACTAAGGACCTTGGCTCGAAACGTCGACTTTCACTGTATCGTTTCCGGTAGTGAGAGAACCTGTTCTTGACTTGCAACCAATCTCTTGTGACACACCTGACAATGCTTCTCGTCCACGTTGGTTGGTGCCCACAATAGAACTAATAAAATGTTCTTTTGTGCTTCACCACCAACATGGCCGACCTCCAAGTCAAGAAAACCTTGCATCATATTTCACTTTCATCAGGCTGCAACTCCAGCGTTATTTTTTTTTTGGGGGGGGGCATATTCATAATATATTCGTGTTCTACCCTGCTAATTTCTAATGAAATCAGTTGTTTTTGTGACACGAATGTACGAATTATCTCTCTAGTTACGGCCCTGATTTCACTATTTGTAACTGAATAATAAGCAATGTTTTCGGCTCAACTCTATACAATAACGCGTTTCGAATTCGACAATCTGCTCGTGTAGATGCTAGGTCTTACTATGAAAGTAAAATATTGTGTTTGATCTTTCAGAAAAACTCGAGGGTCGCGAAGTACTTGAAAGTTATTTTGCCGCAGATGAGGAAACTACTTGCAATTTTGGTCATAAATGTCATCACGGAGGTTACTGTATAGTTATTCCGACAGGAAAAGCAATATGCCGATGTCCGATAGTTTGTACCAAGGAGTATGATCCAGTGTGCGGATCAGATGGACGCACTTTCCCAAATCCCTGTGTTGTCAAATACGAATCTTGTCTAAAACAGAAAAATATCACCATCGTTCATTACGGGCATTGCGGTAAGAAAAATCTATTGCCTCAATCTAAGAGTTTGTTTAGGGTAATCTATGATTAGGGTAATCTGTGATTAGGGTAATCCATGATTTAGGAGATAAACTACGGATCATGCGATTTCCGTCGAATCTGGCTGAAAATGGGGGGGGGGGAGCAAACGTGCTTTAAAAGGTACACTAGCTCTCTCCCTCCTCGGACACCTTTGCTGCTATACACTCGTCTGAATGATCAGCTACCCTAGAGTGTTAGGTGTTAGCAGTTAGCATGCCCATCGTTGCCGTTTTGGCGGACATTCCAATTGAAAAAAAAACCTGTTTGCTTTCATTGCCATCTATATACTGAGGATAATGCAAAAAGAACTGAGGTCTTACTCTCAATGAATATACTGATTATTGCCATTTTATGCTGTTCAAATTTATGATAAAATGAATAGTCTCCGAAATAAATGTCTTCAGAGCCGGTCCTCTCCTGCTTTTTTCGCTTTTTTCTCGCTTCACTCAGACCATATTATTTTTTCACCAGTATATATTCATCTAATATAAACTAACTGTCAAAACAAATATTTCAAACATCAATCTATGCAGGCGTGTCGAGCTGTAAAGATGTTCTAACGGAAGAACTTGGAAGAGACGACGGCGAATACGATCTTCAACTCAATAAAAAATGCCAGATACCCGTGCGCGTGTACTGTCATGGCATGAACACATCGCAACCCAAGGAATATCTCACTTTGTCTCGAGGAAGAAAAAACAACTATGCCATCGTCTACGACAAGAGGCTGCCAGTCATACCTGTAAATATGAGGTATCGTTGTGATGGCATTCCTGGAAAATCGGAATACTCCAAAGCAGGTGTAACGAGATTCGACAAAATTCGAGTGAACGTGGCGAAAATGTCTGTGATTGCAGATGACTACACCTTTGCCTCTGTCGAGTCAGGAGAGTCCATCGAGTTCGGTAAGGCAGGAGATTGTTTCTCTGCGAACACAGGACGCTGCAGGAAAGGCAGCTTTAAGATAGATCTTACTACTACCGGGGTGCATGTTGACAGGCAGGTGCAATGGCTTGCGGATGGTTTTCCACTGGGGATTCGAATGCAGGAGTACTATAGGTCAAGAACTGGTCACGTGATATCCGCTAAGTGTGGTGGTTGGTGCGGGCACTGCGGTCCTGTTGGTGACATCAAGTTACAGCAAGATGAATGTCTTAGACAAGAAGGTATAGACTCCTTAGCTTGCATGTAAATTACAGTGCGTCTACTATAAGTGGGGCCACTTATAACCCATTCAGATCACATGATTGCTGACTGGCCTATAAAAGTGATTCATTTCAGACCACATGTTCTTAAAAAGCTGTAAGCATGTCACAAACACGTGCGCTTTCTTTCTTTTCAGATCCCTGCAAAGCCACACGATGTCCGTATTATTCAATCTGTCTACCCCACCCTAACTCTGAACTCGGATACAAGTGTGTTTGCCCAAGTGGTTGTTCTAAAGCAATTTCGCAAGTCTGTGGAAGCGATGGTCGAACTTATGATAATGAATGTGTGATGCAGCAAGCATCATGCTCAAGTAAAACTATGATTACACTTGTCAAGCTTGGAACGTGTGGTATGTGCTTCACGTGCTTTATGACCTTCCATCTTATTCCACCTTACAATTTTAAGGAGATATTGTAGAGTGTGACCATATGTGCAATTTTTTACCAATATTTGGTCAGACGATCCCTCCTGTTCTGAGTGTTTAATTTAGGTCATCAGGGGGGGGTGGTGGATTACCTGAAGGGGTCAGCAAAATTTTTAACAATGCTCTTTGTTTTAGTTTGCATTTGGCTTTGGTTTTCTTTGTTTTCTTTATCTCACTATTGACGTTTTGACTGACTTGTCCAGATAATGTACCAACCCAAGCTTACGTTGTGAGCACGGTTGTTAGTGTTTTGGGATAATTAAGCCAAACCGTCATTGTTGCTGTCGAAAAAAATACAAAGAAGCAGAAAAGCACTGCTAAAAATTTGGCTAATTTATTCACTGTTTTCATAAGCTAAGTAACTTTTCTTTTGAGGTTTACAAAGAGAAAACAGAAAGAATTTTCTTTTTAATTTGCTTTTATGTCGTTGCTTGTGTCCGACGCTTCTGTGGAATTATTTGTTGTGTATTTTGTTACACCCCGAGCTTTTCCCTAAGTCGCTAGTGAGGACCAGGATTTGAGTTCAAAAGGTTTATTTTTAAACACTAGTTACACCATGTATATTTGTAGATATGCGTGATACTTGAAGTTCTTTGTTGAGAAAAATTGACTTGAAATTCGTGGTAATCGGCAGAGATCAGTTACCTTTCTTGACATTCGGTTTTTTCTTTTGTTACAGTAAGTGGCCATGCTCTCGACATGATTTACCTAACAGACTTCACCGGCGAGCAAAGACAAGGAATGCTCACACAAACATACACATTCTTCCGAAACTTACTGAACTTCTTTGATTTCACCTCATCAAGAAGTCAACTTGGCTATGTTCACTACAGTAGTAGCAGTTCGTGGGTAGAAATGTTCAACAATGGTCAGGACCTCACAACATTACGATCTTTCATTCAACGAATACCTAACAACCCTCACCGTAAACCATTGGAGACAATCCTAGCAGAGCTCCACGGAAATTTTAGTAGAATGTTAAGCAGTGGGTACCCGCGCTCCGCAATACCTAAAGTTTTGATCGTAGCCAGCGATGGAAGATCTATTTTGAGGACAGAGCAGTTCGAACGTGCAGCAAAGTCTTTGAAAGATCTCGGCGTGATGATTGTCATGTTTGGCGTGGGAAGTCGAGTCTATTATGATAAATTGAGTCCGGCAGCTTCGGGTGCTCCGTACAGATTCTGGGCAAGATATGAAGTGCAAATGCCATTGGAGACAGCAAATGTTGCAAACGCTATAATCTTAGGTTAGTCGTACATGAAAATGAAACGTAGAGATAATGTACCTCTCAGTGGTTTGTCCCATGTGTGGCATACCCACTCCCCCACCTACAGTAGGGCTAAAATATTAGTTCGGATCACATTGTTGAATGGCGGACAAAAGTAGGCATTTTAGAACACATGATCTGAAATTCCGCCTTACAAACCGCAATACCAATGGAGACGAGCTTGCCACTAGTTTTCCGTGAACTTTAGAACAGTCAGATGTCTCTAGAGTTAATGGAGACTTGAATATCTAAACTTAAGATATCCGTAAAATTCTTTGTTTGCTATCAGTTGATGTTTCTTCGGACAATTTTTGGACACTTATCACTACCTTTCTAGAAACGTTTCGCTTTCTCAATGCATTTGTGATTTTGTCATGCATGGATGCATATAATAATCCTTTTGAAAAAAATTATTGCCAGGTTTACAAAGTTGTGAGTGGATGAGATGTCAGTATCATAGTTTCTGTATTCAACACCGTATTGGTCGAGCTGAATGTGTTTGTCCTGAGGCGAGTGATTATATAGATCCAGTATGTGGCAGCAATGGGAAAACATACATCAATAATGAAGTTCTTATTCGAGACTCATGCCAGAGAAAAACATTCATAACATCTCAACAAGGAGCTTGTATTGTCGGTAAGGATAAATTTTTCATTGTCTTTTTTCTGAGAGCTCACAAACAAAGAAACATTCCGTTCCCCTCGCAAAATTCCGCCAAGTTGAAAAGAGCCTTAAGACATCTTGGGATAGACCCAGCATGATTTGGCAGGAGGGGGTGCTCTACCAGCTGTAATTCATATATGCCTAGTGCTTGACATGGTTTTATCTCCTGCAATCCATCTGCCCCCTCCGGCAGATCCATCCCTGAGCCATCGATTACACGCGAGTGGTTATAGTGTACAACATAAAACGAACATCTTTTAAAGTTGTAAATATTAGAAGCTACCATTGGATTATTTTATTATTCTAGGTGCTTGCAGAAGTGTTACTTGTAACCATTATTCATTCTGTGAACTGAATAACGTGGGTGTCCCGCAATGCGTGTGTCCAACATCGTGTAGCACTCGCGTGAAACTCGTATGTGGTAGCAATGGACAAGTATATGAGAATGAATGTGCGTTACGAAAATGGTCCTGTCAGAATAAAGTCTACGTCACTGTCGCGTATGTCGGACCTTGTAAGTGAGATGTTTTATATTTGATTTCGTTGCAGCTCAGTGAACTCTATACTAGACTGGAACATTAACTTGGCATCCATCTATGATGCGTAAATGCTGTTCAAGGCTGTATGCTCATGCCCCAGTAGCGTAGCCAGTCCGACGATTTAGTTCTGCTATGCAAATATTTTCATGTTCATTGACTGTGAAAACAATCAATTTCTAAAGAAATGAATAATGATAATAACTTGAAAATAACTTGAAATTTGCATAGCGGGGCTAAACTGTCGGGCTGGTTACGCCACTGTCATGCCCTAGGTACAGCAGTACAAAATATATAAAAAAAATAGCACGACATGTTGTGTATTAATGGACATTCAACCCTGCTAAAGTGCTAGTCCCTTTCAATTGTTTTTCTCGGCGCGTTGACACCATTGAGTCAGGAATTTACCGAGGTTTAAAAATTTGGCTTCGTGTTTTAATATCGTGATCAAACACTAGAACTCGTTGTTGAAATGCTATTTAAACTATGATGTAATTGTTTATGAACTTGTAGCTTAGTTTTCCATACAGTTTTTATATAGTCTTGGAAACACGGGGAAATAGCTTGGTAACATAGTACTGAACTGTTTATGACCCTTATTGTTGTTGAACGTCAATTTCTATTATCTTGGTTTCACACAAAGATGGAACTTTTACCTGGAATTTTTTTCTGTTCAATGTTGCATGTAGCTGTAAAGGAAGAAGTCATTTGTGTTTTAAATGAACGAATCCAACATTCGCAAGACGTCGACATGAACAACTTTGATATTTGAAGAACTTTGACACCTTAACAACTTTGATACTTGATTATTTGTATGCAGAAAAAAATGATCATGTAGATATCATTCAAATCTCATTTTGATTCTAAGCTAAAATGATTGAAATTTTTATTCCATGCGAAAATTTCCACACAATTTTTCTTCATTCCAACTCGCACTCGTAATGATATAACTGTATATCGACACGGAAAATGTTTTATATTTCTTAAATATAACTCAATTACCATCCCTCACGTGTATTCTGCAGTTAAACATGTTTCTTCCCTTTCCTTTCCGGCAGGTAAATCAGGTCCAATTGATGTTGTATTTGCTATCGATGGCTCCAGCAAGACAGATCCAACTCGTTTCCTGCAAATGAAGAACTTCCTAAGCAGTGTCGTCTCCTATCTTCCTGTATCGAAATCGGAGATCAATGTTGGCGTCGTAGAATATAGCGACAGACAGTACGCAGAAATTAACCTGGATGATTACTACGATTCGTCATCCCTGCGTGAAGCCATTCAACTTATTAAGCCGAGCGAAGGTGCTACTTCCAGGACAGGAGAAGTCATCAAATTTGTGCGAGAGCAGATGTTCGCCCCGGGCGGTCAAAGTCGCCGCGGTGTTCCGAAAGTGCTAGTCATTCTGACGGATGGAAAAGAGTATGCCGGTGATAAGCCACAGGATGAGGCGGAGCTGATAAAGAACGCAGGTGTCAGGGTACTTGGTGTAGCTGTTGGTGATAAGCCTAACGTAGCGAGTCTGAGTCAAGTAATAAGCGCGAGAGAGAGTTTATATGTTATCAACCAAGGCAGCAGTTTGGGGCGTCTTGTACCTTCCGTTGCGAGAGACATCTTAAGAACAACCAAAGGTAGGTGTTGTAATAGAAAATGGTAGCAGCCCGACTACACTGTAAATTCAAATGTGTCATTTCGACTCCTTTAAAGGAGTCTGTTTTTGTTTACACCAGGGATCGGTTTTTCAAAAGCAGGTTAGCTTGACTCTGGGTCCAAGAAATCCTAAGAAGTTTCCCGGTAGCTTGTTGAGAAGTTTAGAAATATTATGCAGAAATCGATACACCATTAGACAAAAAGTTTAAATCTATGATAGCGAGTACATAAATGATGGGGATACATGCAGGTCTTCAAAGAAGCTAGCGATGATCAAGGAAATAATCACTACACGCACTTGTAAAGGCATTGCGAGTAGGACTGGTGTATTTTACTTTGCACTTTCTTATACTGTGATTAAGTTTTTTGAAAATGAACAGTTTTTAAGAGTTTACTTGCACTTAGAAAATTTGCATTGACTTTGTGGTCCGAGAAGATAAATTATGTAAATTATAATAAATTATATTTATGTGGCCCTGCTTTCTGTAATGTATTGTATTGACCTATTGTGCAAAAATGATAATTCTTGAAGGTTTTTAAAACTCAAGACGCTACTCCATCTTTCTCTGTTTGTTAGGACAGCCAGGCCCTCTTCTCGATATCGCCTTTATTCTTGATGGTTCAACAGGAAGCAGACCTCAGTTCGACAACATAAAGAACCTCGTCAAGTCATTTGTATCTTCTTTGGACGTGAGCAAGGATAAAGTTCATATTGGCATCATTGAGTACGGAAGTACAGCGCGAATAGTATTGCCTTTCGAATCTCTTAATAGCGCGCAATCAATCAACCAGTTTATTGACACGATCGAATCAAGCGGAGGTTATTCGAGAGTTGACCGAGCGCTGGCGATGACCAAAAACTTATTCAAAATTGAGCGTGGCTATCGACCGGGTGTAAGTAAAGTCGCAGTGTTGGTAACTAACAGCAGGTATATTGGACGGAACACTCAACTCCAACAAGCCGTGCAGGAACTGAGGAGAGATGGTGTACGGTTGTACATTATTGGATCCAGCATACCTAATAAACCTCACTTACAGATAATGGCTCCTCGAAAAGATATTACCAGAGTTACACGTTTCTTAGGCGCAGAACGTATCGTCGAACCATTAGTGAAGTACGTCAGAGATCAAGACAGAGGTAGGAGATATTCCATTATAATCTTCTCTTTCTCGATTTTTACAAGACTGACAATGTCACAGTACAGTTAATGAAATGTACTTTGGTAGTGACAGTTCGGGTAGTGAAAGAATCTAAATTTTTTCGTGTGCTTGAGCTACTGACGCTGGCAAATTTAATTCGAGAATTTGGAGAACCCAATGGACCTTTCCCCTTTAGGACAAAATTTTGAAAAAATCGAAATAGGCAAAAATATCACCATAGCTTGAAAGAGCATCCCAAGTTTACTAAAGTTGCGAAGTTTGGTTGTGAAATGTTGTAAACTGTAGAAAATATAGCCTTGCAAATTTGGCAAATTTTGTATACATTTGTATTACGCGTAGGAAAATGATAATCAAAAGTATCAACTGATTATCACTTTTCCGCCCGTAATACAAATATATACAAAATTTGCCAACTTCGCAAGGCTATATTTTCTACATTTTACAACATTTCACAGCCGAACTTTGCAATCTTACTAAACTTAGGATGCTCTTTCAAGCTGTGGTGATATTTTTGCCTATTTTGAATTTTCTCAAAATTTCATGTAAAAGGGGAAAGGTCCATTCAGTGCTGTGACCAGTTCCCCCCTTGTCTGATGCAAATTAAAATTACCAATTATCACGGGCTAATGAAAGTTTTACTACCCGTTCGGAGAAGAAGAGAAAGATTTCCGAGAAAAACGCGCTTATTTTACAGCTGCATGTATTAAATCACCATATAACAAGTAAAAAGTATTAAAGTTGTCCAGTTTGGTAAGTTCCTGCAACGCTAACTCATAAAAGTTTAATGCAAAAGTAGCATCTCTCTGTATTCCTGGTATTACTTGAGGTAATTGAAATCTGATAGCGAGCAAATTTTACTCAGCACAAGCAATTTTCATGATGTTCTGGTGGACGCCCTATTCCAATACTGTTATACTATAAATGTTTATGTTCTTGACGTTTCGGAATATATAAACCTCATTTAGCTATTAGTCATTTCTGAATTGAGAATCGCAAAGCGACAGGAAACGTTAAAAGTCACCTTGAGCAAAAAATATAAAGACACCTCATCATCTTTTATTTTGAAAAGTCTCAAAGTTTGTTTGCACCGTTTGTTTGCACCGTTTGTTCCAAGTCTCATGACTGGTGCTCTCTGGTGCACTATCTCTCCCACCAAACAATCCAAAGATACAGTGTAGTCTCAGTTGTGTAATGACTGAATTTATATGCAACACTCACTCGTGTTTATTATTCTAATCACCTTTGTTCTTCGTATCAACAACACTAAGTGGCTGGATATGTAAAATTATTGTTTATCTTTTTAGCTAACACTCCAGTTTATGACATCGTCTTTGCCCTGAGTGCCACTGGCCAAGCAAGATTTGATTTGCAGAAACGCCTTGTTGAAAATGTTATGAACTTCCCATCGACCGCTGAGCGTAAATACGGACTCATCCAATATGGTCCCACTGCGAACATACGGAGCCGCCTTGAAGAGTTTAAAAATGACCAGTCATTCCTACAAACAGTGAACGGACTGACATTGCCAAACTCTAAATTTGTAGACATTACCTCCGTTCTCAATCTAGCTCCAGAACTTTTCCGGTCCAGCGCTGCCGATTCCAACAAGATCTTAGTGCTTTTTACAGACAGTCAGTTGCCCGATGACGTGAGCGCCTTAGCAACCGCAGCACGTGACCTGAATGGTCGTGATATCAAAGTGGTTGTGGTCAATACTGGAATAATTCCTGCAGACCATTCTAACTGGTTGAAAATTCCCTCGCTTGTTGTTAATTCCGACCCGAGAATTTCTAATCAAAGGAGAACAGTGTACCAAATTGGAACGTTGGTTTACAGAGGTAGGTAGGATTTTTCGGTCAAAGAAATTTTCCCGGAAAATTATACCGATGTTAGTGGTATACCAGCTTTTTGGGCAACCTTATATTAGAAGGAAACTATTCTCAATGTAGATTGCAAGGAATGTAAATTTTGAGAAGTGAAAACACTGTCTGCGATAAGGTGACATTTCTATTGTGATAATGATTCAAAGTTATTTTGAAAAAGGGAGAGAGGTTTTGCACTGTCTAGCCTAGTTCGAACCACTGCAAAAATCCATGATTTGCCGTATTGAAGCTTTGGTATCCCGAAAAATCGCGGTTTATATTATTGGAAATATCGGTATATCTGTGTAAGTGAAAAAGTCATACTGATATACCGATATTTGATGGAATGCCAATATTTTCGGTATGTCAGTATACCAAGCATCCCTAGAGGTAAATATGATGTTCCATTCCCTTGTGTTTCTGTGGACACAAGCAGAACAACATACGTCTACAACATACTATGTCATTGTTTTCTCTAGCTCCATGTTACGCATCGACCTGTCGTTACTTTGCTACCTGTATTCCTCATCCTGACAATTCAGTGACCTGCAAATGCCCGACATCTTGCCCAAACATACCCGACGTTGGTCCAGTGTGTGGCAGCAATGGAGTGACGTATGATAATCATTGTTCTCTAAGAATGGAGGTCTGCCGCGACCAGAGTAGTGTCAATGTGAAGAACATTGGACGTTGTGGTAAGAAGCTCCTTTGTTTGTTCCCTGTATTTTAAACACAATGATTAGATAAACTACAGTATGTGGGCTTTCTGATATTAAGTATTAGGTTTTTTGGACAATAAACTGGGCTTGGTAGTTTTGGCAAAACCTTTGGATTAAGATGTGTGGGGCCGGTTGTAGGAAAAGTGGATAGCGCTATCCACCGGATAGTAATTTCTTTAACTGCCACAGAAAGGCATAAAAATCAATGACACCAGGAATGTTCGAACTCAGAAGAATCCGGAAATGCTAAACTTTAATACCGGTTTAACGAGTTACTGGTCTAGTATCTTCATCAGGGGTGATTTGACGTTGCAACTCTGCTTCTGATATGCTAAAGCCATTTGTGGCAAATAGACACAAATAGATAACTCGTATTATAACGCCATGCTTCTAGGCAGTGTATTTAGTCGTGAAGATCGTAATGATTCTAGAATCTTTCCTAGGAATCGCGTGTCTGGCATTGCGCATATGTTCTGCCAAAATTAAATTCCCTTTGTTTAAAGCTGACACATCAGATCACCCCTGGTTAGGACGCTAAACCAGAGTGTTGGAACGTGGGTCGTTAGTTGAATTTGGGTAGATATCAGGCTTTGTATTTATTTAAATAGCCAGGGTAGCGAGCGCAACATGATTATTAAACTTAGCTACCAAGAACAAATTAACTTCAGGAGTTTGCCATAGTTTTACGTAACAAACTAACGCTTCCAGGTGTAGGTAGTGTAGTTACTCAGTTAATACATGAGTTAGTATACGAGAGATATAGGTTTTTTCACTACCTGAAACGATAAAGTGAAAATCGACCTTTCGAAGGAAGGCCCTTGTCAAGAAGTTAGTAGCGACTACATTCTTCCCGAGTAATAGCCTTCGTTCTATTTCTATAGTTCAAAACGTCGATAATCATTTCAGGTAATGAAAGAACATATACCTTTCGTGTACTATACTTTATTTACAATATTCTTTGTATGTTTTTGACTGACTCTATTGTCATACTTCATAGTTATTCAAACTCCAGTTGACATTGGATTTCTTCTTGATGGTTCGGGTAGTGTTGGTAACCAAGGATTCCGTCGCGTCCTGAATTTTGTCAACCAGATTGTTTCTGCTTTCAACATCTCTGGCAAAACAGCTCAGGTCGGCGTCACAGAGTTTAGCAATAGTCCAGTAATTCAAGTCGAGTTGGACGACTTTCGGGATTCTAAATTACTCCAAGACGAAATCAATAAGATCGTCGATTCTGGTGGGCGCACAAGAACAGACTCTGCCCTACGGCTTATGTCCCAGGAGTTCTTCACCTACGAGAAAGGATCCAGGGCTGGAGTACCTAAAGTTCTGGTGATTGTAACTGATGGAAAGTCATCAGGAGAAGAACCACTGTCGGAAGCAGTTAAAGGATTACGTCGAAAGGGTGTGATGGTTTATTCCGTGGGCATAGGGGATGACATCAGCATGCAGGAACTGAAGGATATTAGTAGAACAGAGAGGGATATTTTTGTGTCTAAAGATTTTGATTCAACTAGTTTGATTGCTCCTCCATTGATTGAAAGGATTGTTGGGGATCTCACAGGTGGGTAGAAACAGAATTAATAGTATTCTCAATTTTGGCACATTTACCTGCAAATAACTGATGCAAATACTGCAATTTGAAAATCTGAATTAGAAAATATCGTTCTTTACTTTTGAAATGGTAACACGACTCGTTTTACCGAATAATCACAAAGCGGGTTACCTTGATTAATGGAATAAAAGAATGAGGAATGCACAAAAAAGCAACTAATGATATAAAGTGCAGAAAGTTGTTTTATGTTTATTTCGAGGTTAATTGCAAGAAAAAGAATTGAGCGAAGCCGAACCATTCAGATCTAAAGTTAAACTTCTCCTTTGACTGTTCTTGTATTTTTTCTACTTGCTATCATAAAAACACACTATACCAAACGGTAAATGATAAATTGTTAAACTTGGCTATCAAAAAACAGGATTTACCACTGTGCTTGTAGATCAATTACCAAAGATGCTGCTAACCACTGATAAATCACGATGTTTTGCTCAACCTTGTTCAAACGGACAAAAGGGTTTTGTACATTTGACTCTGCGCATTTTATTTTGTTACCCAAGCTTTCGAAATTTATTTTCAAATTTTGAACTATGTCGATTTTCAACTTTCAAAAGATCTGCAAAAATCTTTCTCTTTTGTCCATAGTCCAGCTCCCAAAAGGTTTCAAGGATTCTTACAAAATCGTCTATTGGGCTCTTTCCATTACACCAACTGATCTATAATACTACACCTAATGAAGTTAATTTTGAAACTAGCCTTTAACACTTAAGCTAAGTCGGCCTAGAAGTGTGTAAGTTTCTTTGGTGAAAACGGTTTGAGCATGCAAATGAAAGCACACGAACAGTCACTCTGTGTCGATATTTTTTAGATCTACCACCATCAGATATGGACGTGATGTTTGCGATGGGCGCTGATGGATCAAGAGCTTCCACCCTGTTCGACGAACAAAAAGCGATCATTGCTGCAATTGTGGACAGACAAGGCTCGTCCAAAGCCAGATATGGTTTAATACAGTACCGTTACAACTCAGCGGAGGCCCTCAGACGCTTATCACAATTTACGAGCAACTTGAATTTCAAAAGATTTGTTGCATCAAGGACACTTGGATCTCGTGGCTGGGCACTGGTTCCGGCAATGAACAAAGCAAACGAAGAATTTTCATCGAGCAATGCCAAGCAAAAGGTGTTTGTGCTTTTCGCGAGTTCTCTCTCGTTTGTTTCTTTCAATGAACTCGTATCGGCTTCACGCTCACTCCGTGCTAATGGTGTCAAAGTGGTCGTAGTGTACTCGGGAAGAAGCGCGGATCGCGTGCGACTGCAGCAGATTGTCTCCAGCAACGAGAATCTATTCTCTTGGAGCACTGGAGCAAGAAGTAGTGTGATTGGAGGCAAAATAGCACTGCAATTGTTTAAAGGTGTGTGCGTTGTTGTCTTATTGTGATTTATTATGTTCGTTACTCTTAGATGAGCGGATTTACTCAACAGGCTATTGCCCAATTGATAGAGGATCTGAGACACTTATAGTACTGCCAAAGAGTAGAGACTACAAAGAGGTGCAGGTTCAGTCAAAAAAGCGTAAGGTGCTGTCGTGATGATTCGTCATGGGCGCCATGTTCCTAGCCAGTGCCCTAAACAGAAGCATTTCCCCTGGGCGCCATGTTCCTACCCAGTGTCCTAAACAGAAGCATTTCCCCCGGTATTAGTAACCATTTTTAATATTTCTGGGGGATGACTTTCTCTGTTTAGGGTACTGGCTAGGACGCCCATGACGAATCATCACGACAGCACCTTACGCTTTTTTGACTGAACCTGCACCTCTTTGTAGTCTCTACTCTTTGGTACTGCTCACAAAAAAACCTAACAGAAAACGCGTTCGGAACGCGGCTGGTACGTGTTCGTCAATGTGTTTCATTTGCGCCCCGTTCCAAAGCGCTCGAATTTGCGTTACGCTTTTACCGGGACACATTGCTAAAGGTGTCATTTAACCCTCTTTCCGATGCGTGAACTTGGTTTTTCAACGATGAGGGGAACGCGTTTCCTTCGGAACGCCTTTTATGCTCTGGAACACACCGTTTTGGGACGCCCACGGAACGCCAACGGGTTAGATCTGAGCAGTATTAGGCGGCTTTAAAGTCTCGTCCGAAAAGAAGCGAATGTCTTGCCATTTACTGATGTCAATGTAAAGACAGCCCTTTCTCCAGCCTTGAAGACAGGAATGGCAGTGACAACAGGACATATGCTGGTTATATACCCAATATCCCGTTTTCACAGTACCGGATTCGTGCGGTCACGACATCGAGTTCGGTCACTTTGAGCTCATATTTACTCTTACAAACTTTTTACAACTATTTACAGCTACTACTACAAACTTTTTACGACTATTACAAATTTTTTCTTTGATCTGTTGCTATCAAATTGTGTAGTATACGTTGAAGAGCTACGCTTGTCTTGAAACTATTCAATTTTATATCGTGACTACGTGGATCGGATATCGTGTAAACGGGGTCTTAGAGAGACGGAATGATTTTGATGTCATTGATTTTCGTGGTGATATATTGTAGTAGTGAAGTAGAGGTTTATTGGAGCAAAAGCAGTAATCGTGTTGAAGTACGGGGTCTTCTGGTCAACATTTTTGTTGCTTTAGGCTGTTTTCCAGTGACGCGTTCTTCACACGTACGTACACGCACATGAAAGTCTAAATCAATTTCAATATGACATTTGAAATAAACAAATATTTGATGGAAAGAATTCAGCATTCCCTACGAGTTAGCATACTTTAGTGATTATATTTGTTAAATACAAACTACATAGAAGAGTTTAAACTTTTACGTGCATGCACGTACGGGTAAAAAACGGACAACTGGAAAGCAGTCTTAACTCGTGGTTTAATCCTGGTCGCTTATTTTCAATCAACCAAAATCATCCGACTTCTGGACCTTTCTAAGCTAAGATCCCTAGCCTCTCTAGGCCAAGTAACAACAGCCCTGCACATTCAACTGTAGACAATCAAAGGAATGGATTGTCTATGGTCCATAGGCATTGCTGACGTTGCTGTCATGTTTCAAATATGTAAATACGGAGTCCTGGAATAGATTTAAAGTGAAGTTACAGGGCTCCAAGGTGAAAGGGTGTCACGCCAGCAACATTAGTGCTTTAGCTCGCATTTCCAGCCCATTCCTACCGTAGGATTGTTTAGGATTCAACCGATTAACCAACCAAAAGGTATCCAGTGGCGGATCTAGCGTAAGTCAAAATAAATTACTACAGATCATTCCCTAAAACATTTACATTTTAAAATAACTTTAAAGCAACTTCATTGGTTAGATTTTATTCTTTTGAAATTCATAACCTATGACATTGTTATAAAGTTATTTTGAATTTAAAATTGAGCTGCTATAATTTATTTTGACTTACCCTGGATCCGCCACTGAAGGTATCTACGTATATACATACTCACACAGCCAACTATCTGTTATTTACCTAATCACTACCACCCACTAACCACCTGTTAACTTAGCTACTCTGCATACTTAACTGCCTAAGTGCCCATCTTTGATCATTTACCTTAGACCCGTGTCACTCCATCAAATGTCAGTTCAGTGCAGTATGTGTCAGTCAACCAGATGACACAGTATTATGTAAATGCGTGGACAAAACGACCTCAGGATACGCCCCGGTTTGCGCAAATAATGGTCAAACCTACTCGAACCTTGCTGCCGTTGAACTCGCCTCGTGTCGCCTTGGCAAGAAATTGACAGTAAAACATGACAACCCATGCGGTAAGTTAAAGCTTAAGATAATAGTTGATCTGACAATTCTAATAATTTTTACAGGGCGGGAATCATACCTACGACCTTCTTGACACGATAAGTCGCATTGAATTTTTATCCTGATGTATGTGATCAAGTCAGCACGCATCGAAATGCTTTCATTATTTGTCATTTAAGCGATGAGTAAGAGTTGCGGCTCGACAACTCATTTCCATACACCAAAATGACAATGGTATATGGCAATGGTGTCGTGTAGAATGCCGTTTAGATGTTTCTCGTGTTTATTTCCAGAAACAAAGGCGATCTTTGATTTGCTTTTCATACTTGATGGGTCGTCCAGTTCAACCCAACAGGAATTCAGACTCTCAAAGATGTTCATAAAATCTGTCATCGACTCTTTGGATATTGATGAAACTTCAACCCGGATCAGTCTTATTGAATACAGCGATAGAGCTACTTTAGCATTCCCGTTAAACGAATACTACGATCAAGGCGATGTCAAAGATGCTGTTGACAATGTGCGGGCGTCGGGCGACCAAGGGACTGTCACTGATAAGGCACTACAGTTAGCAGCTGATGAAGTATTTACCCGCAAAGGTGGAGACCGCCCGGGAGTACCTAATGCAGTGATATTAGTCACAGATGGCAAGTCAACCGGTTATGTTCCATTATCGACTGCGGCGAGACCGTTGAGAAAGTCTGGAACAGATATCCATGTTGTATCAGTAGGAGCCGCCACGGATCAACAAGAACTACAAAATCTGACCACAGGACAGGATAGATTCTACCAAGTTAAAAATGTCTATGAACTGATTCGACTACCAACACATCTAATGAGGAACATATTTAGCATTGCTCAAAAAGGTAAGTGTGGTGAATTGTTTCATTTGGGTGCAATATACTAGACACTACCGCAGTTATTGTGTGCCTGACTCAGAGCACAGAATAGAAAATAAACAGAAGCGTCACTCGAATCGGGACCTTTGGAGTTTGTTTCCCCACTTGTCGCATTTATGCATGTGCATTTTCTGGCCAATAGAAATGCTCAACTGGGTGTTCCGCCATTAATCAGGCCAGTCAATTATATAAAATAGGGAACATGTTGCACTGCTGGATTGCCCCACTGTCCATTTCCTATATTGTGGTTCAAATTGTGCTCTTCTCACTTCTCAACACTATTAACAAATGTCCTTATTGTCGTGCGTGCTGTTCGTACATTTAAAGTAAGGTGAGCGACTTGATTTTATGAAGGTAACACGTAACAGTATTGTAGATACCGATAACCTGGTGACCCTCGAGTGTGTTGATTTTACAGAGGGAGGAATACCCGAAGAAAAACCTGCGAAGCACAGGAATGATCAACTGTGGGGACTCTTCTCGCATGCAACGCCACATCAGACAATCAGTTTAGATTTTTAGATGGTGAGAGGCATACCGCGCGGTATGCCACTTGCGCCATCGATCCGTACTTCCTTACTTTTTTCACTTTTCACCGCTCGTGCGTCCCTTCCACCCATTTTCACTTTGTTAATATATTTATTTTTTATTACCCACCATACTATCGTTACTGTGAAGTTGACCAAAAGTTTTGTTTCTACTTTCCTTTCCAACAGGACAGTTAGAGAGAGATGTGGACATCATCTTTGCTCTTGGATCAAGTGATTCTAATGGTGTGCGCATATTTGAACAAGAAAAAGCTCTGACCAATCACCTCATTAACCAACAAATATCGGCCACAACCCGCTATGGTGTCATCACATATTCCAACATCTCTCGTACTCGGATTCCTATGCAGTCTTCCACCGATGTCTACCGACTTCAAGACCGAGTGGGGAGCCTCAAGTGGCCTGGTGTCGGCTCTGGAGTGGATAAAGCTTTGACACAAGCAAACTCCGTATTCAAGAATTCAAAACCTGGCGCCCGTAAGGTGTTGGTGATATTCATGAGTGGCAGAGCCTCGGCACCTTTATCGACACTGCGTGAGGCAGTGAAGCCTTTATTAAACCAAGGAGTACGTGTCGTGTTGATAGGTTATGGTAATCAGTTGGATGATGGTCAACTTAGTGCAATTTCTGAGAACACAAGAAATCTAGTCGTTCCAAGTGGTGATGATGATAGTGATGGGTATAAGATTACATTGGCTTTGCTTAAAGGTAGGATATCTTGAGTCCTTGCATCATCATTCATCTCTTTGTCGCCTCCTCTTTGTCTTATATAATTTATCCATTCTTTTGTCAGTTTCCTAACAACACCACTAACTTCTGATCTGTGTGGTCCGTCATTTACCAGCACTGCCTCATCTTTTCATTGTACGCATCTTTGCTATCTTGTTGTTCTCACTCTCTACATCATTTTCCGCGTATTTTTCTAAACACTTCACGCTTTAATGTTTCATCCTGTTCTATTGTGTCTTTTTGATCTCTGTATTACTTGATTATATTTCGTCTCTTCTTCTCAGTTTTATCTCGTAATTCATCCCTGCTTCTCTCGCATTTCATATCATCTAGAGATCCTTGTGTCAGCTCGCTTTGAAATTGCAATGTTATACCCCAGGCCGCCCATTTTATTGTGTAGTGGGTTATACAGTATTTTTATAATATCTTGGTACGCCGGTATACCGTTAAATCTCCTAAGGAAATGTGCGAGCAATACTAAATGCAGTTTACACCAGTAAAACCAGATCCAGGGAAAATCAAGGAAACCATTGAATTTAAAAGATCGTTGTTTCCATATGATCAGCTGCGATCGCAACGTCTATTGCTTTGCTGACCCAAATCGTGCCATCACATTGAAATCAATCAAGTTACTTGCAGTAATGTTAATCCTTTCCGAATCATATATGTAGCCTTTTTCAAGACCGGTAAGCCATACCGGGATTCGTTAACCAAATACCGTCAACAACTGAGAATATTGGCTTATCTCCTGGCTTTACTACCTTCATCTTTCATTTCTTTTCACTTGGTGTTTTCATAGATCTATGTGCTACGGTGAAATGCCTCCACGGCGCTGTCTGCAAAGTAGACTCAGACGATTCCATTTCCTGTATATGCCCCGCCACCCGTGACTGTTCGTCCGTTCAAAACATAATCTGTGCCAGCGATGGGAAATCTTACCTCAACGAATGTTATCTGAAAGCAGAAGTTTGCCGATCCCAGAAGAGTATAAAGATTGTCCAGGGAGGACAATGTGGTAAGTTGAGAGTTTAATATCAAACAGCGAGGGATGAGATAAGTTGTTAGAATGCAGCGAGGGATGAAATGGGCTGGTAGTATAAAAAGAGGGATGAAATGGCCTGGTAGTATAAAACGAGGGATGAAATAGGATTGTACTATACAATAAAGGATAATGTAGGCTGTCAGTATACGAGGGGCTGTTAGTATGCAATAAATGCAGTTTTGGAGTTCGGCATGATATGATTAAAGTGCCTATACTATGCTTTTGAAGTTGGCATATCTCGATATTCTAAGGTGTTCTATTTAAGAAAATGTGCAATATATTTTCAAGAATATCACCTTAAGGATTCGTTATTTGTTAAAGTTTTCGGGCATGACGTCAAAACTGATTTTCAATTCTCTTATTTTTTTTTACTTCATGTCGGTAACTGTAGCAGTTAAAAAATCTACGAGAATGACATTTTTTAGTAAGCGAGTGTATTGTCAATGTTCTTAGACTACCCTCAACGTTGGAAACATGCAAACTCTAAAATGTATATAGCACTATTAATATAAATTTTTCTTTGTTTACTCGATTCTGATTGGCTAAGAACTGTGCCGCTTAATCATTAATCACGAGCCCCATCTTTCAGTAATACTTCTCGGACCGTGTAATTTTCTGTACGAATTGTTGGTTTTAATTTAATGTGTAGCAAATACGGGGTAAAGTAAGTTGTGTGATTATTGAACCAAATAATGCAATAATAAAACTGTGGCAAATTAGACATTGCGACCAACTTCATGTGAAAGGAATCCTGATTGGTTATCCTGCTCTTTTAGGTCCTGTTCAACCTATGGATCTTGCTTTTGCATTCGATGGTTCAGACAGCTTGACCGAAGAAGAATTTGAAAATCTGAAGCAATTTGCAACCTCAGTTGTGGAATCCTACAATATTTCTCCACTTGATACACGCGTGGCAGTCCTCGAGTTTAGCAACCGTCCACGAATTGTCTCGACCCTTAACGATGGTGTTTCTGCTAGGCAAGTCATCCACACCATAAGGAATATTGCTCCGTCTCGCGGAATGAACAGCGTCACGAGCGAGGCCCTCGAGGAAGCCGCGAGGAACTTGTTCAGTCCACAAGCAGGAGCCCGTGCAGGCGTACCAAAAACCTTAATCTTAATCACACACAGCAGGTCATCAAGTTCGATTCCAGTTTCTCAAGCCGTGCAGCGCTTGAGGGCAGCGGGTATTAGGGTTTACGTGGTTGGTGTTGGAGCACGTATTGATATGCAGGAACTGAAAGGTATTGCAGCTGGGCACAGTGCTATTTATCCCGTGCAAAGACCGAGCGAAGTTCCTGGAATTGCAGATGATGTTGTGAGAAATATCAACCAAGATATAAAGCGAAGTAAGTATTGGATCACACTAATGATGTTACTCTGGATTTTATGTCCACATCGGGACGGGTAAGCTGAAAAATATACATGAGCACAGCGGGAATCGAAACTACGAAGTGCAAAGGTGATAGATAATAGTCAAAGGTAACAGGTTCCCGCCAAGTTATAGGTAATAAATTTCCGCCATGGTTGACACAACACCTTAACAGGGACGTAAACAGGGGGGAGGGAGGGGGTAGCCGGGGGAGCTGCGGTTCCCCTTTTCGTTGATAGAAAGGTTTAGTCAAGACGATGCGATGCCAAACACGACGTAAAAACAAAAGTAGAAATGTCGTGGCCACCTCTATAGATGGATATTCAAGCCATTTTTACCAAGTCATTGACACCAATATGGCTATATGACAATGCCCAAGTCAATTTCCCAAACGATTTCCCATCCTTGTGTGATTTAGTAAGAGTGCATGTATATGGAATATGATATATGATGGTTATCATCTAACATAAGCAAACAATCACTAATTTATTTTTGGGTTTCCTTTTCAAAGGAAACAGTGAAAGTCAGTTGGATGTAGCATTCCTAGTTGGGTCCAGCCAACCTAATGCCAGCCTACTGTTTAAGTACCAACTAGAGGTTGTGAAAGCATTGATTGATCGCGACTCTCCGATTACAACCCGGTATGCTCTAATCACGTACGGTAATCAAGCTTACACACGAATGTCTTTTGGAGATTTCCAAGAAAAGCCAAGAATGAAGCAATTCATAGATTTAATTGGATGGTCTCAGAATGGCGTCGCCTTGAACGATGCTCTCCGGAAAGCTCAGAATCTTTTTGAAAAGGCATCTCCTCTCCATTCTCGGAAACTCCTCGTCATCTTCATTACGTCACGAACGGGAACATCTATTGTAGAACTGCAAAATAAATCCAGGAAACTTCGTGAAAACGGCGTCAACATTCTTGTCGTTCCCGTCGGCAGCAACGCTGACGATCGCGAGGTGTCGGGAATCACCACGCGAGGCGAGAACGTGATTCGTGTGTCTCCCGCGGCTGGTACACGAACTGTGGTTGAAAAGACTGAAATGATTGTCGCAACTGATCCATGTAGCGCAGTTGACTGTGATTACTATGGTATATGTATTTCGGACGAACAAGGTTCCACCAGCTGTGTTTGTAAACAGACGTATTCGAGTGTATACAAACCCGTGTGCGGCTCAGATCTCAAGACATACAGCAACGTGGAGGCGATGCAAGTGGCCGCTTGTAAGTCAAGAATGAAGATCGTGCAAAGGTCAACTGGGGAATGCAGTAAGTGTGTGACTGACAAATAGTAGGTATAAATTGTGTGCCTGGCCATAACTGAAAACAATTTGTCCTATAAATTCGCGATATAGGATTTAACCAGGACAGTGATAACCGGGAAAAAGACTGGTTTTGCTTAAATAATGAGCAAAATCTTTGCCGGAATGGGGGATTTAATGAGCTTCAAAAATCAAATATATTATTTATATATTTGACCTCATAAATCCCATTTTGAATTCAAAAGTGGTGTCAATTCCCCCCCCCTCGATTTCCCCTACTACAATATTTGACAGTATATACACTACAAAATATAATTCTAGTTACTTAAGTCATGAGTTTAAAACGTTACCTGCAACTGTAAAAAGTTGCTACTATCGTTGAGGCAGTGTCACGTTCGTATTTCACCAAAAATGCCTTTCATTCAAAAAAGGACTGAAAGATTCCAAAATATACATTCTAAATGTAACGCATGAGTGATATTAATCACATTAATTAAAGTTTCAACATGAAATATATACGGAGTTTTGTCACAATTTACCAAAGAACTGGAAAGTGTAGGAATTGCTCCAGTGGCGGATCTAGCGTAAGTCAAAATAAATTACCACAGCTCATTCTAGGATATATTTACATTTTAAAATACCTTCAAAGCAACTTCATTGGTTAGATTTTATTCAGTTTTGAAATTCATAACCTATGGCATTGTTATAAAGTTATTTTGAATTTAAAATTGAGCTGCTATAATTTATTTTGAGTTACCCTGGATCCGCCACTGAATTGCTCAAAAGTACCTTTAAGTTTCGGAAACTCATTAAAAAGCGCAGATAACAGTTCCAAAATCGAGATTTTGCCTTTGTAAGACTTTATTGACATATTGCACGCGAAAGTATGGAATACAATAGATATTGTTTATAGAAGAACTAACTGAACTTTTCAAAATCTCCTTGACAATTTGTGTGTTGCTTTTCACTAATAGATTATCGAAAACTGAAAATTACCGACTTGGCATTTGCTCTGGATGGTTCCCGTAAGTTATCCGTACAAGAATTCAGTCGGTTGAAATCCTTCGTAAAAACAGTTATCCAAGATTATGAAGTGTCCGAAACTGGTACTCATGTTGCTGTCATTGAGTACAGCGATGCTGCGAGAGTTGCGATCTCTTTTAAAGATACCAAAGATTTGGACAGTTTTAAACAAGCTATTGATCGCGTAAGACCATCACAGGGTAAGGTTGCGTCAGTGAACGAAGCATTGAAATTAGCTCGAGAGGAACTCTTCAATCCTATTGGTGGAGGACGTCCTGGAATTGCCAAGGTAAAGTTTGGTTTCAGTGGGACCCATCATCCCTCAATTTCAAGATATAAAACGTCAGTGCAAAATAGTAATGCTTTTTGTCGTAAAACGGCTTGTTTATTCCAACTTGTAGTTGAGGTTTGTGTGATAAGTACTTCCGCTGATGTCCTTGTATTAAAAAAAGTACTATCATGTTACACTTAGACAAAAATACTTCCAAGGTGTTCGGCATAACGAATGTCGAACAATAAAATTGTTTTTTTTTTGAATCAGCATTTAGTGCATTCCATAATACCGTAATAACGAGAGTCCGTAATAGCGAGAGCTATTGAAATACAATTTATAATAGTTTTAGATGGGGGATTTAGGCAGGAAAGACTTCTTAACATATACGTACACGGTCAGCCGGTCTGACTACCATTTTAAAAGCAAGAATGACACTTTTAAGAGAAAGGACCCCATTCAAAAGTGATAGACTCAGACGCAATAAGGTTAATTTTGCCGTTAAACGTATATCGAAGGTATGTCAAGCAAGAATTTTACCGACGAAACCGTTATATTTCGTTTTCTTCTCCCCTCAAAGGTTCTAGTGGTCTTGACAACCGATGGTAACGACAATCCTCTAACTGATGCTGCCGCACTTCGTTTGCGACAAGATGGCGTTGGTGTGTTTGTGGTTGGCCTCGGAAAGGACCTGGATCCAAATGTATTACGAAACATCTCTGGAGATAGCAATCAAGTCTACGTCGTTCCCAGTGTGCAGAGGCTATCAACCGTAGTACGTGATGTTATAACAGATATAGGAGATGACAGAAAAGGTATTTGCAACATTTATACTAAAATCAAAGTCGTTACAACATGTGCGCAGCTGTGTTGTATCGGATATAGAAATTCGAGTTGAAGGCGAGACTTGTACAGTATATCTGATACAACACAGACGCAAATGTAGTAAATGGCTTGTGAAACTCCCCAATTTTATACATACATATATTGGCCAAGTAATTTTGAAAATTCAAGTTAAAGTTTATGCAGATAAAGAGAAATCTGCATCACATATACAGACTCTTTCAACGCTTGTGTTTAATTCATGAATATTAACGAGTTTTATAATCTACTTTCAGACACAGATGAAAGACTAGACATTCTGTTTGGGCTCGGTGCATCAGGAAGGGACGCAAGCAGTGTATTTGATTTTGAGAAGGAAATTGTGAAATATCTGATAGGCTTGCCGAAAACAGCGAAGACCCGTTACGCAGTGATCGACTACCACAACGGTTCCAAGATTTTAATCAACTTTGACGACTTTGAGGATGTAGAAACGTTGAAGAACCAAGTGGGCCTCATTACTTGGCAAGGAGATGGCAATGATTTTGAAAATCTTTTACTAAAAGCCAAAGATGTTTTCGGAACGAGTAAGAAATCAAGGAAGGTTTTCCTGGTCTTCATCAATGATAGACTAAATAGCGATCTAAATGTGATAAGGAACTCCGTGCGGATGTTAAATTCTCTTGGTGTTAAAGTGATCGTGGTTCGTATTGGCGATAGAGTGGATAACCAAGAAGTATCTGCAATAACTACAACAACAGTCGTGAGTAGTCGAACAACTGATGGCGTGGCAAGGATAGGCGATCTCTCCGGGTCGGCAACATTGAAAGGTGAGGTGAATTTGCTTCGGGGTGGACCATTAGAAGTTGAAGGGGGGGGGATGTTGACTTTTTCTAGGGGCGGGCTATTATAAATTGGAGCAGGGGGGTGCATTTGTTTAGGGTCGAACCATTAGGAGTTGGGGAAGATGAAATTTTGAATTTGTTTGGGGGGCGGGCCGTAGAAAGTTAAAACATTAAAATTCGAACATTCGACGCAAGTGTTTGACTTTAAAGAGTAGCATTTTTTGGACACACTTGGCAATTAGAACATGTTTTACAATCCAAGGTCCGAGCATAATACGTTGCCCAGTTACAGTGATTGTTATGCAAATTATAGGTTTCCAGACAATCTTTAGATGTGTTTCCAAAATTCTGCCTTTCAGGAGTGCCTTCGCCACTTTAAACAACATTCATGACCGAATATCTTTGCTTATTTTTCTCTAAGAATGGTTCAGAAATTTTAGTTGCGTACATTTTCAGATCCCTGTGCTGCCATACGCTGTCCTTTCCACGGTCAGTGCATCGCGAACGTTGATGATTCATACACTTGCAAATGTCCTGATACTGACTCATGTTCACGGCGTGAAGAACCGATCTGTGGCACAAACGGAAAGACATTCGTTAATGTTTGTTTTATGAAGGTCTTTTCCTGTGCAAACAAAGTTACAGTTAATGTGAAACATCAAGGAATTTGTGGTAAGATTGTCGTGTATGGATTCAAAAATTATTTCGCTGTGATGATTGAGGTTTCCACCCTCAAGATTATAAACGGTCATTGAATAACATATGAACGAAATAGGAGAAAATTTAAAATTTGAAAGCCTGTTGATACAGCATGATTCTGTTCCTAATTTTTGTGCATGGCCAATTTTCTTTGAGTAATTGTGTTTCGGTGTTTATGTGTACCGTACTCAGGTAAAATTGATGTGTGTGATGTTTGTGAGCGAGCTGAAAAATTTGCCTGACCACGACGGAATCAAACCTACGACCTTTGGCATGCTAACCAAAGGCTCTGATGCTTGTTACTTTGACATCAAAGGAACTCACTTGCGAAGTATCACATATGGAACCGACCTGACCGTGTAGCTCAGGCTGGCAGAGCATTAAGATAGCATTCGATTTCCGTCGTGATCAGCCATAATTTTCATCTTGTCCAGTGTGATTATAGAGCAACACCACAAACAAAATAATCTCTTACTTTTCAGTATCTGAAGATGCATTGGATCTAGCTTTTGTCGTGGAAGGATCGAAAAACATCAGTCCAAAACAGTTTGTGCAATTCAAGAACTTCATAAGATCTACCATTGACAATTTCCGTATCTCTGAATCAGCGAGCCACGTAGCAGTTGTTGAATACAGTGATGAACCAAGGGTAGCCATTGCATTCAATGAGTACACAGATTCAGAGCGCTTGAAAGAAGCAGTTGATAGGATCCAACCTTCTCGTGGTGAGGGTGTTGTGACAGACCGCGCGTTAAGATTCGTAGCCAGTGATGTTTACGTCCCACAACGTGGATCAAGAGTTGGAGTACCTAAGGTTGTTATAGTTCTTACAGGTAGTAGGTCAACTGGAAGTGAACCACTCAAAGAGGCAGCAAGACCGCTGATTGATCTTGGAACCAAGGTTATTGTTATTTCCGCTGGTAAGACTAAGGACCCTGAGCTGAGGAATGTTACCACTGAAGGTAATGATGGAATAGTCACTGTATCTGAAGATGATCAGCTCTCAATACTGGGTGAAAATATTGCCAAGAAGATAATATCTGGTGTGGAGAAAGGTAATGTGATAATGTTTTTTTTGGGTTCGTCCAAACATTTTCAGAAAAAAATGGTTTAATAGTTTAAAACTTGTTTAGAGCAGAAATAACCAGCTATCACAGGGTAAACAAACCGCCCGTATTATCCAACGGGTCA
Source organism: Muricea muricata (assembly GCA_963855995.1). Lineage (NCBI taxonomy): Eukaryota > Metazoa > Cnidaria > Anthozoa > Malacalcyonacea > Plexauridae > Muricea > Muricea muricata. The sequence continues at coordinate 14,036,412 of OY979720.1, read as the reverse complement.
CCACCAGCCTAAACTAACAAACTTTGTGGGTAGGTAGTTTTCTAAAGAATGAATCATAAACAATGTTTTGACTTTGGTTTCAAAAGGCTAGTCACAAAGCCTGATCATGTTAGGTTGGTACTTACCCGGTTCAACTTGGTTGCACTCATTTCAACATTCATAAATTTTCGCCTCATTTGGCCATGCAAATCTACCTGAAAGGAAATGAAAAGTAGAAGGCGGATACAGTGTGCTTCTTTTTTATGAATGTTCAACATTTTTAATGCTGAAAATGACTGGTTTTGTGTGAAGATGAGTTGTGTTTGTGATTAAATTGCGAGTCTTCCTTCAGAAAGCACTCTGCTCAGACCAGTTGATATTCCGTCAGTAGGCCATTGCCCAAACTTTTGAAATCGGAAAATTTATTTGTTCAGTTAGAAAGAGCATATTTAAAGGGAAATGGCAACAAATATTCGTCTCATTTGAAAGAGATCCGAAAACAATATATAGAAGTCTATAGATTATATTTAGACTATAGAAAATATAGTAATGTAAGGGAAATATAGTCCCGTGCAGTTTGCGAACTTTCTATACTTTTGTATTACATGCGAAAAAGGCTTGCCACATTGGAATATAGTGGTAAGCCTTTTCCGCGCGTGATAAAAAAAGTGTACAAAATTTGAAAATTCCACTGGAGTATATTTTCCACATTTTATAATATTTCGCATCCAAACGTAACATCACAAATTTATGAAATTTAGGATGCTCTTTCCAGCTGTGCTATTGCATTTTCCCGATTCAAAAGTTTGTGTAATAGAGGAATGGTCTGTTTATCATTTGCTATTTGTTTCCAGATAAAAGGGAGAACCTATTGGATATGATTTTTGTGCTTGGTTCCAGTGGACGTGATGCCCGTAGCGTATTTTATCAGCAGAAAGAGCTCGTGAAATCTGTAATCGACAAAGCAAAACATCTCAACGCAGCATTTGGAGTCGTGCAATATGATTATGCTGGCCGGAAATCTATTGGTATCAATCCAAAAACCACGCGAGAAGCTCTTTGGCAAGCCATTGACCAACTGCAACCGATGAGCGCAGAAACTCGTCCCGATGAAGGTCTGAAGAAAGCTATTGATATGTTCAAAGAGGAAGGACGACCAAGCGCTCGTCGTGTCGTTATGTTGTTAGGAAATGACCGGATGCCATCGAGTTACAGTGAACTCAGAAGGATCACTCAGTCTTTGTCCAGGGAAAATGTTGAAGTCTTTGTGGTGGGGTATGGACCACAAGTTGACCAACGAAAAGTTGATATAATTATCTCAGATAACGTCGACAATGCACATATTGTTCAGCCTGGTGAGACAGTGGAAAATACAACTGACATTGTAGCCAAGAAACCTCTGACAGGTATCATGTTTTACCTTTGTTTTTCATGTGCTCAGAGTAGTTGCAGTTTAGATTTCTTCAGGCATTATTAAGCGGAGTGTGACGATTTGAGGAAGGCTAATAGGCGATTTCAGTTTTCTTTTTTTACTTAAGTAAAACTAAAAAGTAACATCTCAATATTTGCTAAAGTAGAATTGAAAGTATGACTGAAAGTTTTGCTCAAGTACAGGTATAAGAAAATGTATTACCTGGAAATTTTACTTAAAAGTATTATAAAGTGAAATATATTTACGTGGAAGTACTAATAAAACGTAATGTAATAGAACATTTATTTGGGTGGTGGTAAACCCGAGGTTTACAGTCCTCAGCCACGGCCTGGCTAAGCCAATCACATTCTCACTAGTCTGCATTTTTCCTTCGCCAAAGTGAAACAAAGTGACGAAGTGAAAAGTAAATATCAACTAAAATCGTACCTCGTTGCCAGTAATAAGTAGTTCATAAAAAATACTTCGTTACAAGTAAATTGCGTATTTTTTTATTTAAGTAAAATAGCAAAATAAATTTATTTCATTACTGTCTAACACTGCTAAACGTGTGTTTGAACACAGGGATGGATCGAGTATGATCTGGTAGGAGGAGCGAGAAGGATTGCTCTTCCCGCTCTAATAATAATAATAATAATATAGTCATACTTATCAGGAAGTCCTGTACTTGAGGTGTGTTAGTCTTATTGATGTTTGTCGCCAACCCTTCAAAATAAAGGAGAAATTTCGGTGCGATAAATACATAATCATGCATCGAAAGGGCCAAGGTAGTATTGAATATATCAATTCTCTGATACTGTACGTGCAAATGATTTTGAGATACCACATTTCAAAGTACAGTGCTCAGATTACTGTAGTGTATAATGTGTATTTCATTATGTCTCTGATATTTCTCTGCTTTATCATGAAAAATAGTATTGCCCTCCCCCTGCACTCCCCCTCCCTCAAATACACCCCTGTTTGAAAGGCGGGTGAGATCTTGATAGACAAACTAAAGAATCACGGCGGCATGCTATGTGTCATTGAAGTTCGTGGTTATGTACTTTTAGATCCATGTGCTACTGCAAATTGCGAATATGGCCTCAAATGCCGTGCTTCATCAGATCGTTCCGTCTCCTGTGTATGTCCCATCTGTGCCCAGGCTTCCGAAGGGGATTTGGTATGTGGTGATGATGGTGTGACGTACGATGATGTTTGTGCCATGAAAGCAAAATCGTGTGTAGAACAAAAGACCATAAAAGTCGCGTATGCTGGGCGATGTGGTAAGTTACATGATCAATTCATTCTACTAGATGATTAACAAAGAAATCTTGTGTCGTATATCTAGGAGTTTAGCCATATGTGCTTAAGTTAGTGGACTCATCATACTGTTTTAATTCAGGAAAAGTATAAGTTCTTTCACTACCTAAAAGGTTTATCGTCTGGTTGTAGGTTCCTTTTGTAAAGGTAGGTCTCACGGTAATAAAATAATCTATACCTTTCGTCTGCTATTAACTGTACTGCCTAAACGGACAACGTTTGTTTTACTCCTCGAACTGATTCTTCTTATCTGAAGGTCAAAATAAGGGCAATTTTCCAGAGAACTACACAAGATGACACATATCGTGAGATGGCCCATTCTCGTTCCTTGCGCGGAATTCCAGCTACGTGTAAAGTGATTTGTCTGACATATTTAGCAAACACTATGCTTTTTTCTGCAGCTCCTTTTGAACTTGTCTTCGCGATGGATGGTTCAAATAGTTTAACAAGATCAGAGTACAATACTGCTCGGGATTTCATCCTAAGTATCATTGAATCCCTTCCAATATCAACAAACGAAGTCCAAGCTGGTTTGATTGAATACAGTGATCGACCCACCCTCAGTATTCCACTAAATCAACAACGTGGCAAAGATGGATTAATTTCTCGTATTCCGTATATTGGTCCTTCAAATGGAGTTAAAGCTTCGACCCCTGAAATGATTGAACTGGCCACGAAGGAGGCATTCAGTAAAGAGCAAGGTGCCCGACCTGGAGTGCCCAAATATCTACTGATCGTAACAGATGATCCGGTCGCTCCATCGGAAGACCTCGAAGATGCTGTGAGCAAAGCGCAGCAGGCTGGTATAAATGTTTACGTAGTGAATATCGGGGATAGAGCTAACGCTGATGGATTAAAGCTTCTTGCTCCAGTGCCTAAAAATAGATACACTGTCGATGACGTGGCATCTTTGAAGGGGATTACTGATGGATTTGTGAAGAATATCTTGAAAGACGTAGCTGAGAGTAAGTATTACTGAGTTTTTTCTTTTCGTTTCTCTGTTGTGCTTTTTGTTTTAAAACATTGCAATAGACAAAATTGGCTAACGATTGTTTACACCCAATTCACATTTTAAGATCACTCACATGCTTATTTACTATTATATCGGCTTGCGGCATCGTAGCGCAAAACAAAAGTAACTACGCATTTAGAAGTATGGACATGAGAGAATAACTCGTATTCATCATTCGTATGCCTGGTTACTTTTGCCTTAATCTACTCCTCCGCAAACCAGAACAACAGTATCCAACCATGTGAATATTTCGAAGATTGGAATTGGGTGGAAACGGTGTAAACAAACGTTTACCGATTATGTCTATTCTCCGCCGTATGGTCATGAGTGTGCAACATTCTTTATCAGTATGACAGGATTTCTTTATTCATCTCTGAGACCCACGATGAGAATATCCCTGGATGAAATGGGAGATTTAAAAAATAAGTTTTCCATGCTTACTGCTTGATGCTTCCTACTTTATATTGTTATGTTTCAATTACTCTTTTCTTTATCAACAAATGAAAGAATAAAACGTTTATTTTGACTGATAATGACCACTATTATCAAATCGAGTCTTGTATGCACTATTTCTACAAAAAATATCTAAATTATGTTACATTAATATGCAGATGCTATTTTAATACTTTTGTGTGTAACATTAAGACAATGCTTGTTTGTGTGAAACCACGCAGCCATTATAGTCAAATGATTTCTTAGTCGGTCCAGTTCTAAGCCGACGTTATGGTAAATTATGACCTTACCAAGAGACTGTATATGGTATCTCAATCTCCTACTTTGAAGAGACTGTATCTGGTATCTCAATCTCCTACTCTGAAGGTACTATATCTGGTATCTATCCTACTTTGAAGGAAGGTCGCTTCGTTTCCATAGCTCTGTCTCTATCGGGTATACTTTTACAATTCTAGCGGCCCGTCTTTGTAACTATTTCAGATTCTGTTCATTCAATTCTAATCGTTTATTCTCTCCATTTCGCATGCCCTACCTTCCTTTACCCAAGTCAAACGACATCATTTGTGCTTATTTCTCTCTTACATTATACGTTCTATAGGCAAGCGACCTCTGGAGATTGTATTTACTCTGGGCGCATCCAGTCCTAGCGGACGAACCATTTTCAACTGGCAAAAGAATATCGTCAAAGGAATGATAAATCTCTACACTCCGTCCAGTACCTCAGTTGTGAAATCTTACCAGAGTGTTCTCTATGGTGTGACGGTGTATGGTGACAAAGCTATTCCCGTGGTTAAAATTGGTCAAATACCAGATACCAGACAGTTGGGTACATTTGTAGATCAGCTGTCTTGGCCGGGAGATGGGATGTCGTTTGAAGAAGGTTTAGTCGAAGCGGAGAAACTCTTTGACCAGTCTAGTAACGAAAATCCACGCAAAGTTCTCGTGTTATTCGTGAACGATAGGACTGATGTTGATTCATCCACGTTGAAAGAGCTTACTGAGAGGTTGACGGCAAAAGGAATAGAACTTCGTGTTATTGCTGTCGGAAATCGTATCGATGACAACCAGATTGAGGTTTTGACTGACGGCTCGGACGACGTCGTCGTAAAGGTTACGGAAACCGAACGACCAACGGATGTCGCCGAACGTCTTCGTGATGCAACGGCAAAAAGTAAGTTTATTAATGATAGGTTTGTGAGGAAAGGCGGTTTTACTGCCGGGTTTCCACTTTGGAGGAAAATTTCCTTCTATTAGACCATCCCTATGAGGGAGTAGGTGTCAATAGCATATATTACACAGTCTTTTTAAAGTTCTTCATTGTCTCTATTTTGCCCACTCTCCTTGAGGGCACCCCTGCCCAATTAATTGGGGAATCATTGTGTACGGCAGGCAGGGATAGATCAAGGCTGATCTGGTAGGGAGGGGTGCAGTTAGTCTTAGTCATGTGTGCCCCCAAGCTTTCAAAATATGGAATGAATTTTGTCATTCTAAATGCACGATCATACATCCAAAGGGTTAAGACGATACTGTACATGCAAATGATGCAACAGATATTGACAATAGTTTGGTACTCTAGTCATGGTCACAATAGACAAATTTGACTAACAATGTTTTTTTGCGTTGCCACCCAATTGCCATCTTCGGATTATTCACATGGTTGGATACCATTGTTCTCGCTTGCGGAAGAGTATATTAATACAAATGTAACCAAGCATACGAATAATGAATACGAGTTATTCACTCAAGTCCATACTTCTAAATGCGTAGTTACTTTTGTTCTTCGTTACGCTGCCGCAAGCTAATATAATAGAAACTAGGCATGTGAGTGATCTTGAAATGTGAATTGAGTATAAACAACCGTTAGCCAAATTTGTTTATCACTGAATCACAAGTGTCCAAAATTTGTGTTCAATGCGCTCCATCTGGCGAGGTGCGCACCCTTTCCTCAGCAAATGCATGTCTGGTTGCAGAAGTTGGCTGTTCAAAGTTCGGTTAGTGCTAACTCTGGGTTAACGAACTGTTTTGCAAATGCAGTAACAAACTTAACTGAGTTTCATTTACAAATAAAACCTTTTTACATGTTTTCTTTAGACCCTTGTGAAGTTACACGGTGCAGATTTAACAGTTTGTGTCAAGTTGCGTCTGTCAATACCACAATCTGTGTTTGCCGACAAGAACAAGCCACGATCTTTGATCCAGTGTGCGGAACGGATGGTCGCACTTACAATAATGTTGATGAAATGAAGTTTGAAAATTGTCAAAAAATGAAAACTACCGAAATCCAACATCCTGGTGCATGTGGTAAGTACAGTAAAGAAAAATTGTTCCTCTTTTTTTTTTTCGAGCTGCATGATGAATAAAGAACGGCGTGTCACTTATAAAATAAAAAAAATTTTCGCCCAGACCATTTTCTCCTCCTATTGTATCTGAAGTTCTGGCCACAGGTTGTACATAATACTGTCAAAGTAGCCTTGTTTTATCTTCAGTGTCAAAAACCTTTATTCTTGCTCGTAATATCTCGCAAAAATTTTAAGAAAGTGACAAATTAAGTAATAATTGAAGCACGTACGAGTTTCAATGGAAACAGGCGGGTGGCCTAAACGGATACTTTTTTCATTTATATTTTTCCATTTAGCGTCTACGCCGTACCCGCATCCAAAGAATGCAATCGACCTTGCATTTGTCTTGGATGGCTCAGATAGTTTGACACGAGCACAGTTTGAAAACATCAAGAAGTTGGTTTCAAGTACTTTGGATCGCTATACTATCGCACCAGAGGAGACCCAAGTTGCAGTCATAGAATACAGTGACAGACCATCGCTTCTAATCTCTCTCAATGACCACAACAATCGCGACACACTACAGGATGTCTTGGACAACATTCAACCGTCGCGTGGTAAAGGTGCAGCTACAGACGATGCATTGAAGTTTGCCGCTGATCAAGTATTCTCTCCAGAACGCGGATCACGTACGGGTCTTCCTAAAGCTCTAATCTTAGTCACCGATGACAGGTCGACGGGTTCCGAATCTCTCCGGGATGCTGCCGAACCGCTACGAAAGAAAGGTATACCTGTGTACGTTGTCACAATCGGAAATCGATATGATGAAAAGGAAGTTCAAGATCTTGCTCCAAGTCCTGGTCACGTGCTCTCCGTCGATAAACCAGATGATGCGAGGAACTTGGCACCAAGAATTACTGATACAATTGACAAGAACATTGAAAAGAGTATGTACAGACGTGTTGTGATTAACTTTATACTATCTGCTGTTTTTTTCTTAGGATGCCTTCCGGTTTAATCCTTTTAAAAAGTGCTGTACATTTCGGATTCTGCTCTGGGGCCGGTTGTTCGAAGCCCGTTTAGCGTAAACGGTGAATAAGTCAAAATTAAATAACACTCTTACATCACTCGTTAAACAGTTAACTTAAATATTTAGCAGTAAATATGTAGTTGTAACATTATCATTCTTTTAAGGTTCAAGACTTTTAGTTTGGTTGTTAAATGAATCTATAAACTTGGTTTCTATTTTGAGCTTAACCACCGTTCAAGCTAAACGGGCTTTGAACAACCGGCCCCTGGTTGAAATATTTGAGAGTTTATCATGAGCACTGGATCTATCACTGTTGCTGAATTCCCCCTTATTATAGAAACTATTGACCTGCTGGACGACGACGAGTAATACATACGTCGTGAAGCATACTCTTGTTGCAACGCCAAATCATAAATTTTCATGTCTTGTCAACAAATTACTCGAGCCATACTAAGTTCATACCATTGATAAAAAACCACAAGCTTTTTATTACAGAAATCTATCAGAACGAGTTTCGGTTTTACAGCTTATATTGAGCCACGACTAGACTTAGGTTGTATCATTACAAGTTAAAAGTTAGTCAACATAGAATTAGGATTAGGAATATGTGGTGGTTAGCTGAGGTCCAGAACGAACAACATTCGTGCAAGTAACACAGGAATAAGTTTCTTGTATGTTTACATCGTGAATATCAAATTAAAATATAATTTTGTGGAAAGACCACGTAAGTTTATTATCCCAAAGCTTTCCACCCACAAGCTCGGATCTTCATCAGTGCTAATAATAATGGCATATTATTAGCATTATGATTAATATTATTAGAACTGATGAAGATCCGAGCTTACGGATCGAGAGCTTTTCGATATTAAACTTACGTGGTGTTTCCACAAAATTATATTTTAATTTAACACAGCAATATTAACAGACCGCTGTGAAACACGAATATTTGTTGTCGTTTGTTATAATAACCGTTACATGCTAGGATATAATACGAGACTCCGATCGAGGAAAAATTCTTTGCCTTGATCACTGCCTCACCGAATTTAAATATCATACCAAACTTTCTCATTTTCAGGAAAGTCATCTCGTGCTGTTGATATGATTTTCGTAATGGGATCTTCTAATCCAAACGGCAGACTAGTCTTTGCTAAACAGAAAGAGATCGCGAAGTCGATCGTGGACCTTCCCGACACAGCCAGTCAGCGTTATGGTGTTGTGCAGTATGACAGCTACCCATCAGTACCTGCACGTTTGGGTTACATCCGAGACAAGACTTCCCTGAAGGGAGTCATAGACACGATCACTTGGAGAAGAGATGGTACAGCATTCGTGAGTGCTTTACGAAAAGCCGCCGATCAATTTGAGATGGAAGGACGTCCGAACGCCGATTCTGTTATATTGGTGTTTAGCGATGGTAGACAAGCGTTCACGTCTCATGAATTATCGGAGATTGGTGCAATGTTGCGAAAGAAAGGCATCACAGTCAAAGTAGTGACCACTGACGGTGAAAGTGATGGTAGCCGTTTAAGACCGCTGGTTCCCGGTGACGATAGTATCGTGAGAATTAATATCACAGGTCCTGCTTCTGACATCGTCATCAGTCAAATTACTGGAGATATATTATCAGGTATGGTCAAGACTGTTTCAACTTACTGGGGTAATAATAGTTACCTTCTTTAGCTTTCCCACAAGGACAGGGTCATCACAGCAGCATATACCAATTCCTACAGGGCGGGCCCCCGTATTATCCAACTCATCTTGTCAACTAAGAAATCCGGAGTACCCGGAGAAAACCCTAACGAGGATCGAGCTCTCTGGGTGATGGTTAATAGTTTCAAAGTTACATACTTAATACTTGTACGGTGGCTCACGCTGCGGGCAAATTTATTTGTCACTTTCGTATTTTTCGGTTTTTGATTTTCAGGTCTTTGATTTTCGTCGATAAAAAACCAAACAAATTTTCTACTTATCGAATCAAAATTGATTTTAGGCATTCAAATTTCGTGCGCAAGCCATTCCTTATCTGTTCGAATATACGCACCCCCCCCCCCGGATTACAAACATTTGAACTTCAGAATTTTTTAATTTATTCTTCTCCATAAGTATCCAAGCAATCTATATTAATAAAAAACTTCATACTTCAAGCCGTACAGCGAGGTTGAGAGCCGTTTCAAAATTGTCTACTTTTTTCTATACACCCTCTGTATCGGGCGCATAAAATTTTATTTCGAAGACCTAAAAATCGAAGACCTGAAAATCAAAAACCTGAAAATCAAAGACCGGAAAATCATGAACGGAAAAATACCAAAGTCAAAAAAGGAATTTTCTTGTTCGTCTGGGCCACGTAACGTATACTTGATTTTGGAATAACCAATGTTAGTTCTTCACAATGTTCAGCAATAACCAGTTTATGGTTCCTTTTGAATCACACAAAAGATGCTGATCCTTTTTAGACACCAAACATACATGTAAACTTAACATTCTCTCCGGCAGAGGTGGCCGTGCCAGCCTCTGGTGGCTTCATAAACCTTGTTCTTTGTAATCTTTCATTTTTCATGCCCTAGATATTTGCGCTACAACTTTGTGTCAATATGGTGCGAATTGCGCGAGACAACCAGACGGCAGTGGAAGGTGTGAATGCATCCAGACATGTTCGCAAGATTATCAGCCAGTGTGCGGTTCGGACGACAAGACTTACAGCAACGAATGTGAAATGAATGTCAAAGCATGTAACGAGAGAATTGAATTGACTGTTAAACATACTGGACAATGCGGTAAGTCTATTTATAATTTCGTTACAAAAAGTTGAGTTAAACCTTTATGGTTTTAATGGGACTTACATGCCAGCTTGATAACAGGAAGACAAATAATGTACAAGTAACTACTTTTACGTCGTAAGTATTAATCGACTGACTTTAATTATGTTAAAGGAATGTTTGTCCCTTATCCAAGACATAACAATAAAATATGATTGATCGTCTACAGATCGATATAAGAACAGTCGCATAGTTTATGCCATCGATAGATATAATTTAAAGCTATCTTAAACGATTGTTTAATAATTTTAACCAGTGTAATTATATAAATAAAATTTTGTAAATGTAGAATAATGTGTATTTTTAAATCTTATAATATTGATGTAATTCACATGACAATATAGTTTGTTCTATTGAATGTGAAATTCTTAAAATAGTAATAATAATAATGAAAAAGGCATAACGATTTGACCCAAAGAACTACGGGAGTAAAGGCGTCATGTTTAATTTCAAGAACTCTTCTGTTGTGTAGGTAAATACTTCATTTCCCCTAAAACGGACCCGCCGTTTTTAAGAACGAAGCAACACTTTTTCTCCACAGCCAAGGAAATTCCTTGCGCAGAAACATGTACACTTATCGCACCCGTTTTTATTATAGTTCCAAGCGTTGGTACAAACGTCGTGATTGCTTTGGACGGTTCTCGCAATGTTAAACCAGAAGATTTTATCAAGATGAAGAACTCTGTTAAAGAAGTAGTAAATTCATTAGTGGTATCTCCCCGAGATAGTCGTGTTGGTCTCCTGGAGTACAGTAACCAAGTCAATGTGGTATTCCATCTTAGTAAATACACAAACAACAAGGATGTTGTTGATGCTATTGATAACGTTCAACCCTCGCGTGGAATTGGTCGTGTATTGGACGAGGTATGACGGCAAAATGTGTTTTATGAAACGAAACTTTACATTCAAAAGAGCATTTAAGAGTTCCATGAAGTAAGGCCCTTTTACGTGCTTGCACGTACTTGTAAAAAACGTATAACTAGAAAACAGCCTTTAATCTGTCTCTATGGTTAGATGACACGCATAGTAGCATGGATTGAAACTTGCACGCTTATAACGATATAGCTCTTGTAGTATTCCTTTCTGGTAGTAATTGCCGACTTTAAAAGCTGTTCATTTCTTTGTAGGTATTGAAGTCGGCGGCGATGGAAATGTTTAGAGTGAAGAATGGTGCTCGACCTGGTCAACGAAATGTGTTTCTGCTTTTCACAAGTGGCAGATCCACTGGCAGCCAACCATTGCAACCAATCGTAAAACAGCTGCAGGGACTGGGAGTGAATATATACGTAGTTGGGACAGGCGATGATGTTAACCGTGATGAAGTGACTGCTGTTGCCCCTGGTAACAATGATGGCTTATACTTAGTTGATGACGCAAGTGGCATTGCTGGTGTGATTCCGAAGGTCATCGTGGAAATCTTAAATCGCGATCCAGTGGGTAAGGCAGACCTTTGTTTTTAGAATATTTATGTTTTATTCACTGGGGTGTTTAGAGGTCATTTTCTTTGGGGGAAGATGGCGTTTTTCCGGTTTACAGACCATATCAACTCTGTTATAAGTTCCTTGTAAGTTTGCATGGTGAATATGAATATGGTGAATATTACATAAATTAATTATTAATATATAATATATAATATACGCGGTGTTTCCACACAATCATAGTGATATATCAGTTCTGTTGATAAGCTTACTGACAGTTTCCAATTCTAAGTCTCGTTGTCTGTCGACACACATTTGAAATCGCAATATAACTTTTTTTGTCATTGTTTGATATTCACATTTATTGGATATGCACACATTACAACGTGTGACATCATATTGCATAATGAATTTTGAAAAAGATTCGTTCATTTGGAAGTAGTCAAACATATCGCGCATAAAGGAGGAGGCTAGCGATTAGTCGTAGCTTGCGCATACAAATGCAGCTTCAGTTATTTTCTATTGTTATATGAGACAAAACTGCAATCTCAGTTTCATTATGCTGTGGGGTGCACACGTTGTACTATTTGCGCATCCAATGAAGTTGACTATCTACAAAAGAAGAAATTTAAAGTGCACATGCCATTGTCATTGGAACGCAATAAATTATTTTGTAAAAACTTTTTTACAAAACTTTTCATCTTCATGTTTTTTTTTGTTGTTTGAGTTAGAGGAACTGACGTCATTTGACGTCATTCAAGTTTTTTTGAACCACGAAACAATGGAAAACTCATTTGCATTAACTTAAATGACATCAGATCCGGTAACCTAAAGAGCCAAAAGACCATGAAGAAGATAGATTTATTCTCTGGAATAAAACTTACATTTCCTAAATTGTCCCAAATATCACGAATATGTCAAATCCGTAAAGGCTGCATGTGCACTTTAAGTGATCTTTCCGACGCAATCAAGAAAATACGCGGTATTACGCCTCGTGATAGCCGATATGATAGCGTTATATTGACGCGCTATCGTTTCTAGCAAACAACTCCATTGACGTCGTATTTGCACTTGGTGCGTCTCGACCTGGCGGAGCGTCTCTCTTGAAATTAGAGAAAGATATCGTTAAGAACATGATGGATCAACTGAAACTGCTCGATGTCAAGTATGGAGTGCTAGAATACGACCAGAATGCCAGAGTGATCTTAGAACTTGGTACTGATTCAACACAAGTTGAAAACGCGCTGGAAGGAATGTCTTGGAGAAGTGATGCTACTGGCTTGGCAAATGTAAGGCTTTTGTTTTTTCGCTTCTTTCTGCCAAATTTGACCGAGTCGGTTTTTTTAATATAGTAGACAATAAGTTCGTAGACAATTCTAATTACAGACTAAATTTTGATGTCAGGAAGAAAGATGAAATCTATTTGAACCATACCCGCTACCAGTCTATACAAGGCTATACTACCAGTCAATGCAGGGCTACATTTTCCGTATTTTACAACCAAAGATATTCGCAACCTCATTGCTTTTTAGCTGTGCTGATAGTTTTTATCAAAATTGAGAAATTTAAATTATAGTTTTGCTTGTATATGGTATGATGATGTTGTTGGTTGTGCTTTTCTGTAAAATAGTGATAAATTTGGAGCAGCAAAATAAATTTCTTCATCTAAAAAGCGGAGTATTATTTGAAAATAAAGATAAATTTTTTCGGCAATTTACTTGAGAAATGGGTTTATTTGATAGTAGGGCGGTATATCACCTGAGCATGTTGTTACCAGTTAAAAAAGGATCATATTGGTAGATACCAACCTCAAATGATCAGGCGTTGTGATTGCATTTTGAAACAAAAGCTATCGCTGTTTGTAGTTCATTCTGTAGAAGGACAAGTTCTACAGTTTGATGTCTTGTATTGTTGTAACCAACTCAGAAAACCTGTTAGTATAAAGTTGGTTAGATTATAAAGTTAGTATAAAGCAACCTAATCATGCTCCTAAATTTTTATTCCAACCACCAGGTTCTCAAACAAGTCTCTGTCATGTTCAACGAAGGATCAAGAAAAGATGTTCGCAAACGGTTAATCCTTTTTGTTACTGCAACGTCAAATTCGCGTCCTGAGGACATACAGAATGCTGTTAAAAGCCTAACAGATGCCGCTGTTGACGTGACCGTGGTTGCCATTGGTAACAACGCTGCTATATCAGAGTTAGAAACAGTGACGCAAAAAGATAAAATTTTGATTGTTGATCCAAGCGATTCAGCCCAGACCTCTGCTCCTAGTGTAACTGACAAGGTCATCAAAGGTACGTGAGACTAATAAACCACCCTGGCTGCGTTTGACGATGTGGGGGATAGCTCTGTCTGCTGGTTAGTGATTTCTGATGTGTGTTACCCTCTCAACGGTGCCTCCTCTGAAAATGTTTTGTATCTGCAGATCCTTGCAACAGTGTTCAATGCTCATTCTATTCGACCTGTGTTCGTACATCTGCTGACACCGCTGCATGTCGCTGTATTTCCCCGTCATCTCCCACCTCAACCAGCCTTCAAAACCGTCCCACACTGTGTGGTAGCGATGGAAGACTGTATGCGAGCCGAGAAGAAATGCAGAACGAATCTTGCCGTAGACAAAAGGAAATTTCAGTACAAGAATATAAGAAGTGTGGTAAGAACGTCTATTATGTTGAACAGTAAGATTTTGAAAATATAAGGAAGACTTTAAACGATACTTAGCTTCATACCAATGTGATCTTGAATAGACAAGACAGTCAGCTTGCTTGACAAGGTAGTCGTCATGTGGTTAGGTGTATCATGGTAAATGGAATTGTTCATGGTTTGGAGGCTGTCTTACAAAACAACAGAACTCTTAATGTATATTATTGTCCAGGTTTATGCAAAAATTGATGCCTATCTTATCACTTGCCTATTGAATTTTTGCGTATACAACCAGCTAGCGCGATGTTTGACTCGGCTGCTCATGCGTAACGAGAACTATTGGCAATCAGTATTGGTTGATACGTATTTTTGCATAAACGCACCCTAACTTAGATAATGAGTTGTATTGAGTTCTCGCCTAGTCTTCAAATCATGAATTTTATCAACCTTGGTTCTTTGTCTCTCCGAAATAAACCATCTCAATTTCGAACTAGTGCAGTTAGTTTAACTATCCGTTCACAATTTCGTGAAACAAATGAAGGTCGTTTTGATAGCTCGATTGAAAAAACTTAATACTGGAACTGTTTTCAATGCAAGTTTGTTCCGATCATCAGAAATTTTAGTATTTTTCTGAAATATGAGATCCAACCGTCAATCATAAAAAACTTGAGTGTCTTGTCAGACTTGTCAGTTTGTGAAAGAATCGACCTTGTTAGGAATAACTCGCGACCTTGTTAGGAATAGCTTTTTTACTCCACCCGCGGAGAATAATATATTGTTATGATTATTCATGGCGTGTATTTATCAATGTTTAATGACTTTCACACAGACCAAAATCTGGATTCTTTCCCAGTCGATCTCGCATTTGCAGTTGATGGATCAGACAGTTTGAGCTCATCAGATTTCAATAAGATCCGACAGTTTGTGAAGACAACCATTGATCGGTTTCCGGTGTCAAAACGTGACGTGCACGTGGCTTTACTTGAGTACAGTGATCGTATCGATCTGAAATTCGGGTTTTTGACTCATACTAACAAACCCGAGCTGCTAAGAGCGGTTGATAGAGTGACTCCATCAGGTGGTCGTGGTATTCAGACTGACCAAGTCCTTGCTGAAGCTAATCAGTTATTCACTCCCGAGGCTGGTGCTCGTCCTGGTGTTCCAAAAATGCTCGTGATTATCACTGATGATGTATCTACCGGTACCCGGCCATTGAGTCTCGTCGCTGAACCGTTGAAAAAAGCAGGAGTCCAGGTGTATGTGGTTGGCGTGGGATCCAGGGTGATACCTGAGGATTGGAGAGGTGTGGTATCCTCTGAAAGAGATGTGATCAACGTGGATACACCGGATCAAACGCTTACTGTAGTTGACGATATTGAGAGGAACATCAGGCGTATTGCTGAGCCTAGTGAGTTAATGTTCTGGAGAGGGTTGTATAGAACTCTTAACGACATTTCAACTACCCGTGTTGTAGTTGAATAATAGTTATCTATCAAATACGCAACTCTCCGATTGGTTTATTTTCTCACTAAATTTAACTACATTTTATACAACCGGGCCACCATCAACCGACGTTTGCTTTGTGACGTCCTGGTGATTAATCATAGCTTACGCACATATAAGTACAATTTCAGTTGTTCTGTTTTGTTGTACGATGCAAGTCTCATAGACCAACATTATACAGTGTGATGGAACCTGTTGTGTTATTTGCATTGCTTAAATTCACGAAACGAGCATTTTAACTAATAAGATCATCACATTCTGTTATGGGAATTGGCTTTTAAACACGGTAATATACTGCATTCAACACTAGTGTTTGATCGTCAAACGGTACTGTTTCATTTATGTGAATTCAACAAAGCACAAGAAAAGATAGTTAATCAATATTGCATCAAATATTGCTGAATATCTCAACAAGGAACACAGTTACGAAAACTCTACCAAAGAAGTTGTTGTTAATTTAAGTGATCTTTGCAGTACAATTCAGAGAATGCTGGACAAAATTTCATGTCATAGGCACTTCGCGATAATATCCTTAAGGAATACCCGCTAATTTCAATTACTTTGATTATCTTGGAAGGCTTCTCTATTGAATCAAATGGCTTGGTTTTGCCCCAAATTTTCGCGACTCTTTTGTCAAAAAATTATCCTGCTATCTATAATTTCTGATTTTAAAATTCTGTCAATAAAAATTCTTGTCGATCCCATTCTGTTTTAATCTGTTTGCATTTTTTATTCACAACTACCTAGATTGACATTTTTCTTCTCTTTTCTAACAGAAATCTTCCCTGAGAAAGAAATCATTTTTGTAATGGGAGCGTCCGGATCCAGCCAATCTCAGATCTTTGAAATGTCTCAACAAGTTGTAAACAAAGTTATTGATGATGAAAGTTTACCGCGCGTGCGCTATGGAGTCGTCTTGTATGACCAAGCCGCCTACACTGTTGTGAATCTTGACGATTTCCGAGACAAGTCTAGGTTAATGGGCTTTATATCTCAGATTACTCCACCGCAAGCGGGACAAAACTTCGAGAAAGGAGTACTGAAAGCCTTGGAGATGTATACCGAGCAGGGAAAACCTACTGCTCAACGTACTATCATGTTATTTACCAATGGTCCATCTACGGCCAGCCAAAATGAGTTGGAAGGAATCAAAAGTCAACTGTCAAGAACAAGAACTAGATTGATAATTGTTGATATTGATGGTCGTAGTGGGGACGCTAGATATGTCGCACCTAATCCTGAGGATATTGTTCGTGTTTCATCGAGGGATAGTCCTGATCGTATTGCCACAGATGTCACGAGCGTTGTTGTTAAAGGTAAAATTCTTGTGGATCGATCATCTATTCATCGTCTATTACCCTTTACGCTATTAACATGATAATCAACATCATCAATATGATCATTACGACCAATACTATTAACCCTATCTATCATCACCATCATCATCAATATGATCTGAACCCTGGCCTTCCAGCTTGAAAGACAAAAGTAATACAAAGTTACTCTTGTGTAATTATATGATTCAATGTCATCTTATAGTCTGTCTAACTATTATTTCTTTCCAGTACTCTCTTACTAGCATAACTTTGCAATTTGTTTTGCATATTGGGGTGCAACCTATTGTGTTCTTAACTAGATCCATGTTCCGTGGAAAAGTGTGATTATTATGGTAAATGTTTGGCATATCCTGACGGAACAACCCAGTGTACATGTGAACAAGAATGCACACCTGCTCAGAAGTCTGGCCTAGTCTGTGGAAGCGATAATAAGATCTATGTTCATGAGTGTGCTCTCAGAAAATACGTTTGTGCGAGAAAGTTGAATGTAACCATAAAAAACACTGACGTTTGCGGTGAGTTATTTTTCCTATATTGTTGACTAGTTAACTTAATGTGCTCAAATGTTGTACGTACGGGAAACCACGCATCACCCATCAGAGAGAATTTGATAATGAACAAGTCCTTTGATATGCTAACATGAAGACTTTAACTTATCGTAGACGATAAAAGAACAATTTTTCAATTCTTCAAGATAAAAATCCCGCAGTGTAAAATTAAGATGATTTTAGACAGAATTGAACTGCACTCTGAAATTTATGTTATCTATATGAAGTCTAGATTTTATAGCCATTAATTAATATTTTAATTGCTATACATGGCGTATAATTTTATTCTGAAACGTACATGTTTTATCAAGTCTTGTATTCCAAGTGATGCTGAATATAATGGTGAGGATCACCTTGGGAATAGATCCATCATGATCTGGTAGGGGGAGGGCGTGCTTTGTGTGCTGTACTTGTGCTAGTCTTAGGCATGTGTATAGACCTTTAATCTTTTAGACGAAATGTTGAAAAAAAATCGAAACAGGCAAAAATATCATCACATCTTGAATGAGCATCCTAAACTAGTAAAATTGCTAAGTTTGGTCGTGAAATGTTCTAAAATATGGAAAATATTACCTTGCGAATTTGGCAAATTTTTAAAGATCCATTGCCCACACTTGCTGTCTTTCAAATTACTGCATTTTAAAGTACTCAATTTCCTTTAGTGTATGATGTGTATTTTATTATGTGTCTAATATTTTTCTGCTTTATCATAAAAAGGCATTCCCTTACACCCCATCTGGCCAGGGCTAGACCCTTCTCCCCTCCTCTCAGTAAACCCATAGCTAGATGACCCTCTCTCTTTCTTGACCTAAAAGTTATGAGATGAAATATTGATAACTAGTGATTAGCAATCACTTGTATGTTGCAAGTTGTTGATGTTAAGTATATATTAACGGCACTATGCTGCACATTATTACTTTTTAGTCTACCACCAAGCAGCTGATATTCTCGTTGTTTTGGATGGCTCAGCCAGTGTGAAAACACACGAATTCGTACAAGTGAAAAACTTTGTCAACGCGTTAGTTGATTCGTTCACGATTGCAGAGAATGGCGTTCGTTTCTCTGTGATTGAGTACAGCGACAAAGCCAAAGTAGTAATCCCGCTCAACCGTTTCTACGATGCTAACCAACTGAAGAGCGCGATTGATCAGATCCAGGCATCTGGTGGAGCTTCCAACACTGACAAAGCTCTGGAGACCGCTCTACGTGAAGGATTTAGCTCGCAGAATGGTGCAAGACCAGGAGCTCCGAAGACACTCATTCTCATAACCGATGGAAAATCAGCCGGAGAAAAATCCCTAGAAGAAGCCGTGCTACCGTTAAGGAAAAATGGTGTCGTTGTGCATGTGGTTGCCATTGGTGACGAAGCAAGCGATCCCGATGTGACGTCAATAGCTGCTAGTGGCGAATATGTAGAAGAGGTTGATAAAGCTGATGACATCACTTCTGTTTTCCCTGGCTTAGTTAGGAAGATAAACGAGAACTTGGATAAAGGTATAACATTAACAGCCGATCTTGATCTGATTGGCAAGCGCGAACCGAAGAAAAAACACATTGCATGTAAATGCTTTATCATACTTGTGAAACGTCAGGATGAAACGTTCGAATTCTATCATAATGTTATGAATGAGATTTAGTTCAAAATTAACATGCTGAATATGCTAGTGTGATCCGTCTCATTCACCATTCATTGGTAAACACGAAATCGTAGTGCAATCGTGTAAAGCCGTTTAAATCATGCCCACAATAGGTCCAATTAGTTCTTGGTTTGATTAACAGCGATTCATTTGTTTAGAATGTATTCTGATGTATTTAGGGGGGAACTTTCTTTTTGTGCGGTGTTTATTTAAAACGCGAGATGCAGCCAAGCGTTTTAGATATGATAAAACGCGACTTCAAGTGTATTAAATGACTTCAAATACGCCGTATTGTCATGCTAATTGGGATGGAACATTGTACAAAGATACAAATGAACGTGACAGATCATATAAAGTGTCATCCTATGATGCACTTTGTTGGGTGTAAAGCCACTTCTCATTACTTAATGTGGTTGACTGATTGATGATTCACAAATAATTGTATGAATTATTAATGAATTATTATTGATTGAAAGCGAAAGTTTAGTTAAATGACAAAATCTTAAACTGATTTACAGATATTGATTAAACATGTATTTCTTTTGTGTTTTCTTCATGAATTGTTGTGTTTTATAATGTTTCTAATTTGTCTTCTTAATCCAAGCTCAATAATCCAAGTATTTTACATGTAACTAAGCTTTCAAATATTGTTTTTAGTTAAACGTCAAGGGACTGATATGATTTTTGCCTTTGGAGCTGATGGTGCCCTTTCAATATTTGATGCGCAAAAGAAGCTCGCGAAGCAGATAATCGACTCTCAGCTTGGCAAAGATGTGAAGTATAGTGTGATCAAATATGGCAAAACTGCGCAGGTAGCTTTACCATTCCGTGACGTGAGCAGCACCTCAATGTTGAAACAGTTCATAGACATCATGCCTTGGGAGACAGCTGGATTGGCTGTGGATGACGTTATCAGGAAAACTGTAGAAAATTTCCAACAAAACGGCCGTCAAGGTGCTCAGCGAGTGTTGGTGTTGTTTGTGAGCGGCCGAGCTGCACCAGATGAACAGCAGTCTACTGATCTCAAGAAATCTCTTGCTGAGGCTGGAGTAAATACCGTAGTGATTGCATTGGATATCAGGGATGAAGAAAAGATAAAGAGCATTATCCCCGCAGATAAACCTCTTATCACTACTGATCCAAGCAAAGACACGAGGGATACTGTACCGGATGTTATACGTGGGATAACGCAAGGTAAGACTGTTTGGACCCAGAGACCCATGTAGAAAAGGATTGTGCCCAAAGCTTCGTTAGCACGTGTCCGATGTGATTTAATGGGTTCTACATATAAGTACATACGTCTGTTTGTAGTGTACTTTGGTTTGTTAGATACTCTTGCAAAGCCCATTCTATATTACTTCGGGGCTTCAAAGCGCTACGACTAATCACAAACATACCTTTTTGTACGTGGCATTGAAAAATCATATCTAATGTCAATATTTTCCTGTATCAAAATTCTCTATTAAAACTTTGGAGACTCTCTCACAAACAGTGATTTTCATAAAGGTGCTGACACTATGATTTACATTTAAACTTAACAAGCCCTAACCTAATTGACGGTAGACTGAAATTAGTACATTGAAAATACACTGTTTAAAGAAGTTTTGAATTTCATAAGTTGTGGCGATTTCTTTATCTAGAGCGTTGCAGTCTGCTATTTCATGATTATTCACAATGAATGTATCCCAGTCTTGGAAGTCTTAATGTATTTGTTTGATTTGACTCTGTGTTATATTTTCCAGATCCTTGCAGTTCGATCGATTGCCATCCATTTGCTACGTGTGCTTACGAAGCAACAGGAGCACCAATATGTGAATGTCCACAAGAATCTTCGTGTCCAAACACACAATCGACGGTGTGTGGGAGTGATGGAAAATCTTACAAGAATACTTGTCTGATGAGAACAGCTGCCTGCCAGAAAAATGAAGACATAACGGCAAAACATTCTGGAACTTGTAGTGAGTGTTTCTGTTTTTCTCTATATTCATTAGTAATAACAATAATGAGTTACACGGCAAAAAATTATAAGTTGTTTAAAAACAAGCTGCGACAATTTTCCGGGAGTAATATTGTTTCTCGTTATCGACAATAACGTTGGGCTTAATCAAACCGCAGTCATGGTGTAACAATGCTGAACAATATTGTTATGAACATTAATCAATGTTGCCCTCACAAACTGTTGCATCCAGTTTTCAATTATTCCAACTTTTTTAAGGTTATCCTTCCTCCATTACGATTTAGTAGTGCCAGGGCTGGGAGAAATAGTTTCGTCTTTTATTAAGCATAGCTCTGATATAAAGAAAATTCCCATTTTGCTGTCCAGCGACATTTTGATAAATTCTCATGTTGAGCATTGCTATTTTAGAACCTGACATAGCATTGGATGTCATATTTGCTTTGGACGGGTCTGCCAATGTACGCAATAGAGACTTCGAAAAGATGAAGGATTTTGTCAAACACAGCGCTAGAGAACATGGGATCTCTCAAAATGGCCCACACATCGGCGTAATAGAGTTCAGTGATAGAGCAGACTTGAAGATCAAACTGTCAGATCACTATGATTTAGACTCATTCAATATGAAGTTATCCGATATCACGCAATCGTCGGGACAGAACACTGTCACGGATAAAGTACTGCGCATGGCGGCAAGCAGTGCATTCAAGTCCACTTCCGGTGGTCGGCCAACCGCGCAGAGAAGATTGGTGATTTTGACCGCAAGTAAATCGACCGGCGCTGAACCAGTTCAAGAAGCTGTCATACCAGTTATCAGTGAAGGCATTGAAGTTTATGTTGTCGCTGTGGGTAGTGGGGTCGATCGCAAGGAAGTGCAAGGCATCGTGGGACCGAATAGTGATCGATTGTTTTTCATTTCTGGCGCAAATGAGCTGGGCGTGCTGGTGAGGAGGATTAGTGATAAGATTACGGCCGAAGCTAGTCAAGGTAACCTCTCATAGCTTTGTTAAATTCCGAGTTGTAGTTTAGACCTTTAACCTTTTAGACGAAATTTTGAAAAAAAATGATACCCAGTTGATACCCTTGGGTATTCATTTCTTACCGATAATACAAAACTACAGAAAATTTGCCAACTTCGCAACGCTATATTTGTTATAGTTTACAACATTTTACAACCAAACTTTGCGTTTTTACTACGTTTAAGATGCTCTTTCAAGTTGTGGTAAGATTTTCTCCTATTTCGATTTTTTTCAAAATTTCGTCTGAAAGGTTAAAATGTGCGAAATGCAGCAAGTACGGGTTCATTAAGCCAATATCAGGATGCGTTCTAATCGTTTGCTCCGGCTTTGTGATAAAAGAACTGCTGCATTTTGCCAACAGGCTTCATGCTAGTTCATTGTCGCCACTTTACCTGTATTGACAAGCCTGATGCAAGTCTGATTTTACAACTAAAAGGCTTGGCACAACTGGATGATAAACTTGCACTAAGCCGGTAAGATTCACAAATTTCATCAAGTGCCAAATATGGCAGTGTTGGACAAATATTCAGGTACTTTAAGACTCCAAGAATCCCTCATGCATCAGACAACCAGCATAGCTGTACTAACACTAAACCAGTGATTTTGTCAACGATGCTCTGACCAATCTCTTTAAAAAACCCCACTATCTATTTTAATTTGCTCAGTATAAGCAATGGTTGATTTTTGGTTGCTTACAGAGCGTCTTTCTTTTTTTCCAGCTGTGAAAGATTCCATGATCGACATTGTTTTCGTTCTTGGTTCTCGCAACCCGCATGCATCACGCGATTTCGACACGATGAAGAAGATGACCCAGGAAATACTCAAACAACCGAGACCAAGCAATACTCGATATGGCTTCGTTACTTATGACGATGAAGCAACAACAAGACAAGCTTTGGATGTTCCTAAAGAAATCCTACCACTACTTTTAGACATAATCCCCTGGCAAAAAGAAGGAACGCGTGTGGATAAAGGGGTTGAGAAAGGGATCGAAGTGTTCAAGGAGCCGAGTCGTCCTAATGCTCAACGAATCATAATCGTTTTCACGAATGATGTAACGAGCTCGTCAAATCAAGAATTGGATGAGGCACGAAGCAAAGCCGAGGAAGCAGGGGTGAAAATTATTGTTCTCGGATTGGGATCACGTGTTGTTCCCGCTCAGATGAGGAGACTGGTTCCGGATAATGATGATGTCGTACTTGTTGACGTCGTCGGTGATGATGAAGATGAAGTAAATCGCAGAGTGAAAGAAATCGCTGATCAGGTTACAGAGACAGCAAAGAAAGGTTTGTTTGAATAACTTTATTTGTTGTGAACTATTTTTAGTGTAAGAGTACAACAACCGTGGCAAGTATATGGTAAAACTTTGAGTCGCCCTGCAAACTAGTCACAAGCGAAGGAAAACCAAGCCCGTCTAACCAGTATTTCGTTGATATGTTATTACGCAAAGATTATCAACACAAAATTATTAACTTGTTCACAAGGCTCAAAGAAAAACATCGTGTTTTCTGCACAAATTGGTCATATTTGTTATCGCTAAACGATGTTGACAACATTGAACAATGTGGGCAGCGAAGTACTGTTTAATGCTGTTTTCATCATCTCTAAACAGATTGATAATATTTTGCGGTATATTCAAAGATTACACGAGATCTGGGGTCGTTTGTGCGAAAGCCGAATAACGCAGTTAACCGAATACAGTCAACTCTCGTTATAGCAGACACCCTGGGGACGGTCATTTAGTGTCCGGAATACCGAGAGTCCGCAGTAACGGGGTGCGAAGAAAATTTCCAAATTTCAGTGTGTAGAATGTCAGTAGTAAATGACAGTGTTTAGTTTAAAATGTCTAACATATAGTTGAGGTTTACTGTGATGAACGAGCGCAAAGTACAAGCCAAAATTAAGTGAAAATTGTATCTAAATTTAACTAACCCTAACCAAATTACAACAATAAAAAAAAATCATTGTCGAATGTCTTTTCTTTCCCTCACTGTAAAGATACTTTAGATAAAAGCAATGTAAATAAAGCCAGAAAGACATTCAATTATTTCAATACTTTTTGTTTGTCATTTTTTTGACAGAAAGGGTGGCGTATGAAGCCTTCGAAGCATTTCCGCAAATAAACAGAAATACCATATGTCACTAAAAAGATAATTTACTTTCAGTCTTTCACGTTGTGTTTAAAGAAAAATACTTCCAAGGTGTCCGTTGTAACGAGAGTGGAACAATAAAAATGTTTGTTGGGGACCGCATGAAGTGTCCGCAATGCCGTAATAGCGAGAGTCCGTAATAGCGAGAGCTGGTGCAATATTATTTATAATAGGTTTCGCTGGGGATTTACCAAGTGTCCTTAATAGCGGGGTGTCCGTAAGGCGAGAGTTGACTGTAGTCGTTTTTGTTCAACTTTTTAAACGTGCTTAGTAACTTATAAAACATACTTTAAAGTTCGGTATTTTCGACTTCAAGTTTCTTTTAACCCTTGCGAGTTCAATATCTCTGGTGTCACTGCTTTTCATACTTTTCAGCGACAGTTGAAAAAACCACTATCTAGTGGATCGCGCCGTCCACCTTCTTGCAGTGTTATATTAAACAATTATTGAATGAGGTCGAGCAGGAATTATTAAGGCAGAGGTTTGTGTTGGCAACACAAACCGAGGTCTTAGTAATTCCTCATATCCTGCGAGAACCGAATGCAATAATTGTTTTATTATTTATTAAAAGGTCGGCGAACCTTTCTTTTGAGGAAGCCATTTGTATTTTCCCAGTATTGATAAAACCCGCATAAATTAGCGTGACGTCATATCATGTTACATTGTTTTTCAATGTACGACGGAATGACTCGTATTGTCGAGTATTAGTTTTCAATATACCACGGTGAAGTCACGACCCCAAATTTGGGCAACTGCCAAGCGGATATGACGATTTCACCGACAGCTTTTGACCAATCAAAACTCTTGAAATATTTTCAGTAAATAATAATATTAATATTAATACATTATATTAATACAGGATATTAATTATTAAATGATAACTGATTATTAAAGATTTCTATAGAATGCATTAACAAGGCTCAAGGCTGCTTCTTGCACAAACTTGTCATGTATTTTTGACACTTTCCAGTGCCGTCTCCTTGCGAGAAACTAAGATGTCATGTGCACGCTCGCTGTGTGAATGGCCAGACAGCTGCCTGTCAATGTCCTGTGAAATCCGAATGTGTAACATCACCTCAGCCGGTTTGTGGTAGTGACGGACAGACATACAACAGTATCTGTGATATGCAAGCTGAAAGCTGTGAGCGGAATGTCGTTGTTACATTGACTCATGCTGGAAGATGCGGTAAGAGTTTTTTTAAGCAACGTCTCTTGCCGTTAGCAAACGTTTAGGGATTGTATTACAAACTAATATTGCCGGTGTTAGTAGTGGAATCACACGCAACCAAAAACATAGCATCTTTCGTTGTCTGAAATGATAGAAACAGAATTCAACGTTTCGACGGCTCTGATTACCCTCACCCAATAATTTTGTATCTGTATAAGCAAAACACACGAAAGAAATGGAAAAGTACGAAAGTAATTCAGATTTACTCAAAAAAATGAAGAAGTTATACTTTTGAAATGGCGGGAACCTCATTTCTGTGGCTTTACATTTCGAAATTTTCCGGGGGAGCAGTTCGCCGTACTCTTTTTGGCAGAGCAAAAGTTTGATCCCCCCCCCCAATATAGATTTGCTTCTTGTGGCTTTGCAGTGCTTGAAAAGTCGAATTCTGTTTGTATCATTTCAAATTGTATTGCAAATGTCTTTCACGGTCTAATAAGAGAGAATTTTTTATTGTGGGTGTAAACACTTAGTCCTGAGACTATGCCAATGCTGTCTTTTATCCGTTTCCCAGATGATTTAAGAATAAGATTTGTCACATTTAGTAGTTGCAAACATAAAACCTGCATTCTTCTCTTTTTGTGAAGTTGGAATTACCATCATGTTCACAAATGCTCCTCTCAAGACGAATAACTCACCCAGGATTGAATGGAAGTCATCCGGCCCAGCGACCTTCAAATGTTCACTGGATAATGCGCCGTACACTCTTTGTGGAGCTACGTTGAATACGAGAGGTGTGTGGAGTAGAAACTATCTTTCTCATGGTCGACACACGCTAGACATCAAAGCAGAAGATGCTGACGGAAATGAGCAAGATCAAAAGAGACATTCCTGGCTTGTAGGTAAGATGAAAGAGAGTTAGAATGCATCCCATCTAATGTGCAAGACATTTAGCCTGTCTCAATACGCTATGTGCAGGGCTCAAAATGTCTCATACTTGGTTTGTGAAATCATTGATTAAGCAATTTTGTTTCATCAAAGCAAAATCTGAACTAAACTTATCGTTTTTCAGTAAACCAATGGCTGTCGCTAACTCCGTTTGGAGTTTCAGTTTTAGATTTTAAAATTTCGCCAAAAAAATACGGGATGAAAAAGTGCATATCTTTTGGCGAGTATTTACGTAGGAAAAAGTGTCAAACAATTCTTTTCAAGCAAAAAGTAACCTTTTTTCTTTTGATGCAAAATAATCACCCAAAACCAATAATTTTGCCACCAAAACATGGCGAGAAAAAGGTGAGAAATGCTAATTCCATCAGTGTGGATCTTTGAATGTGGGACAGGATGCCAAAACATGTCAAAGAAAAAATATATCACAACTGTGACCAATTTGTGCATGACAACATTATTTTTTTTAATTAAACAGACAGATTGCCACCTAAAGTGACAATAACCGTATTCCCCACGTTAACTCGAGAGCAAGCTCCTGTTTTCAGCTGGAGTTCAGATGAAGACGCGATATATCAATGCGCAATTGATGATCTTCTAACATTATTCAACTGCGGTTCTGGTAAAAGTAGAACGTGGCGTTCTCCTCCGTTAAACGACGGAGAACATACTTTCTATTTACTGGCCCAAGATACTGTTGGAAATGAAGCATCGCCTGTGACAAAAACATTTACTGTGGGTGAGTAATAGGCATTGGGTCATTTTAATATATGTTTAATGAGTACTTTATAGCATACCAGCTTTAAATGCACGTTATTCTTCTTTGAGTGTTGCCTTGCCTTGCCTTGCCTTGCCTTGCCTTGCCTTGCCTTGCCTTGCCTTGCCTTGCCTTGCCTTGCCTTGCCTTGCCTTGCCTTGCCTTGCCTTGCCTTGCCTTGCCTTGCCTTGCCTTGCCTTGCCTTGCCTTGCCTTGCCTTGCCTTGCCTTGCCTTGCCTTGCCTTGCCTTGCCTTGCCTTGCCTTGCCTTGCCTTGCCTTGCCTTGCCTTGCCTTGCCTTGCCTTGCCTTGCCTTGCCTTGCCTTGCCTTGCCTTGCCTTGCCTTGCCTTGCCTTGCCTTGCCTTGCCTTGCCTTGCCTTGCCTTGCCTTGCCTTGCCTTGCCTTGCCTTGCCTTGCCTTGCCTTGCCTTGCCTTGCCTTGCCTTGCCTTGCCTTGCCTTGCCTTGCCTTGCCTTGCCTTGCCTTGCCTTGCCTTGCCTTGCCTTGCCTTGCCTTGCCTTGCCTTGCCTTGCCTTGCCTTGCCTTGCCTTGCCTTGCCTTGCCTTGCCTTGCCTGCTGTGATATTGCTCCGGTTTCACACTTATGGCTGCATTTATCATTTCAGATACCACACCACCTGTGGTAACGTTTGCTGAACCACCAAAGCAGACGAATGGAGTTACACTTATCAGGTGGACATCAAATGAAAATGCCGTGTTTCACTGTTCATTGGACAACTTGCCTTATACAACCTGTGGAGAAGGTTCTCAGTGGATTGGAAGATCGTTAGCTGATGGTATACACACACTTCAAGTAAGAGCGACTGATGATGCTGGTAATATTGCAACACCACGAACGGTGACGTGGGATATAGGTAAGGGCGATCACTCTTTTTATTATTAGTATAATCTTTATTAGAAACCTTTTAAATACCTTTGTTTAGGAACGTAATTTAGGGACCTTTTAGAATATAATACATTTAGAATATAATTCCTCTCTTTCCTTAACATGACCGCTTCGCTGTTAGCAGTGGCGAAACAAGCCTGACATTTGGCTATGCAAATGCAAGTAGGTTTATTGACGGTATAGGGAATCAATTTCTAAAGAAGTGAATAATTAAGCATTCACGCAGCTAACATACTCATTTTGAAATTTGGCGACTCTTCCAGCAACGACACAAATTGCACTGACGTTTACTCAAGCACCACGAGTTGCCAACAGTTCACCAATGTTTAAATGGAATGTGACAACTACTATGAAGTTTCAGTGTTCTTTGGACGACGGACGATTTGAAACATGCGGTGAAGGAGTGACTGGACAATGGACGGGTAGAAATATTCCACATGGACGACATAATTTCAAAGTCACAGGAACTGACAATATTGGAAATGTTGTAGAAGCTGAAGTTAGAGGATGGTACGTTGATGCAGTTCCACCAGTGATTACATTCGATAACCCACCAACAACAACCAATGGCTCTCCTCAGTTTACTTGGCGATCATCAGAACAAGCTTACTTTGAATGCTCATTAGACAAAGGACCATACGAAAACTGTGGCAGTGGAATTAGTGGTCGGTGGAGTAAAAATAATCTTGGACATGGTAGTCATCGTCTTTCTGTGAGAGGAAAAGATACTGTTGAGAATGTAGGAAGGGAAAGGATTCATATTTGGACTGTCGGTAAGATTTTTCATTCTAAATGGTAAATATGTTACTTTGATTTTTTAGTGGACAGCACCTGATTGACCTCTGTCTGTCGAAACACAAAGGTCTTTAAAGTGAAAGATAGGTTGCTTTATCTACACATATGCATGTGTTTTATTTAGATACCTTTGGTCCAGTTATGTGCTTTCAAAAACAAAGCATGCTATCTAAAATAACAGTTCAAAGCTTCTTGTCGATAAGCCAAAATAGATTACCATTAATTTGTTTTTTTTTACTCTTAAATATTTTTCTAAGACTAAAACGTTTCAAAACTTTTCTATCTGAAGCAGAAATGACCCCAACTGTACCTCCAACTGCTGCTGTTGGTCCAGTTATCACATTTAATAATCCATCCTCAACAACCGGTAGTTCACCTGAGTTTACTTGGAGATCATCAGAACAGGCCAACTTTGAATGTTCATTTGATGGAGGAAGATTTGAAAGTTGTAGAAGTGGAATGAATGGACGATGGAGTAAACAAAATGTTCCAGATGGTAGTCATAGTCTTTCAGTTAGAGGAACAGATAATCTTGGTAATGTAGGAAGATCTACCAAACATTCGTGGATTATTGGTAAGATTTTTAATTTCAAGAACCATGAGCACTGTATTTAAGTTTGAAGAGAACAACTTCTCCTTAACTCATTTCACCTTCTTAATGTTTTTTACCATATTTCGCCTTACGAATTAAGCTTCGTATTATGATTTAATGACTTTTCATTTGAAAAAAATTCAGGTACAATTGTGTTTACTGATGCGACACAAATATTCAACACTAATTCACCTACATTTAAATGGACTGCACCAACAACAATGACGTTTGAGTGCTCTTTGGACAACGAGCGATTCAGACAATGTGGTCGAGGACGAACTGGACAATGGAGGAGAAACAATGTTCCTGATGGATCTCATAATTTAAGAGTGAGAGGAACTGACAGTGATGGTAATGAATTGGAAGTTGAAATTAGAGGATGGACTGTGGACACTATTGCTCCAATCATTACATTTACTAGTGCTCCTGAAAAAACAAACGGCACACCTCTGCTGACATGGCGATCATCAGAAGAAGTTGAATTTGAATATCGGTTCGACAATGGACGATATGAAAATTATGGCAAGGGAACGAATGGACGATGGAGTAAGAATAATGTCCGACATGGTCCTCATAGTCTTTTTGTTCGAGGACGAGATTCTGCTGGAAATATGGGCACAACTACACATACTTGGAATGTAGGTAAGGTATTAAAACCACTTACCTAAAATCAAAAGTTTTTCATTTTTGATCTGATATATTATCGTTCACCATTCTTTTTCATTTATTCGTACTTTGGGTCAATATCAACATAACTATGGTTCAAATTTGATTATTCTAGATTCAATTGGTCCAGTGATCACATTCGATAACCCACCGACAACAACCGACGGTTCTCCTCAGTTTACTTGGCGATCATCAGAACAAGCTGACTTTGAATGCTCATTGGACAGAGGACCATACGAAAACTGTAGCAGTGGAATTACTGGACGATGGAGTAAAAATAATCTAGGGCATGGTAGTCATCGTCTTTCTGTGAGAGGAAAAGATAGTGTTGCGAATGTAGGAAGAGAAAGGATCCATATTTGGACTGTCGGTAAGATTTGTCATCTTCAATGGTAACTTACTTTACCCCAAAATATAACATATTACTTTGATCTTTTAGTGGTCAGCACCTGATTGACCTCTCTCTGTCGAAACACAAAGGTCTTTAAAATGAAAGATAGGTTGCTTTATCTACACATATGCATGTGTTTTATTTAGATACCGTTGGTCCAGTTATCACATTTAATAATCCATCCTCAACAACCGGTAGTTCACCTGAATTTACTTGGAAATCATCAGAACTGGCCAACTTTGAATGTTCATTTGATGGAGGAAAATTTGAAAGTTGTAGAAGTGGAATGAATGGACGATGGAGTAAACAAAATGTTCCAGATGGTAGTCATAGTCTTTCTGTTAGAGGAACAGATAATCTTGGTAATGTAGGAAGATCTACCAAACATTCTTGGATTATTGGTAAGATTTTTAATTTCAAGGACCGTGAGCACTGTATTTAAGTTTGGAGAGAACAACTTCTCCTTAGCTCATTCCACCTTCTTAATGTTTTTACCATATTTCGCCCTCAGAACTACGCTTCGTATTATGATTTAATGAGTTTTCATTGAAAAAATTTCAGGTACAATTGTGTTTACTGATGCGACACAAATATTCAACACTAATTCACCTACATTTAAATGGACTGCACCAACAACAATGACGTTTGAGTGCTCTTTGGACAACGAGCGATTCAGACAATGTGGTCGAGGACGAGCTGGACAATGGAGGGGAAACAATGTTCCTGATGGATCTCATAATTTAAGAGTGAGAGGAACTGACAGTGATGGTCATGAATTGGAAGTTGAAATTAGAGGATGGACTGTGGACACTATTGCACCAATCATCACATTTACTAGTGCTCCTGAAAAAACAAACGATTCACCACTGTTAGCTTGGCGATCATCAGAAGAAGCTGATTTTGAATGCTCATTGGACAGAGGACCATACGAAAACTGTAGAAGTGGAATTGGTGGACGATGGAGTAAGAATAATGTCCGACATGGTCCTCATAGTCTTTCTGTTCGAGGACGAGATTCTGCTGGAAATATGGGCACAACTATACATACTTGGAATGTAGGTAAGGTATTAAAACCACTTACCTGAAATCAAAAGTTTTTCATTTTTGATCTGATATATTATCGTTCACCATTCTTTTTCATTTATTCGTACTTTGGGTCAATATCAACATAACTAACAACGGTTCAAATTTGATTATTCTAGATTCAATTAGTCCAGTGATCACATTCGATAACCCACCAACTACAACCGACGGTTCTCCTCAGTTTACTTGGCGATCATCAGAACAAGCTGACTTTGAATGCTCATTGGACAGCGGACCATACGAAAACTGTGGCAGTGGAATTAGTGGTCGGTGGAGTAAAAATAATCTTGGACATGGTAGTCATCGTCTTTCTGTGAGAGGAAAAGATACTGTTGAGAATGTAGGAAGGGAAAGGATCCATATTTGGACTGTCGGTAAGATTTGTTATCTTAAATGGTAACTTACTTTACCTCAAAATAGGATATGTTACTTTGTTCTTTTAGTGGACAGCACCTCATTGACCTCTGTCTGTCGAAACACAAAGGTCTTTAAAATGAAAGATAGGTTGCTTTATCTACACATATGCATGTGTTTTATTTAGATACCGTTGGTCCAGTTATCACATTTAATAATCCATCCTCAACAACCGGTAGTTCACCTGAATTTACTTGGAAATCATCAGAACTGGCCAACTTTGAATGTTCATTTGATGGAGGAAGATTTGAAAGTTGTAGAAGTGGAATGAATGGACGATGGAGTAAACAAAATGTTCCAGATGGTAGTCATAGTCTTTCTGTTAGAGGAACAGATAATCTTGGTAATGTAGGAAGATCTACCAAACATTCGTGGATTATTGGTAAGATTTTTAATTTCAAGGACCATGAGCACTGTATTTAAGTTTGGAGAGAACAACTTCTCCTTAGCTCACTCCACCTTCTTAATGTTTTTACCATATTTCGCCCTCAAAACTACGCTTCGTATTATGATTTAATGAGTTTTCGTTGAAAAAATTTCAGGTACAATTGTGTTTACTGATGCGACACAAATATTCAACACTAATTCACCTACATTTAAATGGACTGCACCAACAACAATGACGTTTGAGTGCTCTTTGGACAACGAGCGATTCAGACAATGTGGTCGAGGACGAACTGGACAATGGAGAAGAAACAATGTTCCTGATGGATCTCATAATTTAAGAGTGAGAGGAACTGACAGTGATGGTAATGAATTGGAAGTTGAAATTAGAGGATGGACTGTGGACACTATTGCACCAATCATCACATTTACTAGTGCTCCTAAAAAAACAAACGATTCACCACTGCTAGCTTGGCGATCATCAGAAGAAGCTGAATTTGAATGCTCATTGGACAGAGGACCATACGAAAACTGTAGAGGTGGAATTAGTGGGCGATGGAGTAAGAATAATGTCCGACATGGTCCTCATAGTCTTTCTGTTCGAGGACGAGATTCTGCTGGAAATATGGGCACAACTACACATACTTGGATTGTAGGTATGTGTATGTTTTAGTAACTGTCAGGTATTCCTGTTAAAGGTTTTAAATTTGCAACAAATTTGTTATTTAGAAATCGTTGATCCTGCTATAAAGATAGTTGAACCACCGATAGTTACAAATAGCTATCCAGTTCTAAGGTGGAGTTCGACAACTGAAATGTCCTTTGAATGTTCATTGGACAACGAAGTGTACAAACCATGTGGCAAAGGAAGATTTGGACAGTGGTCTGGTTACAATGTTCCAGATGGACAACATATTTTCAAGGTTAAAGGAAGTGACAATGGCCAAGTTCTAACTGTTGCTACTCATTCTTGGAATGTTGATATGGGTGAGACGTTCACTAAATGAACAGTAGGGGGCGGTTATTCAAAACTGTGTTATCGCTAACTCTTGTTTAAAATTTAACTCTAGGTATTTGTTTCTACACATCTATTTGTTTTAAAGCTTCAGAAGCCAAAACTACTATTGATTCTGACAAGATTTCGTAAAAGAAATCGTTAAAAGAAACAGCTAAGAATTTTTTTGGATATTGCGTTAACCCTAGGTTAAATGAGTATTGCGTTACCCCAGGGTTAAACTAACCGGCGTTTGAGCAATTGGCCCCCAGGAGGATTAACATTACAGATTGTGAATTCAATACTACACTAGAGAGGTATTACAATGTGTACAAAAGCTTTATATGAAGAAAAATATATGGACCTTTGGAATTCTAAGCCAATGGTAATAAACTAAAAACTCAATCTTCATCTTTATTTCATCTTTTTAGTAAGCTTCCCAGCTCTTGACCTTGTTTTTGCTGTGGATGGTTCGAATATCTTGACTTCGCAACAATTTAACAAACTAAAGGATATGATAAAGCTAATTCTT
Organism: Muricea muricata; assembly: GCA_963855995.1. Taxonomy (NCBI): domain Eukaryota; kingdom Metazoa; phylum Cnidaria; class Anthozoa; order Malacalcyonacea; family Plexauridae; genus Muricea; species Muricea muricata. Next base: position 14,002,278 of record OY979720.1, on the reverse strand, counting down.
GATTCTTATACCATCTCACGTACTGCAACAAATGTTGGTGTAATTGAATTCAGCGATCGGAGCAATGTAAAGATCCGTCTGACAGACAGCTATGATAGAAATGTGATATACGCTGAGATAGATGGAATCAGGCAGTCCAGAGGAAGAAGAAGAGTTACTGATGAAGCAATCGAGATGGCTGCTGACAGATTGTTTGAGTTTAGCGGAAGAGTTGGGGCATCGCGTTCTCTTGTTATAATTACTGCTGGGAAATCAACTGGCTCCCAGCCACTGCGAGAAAGTATCAAACCACTTCAGAAGAAGGGAGTTCGAGTGTATGTGGTCAGCGTTGGTGATAATGTCAACGACAATGAAACAAGCAGTATAGTTCCCACAAAGGACAATGTATTTCCAACAAGTCCTGATGATCCTGCTAAAGTTGCTGATAAAGTTGCGCAAGTTATCAAGAACGATGTCAGCGAGGGTAAGTAGAACTAGAAAAGAAAAGTGTGATTTAATGCGCAATGATCTTTGATGACTAATACAGGATGCCTCAACAAAGCACACATTTTAACATGCATACTGAAATATCTAAACAGCAACGCGGTTCCACGCGCAAGCATTTCCATCCGAAATGTTTCAAAACGACAAATTTTGAGAGACTGGATCGCGAAACATATTCAACATGTACGCCGTCATAATCACATCGTTTAAATTTATTTTCTGGTAGCATATTCCAAAAAACCCCACACATTTTAACATGTACACTGAAACATCCAAACGGCAACAAGTTTCTCCGTGCAGAAGTTCTTACTGCATATGATGTTCAAGCACTTCATATGCCACTGCATAAAATTTTATGTATAATACATAAAAGGCCCCGAACAAGTACAAAACACTGATTTGCATGCGGTAGGGGAGGGTGTATAGTGGACAACAAAAAGGTTCTCTAATGCAAAACTTTTCACATGAAATGTTTTAAAAAGCAAAACGACAAACTCTGAACGACAAAACTGACTTTGCGAAGCTGTACAGTACATAGGAGCGAAAGGTATTCCGGCGTTGTTCCAGCAACGAGACAGTTACCTTGTGCCCCATTTGTATCACGTATGCATGTTAAGTTCATAGTTTACTCTAATTTTGGGACTCTTTAATTGGATGACCTGCCCTTTAGGCGACTAGTGGACGGTTTTTTACGTCTCCTGAGCAGTACAAGCACCTTGTTCTTGTGCACGTTTTCTTCGCAGCAGGCAGAGTTTACGCTTTAGTCGGCGTCTTGTCCAATATGTTTTCATTAAAGCTGAACAGGTTGTTCTTTTTTGCTGCGTAGGGTAATATTATGAAATATGTTGACAAGCATCTACTCTTTCCTGATTATGTAGGACTTTCTGAAAACATTCTGGATGTCATTCTGGTGGTTGGAGCTTCCAACCCGACATATTTCAGACTAGAAAAAGAAGCAATTTTGGAAATGGCTCGTCAACAACAAAACACAAGTGTCAACTATATCTACGGAGTCATACAGTATGGAAATTCCGCCGTTATCAAGAAAAGTTTAAAAGAAAGAATGAATAACAAAGATCTTCAGGCATTTGTTGAGTCTTTGGTCATGGAAGAACCTGGTAAAGCTTTACTGGATGCTATCGATCAAGCAAAACTATCGTTTGAACAACACGGTCGGCCAAAAGCGAGAAAGGTTTTGGCTGTCTTTTCTGATGCAAGCATAGGCGACGATCCATTTAGCGCTTTCCAAGAACCTGGCGAGAAGTTACGACAAGATGGTGTAAAGATCATGGGAGTCACGGTTAACGATGAACGAGGTGATGTGGACGACAAGATGGAGGGTTTGACAGGAAAGAAACCATTCAAAATAGATGACGATCACAGTGAGAATACTCCTGAAAGAATTGGCAGAAAGATCGCTCAACAAACAGTAACCAGTAAGTGATTTATGTAGTACCAGGGGTGGAACTCAGGAATGCACATCTTGTTAACATGTTGACCAATCTGGTCTAACTAATATAAGCAGGGACGCGGGATCGCGGGGGAGGGGGCAAGAGGGGCAGCTTCCCTACTTGCGTTTTGCAGGGAGGGGTAAGGGGGCAAATGTGCCCTTCAAGTATAAAGAATATTATTTATTTTTTCCCGGTCCGGTTTCCCACTGAATCCTGTAATCTGATTGGCTGACGAGGGGTCCGGTTTTTCCCTATACGGACCGCTCAACCGGACCGCTAACGGTTTTCCCTAGCGCTTACTATTATTATTATTATTATTATTATTATTATACTACTTATTTATACCATATATGGTTTGTTTTTTACCATTTATGGCAACGTTGTTTCAAATCTCGCGTGTGCAAAATTGAATTGCGTGTACAAATAATTTTAATTTAAAAATGTTTTCAATAAAAAATTGAAATGGCAAAGCCGCATTGCTTGGAGTTTTATTGTTTTGAGTGAAAAAATAAATCTGTTATTTACCGGCAGCGTCGGTCCGGATGGGGAGAAACTGTCCTCTTGCTCTTGAAAACGGCCATCGCCCCCGGCGGGCTCGGGCCGTTTTCAAGAGCTCGGGCACAGTTTCTCCCCATCCGGACCTCCTATCCGGTAAATAACATATACATATATGGGACTGAAAGTAGAGTTCGAGTTCTTTTTCGCTTCAATTTTGAACGGTCATTTTTCAGGGCTAATAATGAGACCCGCTGTAACACTGTAAATTGACGAAATAATACTCGTATTAAAGCCTTATTTGATTAATGTATGCAATGACGTAACGTGCGCTGGGATGCCTGTGTAAAGAGTGTGATAAAATGGTTAAAATTTTGTCGTTGTGCTTCAGCAAATGTTTGCCCCCCCCCCCAGCTTTCTCGTTCTGGCGTCGCTGAATTATACCTCTAAAATACCGCTAAAATTTTGATGCTCAGTATAGTATTGCATGACCAAGTTCTCATCATAATTTTCTGTTATTTAGATCCCTGTTTTGCCAAAGAATGCAAACCAAATACTAAATGTCAAGAATACAGCGACGATTCCACCTCCTGTGGTAAGTGAAGGGGTTTGAAATCGTATCATAATTATTAATGAAATGAAAATATCGTTGTCGTTTTTCACATTAGCAGTAGAATCTTCGCCAACAATATTTCCCGTTTTCGAGTCGATAATTCTCACTTAGTTCGATATAATGGCGTTTTTCACAGAAATTGAATTTTTTTCTTTTTCTAGTACCAATTGATCCTCTAGAGATAGTGATTCTACTGGATGGCTCAAAGTCACTTGATGATGAAGGTTTTAAAGAACTAAAGAAATTCGTGAAGAAAACTATCGATTCGTACGATGTTTCACCACAAGGAACTCACATCGCTGTGGTAGAATTCAGTGATCAGGCAACAGTGAAAATCCCACTTACCGAATCATTCGAACCAGAGGTGATCAAAGATTTGGTGGACAAAATCTCACCTTCGAATGGCGACAAAAGAAACGTGGATCTTGCATTAGATGTTGCAAAGACTGAGGTGCTGTCTCCTCAAGGTGGCGCTCGACCTGATGTTCCTCGTGCTGTAGTTTTGGTCACGGCAGGGAAGTCAACAGGTCGTATCGCAGCTGAAGATGCCGCTGAGCCATTGAAGAAAGATGGAGTTAAAATCTATGTGGTTGCCATTGGAGATTCGGTTGATCCAGACGAGTTGATAAATGTTGCTGGAAACGAAAGTGATATTCATCAAGTAAACACACCCGAGGAAACTTCAACAGTTGTCAAGAAAATTGTCGATAGTGTCAAGGAAGATAAAGAGCAAGGTATGAATATCTATTTTGTTGCTAGAGATTTTTGTAATATTCACCCCGCCCCCCGTGTTTGTAGGACGTGACGGCTATTTTTTGTTTTATTGTTTGTATGTCGTTGTCAAAAGTTGGGCGACAGGTCATCGGTGATACCTTGGCAATAGCGTGTGCGTTGAGATCAACACATCGTTTGAACTCATTTTCTAGCAGAATATCTCAACGAAACTTCATATAGTTTAATATTTTACACACAAGTTTTTTACACACAAGGTGCACAAGTTTTCATCCAAAATTTTTTTAAAAAGACAGGCATCTTATTTTCTTTATGTTTACCAGTTTCTTTTACAAACTAATGTTTAATTATTTTACTAACTTTTGACTAATGCCAGTGACACTCTATCCGGTGCAAGTTTCCGGGAGTGGAATGGAGTTTGTTTTTTTTTGGGGGGGGGGGGAGTATGGTATTTTCATATATCTTATTAAACGATCTTTTTGCCTTTAGCTGCTCGGGACGTTTCACCAATGGACGTTGTTTTCGTGGTGGAGGGAACTGACAAGATTGGCAGAATCGGCTTTGAGGAAATCAAAGATTTTGTAAAGCGCACCATCGACAAATATACTATTGGTGAGAAACGTATCCGTGTTGCATTAGTAGAATACAGTAAGACTCCTAGGACTGTGTTTGGTCTTGGGCAATATGACACCAAGCCATTGCTCATGAAGGCTGTTAGTGACGTGTCCCCATCTCGTGGAAAGACTGCTGATACGGTAAAAGCCTTAGAACTTGCGAAAGATGCGTTGGATATAAAGTCTGGTGGGCGACCACAAGCAGCGAAGGTGATTATTTTGGTAACTGGTAGTACTGTGCAAGAGAAAGGAAATCTGGAGAGTGTCCTGGGTGAAATTAAGGAATCCACTGGACAATTGTATGTCATTGCTATTGGGAATAAAAATATAGATATCGGGGACAATGTGCACAATGTTGATGAACCTGAAGATACTAGTGAAGCAGTGGATGTTATCGTGGCAACAGTCGATGAAGATGTGAAGAAAGGTAAGATTCTGCTGGCCAGTAGTGAGTGAAGCAATCAGACAACCTAACTGGTATTCGATTATGTATCTTGCTGTTAATTGTGACAGGCGAAAAAGATGTTTGTGGCAATTTGTGCTGTTGGCATTGCAAAGGTTTTAGGTTGCATTCCCGCTGTGGTCAGGCATATGTTTAAGCCTGTTGATAGAATTCAGAATAACACTACAAACATCATGAATGTCATGTATCTAACTGCAGACAGTTTTTACAAACCATAAAATCCAAAGTTTACGTTAAAACCTGAAATACTTTGGATGAAAAACATTTAGTGATGTGTTGGGCTAGTGCACTATTCTTCTTCTTCTTCTGTAGGTGTTACCGCTCGCAAAGCCGATATTGTTCTTGTCCTTGGAGCGTCTGATCCGGAGAAATTAGAAACAACCAAAAATCTCGCCATGAAGATCGTTGATATGACTCCAACGAAAGGCACAAGATTTGCGATTGTCCAATATTCGCAATTTGGAAAAGTTTTATCCGAGTTTATTCAGTCTGATAACAAACCAACCATACTTGAGAGGATTCGAGGAAGAGTGAAATATATCAAAGGGTCTAATGTCAACAGTGGGCTGCAGGAAGCCGGCAGTTTGTTGGAAAACGCAGGAAGACCCGATGCACAGCAGAAGATTGTTTTATTCACAAGTGGTCGAGCCTCATCTAGCCGAACGCAGTTGATAAATGTTGGAAATGCTCTTCGAAATAAGAATGTCAAAGTAGTTGTAATCACAGTTGGAGATGACGTAGATTCAAGGGTGACAGGCACAGCAGGAACAGAGGAAGACGTCGTGAGTGTTTCGCCTTCTGAGAACGAAGAAGAAGAAGCCAAAAAGGCTACAGAAAATCTCCTGAAAGGTAAGTGAAAAGTGTATTCTAAAAAGAAGTAAATGTTCAACAACACTAAACAACCCCACAGGAAATCGATAATGTTTGTAACGAGAATGGTACGCATTAACTTTGATAAAATATAAATGCTGTTGTTGTGTAAAGCCTACAGGCACTTTATGCTATCCAAGTCTTCAGTTAATCAATTCTTTATAGTTTTTGCATGTTGGAGAAACAATGTAAGTTAAAAATTAGTTTTCTGGAAACACTACGTTAATTCATTTTTGTCAGGCTTTATGTCCATGAACCATTTTCCAGCAGGTAATTTAACAAAACATAAGAAAAAACATACTCCGAAAAATAAGATCTTGTATGCTCAAGATTCGAGCTTTTAAAACAAGACAACAATTTTAGCTCGAATCTTGAGTTTAAAAGCTGGGATCTTTTGTTTACAAGATGTTATTCTTCGGAGTGTGTTTTTTCCTTATATTTCTGTCCATAAGCTCGAGTATTTGTTGTAGATGCACTAATAAAGATGCCAGCTTGAAGATCGACCAACTGTGGTTACTTGATGTTTCCACAAAACTGCACTTACCTCCTAGTCTTTTATTTTAGCACCATATATATTTTCATTCGCTATTTCTTCACTTGTGTTTTGCCGAAATCAAGTAAGCATTATCAGATACATCTGTTATCTATTTCCAGATCCTTGCTTCGCCAGGACTTGTGATACGTTTTCTCAATGCGTTGCTAAGGCTGACGACGCTACAGTATGCGAATGCAAGAGGCGTTGTTCTGAATTGGAAGAAATGTATTTCTGTGGAAATGATGGCCGCTCATATAAATATCCTTGCGGCGACCGCTTGACGATGTGCCAAACTATCCCTGGCGTGGGTTGGAGATACTCAGGAATATGTGGTAGGGATCTGCGCCTTTCAAAATTTGTATTGCTTGATTTTACTTTACAAAATATTTACTAGTTATCAGGGCTGAAAGTAACTGCTTGTTCCCGATCAATGACCGGATCAATGACCGGCCAAATTTACAATCTAAAGCGTCACGTTCGAATGACACCGGTCAAGGTGACTGTTTAAATTTTGTGCTTGATTTTCTTTTGCTGATTGCCGCTAGTTAGATAACCTGATGTGAACAGTATCAGTGAAAGAGTTAATGGCATCGGATGTGATGCAAGCGTGTACTTAAAAGTTGTGTTTTGCAATGTGGTTGAATTTAATCAGCCAGGAGTTGCGTTCACTTTGTCACAACTGGAGCCATGTATTCTTCCAGCCTGAAAGGATTGAAAAACAAATACTATCCCTTTTCAACTTTCGGTTTGCATTAAAACATGCACACCTTTTTCATTTAATTTTTTAGTGCCTGAATCCGCTGTTGACATTGCTGTTATCCTGGATGGATCACAAAGTCTAGATGTCGAAGGTTTTGAAAAAATCAAAAACTTTACAAAATCGTTAGTTGACAAGTATGGCGTTTCTAAGTCTGGCCCGCATATTGCTGTGGTGGAATTCAGCAAAGAACCAGCTGTTGTTATTGGACTTGATGATCATTTTGAAGAAGAGAGTTTGAAGAGGGCAATTGACAATATCCATCCATCTGGTAATGTTCAAGTAAGGACAGACGAAGCTTTAAGAGTTGTGGTTAACAAAGTCTTTAGTCCGGAATTAGGCGGTCGACCGTCGGTTCCGAAGATTGTTATTCTTTTAACCGATGATGAATCGACAGGCGAGCGATCGCTGGATGAAGTACAGAAGGACACAGAGCGTCAAGGTGCTCGGGTATTGATAGTAACCATTGGTCCAAATGTTGACCGAGATGACTTAAAGAAACTCGTGCCTAAAGATGATCATATAATCAGTGTCCCAGGTGTAGATGACCTCGACAATATTACATCACATGTTGTGAATGTCATCAAGGCAGACACTGAAGAGCGTAAGTAGACGAAACAATGTGAGGTTTAGGTTTAAAATCTACCACACGCTTTACTTAATCTTATTGAAAAAGAGAAATATCTTACTAAGATATTAGACGAAAAAATTTACTCGTAGAACTGCGTCTTCATTATCAGTTTGGATTGGTCTGATGGGAATGACCTTTTCAGCAAATTGGTTCATTTCCTACAAAATCTGCAAAATCTTTGTGCCGCACTAAAGCAATTGTTATTTAATTCTTTCAGGCAAATCAAGTCGCTCAGCGATGGTAGTTTTCGTAGTTGGAGCAAGCAGGCCTGATTCATTTAATCGTGTGAGACGCATTGTGACTTCGATGATAAAATCACCTAAAGATATGGATACAAAGTATGGTATTGTAAACTATGCTGAAGATTCAAAGATCATTGCGACACCTGACCACTACCAACATAACTTAGAACTGTTGGACATTGTCAAGGATATAAATTGGGAATCTGAAGGGGTTGATGTACTTGGCGCTGTTGATAAAACTCGAAACATGTTTACAAAATCTGAAGATCTCAAAACTTTGCGGAGAATGGTGGTGTTTGTAGATAGTCTTACTGGTTATGATGAACTGAGAAGTATCAGTGAAAATATTGAGAAGGATGGTATTAAATTAGTCATTGTGGTGGGTGATAAAGTTGGGGAAGATGTCACTCTAGATGATAAATCGACAGTGATTGACGATCCTGATACTGAAGTAAGAAACACAACTTTGCCTATCGACGAGGAAATACACAAAGGTGAGTGCAAGTAATTCGTAAAGGATTGTAAAAAATAGTGAGGTTTGCTAACAAGGTTTCCGTAGGGTCTTTTAGAAACTGTTTAAATAACATTTGCCAATAAGATTAGTAGTACAATGTATGATTTGTAGTGCAATATATGAATAATTTTTCGTGCACCAATGTTCACATCTTACCTGTTTTATCAGATCCATGTTTTGCCAGTCATTGCAGCAAGAGTCACGTTTGCGTTGTTGTATCGGACGATTCCGCACAATGTCGTAAGTAACATAACATAGATATAATAACATGAATTTGAAGAGGATTTTCATTTTGCCTTACGAAGACTGGGGATCAGATGTAATTCGGATAATTCTAATCATCTCAATCAACACTTTCTTTTCCAGAACCGCGCGATGTCCTGGATCTTGTTTTTGCTGTTGACGGTTCCAATAGCTTGACTGACAACCAGTTTGAGTTTTTGAAAGAAACTGTAAAACGCATGCTCAAAGATTACCAAATTTCACAACTAGACACGCACGTTTCTATCATAGAATACAGCGATGAACCAACTGTTGTTGTCTATCTCAATGATACGTTTAATGCTAAGGAACTGAACGCAAGAATCGATCGCATTGTTCCTTCGAAAGGCGCAAATGCCATGGTCAGTAAAGCGTTGGAAAAAGTTAGTGATGTTTTCAGTGTGACCAGTGGTGGACGACCTGGTGCGGCGAAAGCTGTTGTTATCTTAACTGATGGCGATTCTAGTAGGATTGATGACCTTGACACAGCTTCCAAATCTTTAAAAGATAGTGGTACTCGGGTATATGTAGTGACAATAGGAGATAAGAAAGATCAAGATAAAATCGTGAAGGTTGTGAGTGTGCCTGAAGATGTATTTCCGGCAGTGGATCCATCCGATTTGCCCAAAGTTGAATCGCATGTCACCGAAAAGATCAAGAATGATGCAAAGAAAGGTAGGTAGAGGTAAACAAGAAAGGTCAACAAGAATCATCGAAATTTTTGAAACCAGAAACATATGCGATAAAGTAGGTATTATAGACACTTGCTGGGAAGTTCTTTCTGCCAACTCGTCGGAGATTTTCTAAAGAGAGAATCATCCTCAAGTCAAACCATTGAAAATCATTTTCCGCGCTGGTGCGACATAACTCGAACAATTTCATAAAATTCAATTAAAAAGATACAGTTGGATAAGATCAGAAATCTGCCAAGACAAAATTTACGCATTTCTGCACACAATCTTTCGGTAGAATAATATGCACCTTTCTTCACTTTTATAGCACGCTTATCCAATCTCGTGGATATCGTATTTGTTGTTGGTTCCAGTACTCGTGAAGACTTTGAGAAAGCGAAGACCCCCATCCTATCAACAGTGGATACCCAAACTAATAGTAACCCTAGCTATGGGGTCATCCAGTACGACAGTTTCATCTCTGAGGAAATACCCATTGACCAGTACACGAACCTCGATGAAATGAAATCTCTAGTTAAAGATCTGGCGTGGAGAAGTCCTGGCATTTTACTTGAGAAGGGAATCAAAGCTGGGCGAAAAATGCTGATTGAAGAAGGAAGACCCTTGGCGAGAAAACTCTTGCTAGTTTACTCAGATAAGAACATTCAATCAAATTCGTCTGACTTACATGAGAGTGTAGAAGCTGCATCTGCAGATGACATTAGGATTGTGACAGTATTCTTCGGGAAACCTAGAGATCAAACTAAAATCTCCATACTTACTCCTAATGATCCAAAACCATCTGTTATTTTACCAACTGAGGATGGTGAAAAGATTGGACCTGAAGTCACTACAAAAGTCTTTAAAGGTGTGTTCATGTTTATCTAACTCTTCAAGTTTATCTTTAACACATTGCTCCTACAAGCTCAAATTAATCACTTTATCCTTGTAATCTTGACAACGATTCTCAAAACGTTCTACAGCCCAATAAATAATTTGCACTTGATCCATGCAAAAAAAAGGAAATTTTCGTGCAAAACGTAACAAAATTAGTAAAATTGCTAATTGTGGTGGCGAAATGCTGTTAAGTGTGAGAAATATGAGCCTGGAAAAGTTTGCAGAGTTTTGTTGATGATTGTATATTATGCTCAGAAATTGCTATCATTTTTATGCGAATATGGCAACAATTTCAGCATAAAATATAAAACTTTTTTGTGTTGATATACAGTTATAGCAACACGAGTAGAAATTGGAAAACGTATTGTTGATATATCTGTTTATCGATAGGAAAAAAAGTTCTATATTTTCTTTTATAATATGAAGTTATATAAAACAGTTTTATCATTGTTATCTACAGATCCATGCATGGCTAAGGAATGTGGAAGCAGCAAGAAGTGTTCTGTGACTGCAGATGAAGAAGCTCTTTGTGGTATGATTTATTCGCTTGTTATGAATGTTTTTTTAATGATTTTTGTTACCAAGTCCCGTTGCGTTACCAGATTTGTTCATGTAACTTTGTGGGAAAAAATTTTCGTGTACGGCCATATTATAACATCACTTGTTATCTCTGAATTGTTTCAGTGTCCACACACGTTCTGGATCTTGTCTTTGCTTTGGATGGTTCCGACAGTTTAACCGCAGATGAATTTGAAAAGCTGAAAGAATTTGTCATCAAATCCTTGTCTAGTTACACCATTTCACGGAAAAACACTCATGTTGGCGTTCTTGAGTATAGCGATGAAATCTCTATCAAACTACAACTCCACCAGTACTTTACTATAAAAGAACTTAGGCAAGCAATAAACGAAATCGTACCTTCAAGAGGACGTGGTGTTGTTACTGATGAAGCATTAAAGGTTGCTGCTGCAGATGTATTTAGTATTACTTCTGGTGGAAGACCTGGAGCAGCTAAAGTTCTCGTGGTCATCACCGATGATCCCTTGACAATGACTACTATAGAACCTCTCAAGAAAGCAGGAATCCAAGTACATGTTGTCGCTATTGGTAACAATGTTCCACAAGAGGTGTTGAAGAATATAACTGTCGCGGATGAACATGTCCATGTTGCTCCAACACCCGAGGAATTACCTGGGAAAACTGGTGACGTAGTGGATGTTATTGATGAGGCTGTTCAAAACCGTAAGTAAATTCAAGTTGGAGTTAGTAGAAATGGTATTATATGATAAGGAAATATTGTAATTGTGGTGAACATAATACGAGAAAAATGGCAAGCAGTTAGACCATGTTAATGTCGCGGGTTTTCAGTAAGGAGGACATCGTCTTCATGTGAAAAGAGTGTAAGTCAAATCCTGTCCGCAAGTCGAGGGTTTCCTCATGGTAGTTATCTTAGTTGTCCTGCCATAGGGAGAGTCGCATGGGCCCGCAGTAGTTAAGTTATATGGGCCCGCAGTACTTGCCTTACGATGTTGTGATGAAACTAATGGCGAAAGGCAAGGGATTTCCACCTATACTATTGTGATAGATAACGAGCATATATCACTTTTGTTTATGAACTTGAATGTTGCATTCACCCACCGGTATTGCCTCCTAGCTCAAACAATTTTAAACACGCATACTTTTGTATTGCTCATATAGGAAATGCAAAGAACTTGATCGATATAATTTACATCATTGGTTCAAATGGTAACCAAGCGGAGGAGATCTTCAATAAAGAGAAAGATATCATTGAAACTATGTTGGATTCAGGCTCGGCCGCTAACAGCAAGTACAGTATCATACAGTACGGCAACGATCCTTCAATCAAGGCAAGGTTTTCAGACCTTTCCAATCTTGAAGACGTCAAGCATTTGTTGGATCAACTCCAATGGGAAAACGATGGTAGAAGTATTGATGAAAGTCTCAAGGTCGCTTCAGAACTTTTCAAGTCGGATTCTCGTCGTGATTCTCAGAAAATGCTCGTGGTATTTACAGGAGAAACAGTTCAGCCTCAAAGCCAAGAACTTATAGACGCAGTTGACCGTCTTGCTGAGGATGGAGTGAAGGTGGTCCCAGTTGTTGTTGGAAGCTCACCTGACTCAAGCACGTTCGATGGTTTGAAACCAAAAGTCCAAGATCCTGTCACAGCAAGAATGCACGAAGATCCTGACAGAACAGCTGACAAAGTTGGAAAGGAAACATTGACTGGTATGCTTATAAAATTTTTTTTGGGGGGGGGCTGGTTGGGTAATATCCGATTGTGGGTAGGTTGGTGGTGAGAATTTAGGTCTTATTTATGATTCTCTTTTTTAGATCCATGTTTCACAACAAAATGTGAAGAGATGACCGTATGTCGCAATGCAAAATGTGGTAAGTTGACGTCTCATTTTACACTGTTTGGATAATTTCGAATTTTTTGCCTTGTCTTCCCTGTGTGTTCATGCTTGCTCATACTACATTGAACTTGCTTTGACTTGATTTCGCCCTCAATTCACTTAATTAGTTTTCCTGTCTTTGATTTATACAAATTAATCCTGCAGAACCAGCAGAAGTTATCGACGTAGTGATTGCCTTGGATGGCTCATCGGAGCTGACGAGCAGTGACTTCAATAAACTGAAAGAATTGGCGAAAAACATCATTGATAAATACAGCATCTCTAAACGTGGCACTCGCATGGGTATCATTGAATACAGTGATGAAATTAATGTTAAAATCCCTCTTGGTACAACACATGACGCACCTCAACTGAAACGTCTCGTGGATAACATAGCCCCATCTCGGGGTACTCAACGCTTTACTGCCAGAGCATTGAAGAAGGTTGCCAAGCAAGTATTCCCTGTATCATTTGGTGGAAGACTCGGTGCCCAACGCGTTTTGGTTATCATAACTGCTGGTCCAACCTCAGACACCGATAATATAGACAAGGCTGTTGAAGAGACCAAGAAGGCTGGAGTGAATGTGTTTGTAGTGACGATAAAAGATGGCGAAGACGATGCGGGAAAGATTGTGCCAGATGATAATGTTGTCCCTGTTAAAACAATTGATGATCTACCATCTGCTGCAGATCAACTCGACAAAACCATCAAACATTCGATTGAAAACAGTAAGTTTGTAGTCCATAAATTTGGGATTAGTCCCTCAATATGTGTTTTTGCAGGTTTGTGTGTCTGTCTCACAATTCACTCAACTTTATATAGCTGATTCAGTTAAGGTTGACATCAACCATATTCAGGTGTAAAATATGAGTGACAAAAAAATGATGAATATAATAACAGTGAAAAATATACTAAATACTGTATTGGTAAACCCTGATGTGTCAATCTTGTTTAAATATTATCTGCCCCCCCCCCAATCATTTTTTGGGCTCATATTGCACATTCGACTATTGTCGATGCCAACCTTAACTAACTAAATATCTTTATGTTCTAAATGATCAGCTACTATCAACTGCAGCACTCAACTACTGCATCACCGATATTAGATAAATCATTCAAAACGTCTATTATATTTCATTTAGGAAAAGAACAAGATCTTGATGTCGTCTTTGTTGTTGGGTCATCTAATCTGCAGTCATTCTTGGAATATAGAGATTTGATACTGACTACCTTGAAATCACCACAGACAATGGGTACTAAATACGCTGTTATCACGTATAGCACATCACCAACTGTATTCCTTGCACTCAAAAACTTTGTTTCAAAACAAGACTTGGTCGATCGCTTAAGAAATATACCTTGGCAAGGACCCGGCTCTGATCTTGACGGCGCCTTACGAAAAGCTGACGAAGTCTTTACGAACGAGGGCCGACTGGAAGCTCGTAAAGTACTGGTAGTTTATGGTGATGGTCCATTCCCTGTAAGTGTTGATGATTTGAGAATTGTGCGGGAAAATTTCGAAGATAAAGATGTTAAAGTTATCACAGTGACGGGAACAGATGACGAGGAAAGTAGAAAGAAACTTGATGAAGTGACAACTACTGATGAAGGATCCGCGATTACTGAGCCAGAACAACCTGACGAATCTACAGATCATATCAATGAAAGAATATTAACAGGTATACTGCATACGTTTTCTAGGATTAAAATACATTTGCATTGTTGGGATATCCATCCCAATCGTATCCCTTCCGAGTTTTTAATTTTTTGGCCAGTTTTGACGAACGATTAATACGTTGAATATGTTTAACGTAATTTTGCTTTTTGTTTTAGATCCTTGCTCCGCTGAGACCTGCGGAAATAGAGAGAGATGTGTCGCAAAATCAAACGACCAAACTACTTGTGGTAAGACTCACCAATCTAAAAATAAATCGAACATTTAATAAGTTGTATAATAATTCTCTTTCGTTTTAGTTCGCAAGGACGTTTTAGACATGGTTTTTGCATTGGACGGTTCTCGTCCTATAACAAATGCACAGTTCTCGAAACTCAAAGAAGCCGTACTGAATATGCTCAACAGATACAAGATTTCCGAGAAAGATACTCATGTAGGCTTGATCGAGTTCAGTTCTTCTGTGAAAATTGTATCCCGTTTGAATAAAGATAACAGTGTATCAAGACTCAAGGAAATCCTTACGCCTTTACAACCATCCAAAGGATCAACCCGAGTTACTGACGATGTTTTACGAGTTGCTTCCGATAAGATGTTCGATGTTTCGTCCGGTGGTCGACCTGGTGCTTCAAAGGTTCTCGTTGTTCTCACCCATGGTAAATCTTCTGGTGAAACATCCCCGGTTGACACAGTAAAGCCTCTAAAAGATATCGGTGTTAATGTATTCGTGATAAATATTGGTCCAAAGGCTGATCCAGAAGAAGCCATGAAAATTGCAACTTCTGAGAAACATGTAGTGGCTGTTGATGATCCTGATAATACACCTGACGCCATTGGGAATGTTGTGGATAGACTCGCAAAAGATTTGAAGAAAGGTAGGATAGATTTCTATCGCAATAAACTTATAGATGTTACAAAAGTTTGAGAAGTATGCTTTGTGACTTCAGCGGCAAAGTGGTTAAACCACTGGTCTTCCACGTCTAAGGTCGCACGTTTGATTATCAGTAGGGTGTTCTCAATGTCACTTGATGCCAGTCCTAGTGTGAAAAAAGTATAAGTCAGTGGTGGGTCTGCCGCAAGGGGTGGGTTTTGTATGGGCACTCCGGTTTCCTCCCGTTCACAGGGTGAGTTAAGTAATACAAACTCACAGTAATTGGCGTATGCTTTTAGGCTGATCCTGTTCTTTTGGCGAAGCAAAATGAAATAATATCAGTAGATGCTTCTTTAACATCTACTTAATGTCTTGTAAAAGAGCATAAATTGTTGTGTATCATATCGAGTGAAATGTGAAATTTAAGCCGACGCAATGTGCCCCCCTAGCTTGTGAGTGAGTAGGTAAGCATCTGATATTCCGAATACCAATCACTTGTTGCTTTATGCTAGGTGCAGAAACTAACCTGGTTGACGTAGTCTTTGTTCTGGGAACAAATGAAATGAACAGACCTCGAGACAGCGAGAAACTGAGACAACTCCTATTATCCTCTATTGACCAACAATCTGGTGCTGATATCAAAGTAGCCATCATACGACCACATAATGGTACAACATTCTTCCGAGAATTCCAAGAAGTCGAACACACTCTAGATCTTGTAACATTTACTAAAACTTTGGACACAAAGAAACCAGATGATGCCTCGGTAATGATTTTCGCTAGATACGGTCGTCCAAATGCTAGGCGACTTGTAGTACTCCTTGTCAACGGTACAGCGTTACCTAGCAACGAATTGATCACGCAGTGGAATAGGACATTCGTGGAAAATGATGTGCTCGTTATACCTGTTGTGTTTGGTGGTCAGGGCGATAGTGAGAAATTACTACCTATTGCTTCCGGGGGTGGTGTCCATGCTATAGAACCAGATGATAATCCAGCAAAGAAAGGGGAGAAAATAACACAAGAAATTGCTAAAGGCAAGTTTGCAAATTGTGAGTTGCGATTTTTTTAAAAGTGAAACAACATAAGCCAATCCTTGTCTTAACCACTTTAGATCCCTGCTTCGTAACATCTTGTGATGACAGTCAAGTTTGTAAACAAGGCATGTGCGGTAAGTATGATTAATAATCATCACAATTGAGAAGATTATTTCATTTTGCAATGTTTCATTTGTGAAGGATTTGCATTCAAGTAGCAAGGAAAAACTTAGATAGCAACAAACTAAACGCTTTCAAAGGTTGTTAATATTAGTTACACCTGCAATAGACTACTACTAATAGAGTCAAGTTTTAATATTCAATGTCTGCCCACAAGTACGTACACGGCATTGGTAAAATAAATTAGGTATTTGGGCGTTTCTTGTGCCTAACAGCCGGCTAACCTTTCCTATTTCCTTATCGAACAGTCTCTGTCCCTGTTTTGGATCTTGTTTTTGCTGTGGATGGCTCTGATACTCTCACCTCAGACCAGTTCGTCAATCTTAAAGACACGATAAAGAAAATACTCGATTCCTACTTCATCTCGCGTTCAGCAACCCATGTCGGTGTGATTGAGTACAGTGATAAGAGTAATGAAAAGATCCTTCTGACCGATAGTTATGATAAAAATGTGATATACTCAAAGATTGATAGGATCGAGCAGTCAAGAGGAAACCTGAGAGTTACTGATGAAGCACTTAAGATGGCCGCCGACAAAATGTTCAGTGTGGAATCTGGCGGTAGACCTGGAGCATCGCGGGCACTTGTGGTACTTACTGCGGGAAGGTCAACTGGTCAGCAGCCTTTACCAGAAGCTATAACGCCCCTTGGAAAACAAGGTGTTCGTGTGTATGTTGTAAGTGTCGGAGATAAGGTGGACAAGAAGGAGATCCATTCTATCGCTTCTCCTGAACAAGTTTTCCCAACTACACCAGATGATCCTCAGGCTGTTGTAAGGAAGATCGTAAAAACAATTAATAAGGATGTACAGGATCGTAAGTACTATTACTTATAAAGCTAAATAGCATATAAAAGGTATATTTTTATTGCTTTATGTGAAGTAGCGTTTAAAACTGGAATACAAATTCATCTATGCTTTTGTGTCACAGTGCTTTGTTAATGAAATACTTTTTCAATTTAATCTTTTGTTTTGTCTACAAATCACGCGATGTTTGCATAATGAGTTGCTCTTAAATGCCGTTTATATATGTCCAAAATTAACAAATTCTTGAAATATTAACAAGATATATGGGTTAAGGGCAAAAATAATCATACCATTTAGGGAATTTTAAAAGAACACATGATGCAAAACTTGTTTCACATGATGCAATAAAAAAATTCCGTCTCCTGTGGGCTTAATCTAACATTCTTTTTATTTTTCGCTTCGAAAGAAATAAAAAAGAACATCATTGATGTCATTGTCGTTATGGGAAGCAGCACAGATGAAAATTTCGCGAAACAAAAACAAACAATCAACGAGACTATTGAACAGGAGACAAACTCTGATATCATCTATGGAGTTATTCAATACGAGAAAACTGCCGCAGTGAAAAAGGGTTTACAAGAAAGAATGAACGGGAAAGCTTTCCAACAGTTCCTTCCATCGCTCTCCTGGGACGAGGTTGGCGAAGCTCTCCAGGATTCTCTTCAGATTGCTAATGTATCATTTATGGAATATGGTCGTCCCAATGCTCGAAAAATACTTCTTGTTTTCTCTGATAAACCTTCGAATGACTCAGTAATTATCGATGATATTGCCAAGAAGCTGCAAGAGAACGGTGTCAAAATAGTTCCAGTTTCAATCGCAAATAGAAGCGATGGTGAGAAGTTGCCTGAACTGGCCGGACAAAAACCTTTGAGAGTTGATGAAGATAATGAACCTGAGAAAACGGGAAAGAAAGTTTCTGAAGAAATAATGAAAGGTAAAGTAATATATGACTTATGACTGAAGTTTATGTGAAGTAGTCGGAACAGGATGCGGTTGCCTAATCATACGAGCCAGTGGCGTGTGTAGAGGGTGCAGGGAAGACACTCTCGGTACTCCTTGGTGCACAAGAGGGATCGACTTCGAGCACTCTACCTGCATGCAAACTCGACGCGGCAAACTTGGCTTGGTTGTTCCTCTAGAAGATTGTGTGTTGGTTTCTAATAATTACTGGTGTTGTAATCAAGGAATTCTATTTTTCAGATCCATGCTTCTCAAAAGATTGTGGACCGAATGCAAAATGTAAGCTTCTATCTGACGACTCTGTGATGTGTGGTAAGTCATTTTACTTTACATAGATGCTGAATTTAGCCATTGTTGCAATGATAAAACAACATGCTCTGTTAAGAGGCTAACTTTCTTTTTTAATAGGTATTCTAACAAATATTGTTTATGCTATGTAGTTTCAGTGGATGCACTCGATGTTGGTTTTATATTAGACGGTTCCGAAACGCTGGGCAAGGATGGTTTCAGAGAAATTAAAACGTTCGTCGTCAACATGTTGGATTCTTACGAGATTTCAGAGAAAGGAACTCATATCGGTGTGGTAGAGTTCAGCGAGAACGCACAAGTTGTGATTCCATTTGACTTGACTTTCGACAGAGAAGAAATTGAACGTCGATTGAATCAAACAGAACCATCAAATGAGAAAGCGAGAAATGCAGATGTCGCGTTTGAATTGGCGAAGAAAAAATTGTTCTCCACGGCTGGTGGATCGCGTCTAGGCTTTCCTCGGGTTGTAATATTTGTAACGTCTGGCAAATCAACTGGTCGCACTCCAATGAAAGACGTCGTTGAACCGTTTAGAAATGAAGGAATAAGAGTTTATGTTGTTGCTGTTGGAAACCAGACCGATCCAGTGGAAAATGTCGATACTGCATCTGATGAGGATGGTGTTGTTCAAACAGACGAACCAGAAGGCTTGCCCGACATGACGTCTAAGATATTGGACAAGATTAGCAGAGACAGCAGGAAAAGTAAATCATAGTTATTGTTTATAATTACCAGCAGTTGGTTAACTTAACCCTGGTTTCCTTTGAAGAAAAAATTAAAAGGAAATGTCTCAGGAGCTTGCTTATATACTTGGAAAATATTTTTCTGAAATTTTGCCTAGACCAACAGTAGTTTTGTTTTGAAATAAACGGGGATGTAGAAATACATAAATTCCACAGTGGTCGAAATTTTGACCCAAGGTTAGCGCTGACTCAGCTTTGGGCAATTGGCACCAGGAATTCTAAAACAAAAAATTTTGGATCTCCTACATTACCAACTGTCAGTTTGAGCAAATACAAAGTTAAAGTCATTCCCAACATGTGTGCATTTTCAGCTATGCCTATCCGTTTTCCAATTATTTTTCTTTCCTTTTAGGTCGGGAGAGAAAGGCAAAGATTGATATGATCATTGCGTTTGGTTCTCAAGGAACAGATGCTCTTTCCCTGATGGAAAAAGAAAAATCCATCGCGATTGCTAAGATTGATTCTGATAAGGATTCGAGTGATGTAAAATATGGGTTAATCAATTATGCTGACATTGCAGGAATTTACTCAAAGCTTGGAGAATTTAATACGAAAGAAAAAGTTGTGGATGCTATTGGAAAGATTCCCTGGGCAGGTGAAGGAACAGGCTTGCACGACGCGATATCTAAAGCAGCGAAAGAATTCAAAATGAGCGGTAGACCTGACGCATACAAAATATTCCTCGTGTTTGTAACTGGACCAGCTGCTGCTACCCCCGAGAAACTGAACACATCCGCTCAAAAGTTATTTGATGTGGATGTTCGTGTAATACCAGTATTGTTGGGAAGAGACAGTGATGAAAACCACGTGAAGAATATTGTATTAGATCCTAAAGATGTTGTGAAACCGGGCGATGATGACGAACCTAGTGTCGTGGCAAAGGATATTGGTAGTACCGTTAAGCGAGGTAAACTTTGTTTGCTTTAATATTGGGATTTTGCTGGATATGTATGGGAATACACCTCAAAATTAAACCATTTCAGATCATGTGATATGAAATGGCTTACTTTTACAAGCCATTCAACAATCGCATGATTTGAAATGGTTTGATTTGCATCGATGTGAATCGGATTGTTTGACAACCAAGTCTTATTAAATCTCATGCCAGTCTTGAGCCGGCACAATGTCTTCAGTCTAATTTTTCTTTGCCTTCACTGAAGATCCATGCGACACTGTGAGTTGCAAGTATCACAGTACCTGTCGTCTTGGTCCAAATCATGTTACCAGCTGCGCGTGCCAGAAATCATGTCCTGCTACCAAACAACCTGTGTGCGGCAGTAATGGACAAACGTACAACAACGAGTGTCTCATGAAACAGAATTCGTGCAATAAACGAGAAGATATTCAACTTATCGTTAAAGCTCCTTGTGGTGAGTACCAAGCACAGTTAGTTATCCTTGCAGTGTTTTCAGTTAATCGGTTGTTTGTATCCCCATTTGAAATTTACAAGTTCTCTCTATATACCTCTTCCTCTTTTTCAAGCGCATATAATTTACTCGCTTCTATCAGAGCGTTCCAAGACTTACAAGAACTTACAAAACAAGCGTGATTTTTGTATTTCCTGGTGTTCTCAGCTGAAAGTTCATATCCACGACGGGCAAGCTAAAACATATGCCTGACCACGTCGGGCGTCGAGCCTAAGACCTTTGAAATCAAGTCTAGTTACTTCTATATCATTACACTGATATCGATTCCCGCAGTGGTCAGGCAGATTTATCCACACTTGCCGAGTGTGGTTATAGACTCAGAGTAACACCGCAAGCATTTCGTTTGGTCTTTTGGTATCCTAAACTGTTTTTCTTTTCAATTCTCTTGTAGCATCAGTTGTTGACCTGGTGTTCGCTATCGATGGTTCAAACAGTCTTTTACCAGAACAGTTCAACCAGCTGAAACAGTTGATCCAGAAGATGATCGATGAGTACACAATTTCTGAAGATGCAACTCGTGTTGGTGTTATAGAGTATAGTGATAAAGTTAGCGTGGAAATAAACCTCGATGATTTCTACCAGGCCTGGAAACTTAAAGATGCTGTAGCGAATATAAAGGCTTCCAATAACATGGGTGCTGTCACAGATGAAGTGTTGCGAAAGGTAGCCGAGGAAATGTTTACCCCAGAGGAAGGTTAGTGTCTCATACAAAATACAAGTATTGAAGCACTGGAAATGTCCTCCATACTAATGTCTTCCAAATTCAATAGTATGGATTGTGGATTTTTCCACAATCCGTGGATATGCCAGATATTTTCCATAGTATGGCGATATACAATTGTTAGTTATAGATAAAGCATGAGCAGCCGATTAGTATCTGATTTACAAACGCGAGCCGAGGGCTAGTGCTTGTAGATTAATTACAGTTCAGCTGCGAATGCTTTATCGTTCTTGTTAAATGTCTGGATGAAAACGTTGGAATTCTTCCACAATCTCGAAGAAAACAATGATATTTTGTTAGAAAATCAAAATCAAAGTTTATGTAAATAGAGGCAAAGTCTTTATTCCATTTACAGATATTGATCAAACATGTATTTCTTTTGTGTTTTCCGAATGAATTATTGATGATGGAAAAACAAAATCTATTTTACTTTGAATAAGGATTTGTACAATTTTTAGACTATTGGTTTTCAGTATTTTTTTCAAGTTAATCTTAAAAATCTTAATCTATAAAAACGCGTATCGCCTACGGTGTGCAATCCAAAGAAAGTTACTGTCATTATCTTCATCCACCCAGCTTTATGTTGTAAAATTCTCTCAGGAGGTCGTATTGGTGCTTCAAAAGTGTTGGTCATAGTTACTGATGATAAATCCAGTGGTGAAGAGCCAGTGAAAGAAGCCGTGAAGCCATTACAAGACAAGGGAGTCAGAATTTATATCGTGAACGTTGGACCAAGACCGGACGAACAAGAAACAAAGGACATCGTACCTGATGAGAAGAACATTCTGACACCAAAAACAACAGACGAGTTACCAAACATTGCACCTGAGTTGGCAAAGAAGATAACAGACGATACCAATGACCGTAAGTTTCGGCTAAACGGGCTTCAAACAAGTTCCTAACAGGATAGCAATGTGTCAAATTCTCAAGTCCTAAAGTACCAATATATGTTTTGACTTTTATCGAGCAAATATGCCAATAATGTACTTGATTCGGTGTTAAAGTGAGGAGTACAAAATTATTGCTCTTAATATAAAACAAAAGACTTTGAAAACTTTGTCTATAATGCTTGTATCCGCTGTAAATTTTGTGTATAATTCTATAAGCACTCTTTTCTGATATGACTGTATGTCAAGCTCTTTATTTCAGACGTCAATGTTTTTTGTATTTCTTTTTGCTTGTTTGGAGTGTGCATGAAAGTAAAAATATTTTATTGTTAAACACGAGTTACGTTCTTTTCTTCTACAGGAGTGTCGAACAAATTACTTGATGTCATATTCGTGCTTGGCTCAAGCGGACTACGTGGTAGTGATGATCTGGAAACACAGAAGAAAGCCGTGGAAAACTTTGTGAATACCCGAAAGATTACGGACACTATTTATGCTGTGATTTACTACGGTGAAACACCCGAGGTTGTTCTTCCCCTAAAGGAAAAAGCTCGGGATCAAAAACTCCGGGCGGTTATAGAGAATCTTGCTTGGAATGAAGAAGGGAAAAGTTTACTGGAAGCACTACAGAAAGCAAATGATATGTTTGGAAATGAAGGCAGACCTCTTTCAAGGAAAGTGCTTGTCTTCTTTGCAAACGAAGATCCTGAACATCCATTGGATAATTCTTCAAAGATGTTGGAAGATAATGATGTTAAAGTTATTCCTGTTGCTGTTGGCGACGCCATTTTACCGGACAGTTTGAGAAAGACTAATCCCAAGAGTGTGGTTATTGTAGTGGAGGAAGGAGGAAAGCCGGAGAAAGGAGAACCAACGATTGAAGAGGAAGCTTTGAATGGTAATACTTGTTTTATAACCATTAGGTAGAAAATAGCCGTTTAATATACTTGCCAATATTTCTCTCATCATAAACATGAAGTCTCACGAAAAGAATAAGTAAAGTATAAATCGTCTGATCGACAATGAAGATATGAAACTTCTGGTAGTTTTTTAACAAAAACGTACGATTTTTAACTACCTGAAACAATGTGAAAATAATTCGACGTTTCGCCGTTCGTTCGAAACATCAAATTCATCGCTATCATTTCATTTGGTAGAAAACTGTGTTTTTGCGTGCTCTTGACTGCACTACGGACGCTTGCAACGTTAGTTCGAGTTTATGGATCTTTCCTTTCTCTTCTGCTGTCGTTCTTAGATTACGTGCAGTAGTACCTACCTTACTACGTACCATTTTTTTTAAAAACACTTTGATTTTGAGATAACCTTTTCTCTTAGATCCATGCTTCAACAAGAAGTGTGAACCGTACGAAACTTGTGTGATCAAAGCTGACGACACGACAAAGTGTGGTATGTAAAAAGTGTAAAATTTCTGGTAAACTTCTTTTTTTTAACTGGTTTCGTAAATAAATCTTGTAATTTATTTCCTTGTAGATTCAATGCCTGTTCTCGACCTAGTTTTTGCATTGGACGGATCTGACAGCTTAACAACAGAACAATTTGAACAAATGAAACAACTTGTTAAGAACATGATGGACAAATACCCAATATCTGAACATGGCACACACATTGGTGTTCTGGAGTACAGTACTGGAGTCTCGATGTATATTCCACTCGACTACAGCTTTGACCAAAAAGAGCTGTTAAATGCACTGCAAAACCTTCCACCATCCCGAGGCAAGAAAGTAAACACAGAAAAGCTACTGAAGGCTGCGTCGATGATGTTTAGTTTCAAGAATGGTGGTAGACCTGCCGCATCCAAGGCTTTGGTGATCCTAACCGATGACAAACCAAATAGAGACTTAACTGAAGTGGCTGAACCTTTAAAAGAATCTGGCATCAGGGTACATGTTGTAACGATCGGTCATGAAGTTTCTCCGGATGATTTCGTTCATATTGTACCAGGAACGTCGACAACATATCCAGCAAACTCAACAGATGAATTGCCAGACCTGTCTAGACTAATAGAAACTGATCTTACTAAAGTTGTCAAAGAAGGTATGTGACAGCAGATTATCATGTTAAAATCATTACACTGATCATAGTGGAACAATTATCAAGATCATCATTACCAAGATCGTCACGATTATCACATTTCTGATTACTTTTGCTCACTAGCATGATAATTAACATGATTATATAGACTCAGTTCTGAAATATCACATACCTGAACCGACCTTACTGCGTAGGTCCGTTACCATAGCCAGTAGCGAAGCCAGCCTGGCAATTTGGTCACGTTATGCAAATATTTATAGTTATTGAAACGATTAATTTCTAAAGAAATGAATAATGATAATGATTAAAATTTGCATAGCGTGCCCAAATTGTGAGGCCGGCTTCGCCTCTAGGCAGAACATTGGGCTAGTATTCTAAAGGTCGTAGGTTTGATACCCGTTTAGCTTGCTCAATGTGGATATAGACTTATCGTAACACCACAAGCATTACTAATCATCGTATTTAACTTTGTCTAATTTAGTTCGTGACAAGAAGAAATTTGATGTGATTTTCATCTTGGGTAGCTCCGGACCAGATGCTGAGAAAATATTCTCTGAACAAAAAGATATTGTTAATGACATCATGAAAGACTACGAGCCCCAAGATGTCAAGTATTCTCTGATACAATATGAGACTGAAGGGAGGAAACTGGCTGGATTCAATGATTTCAAAGATGTCTCCAAATTCAAAAAGTTCGTTGAGATTCTGACTTGGAAAGACGATGGCGTTGGTTTGGACGATGCACTGAAGAAAGCGAATGCTCTATTTGATGAAGAAGGACGACCATCTTCAAGGCGAGTCTTGGTAGTTTTCACGAATGGTCGTTTTGATGAATCACCTGCTAAGTTGGAGGAAGCCGTGAAACCATTGAAAGAAAAGAATATTAAGATCATTCCCGTGGTACTAAAAGAACCTGCTGATGAAACATATATAAGAATTCTTCTTCCTAAAGATAAAGATCCAGTGAGAAAATCAGACCAAGCACCTAACGATACGGACGATAAAGTCAGAGAAGAAATACATAAAGGTCTGTATTATGCTATACAGATTTAAGATCTACATCACTTTAGGGTTTATTTTTCTTATATTCTTCCATTTTTCCTGATTATATGTTTACTGCATATTTTGTTTCTCTTGTTGTCCTGTGATTTGCTTAAAATTTTCATCGTTTCTGTTGTTCTTAGATCCATGTTTCGCCAAAGTTTGTGAAATAAATGAAAGATGCGTGGCTTTGTGGAATGATAAGAGCAAATGTGGTAAGTACATAGCTTCAAACATAATTATTGATGTTTTTGCTGCTGTTATTGTTTCTTTTGTGTCCTGAGTCTTCTATGGTTTATAAGCTTTACAGGATTTGTACGTGCATTTACCTTTCATAATTGTGGACATGACTTAAATATATCTTCTATTTTTTTCCATTTTAGAACGTGTTGAACAAATAGACTTAGTCTTTGCTATCCATGGCTCTCCTGCTCTAAAACAAAACGGGTTTGACAATGTGAAGGTTATGGTTAAAAAGATCATTGATTACTATGATATATCCGAACCTGGAACCCATGTATCCATCCTTGAGTACAGCGATAAACCTGTGGTAGTTTTCCGGCTTGACAGAACATATGAGGCGGAAGAACTGAAAACGCTGGTTGACAAGATGAAACCATCAGCTGGTTCTGGTGCTGTTACAGGGGATGCTATAGAAAAGGCTGGAAAAGAACTCTTCGGTGTTGAAAATGGAGGGCGACCATCAGCCAATAAAGTTCTCGTTATCGTGACAGATAGTTCATCCACGAGTGCACAACCACCCAGGGGGGCGATTAAACCGTTGAAACAAGCTGGTGTGATCACTTATGTTGTTAATATTCGTGGTAGACCAACTCCAGAAGAAGCTAAGGAGATTACTGAACCTGAGAATATTATTTCGCCAGAAGATAAGCAGAGCATTCCTGATGAAGCTACGACAATTGTTAGAAAGATCAACAAAAAGATCGAAGAGAAACGTAAGCCCAGTCGCCTCTCAATAGACAGAAATTTTAGCACAGTGGATGTCTGTGGTGTATTAGCTTTGGAAAGAGCTATCAATACAAGTGTATCACTACAAAAATTTTCATGTGGACAATACATGATCATTTTAATGTAACCTGATTGTAACGTGATCGGGTAAAAATATGCCTGACCACGGCGGGAATCGAAATCGCGACCATTGAAATGCTAGCCCAATCTGCCGCAAACTCATCTACGCGGTCAAGTTGGGTCGAGTATGTGAAATTTCATTAGTATCGGAAGAACTAAACTCGGTTTTGAAATTCCAAAGGTCGTAGGCTTGATTTCCGCTATGATTAGGCATATTTTTAGCCTGCCCGGTGTGAAACTCTGAGTAACATCACAAACCTTCTTACTAAACTTACTAAGGCATTTTTTTCCCATTCCAATACATTTACCAATGGAGGTTTGTTTAACATTCTCAGTGGTAATTTTCAATATTCGTTTCATTCCTTCTGTTTTTTATTCATTTCCATGCTATTTACTTTAGGAAAAGAACCGAACGCTATTGATGTTGTATTCCTTTTGGGAGCAAGCAACCCAGATGGTAAACAACACCTTTCAAACGCAAAGCAATTGGTGGAAGAAATTGTCCAAAGAAACAACACCCCAGTTTCGAGGTTTGCTATCGTTCAGTACGAAAACACCGCAAATGTTCGAAGTTCGCTGAATGAATATACGAACATACAAACGTTTATTGATTCGCTCAACTCGCTTTCCTGGAGAGGAGATACCAGTGATCTGCAATCAGGTTTGGAAAAGGTGAGAAAGCTGTTCGAGAATGAAGGAAGACCAGAAGCAAGGAAAATTTTAGTGATCTTCTCAGATGGAAAAATACCAATCAGTGTGGAAAACATTGAAACATCGAAAAAGCCTTTGGAAGAAAAAAGAGTCAAGATTATATCTGTCACGGTTGGTGATAATGTTGATGAAGATAAGCTCAATGCATTGGCGAGCAAAAATGAAACGATCCAACATAAAGATGAAAATGAACGAGACGATACAGCAGATAAGATCCAACAAGAAATTTTAAAAGGTGCATTGCTCATTAAAGAATTAATCGCCTCTTCGTATTACTTTACGGTAGCAAGCTTTAACATTATGACATTTCCACTGTTGCTCCTCCGTCTTATCTTGCCGCTATTTACTGTATCTTTTATTCCCAGATCCATGCAATTCAAAGCAATGTGGCACGCAAGACCGTTGTGAGGTGAACTCTGACGATTCAACATCATGTGGTAAGGCTAAACTAATGGAAGATAAGAAGACAAATGTGTCTTCATCCCGACTTGAAATCATATGTAAAAGGCGCTTAAAGTATAACAGCACTTGGCACAGTGCTTAATGAGACAAGAGCATATTAGTATGTATAAAACAGAACTCAACAAATTTGATATATTGAGATTCAAGCCGGGAACAGAGAAAAAGTCATCAACTATGGTCCCGAATGTGTTTTATTTCCATTCGTGTTTAAGGAGTGCTTCACTAGAAATGACCAAACATTGGTTATTAGTGAAAGTATTAGTGTCTGTGTGAAAATAATGAAGAAACATTGACATTGACTTTTTATGTTTCGAATTTAACGTTAAGATGGATGGCTTATCATAATATTTTGTTATAAACTAGATTAGATAAATTTAAATTATTTTAACTAGATAAATTTTTACATGATAGATAGATATTATCTTACATTTCTGTAAATTGTCATTGAAAAACCCATTTGGGAATGTCAATTGAGTATAGTAATAATAATGTTCAGTAATGGTTGGCGATGCAACCGTTTATATAATACTTTTCCCTCTTGTTTTGGAAACCCTTCGTCAAAATCAGTCACATGAATTGCCAATAAATTTAGCGTGTGCTTTTTTCTTCTTTTTAGTTCCACGTGATTTTCTCGATATCGTTTTTGCGCTTGATGGCTCAAGCAGCTTAACCACTGAACAGTTTAATGGCCTCAAAGCTTATGTTAAAGAAACCATTAAGAAGCTCTCGGTATCTAAAGAAGAAACCCATGTTGGACTTATGGAGTACAGTGACACTATCACGGTTCAGTTCAAACTTGATGATGTCTTTGACAAAACCTCGATGAATGTTCTCGTGGATAGAGTTTCACCGTCTCGTGGGACGAAAGCAGTCACTGATAAAGTGTTGGCGGATGCAGCGAATTTGATGTTTAGTGTAAGCGAAGGAGGAAGGCCTGGAGCTAATAAAGTTTTAATCATACTGACTGACGAGAGATTGCCAGGTAATCATTTGTCATTCATAACGAGTTCAATTCCGTTATGATATAGTCCAGTTGTTTACTCTCATCATTACAAGGGATGATGGAGTTCGGTCAAAGAAAGAAACGTTTTCGATCAAGGAATGTTGATTTTTGTGTGAAATGTAAAGTTAGACCAACGTGACATCCAGAGTGCTGGTTTAAGAAATTAATTTTGGAGGCATCAACCCCCGGTTAAATATGTAAGCAATGCGACCCAAAACATATAAGCATGTTTTATACGCCAATAAAGTTTTTAGCACACTTTTAGAACAAAGTCCAGGGAGTGTTTTTGTCCCCCCCCCCTCCCTCTGTGACATCAAAACACACCCTTCTTCTCACTTGTCATTGGTGCATAAAACATAGATATATGTTTTTAGCCGCATTACTTTTATACTTAACTTGGGGGGAGGGTGATGTCCCCCAAGCCAATTATTTAAGAAAGCCGGGGTGATGTGCCGAAATCGATCATTTAAGAAAGGCCCTGGCGGTGCAGCTTTGTTGGAGTCAAATACTGAAAAAGAGGGATTTATGTCACATAAAGAAATGACATAAATTATGGCATATTATAAAATACATGACATAAATGTTGGAAGGTTTCCGGCAATTTAAACAATTGAAGTCGAGATTCCTCGAGATTTTTCTACAAGTTTGATTATTCATTCAAGGTATTTATCTGAGATAAAAGCCCGCATTGCATCAAAGGAAATTAAATTTAAAACCACCCTATTTACATACAAAATATAAAATTTAAAAAATAGAAAAGAATCCTTTAATGCACATTACCTTGAATTACTCATTTGTGAATTATTTCCAGGTAAAAAACCGATTGAGAAGCTAATGGAACCGCTGAACAAAGCTGGCGTTCGTGTATTCGTTGTTACAACTGGGGACGAAACCAGCGAGGGAGATTATGACAATGTCGTGCCTGATAAAGAGAATGCAAATCATGTACCAGATCCGAAAGATCTTACGGATATTGTACCTTCAGTAGTTGATAAAATCAAGAAAGATATCCAAAAACGTATGTGTGCTCCTTTAAGTGATTAAACTATGTTTTTCTCGTAATGTATACATCTCCGGATCAGATAAAGATCAAGGGTGGCAATTTATACACCTTATAACCTAGACATTGACATGTTTTGCAATTCCTATTCATGAAACGTCTTTTCAATCTCTTTGTATAGGAGTTCCTTACGATATGCTAGATATTGTATTTGTGTTGGGATCCAGACAGCCAAATGCATCAGGGATATTTAGAGCAGAAAAAAGCATAGCGGAAACGATGATTAAAGATCAAAAGACTGCTGATACGTCATATTCTATCATACAATATGGTAAAAAAGCAGCAATACGGGCTCACTTCGACAATTCTCGCTCGGATGAAGATACGACAACGATCTTGAAATCATTACGTTGGTTTGAGGAGGGAACCGGTTTGAAGGATGGAGTTAAGACTGCGGGTGAGATCCACGCAAGGGAAGGACGGATACACGCGAGGAAAGTCGTCGTGGTGTTCTCGAGCGGTCCTGTTGAACCTTCGGGAAACGAATTCAAAGATGTAGTGGACCCATTGGAAGAGAAGGGTGTGAAGGTGATATCTGTGGTATTTGGAGATTCTGTGGATCCGAAGTTGAATGTAATTAAGAAAATTGTAACAGTGCAGCCTGACGAGGAGAACCCCAGCGGACCTGTAAAGGAGGAGGCATTCAAAGGTCAGTGTCTCTCTACCAGTACAAATGAAAGTCTTTCTCTGTCTCATGCAGAAGATTTTGGTATGACCTGGGACAGGAAGACATTTCTCTGTATCTTTCTCTATTTTTAGATCCATGTTTTGCCAAGGAGTGTTCCCAAAGTGAAAGATGTCGTGTGAATTCTGGCGACAAAACAACGTGCAGTAAGTTTTATATTTCAGTGTAAAGCTAAATAATCACTAAAATTGGTTGTTTTTAAAGATCATTCTATTTATTGAAAACATATAGCTAGGATCATGGTCAAGGCTGTCACATAATCGCTCCGTTATAATCTCGCTTAATCGCTCCCTTGATCATTATTGATTATGCTGTAGTTAGTGTGATATCTTTATGGATTTGATTGAATAAATATATTGAATAAAAAATCTAACATTGTAACCTAAAGGTTAAATTACGTTAGAGATTTACATGAAATTCATCAATAAAATGGAGCAGTATATTACAGGAGACAACAATTATATTTGTAACTATGCAAAAATAGAACAAAATACCCTCTTAAAATTCTTTCAGGAAAGAAGGAATTCTTAAATCGTTCAGTGTGACAACAATAATCTCTAAATTGACCATTATTTCTTAGTTCGTAATTAGTCGCATTTCTCTCAGGGAGGTAGTCTTGAGAATAGGCATTACCAACCAGATTGTTTCCGGAAAAAAAACTTGATTCAGCGATTCTTCCAATGGTTTTGTAAGGTTTCAAACGGCAGTTTTGTGGAGTTTCGCAGACTTTTTAGAATGTAGATGTCATGGTATTCAATATTTACTCAAAATTTTTGCTTTTTAGTTCATGCTGAAATCGTTGATGTAGTCATTGCACTCGATGGATCAGAAACGATGAAACAACATGGATTTGATAAGCTTAAAGAACTTGCTAAGAACGTTTTGAAACGGTTTAAGATCTCAAAACCTGCCACACATGTTGGACTGATAGAATTTAGCGACGAAGTAACTCCTGTACTGCCCTTAAACGAGCTGTATGATCAAAATGAAATTAAAGACGTTATCGATAAAATCAAGCCGTCTGCTGGTGATGGAACAGCGACTGACAAAGTGTTGAAAGAGGCTGTGAATGTCATGTTTGCAGTTCCAGCAGGAGGCCGTGCTGACGCTGCTAAAGTATTGATAGTTATTACAGGTAGTACATCGACTGGAAAAGAACCACTAAAGGAAGCTGTCAAACCAGTTCGTGATAAAGGAATTCGTGTGTATGTTGTTGCTATTGGAGATAAAACAAACCCTGGCGAGCTCCGTGACACCACACCGAGTGATAAGGAGTTTACCAAGGTGAAAAGTCCAGAAGACGCTCGTAAAGTTGCCGATAAGCTAGTCGACGGTATCCAAAGAGCTGTCAAAGAACGTAAGTATCGTGCTCTATGTAGACTACTTTAGAAAATGCTTTGTCCAAAAATAAATCGCACACGCTATCCTTACAAAAATAAATTGAATTTACCAAGAAACAGCATCCAATTTCCTTAAGCAGATAAAAAAACCACTGACAGCACAAGTTCTTTCCGACAACACCTCCGGTACTTTCCTGCCTTCGCTATTGACACTTTCTTCGCGATCGTAAACCCTAAAGCTTCATCATACAGGTGTGTTTGACATCCTAGAATTTGTTTTGTGCTTCTTTAGGCGATCCTGAGAAGGTGAAAGATGTTCTATTCGTGGTTGGTGGTAGTTCTGTGTATCACTACAACACGGCTGTAAAACTCTTACCGCAGATAGCACAAAAACAACAAAGCTCGGACACGCTGTTTGCTTTAATTCGTTATGCTGCTATAGCAAGTCTTCAAGTTCCCTTTCAAGACAAAAATAATTTTACTAGGGAGGTGGCTAACGTTTATTGGACACAAAAAGGAGATACTTTGGAAGAGGGTTTGGATCTGGTTCCAAGAGTCTTCGATAAGTACGGTCGTCCGGATGCCGAGAGGGTTGTCGTAGTTTTTGTTAGTGATGATGATGACACTCCTCGAGATACGTATATCCAAGTTGACCTAAAGATGAAAAAAACTGGAGTAAGAGTTATTCCGGTGGTGATTGGCGAGCAAGCTGTAGATAATCTTACCGAAATTCATCCGAAGAAGAAGAAACCTTTGAGCACCAAAGTAGGCAATGATCAAACAGACATTTCAGATAGGATAAGTGAAGTTGTATTCAAAGGTGCGATAATGTTTGATTTTATTTTTTGCATGGGTACTATTGGATAGTCTTTGCCTTGATATTTTAGTGTTATTGTAATAATAGTATACGTGGTGCTACTGTGGCTAGCTACTGTGATTTTTTAATTTTGGATATTTTTCTACACGTTCCTCGTATAGATCCTTGTTTTGCAAAGAAATGCGAAAACGACGCTAAGTGTAAACCATTGCCAAATGACGAGACGCTTTGCAGTAAGTATAACGCAACTTGAATTTTGAAAAGTGAAAATATTGTAGAGTTTTATTTTGTTTTTCTTTACATTCATTATAGTCGCTCGAGATGCGGTTGACTTGGTCTTTGCCATAGAAGGATCGGAGGCTTTAAAGAGCGATTTTGATAAGATAAAGGAGACAGTAGTAAAAATGCTTGACCGTTACAAGATTTCTAAAGAAGATACTCACGTTGGCGTCCTAGAGTTCAGTGATTCTACATCGACAGAAATACGACTGGATGCGGCGTACGATGTAGAAACCTTAAAGAAAATCATCTCTGAAATAAGATCTTCAGATGGCAAGATTGTTAATACTGACAAGACCCTTCGAGAAGCTACAAGGATGTTCACCGTGAAATATGGTGGCAGAGCTGGTTATCCCAAAGTACTTATTCTCTTCAGTGGATCTAAGTCTGACGGAGAGGAGCCTTTGAAAGAAGCAGTTCAACCGTTGAAAGAAGAAGGGATACAGTTAATGGTTGTTACCATTGGAAACAACACCGATCCAGAACTACCAACAATTACACCAAATGTTGACAAGGTTGATGATGCAGATGACTTGCCCGAGAAGGCTGATAGTCTGGCGGACAAGATTAACAAAAAAGTGAAAGAACGTAAGTTGTTTTGTTTTTGGTAGTCTTTCGAGAAACAAAATTTTCTGGGTTTCCATCCTCAAGTTTACCGCATCTTTACTTTCTTAAGAACGTTTCATGGCTCAGTGGCTCAATGACCTCTGTGATGACAAATAAATGTTTTTTTTTGTAGAACAAAAGAAAAAGAAGAAGGTATTGGTTGATGTTATCTTTGCCCTTGGCTCCATGGGTGACTTCGCAGTTGAATTGTTTGAACGCCAAAAGAATATAACATCCAGCAAGATTGATAAACAGACGTTCCCAGATACCAAATATGGCGTTATTGTTTACGGCGATCGCGCAAAAACTCATCTGACGATTAACAACGATTTTAACAATAACCAAGTCAAGACTCTGGTCGATGAACTTCTTTGGACATCAGATGCAACTCGACTAGATCTGGCACTGAAGCGGGCTCACGGTAGGTTTATGTTGACAAATTATTTATATTTAAAGACTGATTAATGGGCTTGAATTTTGAAAGCTATCCTCTTTGTAGCTTATTACACGTTTAAAAGTCGCTTCGAGTCGGGAATTGATACGCTATTTTCCAATTCCGCTAAACTCTTGTTTTTAGCAATGTTCATGAAAGATGGCCGCCCAGGCTCAAGACGACAGCTTATCGTGTTTATCACTGGAGATGATGATACAGTAAAGGACGAGGTGAAATCTGCGGCGAAAGAACTTGAAGATCTGGATGTTAAAGTGATCTATATCAAAATGGGAGATGTAGACAGCTACAGTGATCCACCAAGCAAGAATGTTATCACTGACCGTGGCATTGATGAACCAAATAAACTTGCTGAGTTTGTGTCTGAGAAGAGTGATAAAAGTAAGAATATATTCTGTTGCCACATTCAAGTGGATAGAAACTATATGTAAATAGAAACTATTTTCAATTAGCAATTTATATCACCCTGGTTTTCAAACCAACATTGCTTTGATCTAACTATTAACATGCGGAGTTGTTCTCACATAGATCCATGTGCTGTTGTGGAATGTGATCATTATGCTGAGTGCAAGATTTCCTCAAACGATCAGACAAGATGTGAATGTGAAAAGACATGTTCGAATGAATCCTATCCTATTTGTGGCAGCAATCATGCGACGTATTTAAACCTCTGCAGTATCAAACGTGACTCATGCCTCAAGCAGCAGCCTATCTCAGTGAAACACACTGGTTCATGCAGTAAGTTTATATGATTCACATCTAATAATTCCATTAAATGATAAAAAAATGATTAAAAGATATGTGCAGTTGCTGTATGACGAAATAAGATATGCCTAAATTATATGTGAAGGAAACTAGTATATTTATTTCTTGTAAACCATCCGTAATTTGTGTACTTTGTTCATTGTAGAGCGATTACTTGACATTGTGTTTGCTTTGGATGGATCGGAAAGTCTGGCGAAGAAAGGATTTGATAAAATAAAAGATCTCCTTAAGATGATGCTTGATAACTATACAATCTCCGAACCTGAAACCCATGTTGGCGTCATAGAGTTCAGCGATAAAGTAAATGTTATCTTCCCGCTTGATAAACTGTTTAAAGTATCTGTAATTAAAGACGAAGTACAACGTATCGTTCCATCTGGCGGGAAAGAAACGGTCACTGACGAAGTCTTGCGAAAGTCAACCGATCAAGTGTTTGATGCCAAGTCTGGGGGTAGGCCAGGAGCTTCAAAAGTTTTGATAATAATTACAGATGGTAAATCATCTGGTGAAGAACCACCTAAACGAGCTGTAAAACCTGTGAAAGAGAAAGGAGTTCGAGTTTATGTTGTGAATATTGGAGAAGATACTGACAAAGACGAACTGGAGGATATCGTTCCCACTGAAAAGAACATTTATCCAGTGAAGAAGCCTGATGAAGTTCCAAGTGTTGCTCCCAAACTGGTTGAGGACATCGACAAAGATATCAAGAAACGTGAGTTTATTTTTATAGTAACAGAATATTTAACAGATTCCTTGCGTTCAGATGTCGAAGAAGAAGAATGCGCTTGATATCCTCTCAATGCCGTTTCATACCGCATTTCAAAGGTCATTATAAACAGTGCCTTTCTTTGCACTTCGAATGCGCCAATGCAATTCTTTTTGCGCGAGTCCCTAGCGCGTGTTTACTCCTGTTCGTGAGGAAGCCATGCCAATTCTGGTGTGTAGTTTTTCATCCGAAAAAGTAAATATATTTTCTTTTCATAGGACTGCCAGAAAAGCTCGTGGACGTTATTTTTGTGATGGGATCTGCAAATCCAAAAGCCAGGGATACTTTTGATGAGGAGAAACAAATTGTGATAAACCTAATTAAGACGCCTAAAGATACATTAGCTAAATATGGTATTGTTCAGTTTGGCAAAGAGGCCGAAACAAAGATCCCACTTGGTAGCAAAGATGATGAAGAAAAGCTTAAGGAATATGTGAAGATAATGCCTTGGAAAGAAGAAGGAAAATCCTTGGATAAAGGAATAAAAAAAGCTGCGATGGAATTTGAGAAGAATGGCAGACCAGGTGCACGAAAAGTATTGATCGTCTTCGTTGATGGCAATGATGAAAATAACAAAGAAGATATCCATGAAGCAGCAAGACCATTGAAAGATGAGAACGTTGAAATTATTCCTGTTGTCATGGGAGACGTTGACGAAGACAAAATTAAGGATTTGATCCCTAAGAATAAAAAGCCAAAAAGAGGAAAAAATCCAAAAGAACTGACTGAACTGGTTGCCGAAGAGGCCCTTATTGGTAATTTAAAGATTGTTTCCCAGCTTGTTTTTAGTAAATTAGGGATTTGTTTCTTAACGATTTTTTTTCATTTTAGATCGCTGTTTTGCTGAGGCTTGTAAAGCATGCGTGGCAAAGCCAGATGATTCCACAACCTGTGGTGAGTGAAAATTCCAGCACATTTGATGTAAAACATCTAGGCAAAGTGGAGGAGATGGGGTAAGAAGATGTTTCTTTTTTTGTTTGTTTAGACCAAGCCAAGGTTATTGATTTTGTATTCGCGATCGAAGGAACAAGGAGAATGAAGGAAAACGGCTTTAATGAAGCTAAAGATTTCATAAAGAATATGTTAAAAGAATACAAAATCTCCAAACCTGGAACGCATGTTGGTATTGTTGAATACAGTGACGAGCCTTCGATGAAACTTCGTCTTGATGAAATGTTTGATGAAAACTCGATACTTGATAAGATAGATGAAATGGTGCCATCTGAAGGGGAGAGTGCTAATCTCGACAAAGCGTTGGAAGAGGCTGCGGATAAAATGTTTAGTGTTGCAATGGGTGGTCGTCCATCAGCTAAAAAGATTCTTGTTGTTATCGCAGCAAGTAACACGACTGCTAAAGATGCATTGAGGAAAGCTGCTAAACCTTTAAAAGAACGTGGTGTTCGAATATATGTTGTGCCTGTAGGAGAATCGGATCCACAAACACTCGTTGT
Organism: Muricea muricata; assembly: GCA_963855995.1. Classification (NCBI taxonomy): domain Eukaryota; kingdom Metazoa; phylum Cnidaria; class Anthozoa; order Malacalcyonacea; family Plexauridae; genus Muricea; species Muricea muricata. The sequence goes on along the minus strand of OY979720.1, from coordinate 13,965,441 downwards.
TCTTGTATCAGATGAGACTAAGCCTCCTAAAAAAGTAAATGCCTCTTCACTCCCAGATTATTCAAACAACTTGGCAACAGTTGTGGCGGATGACCTTTCTAAAAGTAAGTCCACATGCAAATATTTAATTTAATTACCCAATCAACTTCCGTAAAGAATAACACGATGTTGCACATTTATTAATAACATAAAAATATGAAATAATTGGCTTTCCAGAATCTTTTCAAAAATTCTCATAGTAGTCTGGAAGAACCTGAACCTATTGCTGTTTTCTTTTTTCAGAGAGGAAACAAAAATCTCCTGTCGACCTAGTATTCGTATTTGGTTCTGTGAAAAAGAAATCAGTGACTTGGTTTGAAAAAGAAAAAGAAATCGCCAAAACAATGATTGACAATGAGAAGGAAAAGGACATACTTCATGCAACGATTGTGTATGGAAAAGATGCATTGGTCAAATCGAAATTCAAAGATCTGCCTGATAAGGAGAAAGTGAAATCATTCATAGATAGTTTATCCTGGAAGCATGATGGGGATAATATAGACCATGCACTAGTAGAGGTGGATAAACTTTTCAAGGAACATGGTCGTCTAAAGGCTCGTAAAATAGCGGTTGTCTTTGTTACTGGGACAGCAGATGCTACAACGAGTGAACTAAAGAAAGCAGCAAAGAAATTGAACGATAACGACGTAAAAATTGTTGTGGTAAAGATAGGAACAAAGCCTGATGATAAACTGTTGGAAGCAATAACACCAAAGAGAAATATCGTGAAAGTTAATGAGAGTGAAGACCCTGAAAGATCTTCTGAAAATGTGGATGAACAGAGGATGAAAGGTAAGACAAAGATTTGTACTTAGAGATCGTGCATGTTTACGTGATTTGATGGGCAGACGAAATCTGATTATTTTTCATCAAATCTCTTAGATCCTTGCTTTGCTAAAGATTGCTTATATGACGCTCAGTGTGTGGTGAAAGCAGATGATACGGCTAGGTGTGAATGTGAGGTAAATTGCGTGGAAGAAATAAAACCAGTTTGTGGATCAGATGACAAGACCTACCAAAATGAATGTGAACTAAAACACAGATCCTGTTTGAAGAAAGTACCAATTTTAGCAACAAAGAACGGTCCTTGCAGTAAGATACATATATTTATGCTATCTATAACATATATTTATGCTAACTGCAATAAAACCTACTTTCTCGTTTCAGAAAATTTTTAATATTATTTTTTCATTATTGTGTTACAATTAGAAATATACTTGGATTTGATTTTCGCCTTGGATGGCTCTCAAAGTGTTGGAGAAGGAGGGTTCAAGAACATTAAAAGTCTTGTTTTAACCATGCTCGATAACTACAATATATCCGAAAGTGGAACCCATGTTGGTGTCATAGAGTTCAGCAACCAGGCCAATGTTGTCTTCCCGCTCAACCAACTGTTTGATTCAACTTTAATAAAAGATCAAGTACAACGTATCGTTTCATCAGGTGGCAAAGAAACGGTCACTGACGAAGTCTTGCGAAAGTTGGCAAATGAAGTGTTTGATGCAAAGTCAGGGGGTAGACCAGGAGCTTCAAAAGTTCTGATAATAATTACAGATGGTAAATCAACTGGTGAAGAACCACCTAAACGAGCTGTAAAACCTGTGAAAGAGAAAGGAGTTCGAGTTTATGTTGTGAATATTGGAGAAGATACTGACAAAGACGAACTAGAAGATATCGTTCCCACTGAGAAGAATATTTATCCTGCAAAAACAACGACACAATTACCAAGTATAGCTCCTAAACTTGTCGAGGACATCGACAAAGATATCAAGAAACGTAAGTCCAGAGTACATTTTTTAGCTAATTAAAGTTTTTGTGCTCACGAGAAAGACAAAAATATCCACAGTCGTAAGCGAAAAAGTTAAGTAAATTGCAGGACTTCAAAAAATAAAACTGAAATTTTGAATAATATTTTACGATTTCTAGGGCTTCCAAAGAAACTCGTGGATGTTATATTCGTGATGGGTTCTTCCGATCCTGATGGTAAAGCTACTTTAACCAAAGAAAAGATTCTCGTTAACGATATGATTGAAAAACCAAAGGATGCCTTTGTTAAGTATGGTGTCGTTGAATTGGACAAAAACGGAACAGTCAAAGTACCTCTTGGCGAATACCTGGATGACAAAGAACTGAAAGAAAATGTGAAAAAATTACCGTTTAAGGAACGCAAATCTTTGGATGGAGGAATAAAGAGCGCTGGAAAAGAATTTGATAAGAGTGGAAGACCAAAAGCTCGCAAGATAATGATTGTATTTATCGATGGAAATGATGACAGTTCCAAAGATCAACTGGAGAAAGTATCTAAACCATTGAAAATGAAGAATGTGAAAATCATTCCAGTTGTGATGGGGAAAAATGTGGATGAAGATAAACTGAAACCGTTGTTGGGAAAGAAGAAGAAACCAAAGAAAGGAAAGGATCCTGGGAAGCTAGCAGAAGAAGTTGCGGAAGAAACATTTAATGGTAAGGACTGTTTTCTTGATGAAATTCATTTTCGCCAAACAAGATTACAAATGTTTTTCTTTTATTAGATCCATGCTTTGCTGCAGAATGTAAAGACTGTGCTGCTAAACCAGATGATTCAACGACTTGTGGTACGTGTATGTCATTCTATAGCATCATATAGTATAAGATATAATTTTGAAATTCTATTGCAAATGTTAGGGGTGGATGGCAAATTTAATTAATATTCATTTTATGTTGAAGGAGTTATAATTCTGTTTATTGCTTTGCAGATCTTGGCGAGGTGATTGATCTTGTATTCGCGATCGAAGGAACAAGGAGAATGAAGGAAGATGGTTTCGATGAAGCTAAAGATTTCATAAAGAACTTGGTGCGAGACAATTATACAATATCTGAGCCTGGAACGCACGTTGGCATTGTTGAATACAGTGACGAGCCTTCGATGAAACTTCGTCTTGATGAAATGTTTGATGAAAACTCGATACTTGATAAGATAGATGAAATGGTACCATCTGAAGGGGAGAGTGCTAATCTCGACAAAGCGTTGGAAGAATCTTCGGATAAAATGTTTAGTGTTGCATTGGGTGGACGTCCATCAGCTAAAAAGATTCTTGTTGTTATCGCAGCAAGTAACACGACTGCCAAGGAAGCATTGAAGGAAGCTGCTAAACCTTTAAAAGAACGTGGTGTTCGAATATATGTCATAGCTCTTGATGATGCTGACCCTGACGTGCTGAGTGAATTGGTGCCTGAGAAGAAGAAAATTAAGAAAGTAAAAGACAAGAGAAAGCTACCAAAACTGAATAAAGACATTTCCCAACTCATCGAGGAAGATTTGATCAAAAGTAAGCTCAAGTTCGATCTTTGAAAAAAATATTTTTCTTTTTGTTTTTTATTGTTGCTGTTCATTTTCGTTTTCTCATGTGATGACCTTAAAACGGTCTAAAAACTTCTTTTCCTTCTCCTCCCTTATTTTCCTAAGCTAAAAATTTTAGCCAATCTTTTGCTGGCGTATTGTTATTGATTGTGCTTTTGCATTTTAACTATATTACCTAGAGAGAAAAGAAGAGAGACCTGTAGATCTTGTCTTTGTATTTGGTTCTACGCAGCCATCTGCAGCCATAAGGTTTGAAAAAGAGAAGTCCATTGCAAAGGAAATGATCAACAATGAGAAAGAGAAGGACATTCTTTATGCTACAATTGTATATGGAAGAAATGCTCTTGTAAAGTCAAAGTTCAAAGACATACCTGAAAAAGTGAAAGTGAAGAAGTTCATTGATACACTGTCATGGGAAGACGATGGAAAAGAGTTGGATAAAGCACTTGAAGAAACAAACAAACTCTTTAACGAACATAGTAGACCAAAAGCTCGTAAAGTAATGGTTGTATTTGTTACTGGAACAGAAGTTGCTACAACAAGTGATCTAAAGAAAGCAGCAATGAAATTGAACGATAATGAAGTGAAGATTATTGTGGTAAAGTTAGGAACCGATTCTGATGATAAACAATTAGAAGTTATAACACCAAAGAAGAATATTGTAAGTGTTAATGAGAATGATCATTCTGAAAAATCCGCGGGAATGGTTGATGATGAAAGAATGAAGGGTAATAGTTATTTTCCTCAAGCATTTACAGTTGATGGTTAGAATTTTAAATATATATTCACATTTTAAAGTCCACTAAAACTTTAGATTTTTTATTGTTCAGATCCTTGCTTTGCAAAAGATTGTATCTACGAGGCAGAGTGCGTGGCTAAAGCTGATGATTCAACAGTTTGCAAGTGCAACAACACATGTCCAGAAGACAGCGATCCTGTCTGCGCTTCCGATGGAAATTCTTACAAAAACGAGTGTGAACTAAAGCGCCAGTCATGCTTAGAGAAGAAACTATTGGCAGTGGCAAGGAAAGGCTCCTGTGGTTGGTTTTATTTACCATTAAGCTGATTTAGTTGGGGGTTTTTAGTAATGAGATACCTATTTATAATTAGTATTTTTACACAAGTGAACATAAGAAATCCGACGTTGTGATTCGTCCAATATGACATGACATTCCTGTATATTCACCTACAGGTGAATATAACAGGAAAAACAAATAGCTAAAATAGCTTGTGTAAAAATACTAAAACAATTATTCGCCTCAGGCTCGGTGATTTTCGGGAAATATTCACCTCGACTTCGTCTCGGTGTATATTCCCCGATAATCAACTCGCCTTCAGCGAATTATTGTTAATTAGTCACTACTAATAATACTATAATAATTGGCTACAAATTATGTACTATGTATTACAAGACAAATAGCGTTTTATCATATATTATAAAACGCGAGTTTGATTGTATTGAAGGACTTCAAGTACACCGCATTGTAATGGTAACTAGGATGCAACACTATATAAAGAATACTAATAAACGCACAGATTATATAAAGTGTCATCCTAATTACCACATTATCAGGTGTAAAGCCAAGTCACATTCCCTAGTATGGTTGACATGATTTGCCAACGATCTTATAAGTTATTAATAGGAATTTGTCATCCTATCGCCGACTGCTATTTTGAAATTATCTTTTATTTTAGAACTTGTTCTCGATGTGGTATTTGCTTTGGATGGATCAGAAAGCCTGGCCAAGAAAGGATTTGACAAAATAAAAGATCTCGTTAAGATGATAATTGATAACTACACAATCTCCGAATCTGAAACCCATGTTGGTGTCATTGAATTCAGTGATAAAGCAAACGTTATCTTCCCACTCAACAGACTGTTTGACTTAACATCAATCAAAAATCAAATACAACGTATCAATCCATCTGGCGGAAAAGAAACGGTCACTGACGAAGTCTTGCGAAAGTCAACCGATCAAGTGTTTGATGCAAAGTCTGGGGGTAGGCCAGGAGCTTCAAAAGTTCTGATAATAATTACAGATGGTAAATCAACTGGTGAAGAACCACCTAAACGAGCTGTAAAACGTGTAAAAGAGAAAGGAGTTCGGGTTTATGTTGTAAGTATTGGAGAAGATACTGACAAAGACGAACTGGAAGATATCGTTCCCACTGAAAAGAATATTTATCCAGTGAAGAATCCTGATGACGTTCCAAATGTTGCTCCCAAACTGGTTGAGGACATCGACAAAGATATCAAGAAACGTAAGTTTTTACTGTATTTCATTAACAATAAAGTTGATGTGATATGGTATTCACGATGCAGAAATCATCTATGGGAAGAAACTTAAGCAATTCTTTAAATGTCAATAATTAAAGTTTCATTATTTTAGGTCTTCCAAAGAAACTCGTGGATGTTATATTCGTGATGGGTTCTTCCGATCCTGATGGTAAAGCTACTTTAACCAAAGAAAAAATTCTTGTTAACGATATGATTGAAGAACCAAGGGATGCCCTTGTTAAGTATGGTGTGGTTGAATTAGACAAAAACGGAACAGTCAAAGTGCCTCTTGGAGATTATGAGGATGAGGAAAATCTCAAAGAGAATGTGAAAAAACTACCATTTAAAGAACGGAAATATTTGGATGAAGGAATAAAGAGCGCTGGAAAAGAATTTGATAAGAATGGAAGACCAAAAGCTCGCAAGATAATGATTGTATTTATCGATGGAAATGATGACAGTACTAAAGATCAACTGGAGAAAGTATCTAAACCAATGAAAAAGAAGAATGTGAAAATCATTCCAGTTGTGATGGGGGAAAATGTGGATGAAGATAAACTGAAACCGTTGTTGGGAAAGAAGAAGAAACCAAAGAAAGGAAAGGATCCTGGGAAGCTAGCAGAAGAAGTTGCGGAAGAAACATTTAATGGTAAGAACTGTTTTCTTGATGAAATTCATTTTCGCCAAACAAGATTACAAATGTTTTTCTTTTGTTAGATCCATGCTTTGCTGCAGAATGTAAAGATTGTGCTGCTAAACCAGATGATTCAACGACTTGTGGTACGTGTATGTTATCATTCTATTGCATCATATAGCGTATTTACGAAATAATTTTGTAATGCTATTGTAAATGTTAAGGGTGGATGGCAAATTTAATTAATATAACAACAGAGTTGACGTTTGCGGGCATAAATATGTTTTTGGCGCGACTCAGAAACATTTTAGACCGAGCGTAGCGAGGGTTAAAATGAGCTCTGAAGAGGGCCAAAACATATTTATGCCCAAGAATATCAACTCTATTACTATTGTAATAACTTTAAAGGCCTTTAACGTTTAAAGTTTAACTTTATTTTTCAGAAAAACAACTACACTTAAATCGCTTCCGATTATTTATACATAAGAGAGCTTAGGCTTCACGTTCCCGGTCCACGGCAAACGGCAAGGCCGAAATTGCTTGACAGAATTTTCGTTTAATCTGTACGTTTTAGATTTTCTTTCTTTAAGTTGTAACATTGGTTATGCAAAAAAGTTTCGAAACGTCGATAATTACAATTACTCCTTGCCTCCTATTAACTTTCTTTCTTTGCCTGGCGTTTGCCGTTTCACGTTTAAACGCGAAGCTTAAACTCTCTATTGGCTATCACGTCAGTAAAATGTATTTTAGCCCGCTGATTTGTTTACTTTAGCCCGCAAAATACGTCACAATGCTCGCTAAATACATACATATATATATATATATATATATATATATATATATATATATATATATATATATATATATATATATATATATATATATATATATATATATATATATATATATATATATATATTCTAAAGTTATTATAATCTTCATTGTATGTTGAACGAGTTATGATTCTGTTTATTGCGTTGCAGATCTTGGCGAGCTGATTGATCTTGTATTCGCGATCGAAGGAACAAGAAGAATGAAGGAAGATGGTTTCGATGAAGCTAAAGATTTTATAAAGAACTTGGTGCGAGACAATTATACAATATCTGAGCCTGGAACGCACGTTGGCATTGTTGAATACAGTGACGAACCTTCGATGAAACTTCGTCTTGATGAGATGTTCGATGAAAACTCGATACTTGATAAGATAGATGAAATGGTGCCATCTGAAGGGGAGAGTGCTAATCTCGACAAAGCGTTGGAAGAATCTGCGGATAAAATGTTTAGTGTTGCATTGGGTGGACGTCCATCAACTAAAAAGATTCTTGTTGTTATCGCCGCAAGTAACACGACTGCTAAGGAAGCATTAAAGAAAGCTGCTAAACCCTTAAAAGAACGTGGTGTTCGAATATATGTCATAGCTCTTGATGATGCTGACCCTGACGTGCTGAGCGAATTGGTGCCTGAGAAGAAGAAAATAAAGAAAGTAAAAGACAAGAAGAAACTACCAAAACTTCATGAAGAAATCTCGAAACTCATTGAGGATGATTTGATCAAAAGTAAGTGAATTATGTTCCTGTTTTTTTTTCCATTAGAAAGTTTGATTTTGTTATTTAACTTTCGAATTTCAATTCATTTTTATTAGAACGAGCTGAAAAAGAGATGGTTGACCTTGTGTTTGCGTTTGGTTCCACTGGTAGAGATGCTATAGCTTTATTTGAAAAAGAAAAACAAGCAGCAAAGGAAATGATCGATGGTGAGAAAGAGAAAGACATTCTTTATGCTACAATTGTCTACGGAAAAGATGCTTCAATGAAGTCGAAATTCTATGATATGCCTGATAAAAGTAACGTAAAGGAATTCATTGATACACTATCATGGAAAGACGAGGGCAAGAAGTTAGATCACGCACTGGTAGAAGTGGACAAAGTTTTCAAGGACCATGGTCGACCAGAAGCTCGTAAAATAACGGTTGTCTTTGTCACTGGGACAGCAGATGCTACCACAAGTGAACTGAAGAAAGCGGCAAAGAAACTGAACGATTATGGAGTAAAAATTGTTGTGGTAAAGCTGGGAACGGATCCTGATGATGAACAGCTAAAAGCAATAACGCCAGAGAAGAATATTGTGAAGAAAAAGAAGACAGTGAAGCCAAAAGAATTAGCTCAGTTTATTGAAGAAATCGTTAAGAAAGGTACGGCGCCATTGACCTTTACACTTCAATCTTCTGGCAAAGCTCATTTTAGAGACATCAAGTAAATTCCTCAGTAAGTGTGTTTAATATGTTATCCGTTTTGTATCGTCTAATTTATAGATCCATGTGCTGCAATTGACTGTGAATATGGTGCAAAATGTGAAGCTCAAGCTGATGATTCAACGCTGTGTAAATGTGATGAAAAATGCCCAACTACTCGTAAACCAGTTTGTGGCTCAAATGAAGTCACTTATGATAATGAATGCCACCTCAAACGTGATATGTGTTTGAAACAGAAACCAATTTATGTGAAGAGGAAAGGATCTTGTAGTAAGTACTATAAGAGAAATATGCTTGCTGCAAACATAGTTAGTATGTTAATAGGTAGAACAAAAGGTTTTATCATTCTTGGGAAACTAGAACTTTGAAATTTCTCTCATTTTCTTTCCAAGTAGTGGTAATCATATTCATCCTGCTAATTTATTATTTCTATTGCAGAGCTGGTACTTGACCTTGTGTTCGCTTTGGACGGATCAGAAAGTCTTGCCAAGAATGGATTTGATAAAATAAAAGATCTCGTTAAGACGATGCTTGATAACTATACAATCTCCGAATCTGAAACACATGTTGGTGTAATAGAGTTCAGCAATGATGCAAACGTTATCTTCCAACTTGATAAACTGTTTGAATTGGCATCAATCAAAGATCAAGTACAACGTATTATTCCATCTGGTGGCAAAGAAACGGTCACTGACGAAGTCTTGCGAAAGTCAACCGATCAAGTGTTTGATGCCAAGTCTGGGGGTAGGCCAGGAGCTTCAAAAGTTTTGATAATAATTACAGATGGTAAATCATCTGGTGAAGAACCACCTAAACGAGCTGTAAAACCTGTGAAAGAGAAAGGAGTTCGAGTTTATGTTGTGAATATTGGAGAAGATACTGACAAAGACGAACTGGAAGATATCGTTCCCACTGAAAAGAACATTTATCCAGTGAAGAATCCTGATGAAGTTCCAAGTGTTGCTCCCAAACTGGTTGAGGACATCGACAAAGATATCAAGAAACGTAAGTTCGGAGTACATTATTTTAGCCAATTAGAGTTTTTGTGCTCACGAGAAAGACAAAAGCGTCCACAGTCATAAGCGAAAAAGTTGAATAAAGTGCGGGACTTAAAAAACAAAACTAAATTTTGAATAATATTTTTCGATTTCTAGGGCTTCCAAAGAAACTCGTTGATGTTATATTCGTGATGGGTTCTTCCGATCCTGATGGTAAAGCTACTTTAACCAAAGAAAAGATTCTCGTTAACGATATGATTGAAAAACCAAAGGATGCCTTTGTTAAGTATGGTGTCGTTGAATTGGACAAAAACGGAACAGTCAAAGTACCTCTTGGCGAATACCAGGATGACAAAGAACTGAAAGAAAATGTGAAAAAATTACCGTTTAAGGAACGCAAATCTTTGGATGAAGGAATAAAGAGCGCTGGAAAAGAATTTGATAAGAGTGGAAGACCAAAAGCTCGCAAGATAATGATTGTATTTATCGATGGAAATGATGACAGTTCCAAAGATCAACTGGAGAAAGTGTCTAAACCATTAAAAATGAAGAATGTGAAAATCATTCCAGTTGTGATGGGGGAAAATGTGGATGAAGATAAACTGAAACCGTTGTTGGGAAAGAAGAAGAAACCAAAGAAAGGAAAGGATCCTGGGAAGCTAGCAGAAGAAGTTGCGGAAGAAACATTTAATGGTAAAAACTGTTTTCTTGATGAAATTCATTTTCGCCAAACAAGATTACAAATGTTTTTCTTTTATTAGATCCATGCTTTGCTGCAGAATGTAAAGACTGTGCTGCTAAACCAGATGATTCAACTTCATGTGGTAGGTGTATCTCACTCTGTAGCATATATAGTATGTTTAAGATATAATTTTGAAATGCTATTGTAAATGTTAAGGGTGGATGGCAAATTTAATTAATATTCATTTTATGTTGAACGAGTTATAATTTTGTTTATTGCGTTGCAGATCTTGGCGAGGTGATTGATGTTGTATTCGCGATCGAAGGGACAAGGAGAATGAAGGAAGATGGTTTCGATGAAGCTAAAGATTTTATAAAGAACTTGGTGCGAGACAATTATAAAATATCTGAGCCTGGAACGCACGTTGGCATTGTTGAATACAGTGACGAACCTTCGATGAAACTTCGTCTTGATGAGATGTTCGAGGAAAACTCGATGCTTGATAAGATAGATGAAATGGTGCCATCTGAAGGGGAGAGTGCTAATCTCAACAAAGCGTTGGAAGAATCTGCGGATAAAATGTTTAGTGTTGCATTGGGTGGACGTCCATCAGCTAAAAAGATTCTTGTTGTTATCGCCGCTAGTAACACGACTGCTAAGGAAGCATTAAAGAAAGCTGCTAAACCTTTAAAAGAACGTGGTGTTCGAATATATGTCATAGCTCTTGATGATGCTGACCCTGACGTGCTGAGCGAATTGGTGCCTGAGAAGAAGAAAATAAAGAAAGTAAAAGACAAGAAGAAACTACCAAAACTTCATGAAGAAATCTCGAGACTCATTGAGGATGATTTGATCAAAAGTAAGTGAAGTATGTTCCTGTTTTTTTTTTCCATTGGAAAGTTTGATTTTGTTATTTAACTTTCGAATTTCAATTCATTTTTATTAGAACGATCTGAAAAAGAGATGGTTGATCTTGTGTTTGCGTTTGGATCCACTGGTAGAGATGCTATAGCTTTATTTGAAAAAGAAAAACAAGCAGCAAAGGAAATGATCGACGGTGAGAAAGAGAAAGACATTCTTTATGCTACAATTGTCTACGGAAAAGGTGCTTCAATGAAGTCGAAATTCTATGATATGCCTAATAAAAGTAAAGTAAAGGAATTCATTGGTACACTATCATGGAAAGACGAGGGCAAGAAGTTAGATCACGCACTGGTAGAAGTGGACAAAGTTTTCAAGGACCATGGTCGACCAGAAGCTCGTAAAATAACGGTTGTCTTTGTCACTGGGACAGCAGATGCTACCACAAGTGAACTGAAGAAAGCGGCGAAGAAACTGAACGATAATGGAGTAAAAATTGTTGTGGTAAAGCTGGGAACGGATCCTGATGATGAACAGCTAAAAGCAATAACGCCAGAGAAGAATATTGTGAAGAAAAAGAAGACAGTGAAGCCAAAAGAATTAGCTCAGTTTATTGAAGAAATCGTTAAGAAAGGTACGGCGCTATTGACCTTTACACTTCGGTCTTGGCAAAGCTCATTTTAGAGACATCAAGTAAATTCCTCAGTAAGTGTGTTTAATATGTTATGCGTTTTGTATCGTCTAATTTATAGATCCATGTGCTGCAATTGACTGTGAATATGGTGCAAAATGTGAAGCTCAAGCTGATGATTCAACGCTGTGTAAATGTGATGAAAAATGCCCAACTACTCGTAAACCAGTTTGTGGCTCCAATGAAGTCACTTATGATAATGAATGCCACCTCAAACGTGATATATGTTTGAAACAGAAACCAATTTATGTGAAGAGGAAAGGATCTTGTAGTAAGTACTACAAGAGAAATATGCTTGCTACAAACATAGTTAGTATGTTAATAGGTAGAACAAAAGGTTTTATCATTCTTGGGAAACTAGAACTTTGAAATTTCTCTCATTTTCTTTCCAAGTAGTGGTAATCATATTCATCCTGCTAATTTATTATTTCTATTGCAGAGCTGGTACTTGACCTTGTGTTCGCTTTGGACGGATCAGAAAGTCTTGCCAAGAATGGATTTGATAAAATAAAAGATCTCGTTAAGACGATGCTTGATAACTATACAATCTCCGAATCTGAAACACATGTTGGTGTAATAGAGTTCAGCAATGATGCAAACGTTATCTTCCAACTTGATAAACTTTTTGAATTGGCATCAATCAAAGATCAAGTACAACGTATTATTCCATCTGGTGGCAAAGAAACGGTCACTGACGAAGTCTTGCGAAAGTCAACCGATCAAGTGTTTGATGCCAAGTCTGGGGGTAGGCCAGGAGCTTCAAAAGTTTTGATAATAATTACAGATGGTAAATCATCTGGTGAAGAACCACCTAAACGAGCTGTAAAACCTGTGAAAGAGAAAGGAGTTCGAGTTTATGTTGTGAATATTGGAGAAGATACTGACAAAGACGAACTGGAAGATATCGTTCCCACTGAAAAGAACATTTATCCAGTGAAGAATCCTGATGAAGTTCCACGTGTTGCTCCCAAACTGGTTGAGGACATCGACAAAGATATCAAGAAACGTAAGTTCGGAGTACATTATTTTAGCCAATTAGAGTTTTTGTGCTCACGAGAAAGACAAAAGCGTCCACAGTCGTAAGCGAAAAAGTTGAGTAAAGTGCGGGACTTAAAAAACAAAACTAAATTTTGAATAATATTTTACGATTTCTAGGGCTTCCAAAGAAACTCGTTGATGTTATATTCGTGATGGGTTCTTCCGATCCTGATGGTAAAGCTACTTTAACCAAAGAAAAGATTCTCGTTAACGATATGATTGAAAAACCAAAGGATGCCTTTGTTAAGTATGGTGTCGTTGAATTGGACAAAAACGGAACAGTCAAAGTACCTCTTGGCGAATACCAGGATGACAAAAAACTGAAAGAAAATGTGAAAAAAATACCGTTTAAGGAACGCAAATCTTTGGATGAAGGAATAAAGAGCGCTGGAAAAGAATTTGATAAGAATGGAAGACCAAAAGCTCGCAAGATAATGATTGTATTTATCGATGGAAATGATGACAGTTCCAAAGATCAACTGGAGAAAGTGTCTAAACCATTAAAAATGAAGAATGTGAAAATCATTCCAGTTGTGATGGGGGAAAATGTGGATGAAGATAAACTGAAACCGTTGTTGGGAAAGAAGAAGAAACCAAAGAAAGGAAAGGATCCTGGGAAGCTAGCAGAAGAAGTTGCGGAAGAAACATTTAATGGTAAAAACTGTTTTCTTGATGAAATTCATTTTCGCCAAACAAGATTACAAATGTTTTTCTTTTATTAGATCCATGCTTTGCTGCAGAATGTAAAGACTGTGCTGCTAAACCAGATGATTCAACGACATGTGGTAGGTGTATGTCATTCTATAGCATCATATAGTATGTTTAAGATATAATTTTGAAATGCTATTGTAAATGTTAAGGGTGGATGGCAAATTTAATTAATATTCATTTTATGTTGAAGGAGTTATAATTCTGTTTATTGCGTTGCAGATCTTGGCGAGGTGATTGATCTTGTATTCGCGATCGAAGGAACAAGGAGAATGAAGGAAGATGGTTTCGATGAAGCTAAAGATTTCATAAAGAACTTGGTGCGAGACAATTATACAATATCTGAGCCTGGAACGCACGTTGGCATTGTTGAATACAGTGACGAACCTTCGATGAAACTTCGTCTTGATGAGATGTTCGATGAAAACTCGATACTTGATAAGATAGATGAAATGGTTCCATCTGAAGGAGAGAGTGCTAATCTCGACAAAGCGTTGGAAGAATCTGCGGATAAAATGTTTAGTGTTGCATTGGGTGGACGTCCATCAGCTAAAAAGATTCTTGTTGTTATCGCAGCAAGTAACACGACTGCCAAGGAAGCATTGAAGGAAGCTGCTAAACCTTTAAAAGAACGTGGTGTTCGAATATATGTCATAGCTCTTGATGATGCTGACCCTGACGTGCTGAGTGAATTGGTGCCTGAGAAGAAGAAAATAAAGAAAGTAAAAGACAAGAAGAAACTACCAAAACTTCATGAAGAAATCTCGAGATTCATTGAGGATGATTTGATCAAAAGTAAGTGAATTATGTTCCTGTTTTTTTTTCCATTGGAAAGTTTGATTTTGTTATTTAAATTTCGAATTTCAATTCATTTTTATTAGAACGAGCTGAAAAAGAGATGGTTGACCTTGTGTTTGCGTTTGGTTCCACTGGTAGAGATGCTATAGCTTTATTTGAAAAAGAAAAACAAGCAGCAAAGGAAATGATCGACGGTGAGAAAGAGAAAGACATTCTTTATGCTACAATTGTCTACGGAAAAGATGCTTCAATGAAGTCGAAATTCTATGATATGCCTGATAAAAGTAAAGTAAAGGAATTCATTGATACACTATCATGGAAAGACGAGGGCAAGAAGTTAGATCACGCACTGGTAGAAGTGGACAAAGTTTTCAAGGACCATGGTCGACCAGAAGCTCGTAAAATAACGGTTGTCTTTGTCACTGGGACAGCAGATGCTACCACAAGTGAACTGAAGAAAGCGGCAAAGAAACTGAACGATTATGGAGTAAAAATTGTTGTGGTAAAGCTGGGAACGGATCCTGATGATGAACAGCTAAAAGCAATAACGCCAGAGAAGAATATTGTGAAGAAAAAGAAGACAGTGAAGCCAAAAGAATTAGCTCAGTTTATTGAAGAAATCGTTAAGAAAGGTACGGCGCCATTGACCTTTACACTTCGGTCTTCTGGCAAAGCTCATTTTAGAGACATCAAGTAAATTCCTCAGTAAGTGTGTTTAATATGTTATGCGTTTTGTATCGTCTAATTTATAGATCCATGTGCTGCAATTGACTGTGAATATGGTGCAAAATGTGAAGCTCAAGCTGATGATTCAACGCTGTGTAAATGTGATGAAAAATGCCCAACTACTCGTAAACCAGTTTGTGGCTCAAATGAAGTCACTTATGATAATCAATGCCACCTCAAACGTGATATGTGTTTGAAACAGAAACCAATTTATGTAAAGAGGAAAGGATCTTGTAGTAAGTACTATAAGAGAAATATGCTTGCTGCAAACATAGTTAGTATGTTAATAGGTAGAACAAAAGGTTTTATCATTCTTGGGAAACTAGAACTTTGAAATTTCTCTCATTTTCTTTCCAAGTAGTGGTAATCATATTCATCCTGCTAATTTATTATTTCTATTGCAGAGCTGGTACTTGACCTTGTGTTCGCTTTGGACGGATCAGAAAGTCTTGCCAAGAATGGATTTGATAAAATAAAAGATCTCGTTAAGACGATGCTTGATAACTATACAATCTCCGAATCTGAAACACATGTTGGTGTAATAGAGTTCAGCAATGATGCAAACGTTATCTTCCAACTTGATAAACTTTTTGAATTGGCATCAATCAAAGATCAAGTACAACGTATTATTCCATCTGGTGGCAAAGAAACGGTCACTGACGAAGTCTTGCGAAAGTCAACCGATCAAGTGTTTGATGCCAAGTCTGGGGGTAGGCCAGGAGCTTCAAAAGTTTTGATAATAATTACAGATGGTAAATCATCTGGTGAAGAACCACCTAAACGAGCTGTAAAACCTGTGAAAGAGAAAGGAGTTCGAGTTTATGTTGTGAATATTGGAGAAGATACTGACAAAGACGAACTGGAAGATATCGTTCCCACTGAAAAGAACATTTATCCAGTGAAGAATCCTGATGAAGTTCCACGTGTTGCTCCCAAACTGGTTGAGGACATCGACAAAGATATCAAGAAACGTAAGTTCGGAGTACATTATTTTAGCCAATTAGAGTTTTTGTGCTCACGAGAAAGACAAAAGCGTCCACAGTCGTAAGCGAAAAAGTTGAGTAAAGTGCGGGACTTAAAAAACAAAACTAAATTTTGAATAATATTTTACGATTTCTAGGGCTTCCAAAGAAACTCGTTGATGTTATATTCGTGATGGGTTCTTCCGATCCTGATGGTAAAGCTACTTTAACCAAAGAAAAGATTCTCGTTAACGATATGATTGAAAAACCAAAGGATGCCTTTGTTAAGTATGGTGTCGTTGAATTGGACAAAAACGGAACAGTCAAAGTACCTCTTGGCGAATACCAGGATGACAAAAAACTGAAAGAAAATGTGAAAAAAATACCGTTTAAGGAACGCAAATCTTTGGATGAAGGAATAAAGAGCGCTGGAAAAGAATTTGATAAGAATGGAAGACCAAAAGCTCGCAAGATAATGATTGTATTTATCGATGGAAATGATGACAGTTCCAAAGATCAACTGGAGAAAGTGTCTAAACCATTAAAAATGAAGAATGTGAAAATCATTCCAGTTGTGATGGGGGAAAATGTGGATGAAGATAAACTGAAACCGTTGTTGGGAAAGAAGAAGAAACCAAAGAAAGGAAAGGATCCTGGGAAGCTAGCAGAAGAAGTTGCGGAAGAAACATTTAATGGTAAAAACTGTTTTCTTGATGAAATTCATTTTCGCCAAACAAGATTACAAATGTTTTTCTTTTATTAGATCCATGCTTTGCTGCAGAATGTAAAGACTGTGCTGCTAAACCAGATGATTCAACGACATGTGGTAGGTGTATGTCATTCTATAGCATCATATAGTATGTTTAAGATATAATTTTGAAATGCTATTGTAAATGTTAAGGGTGGATGGCAAATTTAATTAATATTCATTTTATGTTGAAGGAGTTATAATTCTGTTTATTGCGTTGCAGATCTTGGCGAGGTGATTGATCTTGTATTCGCGATCGAAGGAACAAGGAGAATGAAGGAAGATGGTTTCGATGAAGCTAAAGATTTCATAAAGAACTTGGTGCGAGACAATTATACAATATCTGAGCCTGGAACGCACGTTGGCATTGTTGAATACAGTGACGAACCTTCGATGAAACTTCGTCTTGATGAGATGTTCGATGAAAACTCGATACTTGATAAGATAGATGAAATGGTTCCATCTGAAGGAGAGAGTGCTAATCTCGACAAAGCGTTGGAAGAATCTGCGGATAAAATGTTTAGTGTTGCATTGGGTGGACGTCCATCAGCTAAAAAGATTCTTGTTGTTATCGCAGCAAGTAACACGACTGCCAAGGAAGCATTGAAGGAAGCTGCTAAACCTTTAAAAGAACGTGGCGTTCGAATATATGTCATAGCTCTTGATGATGCTGACCCTGACGTGCTGAGTGAATTGGTGCCTGAGAAGAAGAAAATAAAGAAAGTAAAAGACAAGAAGAAACTACCAAAACTTCATGAAGAAATCTCGAGATTCATTGAGGATGATTTGATCAAAAGTAAGTGAATTATGTTCCTGTTTTTTTTTCCATTGGAAAGTTTGATTTTGTTATTTAAATTTCGAATTTCAATTCATTTTTATTAGAACGAGCTGAAAAAGAGATGGTTGACCTTGTGTTTGCGTTTGGTTCCACTGGTAGAGATGCTATAGCTTTATTTGAAAAAGAAAAACAAGCAGCAAAGGAAATGATCGACGGTGAGAAAGAGAAAGACATTCTTTATGCTACAATTGTCTACGGAAAAGATGCTTCAATGAAGTCGAAATTCTATGATATGCCTGATAAAAGTAAAGTAAAGGAATTCATTGATACACTATCATGGAAAGACGAGGGCAAGAAGTTAGATCACGCACTGGTAGAAGTGGACAAAGTTTTCAAGGACCATGGTCGACCAGAAGCTCGTAAAATAACGGTTGTCTTTGTCACTGGGACAGCAGATGCTACCACAAGTGAACTGAAGAAAGCGGCAAAGAAACTGAACGATTATGGAGTAAAAATTGTTGTGGTAAAGCTGGGAACGGATCCTGATGATGAACAGCTAAAAGCAATAACGCCAGAGAAGAATATTGTGAAGAAAAAGAAGACGGTGAAGCCAAAAGAATTAGCTCAGTTTATTGAAGAAATCGTTAAGAAAGGTACGGCGCCATTGACCTTTACACTTCGGTCTTCTGGCAAAGCTCATTTTAGAGACATCAAGTAAATTCCTCAGTAAGTGTGTTTAATATGTTATGCGTTTTGTATCGTCTAATTTATAGATCCATGTGCTGCAATTGACTGTGAATATGGTGCAAAATGTGAAGCTCAAGCTGATGATTCAACGCTGTGTAAATGTGATGAAAAATGCCCAACTACTCGTAAACCAGTTTGTGGCTCAAATGAAGTCACTTATGATAATCAATGCCACCTCAAACGTGATATGTGTTTGAAACAGAAACCAATTTATGTGAAGAGGAAAGGATCTTGTAGTAAGTACTATAAGAGAAATATGCTTGCTGCAAACATAGTTAGTATGTTAATAGGTAGAACAAAAGGTTTTATCATTCTTGGGAAACTAGAACTTTGAAATTTCTCTCATTTTCTTTCCAAGTAGTGGTAATCATATTCATCCTGCTAATTTATTATTTCTATTGCAGAGCTGGTACTTGACCTTGTGTTCGCTTTGGACGGATCAGAAGGTCTTGCCAAGAATGGATTTGATAAAATAAAAGATCTCGTTAAGACGATGCTTGATAACTATACAATCTCCGAATCTGAAACACATGTTGGTGTAATAGAGTTCAGCAACGATGCAAACGTTATCTTCCAACTTGATAAACTTTTTGAATTGGCATCAATCAAAGATCAAGTACAACGTATTATTCCATCTGGTGGCAAAGAAACGGTCACTGACGAAGTCTTGCGAAAGTCAACCGATCAAGTGTTTGATGCCAAGTTTGGGGGTAGACCAGGAGCTTCGAAAGTTCTGATAATAATTACAGATGGTAAATCATCTGGTGAAGAACCACCTAAGCGAGCTGTAAAACCTGTGAAAGACAAAGGAGTTCGAGTTTATGTTGTGAATATTGGAGAAGATACTGACAAAGACGAACTGGAAGATATCGTTCCCACTGAAAAGAACATTTATCCAGTGAAGAATCCTGATGAAGTTCCACGTGTTGCTCCCAAACTGGTTGAGGACATCGACAAAGATATCAAGAAACGTAAGTTCGGAGTACATTATTTTAGCCAATTAGAGTTTTTTTGCTCACGAGAAAGACAAAAGCGTCCACAGTCGTAAGCGAAAAAGTTGAGTAAAGTGCGGGACTTAAAAAACAAAACTAAATTTTTAATATTTTACGATTTCTAGGGCTTCCAAAGAAACTCGTTGATGTTATATTCGTGATGGGCTCTTCCGATCCTGATGGTAAAGCTACTTTAACCAAAGAAAAGGTTCTTGTTAACGATATGATTGAAAAACCAAAGGATGCCTTTGTTAAGTATGGTGTCGTTGAATTGGACAAAAACGGAACAGTCAAAGTACCTCTTGGCGAATACCAGGATGACAAAGAACTGAAAGAAAATGTGAAAAAATTACCGTTTAAGGAACGCAAATCTTTGGATGAAGGAATAAAGAGCGCTGGAAAAGAATTTGATAATGGAAGACCAAAAGCTCGCAAGATAATGATTGTATTTATCGATGGAAATGATGACAGTTCCAAAGATCAACTGGAGAAAGTGTCTAAACCATTAAAAATGAAGAATGTGAAAATCATTCCAGTTGTGATGGGGGAAAATGTGGATGAAGATAAACTGAAACCGTTGTTGGGAAAGAAGAAGAAACCAAAGAAAGGAAAGGATCCTGGGAAGCTAGCAGAAGAAGTTGCGGAAGAAACATTTAATGGTAAAAACTGTTTTCTTGATGAAATTCATTTTCGCCAAACAAGATTACAAATGTTTTTCTTTTATTTAGATCCATGCTTTGCTGCAGAATGTAAAGACTGTGCTGCTAAACCAGATGATTCAACGACATGTGGTAGGTGTATGTCATTCTATAGCATCATATAGTATGTTTAAGATATAATTTTGAAATGCTATTGTAAATGTTAAGGGTGGATGGCAAATTTAATTAATATTCATTTTATGTTGAAGGAGTTATAATTCTGTTTATTGCGTTGCAGATCTTGGCGAGGTGATTGATCTTGTATTCGCGATCGAAGGAACAAGGAGAATGAAGGAAGATGGTTTCGATGAAGCTAAAGATTTCATAAAGAACTTGGTGCGAGACAATTATACAATATCTGAGCCTGGAACGCACGTTGGTATTGTTGAATACAGTGACGAACCTTCGATGAAACTTCGTCTTGATGAGATGTTCGATGAAAACTCGATACTTGATAAGATAGATGAAATGGTTCCATCTGAAGGGGAGAGTGCTAATCTCGACAAAACGTTGGAAGAATCTGCGGATAAAATGTTTAGTGTTGCATTGGGTGGACGTCCATCGGCTAAAAAGATTCTTGTTGTTATCGCAGCAAGTAACACGACTGCCAAGGAAGCATTGAAGGAAGCTGCTAAACCTTTAAAAGAACGTGGTGTTCGAATATATGTCATAGCTCTTGATGATGCTGACCCTGACGTGCTGAGCGAATTGGTGCCTGAGAAGAAGAAAATAAAGAAAGTAAAAGACAAGAAGAAACTACCAAAACTTCATGAAGAAATCTCGAAACTCATTGAGGATGATTTGATCAAAAGTAAGTGAATTATGTTCCTGTTTTTTTTTCATTGGAAAGTTTGATTTTGTTATTTAACTTTCGAATTTCAATTCATTTTTATTAGAACGATCTGAAAAAGGGATAGTTGACCTTGTGTTTGCGTTTGGTTCCACTGGTAGAGATGCTTTACCTTTATTTGAAAAAGAAAAACAAGCAGCGAAGGAAATGATCGACGGTGAGAAAGAGAAAGACATTCTTTATGCTACAGTTGTCTACGGAAAAGATGCTTCAATGAAGTCGAAATTCTATGATATGCCTGATAAAAGTAAAGTAAAGGAATTCATTGGTACACTATCATGGAAAGACGAGGGCAAGAAGTTAGATCACGCACTGGTAGAAGTGGACAAAGTTTTCAAGGACCATGGTCGACCAGAAGCTCGTAAAATAACGGTTGTCTTTGTCACTGGGACAGCAGATTCTACCACAAGTGAACTGAAAAAAGCGGCAAAGAAATTGAACGATAATGGAGTAAAAATTGTTGTGGTAAAGCTGGGAACGGATCCTGATGATGAACAGCTAAATGCAATAACGGCAGAGAAGAATATTGTGAAGAAAAAGAAGACAGTGAAGCCAAAAGAATTAGCTCAGTTTATAGAAGAAGTGGTTAAGAAAGGTAGGTTTATGCAATACGTCAAGCAATAACAATGAAAATTAACTGTTCCATCGTGCATTTTTTACTGTTTACATTTTTACCCTTAGATCCATGTGCAGCTCGTGATTGTGAACATTTTGCAAGATGTGTGTCCAAGGCAGATGATTCGACAATTTGTACGTGTCCTGAGGACTGTCCCACAGTGCGAAAGTCTGTTTGTGGTTCCGACAATGTCACGTACAAGAACGACTGTGAAATGCGCCGTCAAATGTGCAAAGCTGGTAAAACTGGAAAGTTGAAGAAGATTGGTGTTTGTGGTAAATTAGTGTGTTCTTTATTTAAGTCAATTTTATATGTGCGTACGTAATATGTTCTCAGGTATGTGCTCTCCGGTTTACTGAGCTTAAGTTGTATATTTGTTTATTTTGTAGTGTTTAAAAAGCCACTTGATCTTGCTTTTCTGATTGGTTCAAGTGGAAAAGACGCCGAGAATGTTTTCAAGGAAGGTAAAAAGATAATCGAAAAGATGCTGGAATCTTTTGAAGTTTCAAAACCTAAAACACATGTTGCTGTCGTGGACTATAGTAGTAGTCCTTCTGTTAAGATTCCGTTCGAATCCGGCCAAGATCCTACTACCTTGAAAGAAAATATTAAAAATCTTTTCCGTGGTACTGGAGGACTTCTTGAAGGTGGTATAAAGCTTGTAGCTAATGAACTATTTACTCCAAAACATGGCGCACGTCCAACTGCAAAGAAGAGTCTGGTCATAATTACAAACAAAGAGGACGTTCCCGAGGCAGAGAATGAAAAGAAGAGGCTGCAAAAGAAAGGTGTCAAGGTGGTTGTGCTGGCCCTTGGCGAAGGCATTAATCCTAAGAAAGCGAATAAGCTTCCATCTACACCTAATCTGTTGGAAGTTGCAGAGTCTCTGAAGAAGAAACCTCACGTTGTTGATGAGTTGATAGAGAAAGTAATTCAAGGTACAGTTTAGGAGTGTATGTTTTTCTTCTTGATCATGTTCAACTTCAGTTAATGATAGAAAGAATGGAAATTGATCTTTTTTAATAATCATAATCATCTAATGATTTTGGTCATAACACTTGGACAACCTGTTCGTGAACGTCCCGCAGAACACAGAACGGGGCTGACTCTTCCAACGTGATCAGACATGAGCCATGATGTGATCTCTCAAATGGATCTCAAATGGATCAAATTGAGTTGCAAATGGACACTCTCAAATGGATCAAATTGAGTTGCAAATGGACACTCTCAAATGGATCAAATTGAGTTGCATCCTAAATGCAATTTGCCTTTTAGCTGCATGTTTAGATTATTAGCATAGTTACTCTCATGCTCACTCTCAAATAATACTTTTCAGAATTCAAGAGCTGCAGAGATGTGAAAGACAGCGGTGCAATCGAAGATGGTCAGTACTTACTTCATATTAGCAAGGAATGCAAAGATCCTGTTAAGGTATACTGTCATGGCTTATCCAGTAACGATCCTAAAGAGTACCTCGAGCTTCCTGCCGGTAGGGACAGAAACTATGCAATCATATTTGACCAACGATTGTCAACGTCACCTGTAAAATCCCGTTTCCAATGCGATGGACCAGTGAGCAGTAATCTTTATCAACCCCACGGCAAGACGTACTTTTCAAAAATAAGATTGAATGTTCCTGACCTAACAGTTACGCCGGACGATTATGCATTTGCGGACACTGAGTCAGGTAGCGTTGTACCGTATGGTACTGCAGGGGACTGCTTCTCTATGAATCCGGGCAATTGTCGAAAAGGTAGTTTCATGATTGATCTTACTGATACTGGTTTGAAAGTTGATGACAAAGTAAGGTGGGAAAACCAAGGTTATCCTTCGGATATCAAGATACAAGAATTCGCAAAGGAGATGCAAGGAATGGTTATATCAGCTAAGTGCGGTGGATGGTGTGGTCGGTGTACCCCGATTGGTCCTTTGGTTTTAAAACAAGTCTGTAGCATTCCCAAAAGTAAGTATTTGTTGGTGATTATTATACTTGTACCATATTTGTACCATGTTCTCTGTTTGATCTGTCAGTGGATAATTTTTGGTATTTTCTTAACCAGTTTGCCAGAGTCCTGTTGATCTTGGTTTTGCTCTGGATGGTACAAGTAGTGTGTCACCAGTTGAATTCAGTGCAATGAACGAACTTGTTTCCAGCACTGTCGGATTCCTTCAAGTGTCGGATTCGTCTACGCGTGTTGGTGTCATGGAGTACAGCAATTCTTCGACAGTCTGGATCAGGTTTGAATTACTAATGTCATAGTTACGAGCGAGGATAATCTTCAGTGGGAGGCAATGGGAATAATACTACCTGAAATGGAAAATAAATTAGCAATATACCCTGGAAATAACAAATATAAACTTTGCACGATTGTATGTCAAAATATGCCCGCTCATGGCATATCGTGAGGTGATAATTATTTTATAATTATATTTCCAGTTTTCTAGAATTGAGAAATTGTACTTGTACTAAAATTACCTGCCTGGATATGCGTATGCTCTATGTTGTAAATGTTTGCTAAGAAGCTAAGTCGGTGTTAGATGTTTCCAGTAACGAAGAATTACTGCCATTTACAATGTTAATAATGCTGACATTTGTCTAACCCTTGTGCACAAAAAAAGAAAGTGAAATTTCTCAATATCAAGAAGAATGGAGATAGAACAAAATAATTTAAAAAGTAAAAAGGCAAACAAGCAGGTTCGGATGCGATTCCTTCTAGAGGCCCTATAGTTGAAGATGAATTTTTCTCAACTCTTCCAACATGTGTACGGTTTCCAATCAAAATTAAGACACATTTACCCCTTGGAAATAGACCTTTGAAGTGTTTACGTAATGCCTGTGTCCCGCAATGGATTGTAATGCAATCTGAGAAACTTGTGGAACAAAATTAATCTAGTTTTGTATTCATAGAAAACTGTGCAAGGCAAGCACTTCTAAGGTCTGTTGTCAAGTCCCACAAAATCATGATTGATTTACCGTAGAAATGTAGAGTTATTTCTATCATAATTTAAAACGATAAAAATTATTTTTCTATAGATTGAATCAGCGTCATGATATGACCACATTCAAGACTGCGTTAACAAGAATCCAGACAAGCAAAGGAGCAACTCATTTTGACAAACCTTTGACAGAAGCGATATCAATGTTCAGTAGCCCGAATGGTGGACGAGAGAAGGTTCCGAACGTTTTCATACTCTTGACGGATGGAAAGTCAAGCGTTGGGTTCAAGCAGGCAGCGGACGAACTAAAGAGGACTGGTACACAAGTTATTGCTCTAGGTATTGGGAAATATGTACGAGAAAGTCAGTTGAAAATAATTGCTAGTCCTGGATATGTTTTGAAAGTGGGATCATTTGAGGAACTGCAAGACATTGCTGGTCGACTGGCGTCATTAGTATGCAAAGGTTTGTTGTTTTTATTTTTTGCTAAATTACTACCGTACTTAACATAGTTACAGAACACTATAGTGATACCATAGTAAATGAAATTATACATGATTTCGAGGCTTGCTTACAAAACAGTTGAGCTAAGTATGTATGTTATTGCAACATAATCTCTTGCTAAAATTAAGACGATGCCGTAAGTGTAAAAACGGCTAAATTTAAGACATAGCCTTAATTATAATACACTGTAATAACCAGACGAGATTGTAAGACGTAAATGAAAGCTTTGCTGTAAAGGGGCGGATGGTCGGGGGCAGAGGTGTGGTGAGGTTGAAGATTAGGATTTGGATTAGCTATACTTTAATTTTAAGAGGCTTTTGATAATTAAGACATAACCTTGGTTTGAGTAAGGGACTATGCTGGTTATAGTCCAGGTTTATGCAAAATTCGATACCCATCTTGATTTTGCGTAAACCTTCCCCAACACGGATTATGAGCAGTGTCATGTTTTCTCCAAGTCTCCAAACGATGCATTTTATTAGCTGTGGTGTAACCTATCTTTTGAGGAAGGTTTACTAACTTCATAATGCAAATATATTGAGATTTTCTTTGCGTTGCTGTTTTGTATGTATCCAGAGTTACCCGTTTAGAATGCCTGAATTATGCAGAAGTACCTTCCTAAAATGGCCTCGGTGTAAATTGTTAATTGCCTAAAATGATATAACCATATACGGGGCTTGTTTATTTAATAGATCCGTGTTTGAAGACACAATGTGACTTCTACGGAGAATGTACAGTTAATGACGATGGCACGACTGCTTGCAAATGTCCTGAACAATGTCCAACCAAAGTTGACTACGTGTGTGGTAGTGATGGTAACAACTATGAAAACTATTGTATGCTACGTCGTGAAGCTTGCAGTAAGAAGAAAAGACTGTCTGTAAACAAACTCGGAAAATGTGGTAAGTATTGCAAAACATTAGTGTACAGTGGAGGGGGGAGATTTCTCTCATCCCAAATAACTGATATGACAAGTAAACTGTATATAGTATCATTTCGAATAAAGAGTGAATAATTGCATAATTTGAATGTTTTAAATTAAATTATAGAGCCATAAAACAACAGAATGACGATTCTATTAGCATCTTTAAAATAAAGAACTCTAGAAAAATAAAACTACATAACCATGGAAGTATCCACTTTAAAATTTCAGATCTCAAAACTACTTTTGATCCAAACAAGATTTCTAAAGAAATATTTCCAATGTTACTAACGCCTAGGGTTGATCAATTGGTGTCTTGAATTTTTGTTCTTCTTCTAGGTCTATGTTCCAGCAAACCTTGCTCGAATAACGCTAAATGCGCTGTGAAAGATGACGGGACGGCAGAATGTATTTGCCCTACGTTAAGCAACTGCCCAAAAGGAATCGAACCGGTTTGTGGTCAAGATGGAGTCACGTATGTTAACGACTGTTTCAGGAAAGTCGCTAGTTGTAAGAAAGAGAAATCTATTCCTCTGGCACATCCTGGTGAATGTAATATATGTGCCACTAAGAAATGTTCGCTGTACAGTGAGTGTTTGGTAGATAACCAAGGAAGAGCGAACTGTAAATGTCCAGATGAACGTAGCTGTCCTCAGGTCACCGATGCAGTTTGTGGTTCAGACGGCGAGACGTACCTCAATGATTGCGTGATGAAAGCAAGATCTTGCAAAAAAGGTATCTTGGTAGAGAAAGCTAAACACGGAGCCTGTGATGTCTGTACGTTTGTAAAGAGCTGCAAACATCATGCAGAGTGCGTGCCAGGTATTGACAAGACTGTGAAATGTGTTTGTCCTGTGAAGTGCCCAACTCCCACCAGAATGGTATGCGGTTCAAATGACAAGACTTACGGAAGCGAGTGTCTGATGAAGGTGGCAGCATGTAAGAAAAAACAACTGCTGACAAAGAAACATGATGGACCGTGTGGCGAATGTAAGACAAAGACGTGTCACAGATACGCCAAGTGTGAAACTACTGGCGATGGTAGCGCTGTGTGTAATTGTCCTGAGAAAACATCTTGTCCTCTCGAATCCGATCCAGTGTGCGGCAGTGATGGCCAGACGTACCCCAATGAATGCGAACTCAGAGCAACTGCTTGCAAGACAGGAAAACAAACTGTACCGCGCCATAAGGGAAAATGTGGCGTCTGCTCATCGATGAACTGCCAGAGATATGAGACCTGCAAGGAAATAAACGGTAGAGCAACTTGCGTATGCCCGACAGTCGATTCTTGTCCTCGAGATCTAAAAATCGTTTGTGGTAGCGATGGAAAATCGTATTTGAACAAATGCCGGATGAAACTCGAGGCTTGTAAGAAGAAGATGCCAATCGAAGCAAGACATGACGGAGTTTGCGATCCCTGCTCGGTATCCAGTTGTAGAAACAACGGAACATGCAGTGTTAATGATGACGGTTCCACCGCCTGTGCGTGCCCGGTTCGCAAAGACTGCCCCACGACCTCAAAACAAGTGTGCGGCAGTAACAGGCAGACATTCACGAATGAATGCCATCTTCGAGCGACTGCATGTGAGACAGGAACGCCAATTTACGTGAAAACCCCTGAATCCTGCTCCCCGTGCATATTTGCCAGCTGCAAACGCCACAGCAAATGTTCAGTGAAAGCAGACAGAACCGTTCAATGCAGTTGTCCAACCAACTGTCCGACTGCTCGTGATCCGGTGTGCGGTACTGACGGCAAAACATACCCAACCAAATGTCATCTGGAGAAAGAGTCTTGTGAGAAAGAGAAATTCTTGGAAGTGGAAAAGAAAGGAGCATGCGGTATGGTTTTCTGAGAATATTTAAATAATGAATTCTAGAAAACAACACGTGTGCGAAAATCCAATGATCATCGCTCAACCATGTACTCTATTAACATGCCACTTTTAGTAACACATGGGGTGTTTACCCATTTTTACAACCCCTACTCTCTGTGACACTGCGTTATATTAAGTGCTACACCCATACACAAATACCTAACTGTAGATAAATTTGCTTCCCACCCCCCGTTTTTCATTGTTAGTAACCATGATTTGAAATTTGAATCTATTTATAAACTTCCAATTCTGTGACTCTTTAGATCTTCATTAAACGCTGGAGCTCCGTGTTCTGGTAAAGTACGAGGAGGAATGATGTAGTGTCCTTATGCTACCTCGTAGCATTCAAACTCCTCTACTTCATTGAGTTTATTATAATTTGAAATACGCCATAAATATCAAAACCCTACTTTTCCGTCCATGTTTCCCCTACCTCTCCACGTGCGACCAAGTGTGACACTGTGTCAATGACCCTCAAAGCTTTCGTATTTTGTGAGCAACCCCTTAAGTACAATCAAACTGCAGACAAGGTACCATAAGATGATACCTGCTTGGTTATTTGTATAGGACATTGATTTATTACGAAATTTCCTTCTTTTTCAGATGCGTGTTCCAAAGTGAAATGTCACAGTGATTCTGAGTGTGTGGTTGAGAGAAATGGCGTGGCTTCTTGCAAATGTAAAGATGCTGCGAAGTGTCCAACGACGGCCAAGGAAGTCTGTGGCACTGACGGAAGAACATACAAGAACAAGTGCTTGCTCAAAGCTGCCTCGTGCAAGGGTCCAAAACGAATAAGAGTTGCCAGAGACGGACCATGTGGTACGTGTAAAGTTACTTTTATGTATTTGTAGTTGTCGTGACTTTTTATGTGCCTTTGTGTTATACACTCAATTGAAAATTATGTTAACATCACAGACATCATTTTCCCCTGTGTACATAGCACCAAGACGCATAAAAATCAGTATTACACTTAAGATTACTCCAACCGACCTGACCGCGTAGCTCCGTAAGCAGAGCATTGGGCTAGCATTCCATAGGTCGTAGGCTCGATTCCAGTCGTGATCAGACACATTTTTCAAGTTGCTTGGTGTGGATATAAACTCAGAGTAACATGACAAACGTATTTGTAACTATTTTTATTGAGATAGTTAACAGGAAGGACCAAAATAATCCTTGTTAAAATATAATGTTACATTGTTTTGTAGGATTTATCGAAGGTTTCTGTTCGCTGAAGAACTGCAAACATGGCGCTCGGTGTAATTCGGAAGGAAAATGTGCCTGTCCAAAAGTTGACGACTGTCCACCTGACCCGCGGCGTGTTTGTGGTACAGATGGATATACCTACGAGAACCAGTGTCATCTGGATGTCACTTCCTGTCAAAAGCAAATGCTGGTTGAAGCTACTAAGTTTGGAACTTGTGGTAATGTCACAGAATAGGGAAAAAATAGAAGGGTCTCTCGACTCGGACCTTTGTGTCCCAATGCATGTCGCATTATGCAGGTTCTAGCCAGTGAGTTGCATTTTCTGACCAATAAAAACATTGAACTGGCTGTTCCGCCATCATTCTTGCCAGTAAAAATAGAGGGACATGTTGCGCTGCCAAGTGACCGCTATTTACTATTTTTTTGCCATGTTTTAATACACGTACGTTATTTTTGGATCGCCATCAAGCAATAGTAACAGGGTTTGCGGGTGGGTGGTTAAACTATAGAAATTGTTCTTCTATACGTCAAAAATCACTGAGGATTTTTACAGTGTGTCTACTGCAAGTTGGACTGTTTAGACAACACTAACCAATCACATTGAAGATCTAAAATAGAAAATCGCTTAAAATGGCATGTAAACCAATCAGCGTAACGCAAAAACAATGGCAATTTCACAGTAAGCATAATGATAGTAAGTGTAAAATTTGAAAAAGTCGGCGAATCAACTATTAACTTAAATTGTAACAGTCTTACACAGATAAAAAGCTTGTACTCAGCCTTCACACAACATGATTTCATATCTAAATTTCGCTATCAACAACAATAACGAAGGACTATAACCAAGTGTTGTCTATGTGGCCCCGCTTATAGTGGACACTTCCAAAAGCTGGTCATTCAGATTGACATTTACTCCAATGTCTGTTCAGCTACGTTGAGCTGAATCATTTTGTAATGAACTTGAATACCTCAATTTTTTAGACTCTTGTTCCGGAAAGAAATGCTCAAACTACAGTAAATGTGTTGCAATGCAAGGAAAGGATTCGAAATGCAAGTGTATAAAACTCGCAGACTGTCCTCGTACGATTAAGCTGGTCTGTGACAGGGCAGATGAAGAAACCTATATCAATCAGTGTGCACACAAAGTTCATAGTTGTCGCAAACAGAAACAGTCTGGAGTACTGGCTGAGAGCTATTGTTGTGAGTTCTACTTTGGGGTTTTTTCATATAACTCTTACTATTGTCATTACTTTTACTATTACTATTACCGTAGCTAGCCCAACGATCAAGGCCAGCTGCGCATTTTTTTGTGGCTTACATGTATTTATATATTCATGTTCTGCCCTACTCATTTGCTAGATCTATCTAATTTCAAATATATACACCCTCTCTCGCGCTGGTTACATCTCTAAGCCTCACAAAGGCGTACTTCCAATTCCTAACCGAGGACCTTAGTTGATGAATTTTTTCAACTATTTCCGTTCTCCCAGGAAATATGCCCCCCTTGAAATGGCCTCCGGGCCATATTTCCTAGAAAATGTGGCCCCTCTAGGTCCATACGTCCCAGAAAAATGACCCCTTTTTACGAAATTTGGATTTGGGGAAGGGCTTCCGAACGGGAGGCCATATTTCCTAGGATATTTGCCCCCCCCCCCCCTCCCCCAGGCCATATTTTCTAAGAAATATGGTTCCGGGGCCAAATTTTTGGGGGCCATACTTCCTGTTACTTGAATTTAAACATGTGTATGATTTTTACTCGAGATTAAGACACATTTGGAAATTATCCGACGTCAAGTGTAGTGCCAGAAAATCGTAATGGTGTTACTCTGTTTAACTCTTCTAATGAATTAACCAGTTTTATATTTTCCATATTTACTGATACAAATTCGCCATTTCTCTCTACCAGCCACATGCTCCCTTGTCAAATGTCCTTTCAATGGATTGTGCACGCCTGGAGAAAATGGTGGCGTGAAATGCTCCTGTATACGAGGATGTCCCCGTGTTAAAGAGACCGTTTGTGCCAGCAATGGAATGACATACTACAGTGAGTGCGCCATGAAGAAGTGGAGTTGTGAGAATAAGAAACCGGTCAAGGTTGTACACAAAGGCAATTGTGGTAAGAACATTTGGAATATTTCAAATACGATATACCTCAAATCATACGTGGTTATGGAAACAGATGCAACAATGTTGTGGAGGCAAAGTTGTTCCTGGTTCTCAACAATGTTGTTCGACATTGTTACACCTGATTGCGGGTTGATTCAGGCTCAATACTGTTCAATGTTGTTGACAACCAGGAACAATGTTGCCACAACAACATTGTTGCATTCTTGTTACAATTCGTAATCTTTGGCCATGTAATTAAACAAACGTTGCCACTGTAAGTTGTGAAGTCAGACGTTTACGAAAACATGGGTTCTATCACTACCTTGAAAAAAAAGAATTTGACGTTTTCAGCTCTTGGTCGGGAATTTAGTAGTGTCTTCTCGACAAATGGGCTTTGATGGACGTCAAATTTTATCTTTTCAGCTATTGACAGAACGGATGTCTTCATGTGTCACAAATCTAAGTTTTAAAAAATGCTTTCGCAAAGTCACACCTCTTGTCATAAACGCGCGCATTTTATGAACCTAAGAATGATCAATATACAATCCTGTCTATTTTGATGTTCATTCTTAGCTGTCAGTTAGTAACTCAACTGCCACGCAAGTTAAACACAACACGAGTGCATTTTAATTTTAAAACTAATCTCCTTTCCAGGAATGACAAAAACCAACTATGACTTAAAATTCACCGGTAAAGAAAAGGATTTCGTGGAATTCAAAGACTTGCCTAAGTTGAAAGAAGCGACCGTTGCATTCTGGGTAAAGACAAACGACAAGACCAAGAAAGGAACAATATTTTCGTACTCAGTCCCTGGAAAACGAAATGCGCTGACTCTGGCTGATCCAAGTAATTTGCGACTGTATGTCAACAGTGATGATAAAGATGGAATGCACAAGTAAGTCCTTGAATTTAGAAATTTCTCTTGTTTGGAGGGAAATCTGATTAGTAATGCTCTCAAAGCATAGTATATTTCCATGTGCCCATGTGTCTCACAAATTCCCTTCATGATAGAAATTTTCTCTGGCTTGTATATGATTTACGTTTTCATATCTTTAGAAAAACTGGTGTGGTAGTCAACGATGGTCAATGGCATCAGATAACGTTGACTTGGAAAAACAGTGACGGTTCTTGGAAACTGTATAAAAACGGTCAACCCGTTGCAAGTGGAAATAATTTCCAAAAGGGCGTGGTCATACCATCGGGAGGAATTTTAACCGTCGGTCATCTGCAGGAAGACCCTGGCTACCGATATGAACCGGACTGGGCGCTTATTGGAGACATCAGCCAGTTCAATGTCTGGTCCAAAGGGCTACCGCAGAGCGAGATTACTGCGTTTGCTGGCTCGTGTGGTGCGATGGGCCGTGGCGACGTAGTCATGTGGTGTGACGTCAAGAAAATTATATTTGGTGAAGTTAAGCTGGTCTCGCCATCAATATGTCCCAATAATAAAGACAGTAAGTTCGATTCTTCAACTATTAGTATTGATGATGATTAGTAGTGATGTATTTAATTGTTTTTATGCTCAGTAACCTATCAATTCATATTGATTTTTTTAGGGCCGTGTATTATTATTTACATGTAATGGTAAAATATTGAAATTACAACTAGTCATTTCGATTTTGATTCAAGGCTTTAGCTCTAAT
This sequence comes from Muricea muricata, assembly GCA_963855995.1. Classification (NCBI taxonomy): domain Eukaryota; kingdom Metazoa; phylum Cnidaria; class Anthozoa; order Malacalcyonacea; family Plexauridae; genus Muricea; species Muricea muricata. Next base: position 13,932,817 of record OY979720.1, on the reverse strand, counting down.
GTATTTAAAGCTTCTTTTCATAGAATTTTATAGCATTTGGTTTTGATAGTTTGAGAAATTTTCCGTTCCTTGTTTGATTTTGATTACAATCGTTGCACTTCGAAAAGGTTACCTGATTTCTTTAGAAAATTCATATTAATAACATTACTCGTACACTTTCCCATCATACTTTGTCGCCTTTTTTGTGGTGTTTTCCTTCCTAACTAACATCCTTAGTAATGTTTGTTTTGAGCGGACGTCGTCGAAGTTGTGATGACCTTTGCTGTTCTGTTTTGAGGGTCTTGTGATTTTAATTTCAATTTTTTGAACAATTACTCCAAAAATGAGAGGGATGTATTCACACCCTTATAAATTATAGTTATTCCCACAGTCGCAACACTATCAACATCGTCGATCTATAGATTGACTGACTATAGTTTAACCAGCATGTGCGGTCACCGCTCTTGTCTTCCAAGCTGGGAGGCCAGGGTTCTAGTCTCGGTCAGACCTCCACTCAATTGGTTTGCTTTTCATTGACATCAGTCGATGGCGCGTCTTCTCGAATAAGGACGTTAAACCGTTGGTACTTCGGATCCTCTGTCAATTGGGCAGTAGCCTGACAGGTAAATCTGCTCAACCAAGAGCGAAGAGCCTCAAATACATTGTCTTTTATGTAATATATAAGTTTATTGTGTAGGTTATTATATTGCTTCCCAAACGAACTTGGATTTTTAGTAGAAATTTGACACGAAAGTTTAGTTAATTTATGGGCGTTTATTACCGTGGTATCAAGACAACGATATGTTGTGATTATGTTTTAATAATGAGTTTGGGAAGTGTAGTTATTAAATTATCTGTTTGTAATTTAGATGCATGTAGTTGTAAAAGATGCTCAAAGTATAAGAAGTGTTCTACGGGCACAAATGGAAAAGCGATCTGTGTTTGTCCGAACATCGAGGAATGTCCTGCAGAACAAGAGTTAGTTTGTGGAAGTGATGGAAAGACGTATGGAAACGAGTGCCTGATGACGATTGCTTCTTGCGAGGAAAACAAAGAGATTACAGTGGTGGCTAACAGAAAATGTGGTAAGTATTGGTATAGTTTGTAGTATTTGTTTTGCGCAATAAATGATAAGCAAGATAACATGGAACCTTTCCGCTAACGGAAAATGTTTAACATTTCCAGCATCAGATCTCATATGAGGCTGCGTAATATGGCGGGTCACAAGACCATTGTTCTCAGAAGCATTTTGAAGTTGGCAGAAAAAAAGCAGGATAAAACAGTAAAATCTGAAAAATCTCAAAGAAAAAAATAACAGAAAGAAAGAAAATGAGAAAATATTTCCCTACATGCGCTCGATACGATATTACCATGATTATCATCATTAGTCCAGTCTTATTTTTTGATGGTTTAGATAGTGACATTTTTCTCTTCTATCTAGATGCTTGTACTGGAACAAAGTGTGACCATTACGCAACGTGTGAACTCGGTGTAGATGGATCATCTAAATGTGTGTGCCCTAAGCTAAAGAACTGTCCAGCAATAGTCAAGCCAGTGTGTGGCAGTAATGGCAAGTCTTATATCAATGAATGCCGATTGAAGATTGACTCGTGTAAAAAGAGAAAGAAAATACTTGTGAAGAAAGAAGGCATTTGTGGTAAAGTGAAACAAGATTATCCTTGTGAATGTATTCAGGCCATTCTAGCTGTACTACCGCTCTTGCCTTTGTATATCATTACAAATGCATGTTTTTGTGCACTTCAGTTCCTTCTAATGCAATATTTTTATCTTTGTCGATCATTGTGAATGCATTCAGTCTTTGTGCTCTTCAGTGCTTCCTAACTACATTTTAGTCCTTGTAGATCATTGAGAATACATTCAACCTTTGTGCACTTCAGTGCTTCCTAACTACATTGTTGCTCTTGTTTCTGTAGATCATTGCATGTTCACCAACTGTCCATTCTACGGTTCATGCTCAGTTGATGATCAAGGTTCAACGAGGTGTAGCTGTCCAGGAGCGTATTCTTGTCTTCCAGGAGTTGTTTGTGCATCAGATGGTTTAGATTATGGTAATGAATGTAAAATGAAGATACAGGCATGCAAAGCGAGAAAAGAACTGGTGGTGGTTAATAAAGGAGCTTGTAGTAAGTTTATTTTAAAGAAGCAGTTTGTGAAGTGATCGATTGGGGTGGTATTGGTACAATAGACCTTTCCGGTAATTACGTCACAGCTAACACTGTTTTTAACTCAGGACCACCTTAAATGTAGTGGATTTTAAGTTTGTTTCTCACAGGCTATGGTCAGAAGCCCAGAACATCCTTCGTCAACACATGCATAAAAAGAATTTTGGATTTTAACTATTAAACATGGAAATAAGCTTAAACACGAAATCGAGGCTGAGTGTCATGGCTCCTCAGCCTCAGTTTCATGTTTAAACTTATTTCCACATTTATTGGTCAAAATCCAAAATTTTTCTTTATGCTTGAGTTGACGAAGGATGTCCTGCGCCTTTGAACATAGCCTGTAAGAAATAAACTTAAAACCCACTCTATTTAAGGTGGTCCTAAGTTGAAAAAAGTTGTAGCTGTGACGTAATTACCGGAAAGGTCAATTGGTGATATTGATCATGATATTGATGGCAATTATGACATTGAAGATTGTAATGGTATTATAATGTTGATACTGGCGAGGTTGATCATATTGGTGGTTAAGATGGTAGTGGATATAATGATGAGATTGCTGATTATAATGATGATATTCTCGATAGTGATGGTGCTGAACATTGTAATGGTATCACAGTGATGATGTTGGTGTGATGATATTGGGGTGATGATATTGGGGTGATGATGATTGTATTGATGGTGAAGTCACCAATAATATTGGCGACAATAATAATTAGTGACGGTTATGGTGTATATTCTTCGTGCTTATTTAGAATACATATAGTCCAATATATCTGTCTTTATTTTTTTCAAAATTTCAGATGCTTGTTCTGGAAAAAAATGCGAACCATTCACCGCTCAGTGTAAAGTGATAAACCGGCAACCAGAGTGTGTCTGTCCTGACGTCAAAGACTGTCCAACAACCGGACCTCGCGTCTGTGCAAGCAATGGAAAGCCTTATCCAAGTGAATGCCACGTCCATGTCGAAGCTTGCAAAAGAAAACGTGCCATTTATGTCGTCAGTAACGGCACTTGTGGTTAGTAAATTGTGCTATAATATTTGATATCTCTGCTATGCAATTTGAAAATTGTTAAAATGCATTAGAAAATCCTTACTCATTTGGCTTTGATATAATTTCATTCTTTCTTTTGTCAAGATTTGTGCTCCCGGAAAATCTGTAAGTTCTATTCCAAATGTGAAGTGGACGCCAACAACCAGCCACGTTGTGTTTGTCCGAAAGAAAAATGTGCCAAAACTCATGAACCTGTTTGTGGAGACAATGGACACACATACGACAGCCTCTGTGCTCTTAAGGCAGAATCGTGTTCAAAGAAAAAACCGATTAAAGTCAAGAATCAAGGAGTTTGCGGTAAGAAGTTAATTCGCAAGTTAGTTAACAGAAACGCACAACTTCTTGAACTTGCCATACTATGCCTGATCTAGTTTACTCTTTTCATTGTAACTTTAATACTTTTACTTGTTTGTTTTTCAAAAGAGTAGCCATACTTGGATTTGCACCATAGGTATCCTGTAAGCTGACTGCTTTGGGAGAGGGGTTGTTAAGCAACGACAAACATGGTCTGTTTACAGGCTACAACATAAGTAACTTACTAAAAATAGTGTTTAAAAAATGATTTAACAGAAGAATAAGTAGCGAATATACCGGCCTTCCTTTTCAGGTATCATCGAGAATTCGTGTACAGTGAAAACATGTCAACATTATGGTGTCTGCAAGAAAGGAAAATGCGTCTGCTCTAAGAAAGAAGAATGCCCACAATATTCGCAACGAGTCTGTGCCAGTGACGGACAAGTTTACACGAACGATTGTCATATGAAAGCTGAATCTTGTAAACTTGGCAAAACATTGATTGAAGTGGGCATGGAGAAATGTTGTATGTATAAATTTATCATTAGTCTGTGCATTATTGTGCCCTTTATTTTCAATATTATTAATTATATAAGCACGGGTCTTTTTGAGCATATAAGCTTAAAGAGTGGGCGGCAAATACCCCAGTCCCCTACCCGAGATTTCCCCCTACGAGGGTCAACTATCATCGCAAAAAATCTCCAGCTCGTAATCTAATTGGTAGATGGGTATTTCTTATATAGTTGTAAAAGTTATTTAAGGTAATAAATTGACTGCTTAATCTTTCTGGAGACGAAGGTCCCTTTCTGGAAAATACCGTGCCCCACGGCAAAACACTCAAAAGAGGCCCTGATCCAAGATTCTAAGACATATAAAACTTCTTATTCGCGCTATTCTGTTTCGTCTTAGCTCTGTGTTTGTACGCAAGATGTCCACTAAATGGTAAATGTGTTTTAAACGAACGTGGATCATCAACCTGTCAATGTCCTGACCCACTATCGTGTCCGGCAGAGTACAACCGAGTATGCGGAACAAACAAGAGGACCTACAATAATACATGTCATATGAAAGTAGACGAGTGTCGTAGAAATGAAGTGATTGGTATTGGTAAACATGGTTCTTGCGGTAAGTTTTTTACACTACACTGTACTGGTATACCAGGATGTTGACCAGAAAACCATCTTCCCTAGCAAAGTTCTAGTGTGCTGTTTCTTGACGCAAATTTAACGTTCAACATATTAACGTGTTGTCATTTTCCCTTCTCTTTCATATACCTCGACGACATTCAATCTCGCAGAAAAAGGTAAGTCGTTTCTTCTCGGGTTTCTAGAACTTAATATCTATTAAACATGACACGTAGTACGTAAGGGATAGCTATATACAAGAAAGGAGGGATTTGTATCATATTAAGACTCCGAGGGCTTTGTATGACATGAATCCCGACTCTCGAAGTATCGAGGAGGTTATTCAAGTGGATAATCATCTGATTAGTGACCACGGTACAATACCGGATCTGCATCGAGTGACATCACATGCCTGAGCTACAAAGCTATCTGACAAGAGCAAGCGTAATTTATATATACTCTGAGCGGTAATGTCTGCAAATAGGATAAATTTCAATCGAAATATATTCACAATTATGTTGCCTTTTTTACTAGATAACTCATACTTTGTGTTTGTCTTTGTATTCGCAGTATGTCTCCCCTATGTCCACTCGTTGCAGTTCTCTAATAAAATTATTCATTTCTTTTCATTATTGTAGTTGTTAAGTACTTCCAAGGGACGTCATTCATGCAATTTGCCACACCATTACAAATGATTGGAACATCGACTAATGTTGAATTCAACATTCGGCCTCTTCAAGAAAATGGTATCCTCTTTTATGCTGACAGCGAGAAGCACTCAGATTTCATTGCACTTGTCTTGAATAATGGATATCTTGAATTAAGGTAATCTTGGGGAAACGGTGAATGGTGTGTTGTGGAGGGATTTTGTATACTGTTGTGTGATGTGGTGTGGTATTGTGTCGAGCTCTGTAATGTGGTGTGATACTTGTAGTGTGATGTGATGTGGTAGTGTGGTGTGTTGTGGTTTTTAGTGTATTATGATGTGTTGTAGTCATGATGTGATGTGATGTGATGTGATGTGATTTGATGTGATGTGATGTGGTGTAATTTGATGTGATGTGATGTGATGCGATGCGATGCGATGTGGTACTGTGATGTGGTGTGGTTTGTAGTGTGTTATGATGTGCTGTAGTCCTGATGTGATTTTCTTTATGTGATGTGATGTGATGTGGTGTGATGTGATGTGCTGCGATGTGATGTGATGTGATGTGATGTGATGTGATGTGATGTGATGTGATGTGATGTGCTGCGATGTGATGTGATGTGATGTGATAAAAAATGTAGTACTAGTACAAGTGATGACTTGTGTACTATTACAGAATGGATCTTGGTGATGGACTGGCAACAAACAAGAGTATAAGGCAATTAGAGATGAACAAATGGTATCATATAAAAATATCAAGAAAGGACAAAGTAGCTGAGCTATCAATCAACCAGACAGAGAAGACAAGAGTCAAGGCGCCGAAAAATTACAAAATTCTCAACATTGGCAATAAGTTATACTTTGGAGGCGTAGAAAAAATAACAACAAGGTAACAATGTACAACATCTGGTTTTCCGAGCAAGAAAGACTCCTATTTTTCATAGTGTGATTTTTATTACAGAAAAGATGTTCCGTAGTTCGTCTACTTTTGAAAAATATTATTCCAAGCTTGTCTATTCCTATATTTAATGTCATAAAATTTAGTCCAGTCCTCTTGTAATTTCATGTGAAATATTGCATAATGTTTTTTCCTTTATAGATCCAAGCGCAAACTTGTTATTACAGATGGTTTTGTTGGATGTCTTAAGGATCTTAAGATAAGTTTTGTTGAGTACGACCTACTATATCCTGGTGCGCACATTAAGAAACAGAAAGACATCGCAAAGTGTCCCGGTGACCCATGTAAAACACGACCTTGTGAAAATTCTGCTCAATGTAAATTTGATCCAAAGATGGGAGATACCTACATCTGTGTGTGTCCGAAAGGTTTCGTTGGTAAACGATGTCAGGCGAAAGGTAAGATTGGCACCTAGTTTTATCATTGGTATATCATTATTATTGCTATATTATAATGATCATCGTCAATTAACTTAATACCTAACATAACTATCATAATCACATCACCACGACATTCATCGTCACCATCACAACGACCATTAAGGTTGAATTGGCATCCGAAGTATTAATGTGCACTCTTACACAGCTAATGGGTTAATCAGTGGGAATGTCTAATAGTTTTTTAATAATGTTTTTATCCTGTATAAAGATTGAGAAATAATAATAGTTAGATGAAAAAAAGACAATTTGTTTACTGTACCAACCTGTAGTAAAGCGACATTTCTAGCTAAATCATTTAGGACAAGAGCTGTTGAACATTGGAGTGAATTAGAAAATGAAGTTAAAAATATAATGCACGAAAGTAAATTTAAATCAGCTCTTTTTAAAAATGAACATAAATAATGTGAAGAAGTAAGGATATTTTTGCAAATAACATAATAATTTGACGTAGATAATTTTTGTGAATAACTTGGCTGAAATATTTTTGTGTGAATAATGGTAGTATATAATAAAACTAGGTATATAATAAATATCTATTACAGAACACCACTTGGAAAATAGCATTAGGTAACTGTCGATCTTTTAATAATTGCAATTACGTACATGGGTTCTTGATTGATAACCAACCAAATATAGAGTATAGCAGTGCAAATACAAAAAGCACAAGTAAAATGAAAAAGATGGCAGACTAAAGTAATTGCAAGCAAAATCTGTGAAATGATGTAATATGTAATGAAATAATGTATTGAAATGATGCAATGATATTATCAAAAGCCAATTAATTTCTCATGGGAGTGCGAGCCCACTGGCGATGCCATGCTGCTCCTGAATAAAGTGTACATACGTAACCTGGTTCCACGGGATCATCGTCATCATCGATATGTATATTAGCTTAAGTTTTGCACCCTTATTATTAACTGAACGACTCTTTTCTATTTTAGACAAGGCGGTCTCCTTCAAGGGAGCCGAATCCTATGCGGTGTTGGATGGTTTCCGAAACAATAAAATGTTCTCAGCCTCAATGGATGTCCGACCTTCCACAAAGGATGGGATGTTACTTTATGGCCAAGATGTAACATCACCGGAGTTTGTCAGCATTGGTATCAAAAATGGTTTTGTTGAAGTGAGGTATGCACGTATTAGATAATATTTTATACAATCTATAGGCATTGCTTTATCATCGACTGGAAAAAATTCTCTTTTCTATACTATGTAAATAATGTGTACCTTGTCTCTAAATCCACTGTAAATCACATTTATAGACTAAATGTACTTTGTAAAATATTGGAAATAGTTTGGAAAACAAGTGGATAATATTTTGCCGTTGCCTATTCAGTTATAGATACACAGTATGACGTAGTGAGAACAAAAAATAAAGTGGCTCACGAGCCGCCGGGGCTAGTGGGTTACTGATGTTCTTACCACGTTATGACGTCTACCGTGTATCTATAATTGAACAGACAACGGCAAAATGTTAACTATTTGTTTTATATAATGAAAATTCGAAAACTTTGCCAAGCTGAGATTTGTAGTGCGGTGGAAAGATTTTAGCACGCTCTTTGACGTACGTGATGTCGTGATCATGATCTATACAAAACAAAGAACGCCATTGGCTGATAAAAATTCTGAAATTTCTGTGGTTGGCCTGTCTCTGAAATCAGTGACGTCAGCCGGATCCTCGAATAGATCATGGTGTGACAAGCTAAAAATAACTCTGGTTCTGGTATAGTTACAGTTAAGGTACAGACTGTTTATATACCATGGAAGATGTGATCTGTTGACGGCACCAAACCCTTTTCAAAAACTTACCTCAATGCCAAATAAACCGCAAATTAGCTCACGAATTTATTGAATTTTTTGTTCAGTCTCAATGCAGGACAAGGAAAACTCACTGTGAAAAGTAAACAACCTGTTTCCACTCTTGTTTGGCATAACATCAAGGTCAATCGTGACCACAAAATTGTGAAGTTGACTGTTGATAAACAGGACACAGTGGAGGGAACGCTACCGAAGTCTTTTGACCAGATAGACTTGGAAACTGGGATCATTATTGGCGAGCCTAAAAAACCTGAAACAAGGTATGTAACTTGAAATTTGTTTTGTACAGGAATTGAAAGGATGGTGTATAGCCCAGAGAATCAAAGAAATGAACTGAAAACGCGAGCGAAAGCGTTAATGTTGCTCTCGAGATGTTGCTGACCCGGCCGGCACGGTTGTACGGCCTGATACGGTTTATTTTGGAACCCTGTAAATTTACTTTCAAAAATTTTCAGGACTTTTTGTTTACATATTTTTATCACGTACAACAATATCTATGGAACTACCGACTTTTAGGACTCCTTTCTGGTGTAAAAATGCTGAAAACCAACGCTAAATGTGTGCCTTCTTTTTGGGTGCGGAGAAATAGCACATATGAAAAAAAAACCAAAGCTTAAGCTGTAATAAAGCTCAATGACATTAACCGACCTGACTGTGTAGCTAACTTGGCAGAGCATTGGGCAGGCACTCCAAAGGTCGTGGGTTCAACAGCCGTGATCAGGCATATTGTCCAGCTTGCCCGGTGTGGATGTAAACTCAGAATATCAACATCACTTTCACTTGAGTACATAATACCAAAGATAATCACGATGCATCATTGTTTTATAGAATATCAGCCCGTGAACGCAGTGACCTCGAGCATGCTTTCTTCACTGGTTGCATTAAAAATCTTGTGATTGATGGGCACGCCATCAACTTTGACAAAAATAACGGTGATACTCTGGAACAGAAAGGTCTGGAAACATGCCATGCCTGCACGGGGGAACCCTGCGGGACGCATGGCAAATGTATACTAGGCACTGGTGATCAATTCACTTGTGAATGCGAAGAGAATTACTCTGGAAAATACTGTACAGCTAAAGGTGAGCTTTGTGTTTATTCGTTTGAAATGGGACCGAAAGGAAAGCGCAATTGCTAAGTAAATTATTCATAACATGAATCATTCTAAGAAGAATTTAGATCTGCACGATTTATATAGGTACTCTGAGATCAGGCAAGTGCCCCCCCCCCCGAAAGGAAAATAACAGCATGCCAACATCCCCTCCTGGAAAAAATCATTCAAAGAACATTTCCAACACTACTCTTCAGAAAAATTACAAGTTTTCATATATATTTACTTTTAGAACTGTCCATTATAGGTTTTAGAATCACCCTTTTTCATTTTACCTGAATCCTAATTATCAGAGAAATTTTAGTGTGAGAAGAAAGAGTCTTATAGTCTTACTCCAATAGTTCATACGACTCGCTCGATAATATTTGAATTGATTAGCATTTCTATAATTCTAGTAGGTTAGCTATGCCTTCAAACTATGTTTTCTGTTTTTAGTACGGAATGTCTACTTCACAGAAGAAGGTTCAATGATGATATTGGCGGTAAAGAAGGAATACATTGATTTTGACATCTCGTTCGATATTAGACCTCAGGTTGAAACAGCTCCGTTAGTGATCACTTTCAAAAAGAAAGATTATATTTCTATCGCAATGCGAGATGGCTATGTTGAAGCAAGGTAAGATATTCTTACATGATAAATTTCTGTTTATAAATCTTGTTGTTTCATCGATTACCTGTAAGATGTTGGAAGCAGTAGGGTTTATGCCTCGAACTACCAACTCGTTACATTACGCTAACCTGAAATTTGAAATACAATGATTGATAATATTCTAGGTAATGCAATCAAATGTGTGTAATTAATAACATGATATATAGAGATTTGATTCTAGTAGTAGAGACGAACTAAACTCTGCTAGCCTATACAAGCCACAGAGCAGCACTATTACCTGGGAGTCGACTATCCAATAACTAGCAGTACCTAGCCTGGCCTAAATAGTGGCAAGAGGCAACTCAACTCAGAGTAACACCACAAACATCATTTTGACTGAGTACATAAAACCACGACATATACAGTATGCTGTAAAAACGTTTATAAAAAGATCATTTGAACATCTGTTTTTCTTTTTACCAACAGTATTTGGTAAAAATAACCAAAAAATTAGTTGAAATAAATAATTGTATTTAACGTTTTAACTAACAAAATATTGGTTAACTGAAATGCATCTGAGACAATTCATTTCTATTTCCACATAATTCCTTACAGAATTGACGCCGGCAGTGGTGAGAGCGTTGCTAAGAGTAAAGACTCGATAGAGTTGCATAAATGGCACAAAATCAGGCTTGTTCGAGATTCCAAGAAAATGCGCTTGTATGTTGACAATCAAGACTTTGTCACCGCGAACAATGCCGGTAAATTCACGAAAATAAATCTGAAAGAAATAATGTACGTTGGAACCGTTTATACAGAGGACAAATCCTCACCAGACAGGTATGGAGAGTAAATCCATTTGTGATTTGGTGACACTTCACTTCATGTTGAATGATTTCTGAAGGGTTAATGTCTCTTAAGTGGCCTTGCTAAAAATTCCACCTCCCCCTCCCCCCTCATATTTTATGGTCTCACTGGAAAGATAACGTAAAGTGATTAAATTTCTTTTCTTGAAATATCTCATGTTGAATAGTATGCAAATATCATACTTGTGACATCACTGTGAATAAAGCATGATTTTATGTAATTTGAGACTTTGCATGGTGAATTATATTATTTTATGTAAGAAATTTGTGGAACACCATGTAATTAAATTGATTTTATTGAAAATATCTAAGCTTTCAGCCCATTTGACTCAGGCCATCATCAGAGATAAATTACAACGGTTAAAACACACGGTGTGTTTTAACCGTTGTAATTTATCTCTGATGATGGCCTGAGTCAAATGGGCCGAAAGCTTAGATATTTTCAACAAAATCAATTTAATTACATGGTGTTCCACAAATTTCTTACATAAAATAGTATGATTTTAGCATATTCGCCAGTGAGATGTCTCAAAACAGGCCGAATGGTGAAATTCGGCTAAAATAGAAGTTACCAAATTTATTTGCATCATCTTTACACTGACACCATAATACATTGGAATGAAATTTCTTTGCATGCGCACTTTAAGCGTGAAAAACATTAAAGATCATTACTTACATACGCATGTGTATCTGAGCTAGACAAATCGCAAGTTTTTATCCTCCTTAGAACGTTTGTAGAAAGAAACTATAATAACTAACTATCCTTTATAATGTATTTTCAGAATATATGGGCGAGATTTCTCAGAGTTGAAGGGCGACTTCCAATTCATTGGCTGCCTGTCAAACATCACGATAAACGACAAGACACTTGATCTGAATTACCCTGGTGATGACGTCAAGACAGAAAGATTGGTCAGAGAGTGTACTTCATGTAACCCATCACCATGCAAAAATAACGGCTCATGCGTTCAACAACCTGACATAACATATTCATGCAAATGTCCACAAACGTTTACCGGCCCGATGTGTGATATTCCTGGTATGTGGTGTGTTTGTATATTTGTTTGTTCATGGTAATTTCCTAGCGATCTAGATTTTTGTAACAAACAAGACTACCAAAAGTAAACATCGGCCAAACTCTTTTTGTATTTATTTACGGACAAGAGCATCGTTTGTCTATCATATCTTACAAATGTAAAGCAGCTTGACAATATAGCAATGTGGACAAAACCTTTGTGTATGTTTTGGACTTCGCCGCAGTGGATAAGTCGATTATGCATTGCATGAAAAAACCAGCTGGATTTTTCTAACTCAGAAGAATAATTATATATAAAACTAATTTTTTTTCTTATTTGTGATATCGCTCGCGTACAAGATGCTAAAGTGTTTTTCGAAATTTGACCTGTCGGCAGTTCAAGGGGCATTAGCAGCTTTTCCATATTTAAGATATTTTGACTCTAACATAAGCCTTAAAAAGTACTCGTAATACACTGAGTAACAAACAATAGTTGGCTAAAATGATTTTACTCAACGTGGGATATTAAATAACAAGCAAAAACGAGTTTCTGGCTTGTTCTGATAACTGCTTGTCAATGAATAAATGTCGCGCGATCCCACATACATATCCTTTAAAATCCATGATGGCCGACAGCTTGTATCTGGTATGCTTCAGGTGTAATAGCTCAAGAATCAAGCAAGATATGAAATAAGTTATTCTAAAAAGATTTTTAGTTTCAAATACTCTTTGGTTAGGCTAGGCACCATTGACACAACCGGCTCAAGAGTGCGTTCAACAGATTGCTTTACACATATCTTCGGCTAATAATTTCATGTCTGACTTCAGGTTGCGTCGTTGGTGCCTTAGATCTGGCTTTCGTATTGGACGAATCAAACAGTGTTGACGAAGAAGAATTCAATGATGTCATCAAATTTGTGACATACACGATCGATGCCTTCCCAGGAATCTCTGCGCGTGGAACTCGCGTGGGCTTGGTAACGTTTAGTACGGGTGCTCGAATTGCTATGGCATTTGATCGCTATCATCAACGCGAACAACTCATTGATGCTGTGGAAAACCTCTCAAGAGGGGGTGGAAAGACCTTCATCAACAAAGGATTGGATAAAGCCAATGAACTGTTCACCGCCGCTCGTGGCAGCCGCATCGATGCGTCCAAGATTTTAGTTTTGATGACGGATGGTAAAAGCAAGGGCGATGTCGTTCCACCTGCTCAGCGGTTACGAGAGAAAGGTGTGCGCGTCATTGTGGTTGGTGTTGGGAATGTCGATCCTGTACAGTTACAACAGATTGCTGGAGTGGAAGACAACGTCTTCATAGTACAAACCTTTAAAGGACTTGAACCTGTGATTGCTAAACTAATTCCTGCCTCATGTCCAAGACCCAGGAGGTAACATCTTGTAAACCAGTTGTTTGAATATGGGTGCGCTAATTAATCTTGGCTGAAAGCTTTAATTGACCATAACGATGAAGATAGCAGCATGTACATCTTACCAGAATGCATTGCCGACATTAGGATAGAACGACTGAAAAAAGCCAATACAGCTAAGGACAAAAAACTTTAACAAAACAAAGAAAATGACCTCCTCTATTAAACTTGTCCTTCAACATACGTAATTTTGCTTTTTAAAACGATTTCCAACTGCAGTGTATTCTGATAAAATGTACGTCCACCATTTTTCATTAAATGATTAACTACTGTTTTAGTTTCTGTGTTTCTGCGCCTCCATGTCTTTTGCAAATTACCCGTTTTCCTGGTATCTGGCAAATCGTTTGCTTGAAAACATTCTTTATGGCAATATAACGAAGTGTTCCATGCAAGGGTACCACGAAAATGTATTTAACCTGATGGCCCATGCCGAACTACATTTTGTTCACATGATGCAGACAGAATGACTAATTTACATTTTTAATTTTTTAGACCTTGAATGCCAAAGCAAGATCAATTTAGTTTAGTGAATTAGAATAGATTTGAAGTATTATATTGTATTGTTCGTACCGCGTTTTGTTGTGTGTTATTATTTAAAATATTCTCGTCCCTAAATAAGATTCTAAATATATTATTACTACTCTTCGCAAATATAATTAATGTAGAAGAAACATTGTATTGTGCTTTTATAAAATTAAAACGAATGAATTTAACGGAAGTGTAGTTTATTTTCTTGCCATGACGGGGAATGATTTACCTGAGGGAATAGTTCAAACCCAAGGCAGGGGAGAGATGGGGGGAGTGGGGGCCAAAATACCCAGGGCCGGAGGTCTCAAGGGTGTCTCGTATTTTGGATTTTGCAATATATTTTTAGATTTTTGAAGGACGGTATTTTGTGATTTAGCTGTATCTATAGTATCTTTAGCTTTATCTGTAATTGGACAGAGGCCAGTTGTTCAAAAACCGGTAGCTTATCCCTGGGTTAACGTGAAATTTCTTTCCAAACTTTCCAGTAGCTTTTTGATAGCAATGCGACATATTTCTTTAAAAATCTTGTCCGGATCAATAGTGATTTTTGTTTGTAAAGTTTTAAAGTAAAGGGATATGTAGAAACACAGAAACTGAAACATTGGGTTTAACAACTTTAACCTGGAGTTAGTGCTAACCCAGCTTTAATAAACAACCGGTCCCTGATCTGCTATTCAAAACATGCTTGGAGCAAGTCGACACAAACTCGTAGATAAGTCGACAAAACGCTGACATTGAAAACGCTGACATGACAAAGGGGTAAAACACGGACAAGAATGTGAAAATACAGATAGGAAAATGCGGATGGGAGATAAAACGATATTACTTCATCTTAAATGTTCAAGTTTTGTCTTGGTTTAGTAGCATGGTTTTATAAATCTTTACCTAAGCTATTCCCAGTCTAATGACACAAAAATGAATATTGCACATATACCTTAATGTCCACCGGCTTCATGTAAACAGTCGTCTATACTATGTTTTCATATATTTAATTTGTTCCGCATAGACAATACATTAACGAACAGATGATTTGAAGGTAAATTGCTTCATTCGTTTCAGACAACGCTGGCAAACAATTAGCCTGCTTAGGTCTTGTTAGAAAAGCATATACAAGTATAATTTGTAGTGAAACTTGCTGTCGTCATCAGCCTTGATATATAAAGTGGACATTGCTGCAAAGTATAGACAAAGCTTTAAAGTGCGTGTGTGGTTATGGCAATTTTGAAAGTTCTGAAGGGAGGGTCCTATTTTCCCAGCACAAATTTTGACTAAATCTCATTTTCCCAGAGTACAAATCCCTTCATTCCAGCGGCTATCTTGCTTAAATCTTAATCCCATTTTACGTTGTCTTTTTTCTGATCAATCCTAGTCCTGTGAATGGAATCCCATTTCCGAGCCAAAAATATGCAATTCCCAGCTCCCACTTTACCATTTCAGAGCCCTCGATTTTGTTATTTTGTAATCTTCACAATTTTCTTATACTTAAGTGTTTAGTTAGGTACAATGTTCATTATATTTATTGCAAGGATTATAAAAGGTAGAAACAGAATCAACATTCAATTTCTGTTTAGATTCTTTAAGGTAGATCTTTTTTGAGCTATTGACTGCACTATGGACGCCAGAAACGTTAATTCGAGATAATGAAGCTTTCTGAACCCTTCAGTTTTACCCCTGTTCCCACCCTCGGCTTTTCTCTCTCTCCAAATTGCTCGGTATTTATCGACTTTTCTCCGCAAAGCAAGAACGAAGCTCTGAAATCTTCACGATATATTGAAGCAATCCTTGCCTTTAAGGTAAAATCCCTTATTTTCTCTCAGTAATTGTAGAAGAGTGTCTAGATCTCTGATATGCATAAGTTTTGTTGTGGGCAGTCAGGCTGAATTTAGCGAAATATTTGAACATAAAAAGTTCGTATTTCGCCAAACTGCAGAGAATGGCAGTTTTCGGCGAGATCTCGGGTGGCACAAATTTCAGGTGCAAGTGCGCAAAACAGTTGCCAAGTGCGGATCATGGCTGAGTCAAGGGGCAAAGTAACAAAATATGTGTTGAAAACAAGAAGTAAAGTCCATGTTTGCATAGCCTAATTATTGACTTTCCTTCGGTCGTTTCTTTCGTGATCAAGCTATATATGCCATTGCGTTCAGTGTCCTTGATATAGGAGTCATATATTTATGGCCTTGGGTTTAATTCCCAAACACTGAATGGCAGTATTTAGCTGATTCTAATAATGAGATAGCATTTCAACAAGTTAGCACGGCGTCATTACTTTGTCTAGTCGCTATGTCATACTATAACCATACAAAAACAATACACTAAAGAAGCCGATTCAATTTCTATTATTTTGATACTAAATCATCAATGGTTTTTCATGATTGCTTTAAAACTTTGCCGACACTGGTGACGTTGTAGCTCAGAAATGTAAGATAACGGCGGCGACTTAGTTTTCTTGTGCTATAGATAACCTGGCTATAAACTGAAAAATACATGGTTTATGGTTATATATAACCTCGTAGTTACGCCTTACAGAGAATATGTCTTTGGTTACAGTGTGACATAGTAACTAGGCAAAGCAGTAAACCAGTAATGCAGTGCCAACTTGTTGAAATGGTAGCTATCTCATTAGATGAAAGAGCTAAATAGTATTCAGTGTTTGGGAATTAAACCCAAGGCCATAAATAAATGACTCCTATATCAAGGACACTGAACGCAATGGCATATAAAGCTCGATCAAGAAAGAAACGATCGTCAGAAGGTCAATAATAATTATGCAAACTTCAGCTTTCCTTAATTCTTGAGACTTCGCCATAAAAGTTGAAAAACTTAAAGTTGCATGACTACACCGCTTTGATTACAGTAAACGTTGACGTCTTTGCGTTCTTTCCCAAAAGAAAACACTTGTTTTAAAGGTTTTATAGTGTTTGCGCATCTTTGCGCATCCATGTTTGTACCGTAAGCTTTGGGAAGAAGACCGCCATACATATTTGGCACAGTGTAGTGATTTAGCCAGCTAAATCACTACACTGTAGTTTAACAGTATAGTGGTTTAGCGGTGTTTTGAAGTCTTCTCGTCGCTATTTTCCGACGAAGACAACTTGTCTTCTAGAACGAAGGGAAATAACGGCGAGAAGTCTTCAAGGCACCAACCTTACAGGCCTGTCCCACACAGTCAAGTAAAGGAAATTTGCTTAAATATTAGTTAAAAACGCAAGGCAAATAAACGTTTACCTCCTTGGCGTCGCGGCACTGCCTAGTGTTTTCCTGCACTCCACGCCCTGCTTTGACTTCAATTTTGGGTGGATCGTCGACTGGTCTGTCCAACTGAGCGAGTGAAGAATTAAATTCTTACCAACCATTTCAGTTGGACTTACCTGTCGACGATCCACCCAAAATCAAAGTCAAACGCGATATGGGCAGTCGGGAAGACAGTTACCTTTACCTCTCGGCCACGGAGGGAAAGTTGTTTGGTAATGAAAACTTGAACGGGTCATTCCTTTCTTATCAGTACGTAAATAAAAAAAATACAAAAACGTCCTTACAGGCGTTTCTTTTGCGAAAGAAGAATAGTAAATTAAACGTAAAGAAAAAAGAGAATCATCTGAGTGAAAAATAATGGCAAAAACTCTTCATTGTCGCATTAAAATCTTACTTTAAACTTCGTACAAAGAAAAATAAACATTATACATACGGGTATTTTCTCGTGGACAATAGTCATCTGACGTCATTTACTGCTTGGTGCTTGGAGAAGAAGCTTCGTTGAAAATATCTGACCAGGGAGTAAAATTTACCCACCACAAGTCCTGAAATTCCTGTAGAATAGCGAGTTGGTTCCCATAGAAATGGCGAGGAAGATAGTTCAAGATACCGGGGACACATCTGCAGGAAAGAAGAGCTAAAATGACGAAGAAATGAGCAAACAATTGCGAAGCAAAACATATCGTCGTCGTACAGATTCAAAATCAAAATGGCGTCACATTCTTCTCGAATCTAAAAATGCAACGTAGATGGCCGTCGTTTAGTTGGAGATCAGCAATACTGGATTTTTATTACACATGTAAGTATTCTCTAACTTTTCCCAACATGTTTAGTAGTGATATATATATAATTTAGGTTCTATTTTTCTCTCTCTAGCTGGACCGACAACCGTTCGAAATGGAACACCAGTGACATGATTAAAACAGAACCCTTTCAAGGTAAAGTGATTTTTCTCTAACGTCTGCGTCTTTTAGCTCTACAATTGATCAATTTTGCTAGATAAATTAAAGTATTTGCCGCCAAAAGTTTTTATTTTTCATATCCTACATGCTGAACTTTACATTATAGATATTCCAGAGATATTGTGAGACAACCACGTAACAACTGTGATGCGACATGCCACAGCCAAAAAGGACTTTCATGACGATTTAGTGGTAAGAAAACCAAATATTATAATATACTCACTATCACTGAAAATTCTCTATTGCACCCCCCCCCCGATTTAGAGATTCACTTGGTAAAATCAATGAAACCCTCTGTCTGTGGAGCTCCTTCTTTAACGATCTTTTCACGATCAAAATTATTTCTGGCAATCCAGATAATGAATAAGCATCGTTCTCTTTTAAATCCTTCCTCTTCAGTAAGACTACAACCACTCCATGGGGATTAATAGGGAGTTTATAATGATGATTATCATGTATCAAATGCTGTATCAATAGTTTGTTCATTATTCTTTATAAACTTCGTAATAACTTACTTCAATTTTTCCTTTCTTTTTTCTATTTCTTTAAAATCCTTTTCTGTCCACCGATAGACTGCGCTCTATACAAGAAAGATGGAAATTCAGATTTCCAGTTTACGTTCAAAAGCGATTCCGAGCTAGCGTCTAGTGAAAACCCTCACTTAACCACAAGTGTTTACGTAATCTTTGAACTGCAAATCTGAATTTCTTTATTCTTGCACATCAGACTTTGGTTTAACATGAAATGTCCTCTTAACTCCAATCCAGTTATCCTCCTGCTTACCTCCTTCCTGTCCCCACTACCTCTTCTAGGGTAGTACCCACTTCCTTCACACCACTTCAATACTTATCCTACTCCCCCTAAATATTCCAATCCTTACTTTAGTCTAATTCGCTTTCTTTATTCCAATCCAGTTTTCCTCCTGTTTACCCCAGCCTTACCCTAGTACGCCTTTTAGGGTAGTACCAACTTCCTTCACACCACTTTAATCTTTAAACCAACCCCACCCCACCCCACTCCTCTTATAATTGTAAGTTACTCATTTGATGTACTTACTGGATAATTATTTATTCAGCTAGACAACTATATTATATGATAACAAGACGCCTGCTAAGGCGTTCACTCCGCCTGCCAAACGAAAATGGGCACAAGGCCAGGCAGGGCTGTAACTAGAGAGTTCATTGGGGGTGGGGTACATTCACTTATTTCTGTTCTGTCCAACTAATTCCTTTTTAAATCAATTATTATTACGGTACCTTCCAAGGCATTTTAAGACATTGCTAGCACATCTTATGCAATCACTAAGATAACCAAAAATCAATGTCTGAGTGACCTGCCAGGCACTCTGTCCAGAGTCCTAGTAGGATTGCATTTTTTAGAATTTAATTTAGATTAAAGACTTTAATAGTACATATGTTAAACAAGATTCTTTTGCCATAATGCCACCAACAAATAGCTGTTTTATTTTGCAAGTAAAGAAAATTTTACTAAAAGTGTATACAATACATCAGTCTATTAAATCCATCAATTTATTAAATCTATTCTGTAGCACACTGCCTGAAGTCTCCACGATATAATTTGTTGGGAAAATGTTGGCTAGCCTTTTGATATATTGACCAGCTTTGAATTAGATATTTGATGTGTTGATAAGGTGTCAGGTAAATATTTGGCATGTTTATAAAATGTTGGTAAGGATTTTGACTAGTTGACAAGTTTTCGAGCAGACTTTTGACATGTTGATAAGATCTGAGTTAGTCTTTTGATATGTGGACAAGCTTTGAAATGGACTTTTGACATGTTGATATGCTCCTAGTTAGATTTTTGGCATGTTGACAAGATGTCGGTTAGGTTTTTGGCTTGTTGACAAGATGTCAGTTAGGCTTTTGGCTTGTTGAAAAGATGTTGGTTAGGCTTTTGGCTTGTTGACAAGATGCCGGTAAGGCTTTTGGCTTGTTGACAAGATGTCGGTAAGGCTTTTCACTTGTTGAAAAGATATCAGTTAGGCTTTTGGCTTGTTGACAAGATGTCGGTTAGACTTTGACCTGTACATGCCCACAAGTTGTCAGTTAGACTTTCGACATGCTGACAAAGTATTTACTTCCAGAAAGCTTCAGGTGTCAGTTAAAACATTGGTATATAGGCAGGGTGTCTGATAAAGTTTTGGCAAATTAAGAAAGTGCCAGTTGAAATTTTACTAAATTTAAGTTAAATTTTGTTCTTTTTTTTATTTTGCATTTTTGAGTTTTTTTCTTGCTATTTTAATAATTATAGCAACAATCTTTACAGTAATCGACTTAAAAGTATTTCTGTGATCTGTATTTTCTGTGATATCCAATTTTAAATCCTTTCTCTGAGTCAACTATTCAACGTGACGTTCTAACAAAACAAGTATTAAAATCGCTCATAAAAACAACAAAAATTAAAAATTAGACTAAGCTATTAAGTCTGAAGTCTCCACGATATAATTTGTTGGGAACTTTAGACTAACATATGTATTTCTGGAATTGGAATGTAAAATGTCTCTTACCTTTTATTTGCCGTTTTAAAACATTTCTGGAGCAATTTTTTGATAAAGAACCTTCCTGTCCCTTTTTGTTGACTATTACATGTTAAAAATTGTGTTTTGTATGTAGATATTTCAGTAGAATTTGCGTTTGATTCTTGTGTAGAAATTTCTAAATTTCCTTAAAAGTAGGAATACAACAGAAAATGACGGAAGCACGCTCTCATCGCTCCTCGGTAAAGTTTCGCGGTGGAATTTGTCGTTTTAAAACATTTTACATGAGAATTTTTGCACGTAAAACCTTCTTGCGGTTTAGATGTTCTAGCATACATGTTAAAATGCGTGTTTTGTTGACATATTCCGCTGGAAATTGAGTTTAAACGACGTGTTTAGGTCGGCTCACGCGGCTTGTGCCCAGCGGTATCACCCATTAGCGGCGGCACCGACTTCTGACACCGAAAAAAAAAAACAGAAACCGGGCGAATTTAAAACTCCGCCTCGCCTACGGCAGGCGGAGTAAAAAGGCAATTTAATTTTAATTTTGTGAATTTCGATTACAAAACATGCCTTGGACTGTCGACCAATTGATTTCGTCAGGCGATTACAGACTTGTGAGAGGAGGGGGTAGCCTAATTACTAAAATGTAGTGAAAAAAGGACTTTCCATCTAATGGTGGGAGCAGGTTGGCGGGAACACTGGAGAATAAAGGTCCTGTCACAATGCAATTTTTCTTGCAACTTGAAATGCAATTCTACTATTGGGAGATGTAAAATTGGCAAATGCAAGTTTCCATCACAGTTTGCTGGGGTTTTTTAACGTACCAAACATTTGTCACAAATTTACTTAAGAGTAGATTTTCCCTGTAGCAAAAAAGATGGCAAATGTCGATTTTACCAGAGTGCATGGTAGTCTGAAATTGTTTAAAAAGGCAAATTAACGTCTTTTAAAGAACAGACAGAAGACAATAGGTTATTTTCACACTTGTGTTAAAATTTCAATCCAGTAGCTTTGTTTCTTGTCATCTTTTCCCACGTATTCTTTCTTGATACCTGCAATGCATTCTGGTAAAATCGACATGTCGCCATCTTTTTTGCTACGGTGAATGCAAGGAAAAGTGCACCGTGTGACAGGGCCTTAAGGGTAAGAGGTGGATAGAGAAGGAGACGGAGCAGTTACAAGTGCAAGAAAAAGGAAGGCACTAGATAGGATCGAGTAAAACCACGGCGAGCCCGCAATAAGTTAATATTTCATACATTTGACAGCGGTGCCTACAAGCACGGAATTAAAACACATTTCCGGTTTCTGATCGGAAATTCCTGATCAAAGTATAATAGTTTTAAATTTCATGCGCAACATTCGCGAAGAAATTAATTACAATTGTTCGATCGCTCAGGCCAAATCCTTATTATTTTAAACATTTACAGCATTAGTTTCTTGTGGATATGGTGATACTGAGTTTAACAGTGTCTTTACATATGTACTGATGTAGATAATACTACTTTATTAATTGAATACAATGTCAAGTCTTTAAATCCTCCAGTTTGTTTAAAAACAGTAAAGCGGCTTGTCGTAGCTACTTCGTACGTTTTTATAAGCTCGTATGCGCTGATTTCATCTTTTACATAACCAGAAAACAGGTCAAATCGCTCTGTAAACTGCGATGCCCAAGGGCTGTCGCTTGAAATGGAGCTCGCCATTTGCATTTTGCAAAACATTAAAATTCGCGCCAATTGTGGTGATTACGCGCGACCGCTGGCATGAAATTAGATTCATAACATTTGTTATTTAGAAGTGATTATAGTGCAGCCGGACAAGGTTTTGAAAACAAAAGTAAATCTATTAACGCTGATGTATCATACATCATGTATGACAGTCAATAACTAACCAAAATCGAAACCCCAACTGAATGCACGCGTGTGATCGAGAAAATTTACAACACTATTTTCAGTTAAATATTATCACATGGGGAACACAAAACTTCAGCTATAAGTACCGATATTTAACGCGATTTCTCGCCTAAACACCAATTAACAAACACGCCACATCGTAAAATATCTAAAATTTCGCTTTTAAACCACCGCACACGAGATATACTATTTAACAAGGCTTTCCACGTCGCAGAGTAATAAGAATGATGTGGGTCAAGATCGGGGTCATTTGCAATGATGTGTATTTATATTTCAAATTTTAAATTATTTACAGCAAACAAAAACCGGAAATGTGTTTTAATTCCGTGCTTGTAGGCACCGCTGTCAAATGTATGAAATATTAACTTATTGCGGGCTCGCCGTGGTTTTACTCGATCCTATCTAGTGCCTTCCCAAGAAAAATTGCACCGTGTGACAGGGCCTTGAGGGTGGGAGGTGGATAGGAGGAGACGGAGCAGGATGTGGGAGTCGTGCAAGGTCGGGAGGTTAAAAAAGAACAAGGAATGTTATGTTTTTAATGCCTTTTAGACTTTTCTTGAGGCAATTAAAATTCAAACTGTCAAATCCAAACACTGTACAGAATGGCCGACTTTACGTGGTCTTTAGTTTTTACACAACGACTTGCATTGTTATCTTTTGCAGTTTGTTTACCATTTCAGTTATCTATCTTCAATAGAATTCTTTGAAATTTGTTTGTAGATCGACAAAATGCTTAACCTCCTCTCAACAACTGGAAGATTATGAAAAATGAAATTGTTAAAGGTATTGGAATATTGCATGTACAATATTGAATATGGGACAATTTGGGACGGTATAATTTTGGACATGACGGTTTCATTCTCACCTAATTTGACGATTATTTTGTGGGTACACATACCGTGGAATCTCATGTGCTCCAGAAGCATTTTAATCTTAGAAAAAGTCAAATAATGATGAACTGTGTTTTAAAAGAAAGTTAGAATCTTATTTGGTTCAAATCAATTGAATTATGGCCCAAGAGTTCATGAAAACACATACAAAAGGCTTTCTTAAAAAACTGAAATATCAAATCTAGCAATTTTATATGTTATGCCTCTAAACAACACAATTCTGTTTCTAAAAATTGGTACCCTACTAGACCTATATGCATGATTATACTAATTTGGACATATTTATTTTTACCCATTAAAATATAAATTTGTGTTTAATCATTCGTGTTTGTCATTATTTGACTTTGTAATGTTGGTTAAACATAAGGAGATTGAGGTGACTTTGCCAGAAACAAAAACATCCATTATTATACTAAAATTTCAATATATATAGCAATTAAAACTAACCACAGGAAATATATTTCTACTTTTTAATTGAAATGTTTCTGTTATATGCACTATATCATATTTTTGATAAAAAATTACAACACCTATGTTATTTCCTGGTTTACTATCTCAATCATCTTTTGCTTAAGCTGGCTTTGAGTGTTCATTTGAAAGTTTGGAAAGTTCATTTGAAAATCACAATAGTTCTCAATGTTATATTGGACCCTTTAAAGTTAAAAAAATACTTTGTAATATTTTATACTACTGGTAATTTATCTTAGATACAGACTTTGTGATTTTGTACTAGAATGTTGACTTTCAAACTTTAAGATGAACTACTTATTAAGGACAAAATAAGCTAGCATATTGTCTTTTGTTTACAAAGTGGAACTTGTTTGGAATTGAGATGAACTGATGCAGTTGTTCTTTAACTTTATCAATTAATTACATATCTTAAATGAAAAAGAAAACCACAACTTGCCAAATAAATTCTGTGGGCTCTTTTTATTAGCAAAGAAAAGATGTGGCAGATGTAAGAATTTAAGAGTAAAAAAGTTTCCTTGGACTAAAAAAATTGACAGTATGCCAGATTTTCTAGATAAACAAGCAGTACAGATGTTGGCCAATAATAAGTATAAGTAACTACAATTTTTAATTTTAAAAGTTTTCTATTGATGTCTGGATACAGTAAATACTTTACCAGAGTTCTTCGTATTACATCGACTTGAAAAAGTTTTAAGTCTCATGAAGCTTTTAGTTGATACTATGCAATTTCAAATTTTACAGACTTCTTAATTAACATGCCAAATTTACCTTGTTGAACATAAGGTCTTTCCTGAGAAAAAGTAAAACTGTCTGGCATTATATGGAGTAGAATAATTTAAATTAGTTTGAGACTTTGATTTGATAACAATTTTGATTTGTACTATTTACAATACAAGTGACCGGGTTGTATCGGATATACAAACCCAAGCTGAAGGCGAGATATCTGACATACACAGATGCGAATGTTGTAAATGGCTTGTGAAACTCGTCAATTTTATACATCAGATCTATAGCAAAGTGATTTTGAAAATACCGATTCTGTAAGATGAGAAAATGATTTCTTTTGTGTTTCCTGTATGATTTATTACTTTATAAGTTTCTTAATTAAAATTACAACATATTGCCTACTGGAACTTTTTATATTGTTTGGTTGTGGTGAATTTGTATTTTGGCAATTGAAATATTTCTGAATTTGTATGTGCATTTCCTTTGCTTCAGTTCAAGTTTACATTTCAAATATTCCACTTTGTAATACTTGCGTGGTAATAATAATATAAGAAAACAGGTTTACATGGCTCTTGAATATAGTCTTTTCAACAAGTAAGTAAAGATGAATTTATACTTCAAAGAGATATGTTCCTAACCTGACAATGGTACCTTCCAAAAAGACTAAATTTAAATTGATTCTTCGAATAAATTTTTTACTTTTCAATCCAAGATCAATCTAAGTTATGTATTTCTACTTTTATTTTGGTCTCTTTAACACTGAAACTATCAATTGTATATAAAGCAACTTCACTATCGAGTGACTTCATTAGTTGCTGGGCAAAGCCTAAGCATTGATTTTTCGGCTGTTTTCAATGAAAAATAGAATTTTGCCCAAAGTTATCTCAAATAAATTATCACAATTTGAACAAAAAGCTTCTGTTCTTGTGCCCACCAGAAAAATGAGATGTCTGAGACTTTCTTTGTATTTTTTTGCGAAAAATAGATCACATGCACTGTTATGCAAAGAAAAGTGTAAGAGATTGGTTTCTGAAAAATGTCGTGCTACACACAATATTCTAAAAATGCTTGGTTTTTATTCTATGTATTTTTGAATTTTTTGTTAAAAAAAATAAAGGTAGCAATGTTTAGTGCATTTCACATTGTCAGGTTAGAAACGCAATAAGAAAAATGTGGCTCCGAACATTACAGCTTGGTCAATTTGGAATTTATAAAAAAATCGTTTCTTCGTTGTTTTTCGACGTTTTGAAGGGTTGTTTCGAGTACAAAAAAGTATTTTTAGGAAGAATTATGTGCCCACGTTACATGTCTCAAAGCCATCAAAATTCGTTGGTAATTCGTGCATGTATTTTTTCTGACTTATAAAAGCACAATTGATTAAAAATGATATTTTTCTTTTGACAAAAATACCTTTCTTCTGTGAGGCTGGCTGTATTTGAAAAAGCGTTGGTCAACGCTCCGCCAAAACTCGTGGGTTTTCTCCGGGTACTCCGGTTCTTCCCACTGGGAGAGTTGACAGGGTAGTTACATATGGTTATAAAAATGTGACTAACTTTTGAAAACCTTTCTACTTAGACTTGTTAAGCCTTCTTGTCATCTCTATCAGTTGCATGTTTTGAGCCACATGTTTTTCTTTGTAATTGTGAAACAACTCGTTATATGCTGGGTAAACCTTTGCAAAACTCTCAAAATTTATCACTTCAAGTTGTTTCATTGTTATAATATATTTTGAAGTATAAACATTTACTTACGTTGAAAAGACCCAAGTTTTTTAGGACTTTGTTCATTCACTTGTGTTATTGTTCTCTCTGCCATGTTCTGTTTTCTTCTGTTGTTATTTTAATAAGTACAATGTGTGGTAGTTAATCTCTTTTTATTGTTATTCAAATTGTATGTAATCTTTACAAATTTTTTCAATAAATTGTTTACAAAATTTACTTGTGACCCCTTTTTAATTAAAAATTCAATTCCCATGGGAATTGAGAAATTGAATAAAAAAAATCCCCCTACCCCGGCCAGCTCCCCAAGTGCCACTTCCACCTAAGTAGAAGTACTTATACATGTAGTACAAGTACTTCTACTTATTCACGGTGGAAGTAGCACTCGGAGAACTGGCCGGGGTAGCCGGCAAAGAGAAGACCAACTTTGCAAGTGTTAATACAATTGCTAAGTTGATCTTCCCTAGAGAGCAGCCGCGCGTACCTAACAAATTAAAACAACAAACGTTAGTGACTTAAGTACTTAGCATGCAAATTTGATTCCCAAAGCCAAAATGTCAAGTGCCCCCCGCTGATCCTACCAACTGCCTACCTGCCTCAGTTCTAAGCTGTCTTCCTCAGTTCTAAGCTCCTGCATTCCATTCGTTACCTTCACTTTCCTCACCATCGCACAGTCACTCACAGCTGATAAACCCGCATGCACCACCACCACCCCGACTGCCACCCAATTTCGAAAATTAAAAGAGTTAAAATTTCGGTAAAGTATGCATTTTAAATGCAATTTATTTGGATATTTTAGATCAAATGTAAACAGAAAAAGCTCGTACATAAAAACAGGTGAGAATTCTATTTAAAATTTGCTTGCAAAATATAAAACTTAATTCGCATTTTTCTTAGTTAATAGTATAGATCAATTTAGTTGATGTTGAAACCTACTCTTAACTGTTTTGTTAGAAGTGACGACAGATTTTGATTTTTAAGCATACTTTCAAAAATTTTAATTCCTTTAATAAACCTAATCCCATGCAACTTACACACGGCGCACACCCTCGCAGTCCATACATTTAGCTAATAAATTACGTTATAAACAAAAAAGCAAAATAAAAAGATAAATTACGTTATCTCTAGCTACTTAAACCCACTTAGACTGAGTTTTTGATTGAATTTTCAAACGTAAAACCTTAGCTGAATGGGCATGGGCTTTTCGTTGTGTTAACTGTTCCGGAGTAAATATAAACCTGGGGCCGGTTGTATCAAAGGCGTTTAGCTTAAACGGTGGATAAGTGAAATTTAAAAATCAGTTTTACACCTAGTACGGAACCGAAATTATGAGTTGAAATAGAATAAATATTTAGTTTTATATATAATTGTTCTTCTCAGGTCAAATAACTTCAGCTGGTTTGTTTATACAACATGGAAACTTGTTTCATATTTTTGACTTATCCACCGTTTAAGCTAAACGCCTTTGATACAACCGGCCCCTGATACTTACCAAAGTCCAAGGCTGGGTCAAATAAGCATGAGAATTGGGCAAAAATAAAAAGCAATTGAAACTCAACAGATTCACTAAAGTTGTTTTTTTTTTGGCAACTTATATCCTTAAGTGTAGATGACCAGCAATTTTTAATGCCGTAATTCTCACACTTATTTAACCGAAACGCCTTCATTTGCATGGTACCTCGCAGCTGCTCTCAAACCACCTTCGTAATTTGCTTTAGTGTACACAAACAATGACTTCATTGTTCCTGCTTACCAAAACAAATCTGAAAGCACCAAGATACTTATCATATTAATAATCAAAGAGGATTCGCATTATGCAGTAATTACCATAAACAGACGCATCACCATTGAAACAAAGCATGCTGTATTCCCATGGGAATTTAAAATGCACAAAAAAATATAATGATCCTACTGATTTGCATGGATGTATGAACCAAATTAGCTAAGAAACAAAGAAATGATATATTCCCTTGGGAATTTAATGTAGCAAAAAGATGGCGGGTGTTGATTTTACCAGAATGCCTTGCGGTCTGAAATCGTTTAAAAACTTAAGGTAAATTAACCTCGTTTGAGGAACAGACAGATAGGTTATTTTGTCACTTGTGTTAAAATTCCGTCCATTAGCTTATGTTAAATGTCATTTCACTGCTATTCTTGATTGATACCCGCATTAAATTCTGGTAAAATCGACATGCCACCATTTGTTTTGCTACGGTGAATTGGAATACAAGTCAAATTTTCTCGCTTTTTAACCAGAGAACACATTCTTTAAAGGTAGAACGACGGAATTGATCGTTTACAATCGACGCCATCTTTGTTGACGTTTGAAACACATGGCAACCACAAAGTATCTATTCATTATATCTGATCCTATCGAGCCATACATCTTTAAAGTATCATTCATAATACGCTAAAACTAACGATGAAATAGTAAATTGACACAAGTACTTCGCTGTAAACAGCTGAAGTAATCTGCAGAGTCAACCAAGATGGCGCCCAATCACACGAAATGACGGCATGTGCAAACCAAAAATAGTGACCAAATGCATCAACTATAATTTAGTGGCATTATTACGAAACTTATTTTTGTAAAACGTTCAATCCTACATGTTATTTTGTTTTGTTTTTAGAAATATCCAAATCCAAATGTTAGAGACGAAATTTCCAGGCGTTAAGGTATTGTTTCTTTAAAAAATATTGTCGACATTTACCATATTTTTACCTGTTTTTTGACTCGAAAATTGACTGCCAAACTCCTAGGTATTCTATTTAATTATTTTGTTGAATGTATTTGATATCAATGTTATTTCAATCCAATTTTTTTCACTTAATTTGCTGTCTTCTCTTTTTCATTAACGAGAAATATCTATTAAATCCTCTTTGATCCCTCAATAATAAGTATCTTGTTTTCTACTAACTTGCACATTACCACTACTTTCTATTACAATGTCGTGTTTCTCATTCTTGTGGATTGTTGTTTTGTGGGTCTTGTCGTCCAGGATCGTTCATTCTTTTCTTTTCTTGTGCGTTTTTTTCACATCCCATCACCCTTTGCAATAGTAGAAAGAATTAAATCATGAGATGATAGTTACGAGTAATTTATAAACTATAACATATTAAACAATTATTGGATGAGGTTTTTGTGATATGCGGAATTATCAATGTCGAGGTAAGAGTTATCAGCCGAGCCGAAGGCGAGTCAGATAACTCTTACCGA
This sequence comes from Muricea muricata, assembly GCA_963855995.1. Taxonomy (NCBI): domain Eukaryota; kingdom Metazoa; phylum Cnidaria; class Anthozoa; order Malacalcyonacea; family Plexauridae; genus Muricea; species Muricea muricata. Next base: position 13,903,139 of record OY979720.1, on the reverse strand, counting down.
GAGATTGATAATTTTGCATATCACAAAAACCGAATCCGATATTTGCTTTATTATACATTTTAAGTCTTTTTCCTCGAGCAATTGACGCATTTCGCCCTCGGAAGAGCTTAAAAAGGAAGATGCCATAACATGAAACAGAAAATATCGAAAAAATGTTGTTGCCATGCCAACCATTAATGCCAACGAATACCGCATACTGTAATAATCTGCACCGTAGGCTCAACATCCAGATAACTCAGTTATCTGCTAGCAGATAACTGAGTTATCTGCAGATTGTGTGATAGTCGCATTTATCTGCATACAACTGATCAATCACAACGCATAAAACAACTGCAATGTATAATAAAATAGTTTATTAATTAGGCCGGCCAAATTATTGTGTAAGCTGTTAATATGAAATTTTTTTATTAAAATCTCGAGAATCATTAGTAAATCGTGAACAAAACACAAAAGAAAATCATAGCCGTGAAGGAGTCTTTATTTCTCACACGCACACAACTTGCAGCTACCCTAATTTATGATTTTAAATCAAAATATCTCGAGAATTAAACAACACGTAAGGAATGTGTAAATTCTTAAAGCTCTTTCGAACAATAAAAATTAATATCTCGCACTAATCTCTCTCAAAAGCTCTCTCAAATTTATTACCAATATCTCTTCAACTATTACTTTGCAGGTGAAATGTAACTTCTATCAAAACTAGCTTACTTCAAGTTGTTTGGGAATTAAGATTTTACGTGTCAACGAGATCAAATATGAATCTAAGATGGCAGACAGCGCATTAAATTTCTATCTCTACGACCAACTCCCCAACGAAAGGCTTTAATTCGCTCGAAAGTCGAATTTTGTTTTTTTATTGTTTAATGTAGTGAAAGATCCTGTGTGCTTTTTACAGCACTGCCAACACTAGCAACGTTAGTGCGAGATGTTAATTTTTATTGAAACGAAAGCTGAACTGCTAAAGAAAATAGAAACGACAAGATAAAATCAAAAAACTTACTTTCACTCTATCTTTGGATCTTCTTGGCTTCGGTTGTTCTCGTTTCATCATGCTGTTTATGGTTTCATCTGGTTGGCGTACTCTCTTCATGGAACATCACGCCGGTCCAGTAGGTAACTAGCTCACTCGTGTCCAGTCAACCAACATAAAATAAGGAGAAAATTAATGTTACAAAATATTTTAGAATATAGGACACTAAGCGTTAATTGAAATTGACTTTAACAAACCGTACATTGTGATAGTATTTGCATCTTAACATCTGATGGAGACGGCTTGTGATTTACTTCTTATGTCGATATGAATTCTTTCCCATCTTGTTGCGTCATTAGTTGATGGTTGTTGTATTCACTTTTTACTTGGCATTCTTTGAAAAAAAAATTACGATGTTCAGAAAACTGTTTACAAGATAAGCAAAGAAAACTACGTTCACAAGCATTAGAGAGGACTAAGTAATTATAATAGGCGTGACAGGTCACAGAGGTTAGTCGGCGAAGAAACTCATGGACAAATTCCCGGCATGATGATATTCCGATAGCAAGAAGTACAGCAAGTGTAGAACGTGTACGTGTAAGCTTAAACTGTATCTATGCAACTCCAAGAAAAGCGCAACACAAAATGGCGGAATTTAAAGACATTTCTGGTGTCATTTCCAGTTCCCTAACTTTCGCGGACAAATATATTTATATATTTTTCTCAAATTTTTTTGAAGTAAATCTAGATGGATTTTGTGAATAAACAAATTGAAAAAAGTATTGCCCACGTTAGGAAACTAGAACGGCCGCCCAAGAATGCCCACAATTTCTCCAATCTGGATTATATTTATTGATTGCGCAAATGACTGATAAAAAATAAGAGAGTAATAAAATACCAAATGGTTTCCTCTTCAAGATAGTGTCATACATGCGCGCGGCATTTCGGGATATTTGGGAAAACTCATGTTGAAGTTGAACCTAAGGCAACATGCCAAGTACATGGATGACGCTATCCTGCTCAGGAAACTATTTAGTAATTGTCTTACAAAATGATTACAGTGAAACACAAGTCAACGCCACGGCATTTAAATTTCTCGTGTAGGATTGTTTGATCCTGCACAGTAATAGCCAAGTGGCGCAATCGTCAGAGCAAACGCCTATCACATGTGAGGTCGTGGGTTCAATCCTTACTTCAGACTCGTGACACCCATGTGAGGTGTTAGTCAGTCGTGGGTTTATCCCGGGTACTCCGGTTTGCGAATGTTGACTGGATGGTTAAAATTGTAAAATATCAGTAATCACCGGAACACGGGTACTTAACTAAACTGCTGACGATGAGGCGGAACTCATAATGAATTGATGAAAATGTGTTTCACTGTAGTTATCATATAATGTAATTGCCAAGCTGAATGAATAATTCTCCAGTAACTACGTCATATGAATAATTTACAATTATGAGAGTAGTGGGGGGGGGGGGGCAGCATAAAGATTGAAGTAGTGTCAAGGAAGGGGTACTACCCTGACGGGTACTAGGCGAAGAAGTAGAGTAAACAGGAGGAAGAAAATTAATTTGGAGTAAATAAGGGGGATTGGGGTAAAGAAGGGGAGAAGCAGGATAAAGAAACCAGTGGAAGGGGGTGCTATCCTGGAAGGAGTACCCGGGAAAGAAGAGGGTGAACAGGAGGAAAAGTAGATTGGAGTACAGAAAGGGGAAATTAAACGGATCAGGAAATTCAGACTTGCAATTCAAATGAAAGGCAGCTCATTGGTCATGTAAACACTCGTTAAATCATGGTTCTCGCTTGCCTTTAGCTTGGAATCATCTTTGAATTTGAACTGAAAGTCTGAATTTGCATGTTTCTTGTATAGAGTGCAGTGTATCAGAACAGAAGAGGTTTTGAAGAAAAAGAAAGAAAGAATAAAAGTAAGTTAAAATTTGTAAAGAATAATGAAGAAACTATTGGTACAGCACTTGATACATGATGATAATCATCATTATAAACTCTCTATTAATCCGGGGGGGGGGGGTATAATAGAGAATTTGCAATGATAGTAAGTATATTGTAATATTTGGGTTTTTACCACTAAATCCTCTTGAAAGTTCTTTTTGGCTGTGGCTTCTCTCATCACAGTTGTCTGTGCTTGTCTTGCAAAATCTCTGGAATATCTATAACGTGAAGGTCAATATTTAAGATTAGAAAAATAGAAACCGTAAAATAGAAAGAAATTTAAATCGTGGCGAATACTTTTTACGGTCTTGCTGGCATGACAAAAAGAGAGTATAGATTTATAAGATCATGTTGATTTATCCTTTATCTGAACTATATTTAACTTAGATTTTAAAATAGATTTCACCCTGGTAAGCAGACCGAATCGGTTTTCAAACAAGATAACATTTAATGACTAAAACGTGCACAGAATAGTTAGAGAATGCTTACATGTCGAATAAAAATCCAATACTTTTAATGTCCAACTACACAATAGCGATTTTCGTTGCATTTCTAGACTGGAGAAGAAGACGACGCCATTTTGATTTTGATTTCTCCCGACAACGGCAGATTTGTCTTCGCAATTTTTTTCCATTTCTTCGTCGTTTTAGCTCCAATTTGCTCGTTGTGTTTCTTTCGTACCTTCCTCGCCATTTCCGTACAATCAATGGACATTTATACTCAAGATTAAGACTGTATTGAGACTTTCAAAATGTTCGTCAGGAGACATAAAAATCGAAGCTTCTTCTTCGGGTTGCAGAAGCAAATGACGTCAGACGACCTTTGTCCGCCAGCAAATACCCGTATGTATAACATTCAATGATCTTTTTAGGAAGCTGAAAATCAGTTTTTATTGCGCGAACGAAGTGTTTTTGCCATTATTTCTTACTCAGGTCTTTCTTCTGCTACTTTACTTCATGTTTACTTAGGTAACTTGCCAAAAGAAACGCCTGTAAGGGACAATTTTGCAATTTTTTTTATTTGGATGCTGATGAACAAGGGAAGACTCGTTAAAGCTTTCATTGGCAAATATCTTTCCCTCCGTGGCCGAGAGGTAAAGACAACTGTCTTGACTTCGATTTTGGGTGGATCGAGGACCGGTCCAGTTCAACTGAGTTTGGTAAGAATTTAATTCTGATCGGTGCTCGATCCACCCAAAACTGAAGTCAAAGCTGGGCGTGGAGTGCAGGAAAACACTAGGCAGTACCGCGAGGCCAAGGAGGCAAACGTTATTTTCCTAGTGTTGTTAACTAATATTTAAGCAAATTTCATTAACTTGACTGTTGGGGACAGACCTGTAGGGTTGGTGCATTGAAGACTTCTCGTCGTTATTTCCCTTCGTTCAAGAAGACAAGTTGTCTTCATCGAGAAATAACGACGAAAAGACTTCAAGACACCACTAAACCACTACACTTTAAAGCTACAGTGTAGTGGTTTAGCTAGCTAAACCACTACACTGCCAATAATATATGGCTGACTTCTTCCTAACGCTTACGGTACGACCATGGATGCGCAAAGATGCGCAAACACATTAAAGCCTTGAAAGCAAGTGTTTTCTTTTAGGAAAGAATCAAGGACGACAACGCTTACTAAATCAAAGCCGTCTAGTCATGTTTTAAGTACTTCAGCTGTTTAACGATCTTTTACCAGATCTTTGCAAGAGGAAAAGTAAAATTTTGCATCATTATTATTAACTTTCCGTCAGTCGTTTCTTTCTTGATCGAGCATTATATGCCATTGTGTTCAGTGTCCTTGATATAGGAGCCATATACTTATGGCCTTGGGTTTAATTCCCAAACACTGAATGGCAGTGTTTTGCTCTTCCAATGAGATAACAAGATGGCACTGTAGAACGCGTGGTTTTATATAAGCTACGAGCGTCAAGATATCCTTGATAGGTAACTATTGATCCTACAATGGCACTTATGTTCACTGCCAATAGGAACGTTTTCAACTCACAGCTTGTACATAATGGCTTTTATAGGTTGTGTCACAAGGAAACTGCAGTTCGGTCGTAAAATCAACTTGTTTTCAAGGTTGCCGGGTTTTAAACATTACTGACACTGTTAATGTTGTAGCTCGGAATTGTAAAACAACGGCGGCAATGCAGTTTTCTTGTGCCATAACCATATAAGCTACGACCGCCAAGCTTTATCCTTGATAGGAAAGAATTGATCCCACCAACGACATTTGTATTCTCTACCGATAGGAACGTTTGAGACTTACAGCTTGTACATAACGCATTTTATCGGTGAGTCGTAAAACCAACCTGTTACTGCTCAGCAAACTACCATTTCCCTCGATCAACGATAGTCGATGAAGCTTGGCGCTCGAGTTGTTCAGCTAAGTTAAACGATCTTTTATGGCGAGGTCTTTTCAAGAAGGCATGAAGCATAGATGCGCAAACACTGTACAGCCTGTAAAGAATATGTCTTCTTTCGGGAAAGAGTCAAAGACGATAACGCTTATTAAGTCAAAACTGTGTAGGCATGTTTTAAGTTGCTCAGCTATGTTTAACGATCTTTTATGACCAGGCCTTTGCAAGAAGGAAAGTCGAAGTTTGCATATACTATTGACTTTCCGTCGGTCGTTTCTTTCTTGATCGAGCTTTATATGTCATTGTGTTCAGTGTCCTTGATATAGGAGTCATGTATTTATGGCCTTGGGTTTGATTCCCAAACACTGCATGGCAGTCTTCAGCTCTTTCAAGTAATAAGATAACTTTGGAACAAGATGGCAATGCGTTATTTACTATATGCCTGGTCATGCTGTAACTAATGTAGTATATTCTACAAACCTTAACTCAGAACGTTGGCTGTCGGTTTCTATTCGTGGTTGCTTTGAAACATTGCAGATACTGCTAACCTGGCTATAACCTGTAAAATGCTTGGTTTTACACAACCTACGAGCGCCAAGCTTCATCGACTATCGTTGATCGAGGGAACTGGTAGTTTGCTGAGCAGTAACAGGTTGGTTTTACGACTCACCGATAAAATGCGTTATGTACAAGCTGTAAGTCTCAAACGTTCCTATCGGTAGAGAATACAAATGTCGTTGGTGGGATCAATTGTTTCCTATCAAGGATAAAGCTTGGCGGTCGTAGCTTATATAAATGATAAAACCACCCATTTTACAGGTTATGGCACAAGAAAACTGCATTGCCGCCGTTGTTTTACAATTCCGAGCTACAACATTAACAGTGTCAGTAATGTTTAAAACCCGGCAACCTTGAAAACAAGTTGATTTTACGACCGAACTGCAGTTTCCTTGTGACACAACCTATAAAATCCATTATGTACAAGCTGTGAGTTGGAAACGTTCCTATTGGCAGTGAACATAAGTGTCCATTGTAGGATCAATAGTTACCTATCAAGGATATCTTGACGCTCGTAGCTTATATAAAACCACGCGTTCTACAGTGCCATCTTGTTATCTCATTGGAAGAGCAAAACACTGCCATTCAGTGTTTGGGAATTAAACCCAAGGCCATAAGTATATGGCTCCTATATCAAGGACACTGAACACAATGGCATATAATGCTCGATCAAGAAAGAAACGACTGACGGAAAGTTAATAATAATGATGCAAAATTTTACTTTTCCTCTTGCAAAGATCTGGTAAAAGATCGTTAAACATAGCTGAAGTACTTAAAACATGACTAGACGGCTTTGATTTAGTAAGCGTTGTCGTCCTTGATTCTTTCCTAAAAGAAAACACTTGCTTTCAAGGCTTTAATGTGTTTGCGCATCTTTGCGCATCCATGGTCGTACCGTAAGCGTTAGGAAGAAGTCAGCCATATATTATTGGCACACTGTAGTGGTTTAGCTAGCTAAACCATTACACTGTAGCTTTAAAGTGTAGTGGTTTAGTGGTGTCTTGAAGTCTTTTCGTCGTTATTTCTCGATGAAGACAACTTGTCTTCTTGAACGAAGGGAAATAACGACGAGAAGTCTTCAATGCACCAAACCTACAGGTCTGTCCCCAACAGTCAAGTTAATGAAATTTGCTTAAATATTAGTTAACAACACTAGGAAAATAAAGTTTGCCTCCTTGGCCTCGCGGTACTGCCAAGTGTTTTCCTGCACTCCACGCCCAGCTTTGAATTCAGTTTTGGGTGGATCGAGCACCGATCAGAATTAAATTCTTACCAAACTCAGTTGAACTGGACCGGTCCTCGATCCACCCAAAATCGAAGTCAAGACAGTTGTCTTTACCTCTCGGCCACGGAGGGAAAGATATTTGCCAATGAAAGCTCTAACGAGTCTTCTCTTCTTCATCAGCATCGAAATAAAAAAAAATATGCAAAATTGTCCCTTACAGGCGTTTCTTTTGGCAAGTTACCTAACTAAACTGGAAGTAAAGTAGTAGAACAAAGACCTGAGTAAGAAATAATGGCAAAAACACTTCGTTCGCGCAATAAAAACTGATTTTCAGCTTCCTAAAAAGATCATTGAATGTTATACATACGGGTATTTGCTGGCGGACAAAGGTCGTCTGACGTCATTTGCTTCTGCAACCCGAAGAAGAAGCTTCGATTTTTATGTCTCCTGACGAACATTTTGAAAGTCTCAATACAGTCTTAATCTTGAGTATAAATGTCCATTGATTGTACGGAAATGGCGAGGAAGGTACGAAAGAAACACAACGAGCAAATTGGAGCTAAAACGACGAAGAAATGGAAAAAAATTGCGAAGACAAATCTGCCGTTGTCGGGAGAAATCAAAATCAAAATGGCGTCGTCTTCTTCTCCAGTCTAGAAATGCAACGAAAATCGCTATTGTGTAGTTGGACATTAAAAGTATTGGATTTTTATTCGACATGTAAGCATTCTCTAACTATTCTGTGCACGTTTTAGTCATTAAATGTTATCTTGTTTGAAAACCGATTCGGTCTGCTTACCAGGGTGAAATCTATTTTAAAATCTAAGTTAAATATAGTTCAGATAAAGGATAAATCAACATGATCTTATAAATCTATACTCTCTTTTTGTCATGCCAGCAAGACCGTAAAAAGTATTCGCCACGATTTAAATTTCTTTCTATTTTACGGTTTCTATTTTTCTAATCTTAAATATTGACCTTCACGTTATAGATATTCCAGAGATTTTGCAAGACAAGCACAGACAACTGTGATGAGAGAAGCCACAGCCAAAAAGAACTTTCAAGAGGATTTAGTGGTAAAAACCCAAATATTACAATATACTTACTATCATTGCAAATTCTCTATTATACCCCCCCCGGATTAATAGAGAGTTTATAATGATGATTATCATCATGTATCAAGTGCTGTACCAATAGTTTCTTCATTATTCTTTACAAATTTTAACTTACTTTTATTCTTTCTTTCTTTTTCTTCAAAACCTCTTCTGTTCTGATACACTGCACTCTATACAAGAAACATGCAAATTCAGACTTTCAGTTCAAATTCAAAGATGATTCCAAGCTAAAGGCAAGCGAGAACCATGATTCAACGAGTGTTTACATGACCAATGAGCTGCCTTTCATTTGAATTGCAAGTCTGAATTTCCTGATCCGTTTAATTTCCCCTTTCTTTTCTCCAATCTACTTTTCCTCCTGTTCACTCTCTTCTTTCCCGGGTACTCCTTCCAGGATAGCACCCCCTTCCACTGGTTTCTTTATCCTGCTTCTCCCCTTCTTTACCCCAATCCCCCTTATTTACTCCAATTTAATCTTCTTCCTCCTGTTTACTCTACTTCTTCGCCTAGTACCCGTCAGGGTAGTACCCCTTCCTTGACACTACTTCAATGTTTATGCTGCCCCCCCCCCCCCCACTACTCTCATAATTGTAAGTTATTCATATGACGTAGTTACTGGAGAATTATTCATTCAGCTTGGCAATTACATTATATGATAACTACAGTGAAACACATTTTCATTAATTCATTATGAGTTCCGCCTCATCGTCAGCAGTTTAGTTAAGTACCCGTGTTCCGGTGATTACTGATATTTTACAATTTTAACCATCCAGTCAACATTCGCAAACCGGAGTACCCGGAATAAACCCACGACTGACTAACTCCTCACATGGGTGTCACGAGTCTGAAGTAAGGATTGAACCCACGACCTCACATGTGATAGGCGTTTGCTCTGACGATTGCGCCACTTGGCTATTACTGTGCAGGATCAAACAATCCTACACGAGAAATTTAAATGCCGTGGCGTTGAGTTGTGTTTCACTGTCATCATTTTGTAAGACAATTACTAAATAGTTTCCTGAGCAGGATAGCGTCATCCATGTACTTGGCATGTTGCCTTAGGTTCAACTTCAACACGAGTTTTCCCAAATATCCCGAAATGCCGCGCGCATGTATGACACTATCTTGAAGAGGAAACCATTTGGTATTTTATTACTCTCTTATTTTTTATCAGTCATTTGCGCAATCAATAAATATAATCCAGATTGGAGAAATTGTGGGCATTCTTGGGCGCCCGTTCTAGTTTCCTAACGTGGGCAATACTTTTTTCAATTTGTTTATTCACAAAATCCATCTAGATTTACTTCAAAAAAATTTGAGAAAAATATATAAATATATTTGTCCGCGAAAGTTAGGGAACTGGAAATGACACCAGAAATGTCTTTAAATTCCGCCATTTTGTGTTGCGCTTTTCTTGGAGTTGCATACATACAGTTTAAGCTCACACGTACACGTTCTACACTTGCTGTATTTCTTGCTATCGGGGTATCATCATGCCGGGAATTTGTCCATGAGTTTCTTCGTCGACTAACCTCTGTGACCTGTCACGCCTATTATAATTACTTAGTCCTCTCTAATGCTTGTGAACGTAGTTTTCTTTGCTTATCTTGTAAACAGTTTTCTGAACATCGTAATTTTTTTTTCAAAGAATGCCAAGTAAAAAGTGAATACAACAACCATCAACTAATGATGCAACAAGATGGGAAAGAATTCATATCGACATAAGAAGTACATCACAAGCCGTCTCCATCAGATGTTAAGATGCAAATACTATCACAATGTACGGTTTGTTAAAGTCAATTCAATTAAAGCTTAGTGTCCTATATTCTAAAATATTTTGTAACATTAATTTTCTCCTTATTTTATGTTGGTTGACTGGACACGAGTGAGCTAGTTACCTACTGGACCGCCTTGATGCTCCATGAAGAGAGTGCGCCAACCAGATGAAACCATAAACAGCATGATGAAACGAGAACAACCGAAGCCAAGAAGATCCAAAGATAGAGTGAAAGTAAGTTTTTTTATTTTATCTTGTCGTTTCCATTTTTTTAGCAGTTCAGCTTTTGTTTCAATAAAAATTAACATCTCGCACTAACGTTGCTAGTGTCGGTAGTACTGTAAAAAGCACACAGGATCTTTCACTACCTGAAACAATAAAAAAAAAACAAAATTCGACTTTCGAGCGAATTAAAGCCTTTCGTTGGGGAGTTGGTCGTAAAGATAGAAATTTAATGCGCTGTCTGCCATCTTAGATTCATATTTGATCTCGTTGACACGTAAAATCTTGATTCCCAAACAGCTTGAAGTAAGCTAGTTTTGATATAAGTTACATTTCACGTGCACAGTAATTCTCAAAGAGATATCGGCAATAAATTTGAGAGAGCTTTTGAGAGAGATTAGTGCGAGATATTAATTTTTATTGTTCGAAAGAGCTTTAAGAATTTACACATTCCTTACGTGTTGTTTAATTCTCGAGATATTTTAATCTAAATTCATAAATTAGGGTAGCTGCAAGTTGTGTGCGTGTGAGAAATAAAGACTCCTTCACGGCTATGATTTTCTTTTGTGTTTTGCTCACGATTTATTAATGATTCTCGAGATTTTAATAAAAAAATTTCATATTAACAGCTTACACAATAATTTGGCCGGCCTAATTAATACTATTTTATAATATACTGAGTGTCAAAGTTCATTTATTCCTGTTTCTTATTGGTTAAGAACGTATCACGTGATAGTGGAGAAATTCTATTGTCTCCCTGGCAACGTAGCTAAGCGGTGGACATTACTTTTATTCACCGGTAGACAACAAATCCACAAAGCCTCACGTAGCCATGTCAGGTAAAAGGTAATCCTTTTTACACATGTTTGATTGATTTGTGGTACTTTTCTTCTCTTTTGGCACTCAGTATATAATAAAATACTTATTGACTGAGACCTCGGGAAAGCAGTATGTTTTGTGGACCCTCGACATCGACAGTCTCTGGTCCACAAAACATACTGTTTCCCTCGGTCTCAGTCAATAAGTGTTAATTACTATACATTGCAGTTGTTTTATGCGTTGTGATTGGTCAGTTGTATGCAGATAAATGCGACTATCACACAATCTGCAGATAACTCAGTCATACAATAAGAATAGATAGAAGGGCCACTCAGCAGTGCAACATGTCACACTATGTTTATGCAGTTTACTGGCTGCCACCAGCCAGTTCAGCATTCCTATTGGCCAGAAAATGCAATTGACTGGCTGAGAAAATGCTAATAACGTGCGTAATGCGACATGCGCGGCTTCAAAAACTCCAAAGGCTCCGACGCGAGTGGCCCTTCTATGTATTCTTATTCTATGGCTCAGTTATCTGCTAGCAGATAACTGAGTTATCTGCATGTTGAGCCTACGGTGCAGATTATTACAGTATGCGGTATTCGTTGGCATCAATGGTTGGCATGGCAACAACATTTTTTCGATATTTTCTGTTTCATGTTATGGCATCTTGCTTTTTAAGCTCTTCCGAAGGCGAAATTCGTCAATTGCTCGAGGAAAAAGACTTACAATGTATAATAAAGCAATTATCGGATTCGGTTTTTGTGATATGCAAAATTATCAATGTCTTGGTAAGAGTTATCTGACTCGCCTTCGGCTCGGCTGATAACTCTTACCTCGACATTGATCATTTCGCATATCACAAAAACCTCATCCAATAAGTGCTTAATATGTTATAGTTTACTTATTAAGCTTTGTGGAAACACCACGTAAATTTATTATTGCAATAATAAATTTACGTGGTGTTTCCACAAAGCTTAATAAGTATATTGTATTCACCATGCAAACGTACAAGAAACTTATCATGTTATAGTTTATAAATTATTCGTAACTATCATCTCATGACTTAATTCTTTCTACTATTGCAAAGGGTGATGGGATGTGAAAAAAACGCACAAGAGAAAAGAATGAACGATCCTGGACGGCAAGACCCACAAAACAACAATCCACAAGAATAAGAAGACACGACATTGTAATAGAAAGTAGTGGTAATGTGCAAGTTAGTAGAAAACAAGATACTTATTATTGAGGGATCAAAGAGGATTTAATAGATATTTCTCGTTAATGAAAAAGAAAAGACAGCAAATTAAGTGAAAAAAATTGGATTGAAATAACATTGATATCAAATACATTCAACAAAATAATTAAATAGAATATCTAGGAGTTTGGCAGTCAATTTTCGAGTCAAAAAACAGGTAAAAATATGGTAAATGTCGACAATATTTTTTAAAGAAACAATACCTTAACGCCTGGAAATTTCGTCTCTAACATTTGGATTTGGATATTTCTAAAAACAAAACAAAATAACTTGTAGGATTGAACGTTTTACAAAAATAAGTTTCGTAATAATGCCACTAAATTATAGTTGATGCATTTTGTCACTATTCTTGGTTTGCACATGACGTCATTTCGTGTGATTGGGCGCCATCTTGGTTGACTCTGCAGATTACTTCAGCTGTTTACAGCGAAGTACTTGTGTCAATTTACTATTTCATCGTTAGTTTTAGCGTATTATGAATGATACTTTAAAGATGTATGGCTCGATAGGATCAGATATAATGAATAGATACTTTGTGGTTGCCATGTGTTTCAAACGTCAACAAAGATGGCGTCGATTGCAAACGATCAATTCCGTCGTTCTACCTTTAAAGAATGTGTTCTCTGGTTAAAAAGCGAGAAAATGTGACTTGTATTCCAATTCACCGTAGCAAAACAAATGGTGGCATGTCGATTTTACCAGAATTTAATGCGGGTATCAATCAAGAATACCAGTGAAATGATATTTAAGATAAGCTAATGGACGGAATTTTAACACAAGTGACAAAATAACCTATCTGTCTGTTCCTCAAACGAGGTTAATTTACCTTAAGTTTTTAAACGATTTCAGACCGCAAGGCATTCTGGTAAAATCAACACCCGCCATCTTTTTGCTACATTAAATTCCCAAGGGAATATATCATTTCTTTGTTTCTTAGCTAATTTGGTTCATACATCCATGCAAATCAGTAGGATCATTATATTTTTTTGTGCATTTTAAATTCCCATGGGAATACGGCATGCTTTGTTTCAATGGTGATGCGTCTGTTTATGGTAATTACTGCATAATGCGAATCCTCTTTGATTATTAATATGATAAGTATCTTGGTGCTTTCAGATTTGTTTTGGTAAGCAGGAACAATGAAGTCATTGTTTGTGTACACTAAAGCAAATTACGAAGGTGGTTTGAGAGCAGCTGCGAGGTACCATGCAAATGAAGGCGTTTCGGTTAAATAAGTGTGAGAATTACGGCATTAAAAATTGCATGTCATCTACACTTAAGGATATAAGTTGCCAAAAAAAAAAAACAACTTTAGTGAATCTGTTGAGTTTCAATTGCTTTTTATTTTTGCCTAATTCTCATGCTTATTTGACCCAGCCTTGGACTTTGGTAAGTATCAGGGGCCGGTTGTATTAAAGGCGTTTAGCTTAAACGGTGGATAAGTCAAAAATATGAAACACGTTTCCATGTTGTATAAACAAACCAGCTGAAGTTATTTGACCTGAGAAGAACAATTATATATAAAACTAAATATTTATTCTATTTCAACTCATAATTTCGGTTCCGTACTAGGTGTAAAACTGATTTTTAAATTTCACTTATCCACCGTTTAAGCTAAACGCCTTTGATACAACCGGCCCCAGGTTTATATTTACTCCGGAACAGTTAACACAACGAAAAGCCCATGCCCATTCAGCTAAGGTTTTACGTTTGAAAATTCAATCAAAAACTCAGTCTAAGTGGGTTTAAGTAGCTAGAGATAACGTAATTTATCTTTTTATTTTGCTTTTTTGTTTATAACGTAATTTATTAGCTAAATGTATGGACTGCGAGGGTGTGCGCCGTGTGTAAGTTGCATGGGGTTAGGTTTATTAAAGGAATTAAAATTTTTGAAAGTATGCTTAAAAACCAAAATCTGTCGTCACTTCTAACAAAACAGTTAAGAGTAGGTTTCAACATCAACTAAATTGATCTATACTATTAACTAAGAAAAATGCGAATTAAGTTTTATATTTTGCAAGCAAATTTTAAATAGAATTCTCACCTGTTTTTATGTACGAGCTTTTTCTGTTTACGTTTGATCTAAAATATCCAAATAAATTGCATTTAAAATGCATACTTTACCGAAATTTTAACTCTTTTAATTTTCGAAATTGGGTGGCAGTCGAGGTGGTGGTGGTGCATGCGGGTTTATCAGCTGTGAGTGACTGTGCGATGGTGAGGAAAGTGAAGGTAACGAATGGAATGCAGGAGCTTAGAACTGAGGAAGACAGCTTAGAACTGAGGCAGGTAGGCAGTTGGTAGGATCAGCGGGGGGCACTTGACATTTTGGCTTTGGGAATCAAATTTGCATGTTAAGTACTTAAGTCACTAACGTTTGTTGTTTTAATTTGTTAGGTACGCGCGGCTGCTCTCTAGGGAAGATCAACTTAGCAATTGTATTAGCACTTGCAAAGTTGGTCTTCTCTTTGCCGGCTGCCCCGGCCAGTTCTCGGAGTGCTACTTCCACCATGAATAAGTAGAAGTACTTGTACTACATGTATAAGTACTTCTACTTAGGTGGAAGTGGCACTTGGGGAGCTGGCCGGGGTAGGGGGATTTTTTTTATTCAATTTCTCAATTCCCATGGGAATTGAATTTTTAATTAAAAAGGGGTCACAAGTAAATTTTGTAAACAATTTATTGAAAAAATTTGTAAAGATTACATACAATTTGAATAACAATAAAAAGAGATTAACTACCACACATTGTACTTATTAAAATAACAACAGAAGAAAACAGAACATGGCAGAGAGAACAATAACACAAGTGAATGAACAAAGTCCTAAAAAACTTGGGTCTTTTCAACGTAAGTAAATGTTTATACTTCAAAATATATTATAACAATGAAACAACTTGAAGTGATAAATTTTGAGAGTTTTGCAAAGGTTTACCCTGCATATAACGAGTCGTTTCACAATTACAAAGAAAAACATGTGGCTCAAAACATGCAACTGATAGAGATGACAAGAAGGCTTAACAAGTCTAAGCAGAAAGGTTTTCAAAAGTTAGTCACATTTTTATAACCATATGTAACTACCCTGTCAACTCTCCCAGTGGGAAGAACCGGAGTACCCGGAGAAAACCCACGAGTTTTGGCGGAGCGTTGACCAACGCTTTTTCAAATACAGCCAGCCTCACAGAAGAAAGGTATTTTTGTCAAAAGAAAAATATCATTTTTAATCAATTGTGCTTTTATAAGTCAGAAAAAATACATGCACGAAGTACCAACGAATTTTGATGGCTTTGAGACATGTAACGTGGGCACATAATTCTTCCTAAAAATACTTTTTTGTACTCGAAACAACCCTTCAAAACGTCGAAAAACAACGAAGAAACGATTTTTTTATAAATTCCAAATTGACCAAGCTGTAATGTTCGGAGCCACATTTTTCTTATTGCGTTTCTAACCTGACAATGTGAAATGCACTAAACATTGCTACCTTTATTTTTTTTAACAAAAAATTCAAAAATACATAGAATAAAAACCAAGCATTTTTAGAATATTGTGTGTAGCACGACATTTTTCAGAAACCAATCTCTTACACTTTTCTTTGCATAACAGTGCATGCGATCTATTTTTCGCAAAAAAATACAAAGAAAGTCTCAGACATCTCATTTTTCTGGTGGGCACAAGAACAGAAGCTTTTTGTTCAAATTGTGATAATTTATTTGAGATAACTTTGGGCAAAATTCTATTTTTCATTGAAAACAGCCGAAAAATCAATGCTTTGGCTTTGCCCAGCAACTA
Source organism: Muricea muricata (assembly GCA_963855995.1). Taxonomy (NCBI): domain Eukaryota; kingdom Metazoa; phylum Cnidaria; class Anthozoa; order Malacalcyonacea; family Plexauridae; genus Muricea; species Muricea muricata. The sequence continues at coordinate 13,887,098 of OY979720.1, read as the reverse complement.
ATGAAGTCACTCGATAGTGAAGTTGCTTTATATACAATTGATAGTTTCAGTGTTAAAGAGACCAAAATAAAAGTAGAAATACATAACTTAGATTGATCTTGGATTGAAAAGTAAAAAATTTATTCGAAGAATCAATTTAAATTTAGTCTTTTTGGAAGGTACCATTGTCAGGTTAGGAACATATCTCTTTGAAGTATAAATTCATCTTTACTTACTTGTTGAAAAGACTATATTCAAGAGCCATGTAAACCTGTTTTCTTATATTATTATTACCACGCAAGTATTACAAAGTGGAATATTTGAAATGTAAACTTGAACTGAAGCAAAGGAAATGCACATACAAATTCAGAAATATTTCAATTGCCAAAATACAAATTCACCACAACCAAACAATATAAAAAGTTCCAGTAGGCAATATGTTGTAATTTTAATTAAGAAACTTATAAAGTAATAAATCATACAGGAAACACAAAAGAAATCATTTTCTCATCTTACAGAATCGGTATTTTCAAAATCACTTTGCTATAGATCTGATGTATAAAATTGACGAGTTTCACAAGCCATTTACAACATTCGCATCTGTGTATGTCAGATATCTCGCCTTCAGCTTGGGTTTGTATATCCGATACAACCCGGTCACTTGTATTGTAAATAGTACAAATCAAAATTGTTATCAAATCAAAGTCTCAAACTAATTTAAATTATTCTACTCCATATAATGCCAGACAGTTTTACTTTTTCTCAGGAAAGACCTTATGTTCAACAAGGTAAATTTGGCATGTTAATTAAGAAGTCTGTAAAATTTGAAATTGCATAGTATCAACTAAAAGCTTCATGTGACTTAAAACTTTTTCAAGTCGATGTAATACGAAGAACTCTGGTAAAGTATTTACTGTATCCAGACATCAATAGAAAACTTTTAAAATTAAAAATTGTAGTTACTTATACTTATTATTGGCCAACATCTGTACTGCTTGTTTATCTAGAAAATCTGGCATACTGTCAATTTTTTTAGTCCAAGGAAACTTTTTTACTCTTAAATTCTTACATCTGCCACATCTTTTCTTTGCTAATAAAAAGAGCCCACAGAATTTATTTGGCAAGTTGTGGTTTTCTTTTTCATTTAAGATATGTAATTAATTGATAAAGTTAAAAAACAACTGCATCAGTTCATCTCAATTCCAAACAAGTTCCACTTTGTAAACAAAAGACAATATGCTAGCTTATTTTGTCCTTAATAAGTAGTTCATCTTAAAGTTTGAAAGTCAACATTCTAGTACAAAATCACAAAGTCTGTATCTAAGATAAATTACCAGTAGTATAAAATATTACAAAGTATTTTTTTAACTTTAAAGGGTCCAATATAACATTGAGAACTATTGTGATTTTCAAATGAACTTTCCAAACTTTCAAATGAACACTCAAAGCCAGCTTAAACAAAAGATGATTGAGATAGTAAACCAGGAAATAACATAGGTGTTGTAATTTTTTATCAAAAATATGATATAGTGCATATAACAGAAACATTTCAATTAAAAAGTAGAAATATATTTCCTGTGGTTAGTTTTAATTGCTATATATATTGAAATTTTAGTATAATAATGGATGTTTTTGTTTCTGGCAAAGTCACCTCAATCTCCTTATGTTTAACCAACATTACAAAGTCAAATAACGACAAACACGAATGATTAAACACAAATTTATATTTTAATGGGTAAAAATAAATATGTCCAAATTAGTATAATCATGCATATAGGTCTAGTAGGGTACCAATTTTTAGAAACAGAATTGTGTTGTTTAGAGGCATAACATATAAAATTGCTAGATTTGATATTTCAGTTTTTTAAGAAAGCCTTTTGTATGTGTTTTCATGAACTCTTGGGCCATAATTCAATTGATTTGAACCAAATAAGATTCTAACTTTCTTTTAAAACACAGTTCATCATTATTTGACTTTTTCTAAGATTAAAATGCTTCTGGAGCACATGAGATTCCACGGTATGTGTACCCACAAAATAATCGTCAAATTAGGTGAGAATGAAACCGTCATGTCCAAAATTATACCGTCCCAAATTGTCCCATATTCAATATTGTACATGCAATATTCCAATACCTTTAACAATTTCATTTTTCATAATCTGCCAGTTGTTGAGAGGAGGTTAAGCATTTTGTCGATCTACAAACAAATTTCAAAGAATTCTATTGAAGATAGATAACTGAAATGGTAAACAAACTGCAAAAGATAACAATGCAAGTGGTTGTGTAAAAACTAAAGACCACGTAAAGTCGGCCATTCTGTACAGTGTTTGGATTTGACAGTTTGAATTTTAATTGCCTCAAGAAAAGTCTAAAAGGCATTAAAAACATAACATTCCTTGTTCTTTTTTAACATCCCGACCTTGCACGACTCCCACATCCTGCTCCGTCTCCTCCTATCCACCTCCCACCCTCAAGGCCCTGTCACACGGTGCAAATTTTCTTGCACTTGTAACTGCTCCGTCTCCTTCTCTATCCACCTCTTACCCTTAAGGCCCTGTCACACGGTGCACTTTTCCTTGCATTCACCGTAGCAAAAAAGATGGCGACATGTCGATTTTACCAGAATGCATTGCAGGTATCAAGAAAGAATACGTGGGAAAAGATGACAAGAAGCAAAGCTACTGGATTGAAATTTTAACACAAGTGTGAAAATAACCTATTGTCTTCTGTCTGTTCTTCAAAAGACGTTAATTTGCCTTATTAAACAATTTCAGACTGCCATGCACTCTGGTAAAATCGACATTTGCCATCTTTTTTGCTACAGGGAAAATCTACTCTTAAGTAAATTTGTGACAAATGTTTGGTACGTTAAAAAACCCCAGCAAACTGTGATGGAAACTTGCATTTGCCAATTTTACATCTCCCAATAGTAGAATTGCATTTCAAGTTGCAAGAAAAATTGCATTGTGACAGGACCTTTATTCTCCAGTGTTCCCGCCAACCTGCTCCCACCATTAGATGGAAAGTCCTTTTTTCACTACATTTTAGTAATTAGGCTACCCCCCTCCTCTCACAAGTCTGTAATCGCCTGACGAAATCAATTGGTCGACAGTCCAAGGCATGTTTTGTAATCGAAATTCACAAAATTAAAATTAAATTGCCTTTTTTCAATAAATTTGAACCAGAACCAACTCTATACATAGAACTGTCTCAGCATACTTTCTTCGACAATCTCAACAATTCAAGACCTCATTCAGTTTCTATAGCGGATTTCATGGTATTATTATCGATCCAACTTCAACTGAAAACGGTAGCCTTAATCTTACATGCGACCATAGCCATGCTTGGAAAGCACAAACTTACAATACTCGAAAATTGTACTTATTTCCAGTCTGATCTCTCAAAAATCGATCTCTATGCACAATCTAAGTACTTTGCTACAAATAATGATAGAAAATAAAGCATATTACCTTAAAACAAAGTTAGGATGCATGAAAATTTAGAGGACTTTCAAGGAGCAAAATCTTCGAGCTAGAGAAAAATTTTGAAAAAATAGTATTCGGAAAATCTTCGAGCAGCGTCGGAAACCGACGAATTCCGAGGAACGCCGAAACTACCACTTTGTGTCGACATGCTCCGAGCAAGTTCCTTGTTCCTGATTCAGAAGAAGCTGTATCACAGATCAGATATATGCAGATAGGGAACTCGCACTCAATAACCTCAATTTTTGTGTCCCCGTGCTCACGTCATTCCACGCGCCACGCAAATTGCTCTGGCAAGTGTCGTTCGTCGTGTTTTCAGTCAAAAGCATAGGAAAAACGCCGTTCGAAAGTACAAAAATGAATATTTTTGCGAAGTTCCTTCACCGATCTTCATTTTGTATGTATGTAGATATTTCAGTAGAATCACAGGCGGCCCAAACGCGCGCTAGACTGTAACAATTATTGTATATTTGATATATAAAAAAATATATCACTAAAATATATTTTAAAATGAAATTTACTTGCCTATTTGATTGTGTGTACTGCTTTTGTTGTTATTTTGCTGTTATAATATTTTTTAAACGCTTTACAGTCGATGGTTGCGACGAGTCACTTGTGTACATATAATAAGTAAAAGGCTGCAGACTCCCGCATGTCGATCCGTCGACGCGAGAACTTTGAGTCAAAAATTCGCCCACTTAAATAACTCCATTCTCAAAAAAAAGTCGTCAGCATGTAGATCAGATGCCGTTCTTCGAAAATACTACGATACTTTGCCGAGATCCACACGATTTCGACAATTATTCAACGATGAAAATCAAAATCGCTTTTATGTCGAACTTGGAAAGACCGATCACTGCTACGGCGGCGGCTTGGCAGCCAGGCCTTCTTGACCGTTGGGATTTACAGGGGGGGGGCAGACAGCGCCAGCGCGCAGCATGCAAATACCAAGCCAATATTTCCGGTAACAGACAGCCAATCGCTACGGAGCTAGAGACTGTTTACATTTACTTACTTCATAATAACACAGACAAACAACCGCAACATTTTTTCGCATTTGATTCAGATTTTTAATACATTCTGTAACCACCACGCTCTTGCCAACACCAGCCTGACCAGTTATCAAAGCGTTGTGCCCAGCAAGCACGAACTTACGAATATTTCTCTGATCACAATTAAGTTGAAACATACTTCCAGAAAGACTGAGAAAAGTACAGACAGTTAACGTCAAAGCACAAGTAAGTCGACAAGCTCGAAGTGAAATATGAGCTTATTATATATTACTACTCTGTGTTATTATGAAGTAAGTAAATGTAAACAGTCTCTAGCTCCGTAGCGATTGGCTGTCTGTTACCGGAAATATTTGCTTGGTATTTGTATGCTGCGCGCTGGCGCCGTCTGCCCCCCCCCCCTGTAAATCCCAACGGTCAAGAAGGCCTGGCTGCCAAGCCGCCGCCGTAGCAGTGATCGGTCTTTCCAAGTTCGACATAAAAGCGATTTTGATTTTCATCGTTGAATAATTGTCGAAATTGTGTGGATCTCGGCAAAGTATCGTAGTATTTTCGAAGAACGGTATCTGATCTACATGCTGACGACTTTTTTTTGAGAATGGAGTTATTTAAGTGGGCGAATTTTTGACTCAAAGTCCTCGCGTCGACGGATCGACGGGCGGGAGTCTGCAGCCTTTTACTTATTATATGTACACAAGTGACTCGTCGCAACCATCGACTGTAAAGCGTTTAAAAAATATTATAACAGCAAAATAACAACAAAAGCAGTACACACAATCAAATAGGCAAGTAAATTTCATTTTAAAATATATTTTAGTGATATATTTTTCTATATATCAAATCTACTACAATAATTGTTACAGTCTAGCGCGCGTTTGGGCTGCTGTGGTAGAATTTGCGTTTGATTCTTGTGTAGAAATTTCTAAATTTCCTTAAAAGTAGGAATAAACCAGAAAATGACGGAAACACGCTCTCAAAACTTCACCGCGACACATCGCTGGAATTTGTCGTTTTAAAGCATTTTGCATGAGAATCTTTGCACGTAAAACCTTCTTGCGGTTTAGATGTTCTAGCATGCACGTTTAAATGCGTGTTTTGTTGACACATTTCGCTAGAAATTGAGTTTAAACGCCGTGTTTAGGTCGGCTCACGCGGTTTGTGCCAGCGGTATCACCCATGAGCGCTGCACCGACCTCTGACACCGAAAAAAAATAAAAAAAAAAAAAAAAAAACAGAAACGGGGCGAATTTAAAACTCCGCCTCGCCTACGGCAGGCGGAGTAACAATGCACTTTTACTCATTTATTTTTAATTCCGCCTTGTCGTTAACAGCCTTAGTTAAGTACCCGGGTTCCGTTGTTTACTGATACTTTACAATTCTAGCCACCCTCTCAACATTCGCAAACCGGAGTGCCCGGAATTAACCCACCACTGACTATCTCCTCACATGGGTGTCACGAGTTTGAAATGGGGATTGAACTCACGTGTTCAGAGGTGACAGGCGCTTGCCCTGTCATTACAGGTCATTACTGTGCAGGATCAAACAATCCTACACAAATCCACACAATCCTTATTAGCGTCATTCATGTACCTGGGATGTTGCCTGGGGTTCAGTTTTTCCCAAATATCTCAACATCCCGCGTATCTCATGTATGACTCTAACTTGAATAGAAAACATTTAGCATTGTATTAAACCATTTTTGCTATTTGGTGCTCTCATATTTTCTTATCTGCCATTTTCGTAGTCGATAATTGTAACCCAGATTGAGGAAATTCTGGGCATTCTTAGGTGCTTCTTCGAATCGCCTAATTAAACGGACAGATATTCTTCTGTCCGTTGACTAACCCCTGTGACATGATACGCCTATTATAATAACTTAGTCCACTAATGCTTGTTAACATCTTTGCTTATCTTGTAAATAATAAACGTTGCAATTGTTTACTTTTTCCTCAGGATGCCAAGTACAAGGTGAATAGACCAACCACCGACCAGTGACAGAACAAGATGAGAAGGAATTGATATCGAACTGAGAAGTGAATCACTAGCCGTGTCCATAAGCAGATGTCAAGATGCAGATACTATCACAATGTACGGTTTGTCAAATTCATTTACATTAGAAATTTTCGATTAGTTTCCAATTTTCTTAAAATATTTTGTAACATTAATTTTCTCTTCATTTTTGATGGTCGACTGTGAATGACTGGATACGAGTGAGCTTGTTACCTCCTGGACCAGCGTGATGTTCAATGAAGATAAAATGTTCAAGCAGATAAAACCATAAACAGCATGATGAAACGAAACCAACGAAAGCCACGAGGATCCAAAGGCAGAGTGAAAGTAAGTTTGTTCATTTTCTTTTGTCGTTTCCGTTTTCTTTGACAGTTCAGCTTTCGTTTAAAAAAAATTAACGTCTCAAACTAATGTAGCCAGTGTCGGTAGTGCAGTCAAATGCACACAAATTCGCGAATTTTGTATTTACCTTAGTGGTATAAAGACAGAAATTTAATGGGCTGTCTGACATCTTGGTTTCAAGTTTAATCGCATTAAGGCAGATTTAGTGAGCTAGCACGTAAAACCATTCTTAAACAATTTAAAATACAGCTGATAAATCAGTAGAGTCGAAAACATGCATATCCAAAATAACCTAAGATGTCGGATAGCTAATTTTGGTAATAATTGCAAAATAAAATGGCAAAAAATAACAATCTAGATGCGCGAATATAAGGTTAGGTAAAGGTAGACAACACTTGATAACGGTGTAATGATTAATATAGGTGTCTGTTATTCCCCGCATGTAGAACTGGGAATTACCCTAATTTAAGGTTTCAAATGAAAATATCTCGATAATTAAATGTTTATGAAAAAAAATTTTCTCCCTCAATTTTTTTATTGCATTGGAAGGATCAGTTAAATTCCCAGTATAACTTCTTTGATAGAATTTTTCTAACTGCCTTACTTTTCGAGATATTTAATTCTATTTTATTTGAAAATAACACAACCAGTGACGTCATTGTGCATAATCACTGTTCAAACAAGCTAAATTAATTTAAAAAGTACTCAAGATATAACACTTAAATACCCAGGTCTGGATGTTAAACATAGCCTACACACATGTAAGTGTAGTTTTAGTTATTTTTTCGCTATTATATGCTACAAAATAAGCAATCTAACAGTCATCATTATACAGTATGTCGTCGGTGGTTGTGTATTTGCATATCCTATAAAGTTGAATATCTTGACAAGGAACGGAGTAACAAGAATTCTGCCAAGTTCTGTCATATCCTTTAACTATTACTGTGTACGTGAACTGTAAGCTAATGTATATCATGACTTAGTTTCCTAAATACATACATTCTACAACTGTCGAGATTTTTACTAGCATGTAATATAAATATTTTTTGTAAGCGCCGCTGCTTCTATTTTGCCAGGAATGTATCAGAAATGTAATTAATGTTTTTACTTTGATTTAAAAAGTAATGTATTTGTGGTTGAGAAACTTGCAAATGGGTATCAATACGGTTTACGACACTTATGGTTGTCGAATGTCAATTTTTGTCATCTTGGGTTCACTTTAACATGGAATATGTACTTATATTTATATCTATTGTATGGAGATCAGTGGGTTATATTTATATATGGACACGAAGTCTTATTTGTCGGGTAACACCCCCCCCCCCCACACACACACACACACACCACAACCTGAATGGTACCATCCTGTTTACGACATTTAACTGTAAACCATTGAACTGATCTGAAGAAATAGTCAATGGGAGTTGTTTCTCACAAGTGAAGAAAATCGCAGTGGCGGATCTAGCGTAAGTCAAAATAAATTACCACAGCTCATTCTACGATATATTTACATTTTAAAATACCTTCAAAGCAATTTCATTGGTTAGATTTTATTCTTTTGAAATTCATAACCTATGACATTGTTATAAAGTTATTTTGCTGCTATAATTTATTTTGACTTACCCTGGATCCGCCACTGGAAAATCGTATTGTCATTTTGCTCACAACATGGCCGCCGTGTTGGGGAAGGAGCGAAAGGGTTATTTAGGATTATTATACGAGTTTTTCGAATTAAAAACATGAATCGGGAAGAACTGCTTTGACTCGCTATTTACGCCAAATAACAAAGAAATAAACGGATTAAATCTGTTTTACGAGTTTCATTTCGACATGATTTCGTACAATATTTTGTTTGGCTCGTTTGTACGATTTTTACTATGCACTTATTATGAAATCTTTCACAACTCGAGCACAAAAATCGTACGCACTCGCCAACCATGCATGCAGTAATCTCTCCATTTATTACATTTAAAAGATTAATGCTAATTTATGTTATCGTTACTTTTAAAATTTTAGTTATTGTTAAAGTCTGGTCCTCTCTAGCAACATAAGAGCAAGCACAAGCTAAAACAAAAGACAAAATAAAGAAATACAGCAATTTAGGATCAACTGCAGTCAGTTCAGGTAATTTTTCAACCCTTAAGTGATCTTCGCATTAATTTAATTACTTTAAAGGTAGCGGAGTGCAATCCGCGTTAATTATACAACTCTTTAATTTATGTCGGGTTAATACAGTGTCTAAGATTCAATTCTTTCATCGCAAAAGGTGATGGCATGTGAAAAAAACGCAAGACGAAGAGAATAATAAACGATCCTGGACGACAAGACCCACAAAACAACTACAATGCACAAGAATCAGAAGACACAACATTGTAATAGAAAGTAACGGTAATTTACATAGAAAACAAGATACTTATTATTGAGAGATCAAAGAGGATCGTTGTTTTTCGTTAAGGAAAAAGAAAAGGCAATGTGAACGAATTTAGATTGAAATGACACTGATACGAAATACGTTTCAAGAAGTTAAGAAATGTAGAATGTGAGGTTGACAGTTAATTTTCGAGTCCAAATAAGGTAAAAATATGACGGTTAATGTTGACAATTTTTTTACAGAAACGATACCTTAAAGCCTAGAAATTTGGCCTCTAACATTTAAATTCAGATATTTCTGAAAACAAAACAAGATAATATTAACAATATGTACGATTGTACATTTTTCAAAAATCGGTTTTGTAGTAATACTACTTAGTTGAATCATTTTGTCTTTATTCCGGCGTTTTACAAAAATAGGTTAAGTCTATAGGTTTATTAATTCTATTCTACAGGGTGTCCCAAAAAACCCCCAAAAACTATTGAAATCACCTATTGTTAACATTTCAATGCCCTAGCACTTGTTAAAAAATTAAAATATCTTTGTAAAGTACGTTTGTTTTGCTCATGGGAATATTGATAAAAACCAAATTGAATAGGCTATAAAATAACCATGCATATAAAATTTGATTGCATTTATAATATGCACTCGTAGGTTTAGTTTTTTTGTCTGGCATAAAAATGGTTAACACTGAGTATTACTATTAATTATGACGGCTATGTCAATAGTTTATCTACCCGTGGGTTCAATTTAGTGCTAGGCATTGAAATTCTAACAATAGATCATTTTCAATAGTTTTTGGGCTTTTTGGGACACCCTGTATAATTACAATTCATTATCATAAAACAACGAGGAACTGTGTTATTCCAATTCCCAGGGGAATATACTATTTCTTTGTTTCTTAGTAAATTTTATTCGTACATGCATTAAATCATCTTTTTTACGCCTTTTCAATTCCCAAGGGAGTACAGTTTGCTTTGTTTTGATGGTAATGTTCCGGTTCGTGATGAAAGTTGTCTTTATAATGAGAATCCTCTTTGGCTATTAATATGATAAGTATCTTGGTTATCCAAGGTTTGTTTTGGCAAGCAGGAACAATGGAACAATTAAGTCATTGTTTCTGTGCACTAAAGCAAATTATGGAAAGAGTCTTTTGAGAGCAGCTGCGAGGTACCATGCAAATGAAGGCGTTTCGGTTAAATAAGTATGGGAATTGCGGTAAAGTTTTAAAAAAAGTTTTAAAATGCGAACTATATAGTAATTATTAGGGTATTTAAAATTGCATATCAACTACATTTAAGGATTTAAATTGTCATAGATGAGTCTTTGTTTCCCGTTTTCAATGGCATGTTTTTTATCTTTCCATAATTCTCAGGCTTATTTGACCCAGCCTTCGAACTCGGTAAGTATCAGGTGTATATTTACTTCGGCCAAACAGTTAACACAACAAAATGCCCATTCCCATTCAGCTAAGGTTTTACGCATGAAAACTCAATCAAATACTCAGTCTAGGTGGGTTTAAGTAGCTAGAGATAACGTAATTTATCTTTTTATTTTGCTTTTTTGTTTATAACGTAATATTTATTAGCTAAATGTATGGACGGTGAGGGTGTAAGCCGTGTGTAAGTTGCATGGGGTTATAGGTTTATTAAAGGACTTAAAAATTTTCAAAGTATGCTTAAAAACGAACATACTAAAAGTCTAAACATCAAACGAATTGGTCTATTATTATTACTAACTCGAAAAATGGGAAATAAGTTTTGTATATGTTGCAAGTAAATTTAAGTAGAATTCTCACCTGTTTTTATACGACTTTTTGTTACATTCGACCTTTCTCTGTTTATGTTTGACCTAAAATAGACAAAAGAATAACTTTTAAAATGCATACTTCATATAAATTTTTAATTCTTTTAATGCTCGAAATTGGGTGGCAGTCGGGGTGGTGGTGGTGCATGTGGGTATTTCAGCTGTGAGTGACTGTGCGATGGTGAGGAAAGTGAGGGTAACGAATGGAATGCAGGAGCTTAGGACCGAGGAAGACAGCTTAGAACTGAGGCAGGTAGGCAGTTGGTAGGATCAGCGGGGGGCACTTGTCATTTTGGCTTTGGGAATCAAATTTGCATGCTAAGTATTTAAGTCGCTAACATTTGTTGTTTTAATTTGTTAGGTATGCGCGGCTGCTCTCTAGGGAAGATCAACTTAGCAATTTACATTAGCACTTGCAAGGTTGGTCTTCTCTTTGCCGGCTACCCCGGCCAGCTCTCTGAGTGCTACTTCTACCGTGAATAAGTAGAGGTACTTGTACTATAGGTATAAGTACTTCTACTTAGGTGGAAGTAGCACTTGGGAAGCTGGCCGGGGTAGGGGGATTTTTTTTATTCAATTTCCCAATTCCCACGGGAATTAAATTTTTTAATAAAAAGGAGTCACGCACAAATTTTGTAAACAATTTATTGAATAGAATTTGTAAAGATTACAATAAGAATAACAATAAAAAGAGATTAATTACCACAAAATTGTACTCAATCAAATAACAATAGAAGAAAACAGAACATGGCACAAACAGGACAATGAACACTGCGCTTAACACAAGTGAATAAACACCAGTGAATGAACACAAGTGCAAAAACACAAGTGAATGAACACAAGTGCATGAACACAAGTGAATAAACACAAGTGAATAAACACAAGTGAATAAACACAAGTGAATGAACACAAGTGAAAAGGTAATGTTAAAAAGAACTTGGTCTCCAAGATTAATGGTTATGCTTCAAATAAATAATTACAAAACAACTAGTAGTGGATAAACTTTGTGAGCTTGGCAGAAAGTTAAACATAGCTCCAAGTTGTTTCACAATTACAGAAAAAAATGTATGGCTCAAAAACTTGCGACTGATTAAGTAGAAGTGATATGTTGTTCGCTTTGAAAACGTAGTTTTAATTTTTTATTCGTGTTTAACGAGGACGGTAATTAACAATTGGAAAGGTTTCAAAAAGTTTGTCATATTTTTATAATCCTGTACCTACCCTGTCAACTGCTATTCCTGTGGGAAGAAACCGGAGTACCCAAAGAAAACCGACAACTTTTGACAGAGCATTGACAAACTATTTTTACACACGAAACAATGTAAGCATCACTGAGATAGGCATGTTTGACTATAAAAAATATGTTTTTTTATAAGTTAGACAAAATAAATGCCAAATACTAACCAATCTTGGTGTCTTTGCAACATGTACCGAAGGCACATTATTCCTTTAGAATATACTTTTTTTGTATGAACTCAAAAACTGCTCCAAATAAAAAATCACTAAGAAACGATTATTTCGTATGACCACTCCCAAAAAACAATTTGACAAGGGGCATAAAATGTCACTTTTCGGAGCCATATATTTTTGATGGTGTTTCTAACCTGACAATGTAGAATTAGTTAAATAATGCTAGTTTCATCAAACAAAAAATCCAAATCCAATATCAGGATATTGTGTAACATGCAACGTTTTTTCAAAACAAATTTTTGAGACATTTTACTGCATAACAATGTATGCAATTCCTTTTTAGCAAAATATACTAAAGAAAGTCACAGACATCTGATTTCTTTTAGTGTGCACAATTTATATGACAATTTGTTTGAGATAACTTTGATAGTCACAGTTTTGTTTTCCTTTATTTGTCTAAATGCTATTTTTCATACAGAAAAATAAAACAAAAAATAACGCTTTGGCTACCTGGCTACTACTGCAGTTACTCGATAGTGAACCAGAATTTGTCATAAATTCAAAATGTGCAGCAGGTTTTCAATAATAAAAAGGAATTATTATGACTTTTAACGAAATAAAACACTTCATTGCTTGTTAGCCATAAACTTGTTAGTTTCAACGTTAGCGAACCAGACCAAAAGGCAAAATAAAAATGGTCTTGGATTGGAAAGTGAAAACTTAACCTGGAGAAAAATGCTCAATTATTAAATTTAGTCAATTTTAAAAGGCATCATTGTCAGGTTAAAAACAAATCTCTTTGAAGTATAAACTTATCTTTGCTTACTTGTTGAAAAGACCATGTTCAAAAGCCATGTAAACCTGTTTTCCCATATTATTGTTACGGTTATAAACTGGAACTATATGAAAAGTAAACTTAAACTGAAAAAATGTGAATGACATTTAAAATAACAAATTATTTCAATTACCAAACACAAACTCACCACAACCAGACAATGGCCAGATTTATACTAGAGACGGATGATCCGTCTGGACGAACTTGGGCAAGGAAAAGATAGTTTGTGTGATAATTCGTCTGTGTATAAACGCAGACAAGCAGACGGACCATCCTTCAAGACGAACTATCTGCGTAATTCATCTGTTCAGGCGAACTTCCTCGCATAGTTCGTCTTGATGGATGATTCGTTCGTTTGCTCGCGTTTATACACAGACGAATTATCACACGAACCATCTTTTTAAGTAGTTCATCTGGATAGATCGTCTTATGATCTGTCAGACGGATGATAAATTTTGGCGGATCAGTCTCTAGTATAAATCGGGCCAATATGAAAAGGCCAATTTTAAGGTTTAAGAAAATATCTTGTAATCGTTAAAATAGAAATGTTATCTAATCAAATTAGTCTGGAACTAATTTATATTATTTTGCTCCATCTAATTTTTTAATAGGAAAGACCTGACATTCAAAAAAATAAATTTGCAATGTTAAGAAATCCGTAAAATCCGAAATATAACATCACTTTTATTTTTGATTTGTTGGAATACTATTGGAGCTGCCATGTACGGGCTGTAATAGCACTGAATTTCACATCTTTTCTTTGCTACAACGCAATAATAGACAGCTCACAGACTTTAGTTGTCTAGTTGTGGTTTTCCTTGGTATGTTAGTTAATTTTTCTCCTACTTTAACTATTTTGTACTTCCTGCAGAGCCCAATTGCTTCAGTTCATCTGGATTCCAAATAAGTCCATTTTGCAATGAAGTAAACACGCTTAATTTGACCTCGAGTAGCTCATCTTGAAGGAGAGTAGTTCTGCCGGTTTTAAAGACATAAATTAGTACGAAATACCACAAATTATCTTCAACTTTAACTTTTAAGGTTTGTGTATGACTTTAATATTACGTTTCTGAAATTGGATCAAATGTTCAGATTATGCTCCAGTAACATCTACACTAGAACTGTTGTGATTTTCAAATGAACTTTCCAAACTTAACTTTTGGTTCAAATGTCAACAATTATTACAAAACATGACATTTACATACACAAACATCAACGGAAATAAACGTAAAACAAACGCGCTTGATTGGTCACGTTAACAGTTGATTGCAAGACTAGACCATATATTCAGCAACATTAGATTTAATAGCCAGATTAAAATTCTAATGTATTGTTTCTTATAAAACCATCTCAATCTTCTTTATGTTAACTAAGTAAAATATTACAAAGTAAAATAACAACAACCCCAACTTTTTTATTCCGAAACCAACTGTTTTACCACAGGGACCATTTTTTTCAAAAAAGTAAAATAAAACCAATATAATCATGCATTTAGACAATAGAAAATCCCTTTTTTACAAACACAATAAAGAGTAATTAGTTGTTCATGAAATTTAACTGATTAATATAATATTTTCATTGTATTTTATGAGTTAAAAGCCAGCAACGAATGAAATTGGATTTTCTGAAGATGCTTAATTACAACAGAAAACTGGTCTTTTGTGGACAGAATTTTAAACATTAATCAGGACTATCAGTGATCACTGTCCTGGCATTATAAGCTCATGGTTGAATATAATAATTAAAATTTCTGAGATTAAAAATACTTCAAGCACACAACACTTTCCATGACAAGTGGTTAGACAAGATGATGATCAAATTGGGCAAGAACGAAACTACCATTCCAAAACTATTTTGTCCCAATTGCTGAAAAATAATGAAATAATGCTGACACTAATATTCAACATTGTCTTTTTTTACATATTTTTGGTGATGGATAAAAGAATTGTATTTTTTTCAAAACATAAACATTGACACTCACTGTGGAAGTCATAAGTTTATAATTCTCCTGTCACACACATGACATGGCATTTGCATTGGTCTTCATGGTTTTTGTGACACCAAAATGAAAACAATGTCTCATGTATGACAGGAGAATCACCTATGACCCAAACAACACTCAAAGAACTTCAATTCAAAATAAAACAAGAAAATATTAAGACCTTCTGTGCACTTTTCATCAGCAGTGTTCACTTCACATGGATAAGCATTCATGGCAATTTCAATGCACTGTAGATCTACAAAAGCCATCAAAATACAAAGTACTGTAAGCAAATAAAAATTTGGCCCGACATGTTTTAGTTTTGTTTCGTTGATGAGGAAGGGGTTTAAATCACATTAAAGAGACACAATTGAGCATCAAACCTGCAATATTGCCAATGCTGAGAGCAATAGCCTTTAATTTTTTTCAAAAAAAAATATTGAAATTCTGAGTAGTTTAGCCCCACTTTTAATAAGCCTTTGCACACAAATATTGATTACTGAAGAGCAATGTTAAGTTACAGTAGTATGACAAGTATGGAGTATGTTGAGTACACAAGCAAAGTTTTAAGCTACGTTTATACACAGCCATTTGTCGGGCCGATTTTGACATTACTTTAATGAGTCATCCATGATTCTCAGGTAAATTTTGCCATTTGTCATACACAACAAATTGCTGTGCATCCCTCATCTGTCTCGTTTATGTTTTTGATGTGTGAGCTGGGATAAAAGTGTAAAATAATTACAGCTAATTTCACATTTTCACAATATTCTAACAAAACTTACTTTCAGTTTGTCATGAGATATAAATCTTGCAAGACTAAAAAGCTGAAATGTCTTCCATAATTAATTATGTCAAACGGTAAAATCTCTGAATAATCCTATTTAAAGCATATATAGTCTACATCCAGGTCTACATAACAAATATTTTGTTCCTTGACCTTGCACTTCAAGAATGTTTTAAGAACAGCTTTAAAGAACGTTTTAGTTTAAGTTTTGACTGGCTAATGAAAAACAACAGTTACGAAAATGATATTGCTTGTTCAATGAGCAAGTTGAAGTTGTACAGTACTATTTTTATTCAGTTTGCCTCTGGTCAAAAGTTAACTTGAAAATATATACAAAACCTCAAATAACAGCAGAATATTGGGAAAATTGAAAATCAAAACTATACTGTAAAAAACTAAATCACATTCATATTGTTACAAGTCTGCAAATATCAATATACGAATATATAAAAATGTAAGTGAATCGAATAGTGTAATTAAATAACTCATCCAATTGTGTCAAATCAATGGCCCAATTTATACTAGAGACGAATGATCCGTCTAGACAAACTTGGGCAAAGAAAAGATAGTTCATCTGACAATTTGTCTGTGTGAAAATGCATGCAAGCAGACAGATCGTCTGTTAAGACAAACTACCTGCGTAGTTCATCGTGATAGATAATCCGTCCATTTGCCCACATTCATACAAAGACAAATTATCAGACGAACTATCTTTTTATGTAGTTCGTATGGATAGTTCATCTTGTGTTCATACTTGATGATCTGTCAGACAGATGATCCGCCTTGAGGGATAATCTGTCTCCACAGGGCTCGAAATAGCAGGCTGCCAATGGCAAAAAAGCAGGTCATATTTTAGAGATGGCAGGCAGAAATAAAACTGGACTGTCAAACTGAAAAATAATGTCAAGCGAAATTCAATTGAAAAGTTTGATGCCAGTTTACCATAACTCATAAGAAACAATGATTAATTACAGTCGATTTTAGCTAACTTTTTACTGCAATATTCCAAACTTCAGCGCGAAGTTCGGAAGTTCGTCGGGAAGTTCAAAAGTTCATTTCAGAATTCGTAAGCCAGTTTGTAAACAAAGGCTGTGACTGGCCACTTAACTCAAAGAAGCCAATCAAGTATTTAGCTTACAAACTGGCTTGCAAATTCTGGAATGAACGTTTGAACTTCGCAATGAAGTTTGGAATATTACGGCAAAAAGTTAGCTGAAATTGACTGTAAAAATGTCGAATTTTTAGCTTCTATTTGAAATGCTCAGTAGAAATATAGATCGTTTTGCTGTCTAAATATATTAGTACAGTATATTTGCACCTAAATCCAAGATTACTACAATCAAATATACCAGTTTAGTATAGGGCAATAAAACTAAAAATAAATCCCTATTATGAGAACATTCATCACCTCACCATTTTTGGCAGCTAAATGGCATTTGACATGCAAAAAAGATTTGGTTTGGCAGGTCATACTTTTTTCTGTTTTGAGCCCTGTGTCTCTAGTATATATTGGGCCAATGATAAAGTTAAATAGATGGAAATGGAAATATTGGTGCTTAATTTGCAACATAATATTAATTCTCAAAAACACACAAACTTTGCTGGAATTTTAATGCTTTATTTACTGATGAGACTTTATTAGTTCTCCTACTACCAAACATGAAAATGGCAGATTGCATCTAAACTATGATTTTTACTTTGAAAACGGCCAGCGTGCATTCAATGTGAAATGCATGCTGGATATAAGCCAAATGTTTTGAGCTGCCACTCCAAGTATGCATTTTCAAAATTTAAAAAAAAGGATTAGCATAATATATAAAATATAGTATCCATAGGAAGTCCAAGTTTTGCCAATTTTTAACAAAATACAAGCAGTCACATAGAAATTACCGTATATAAACGGCACTGACTGCCCGTGACTCTACGCCAACATTTATGATTTTGCTCATTGTGCACTAATACGCCAGACACTAAAGCGATGCCACTCCGGATATATCCAGCGTGGAGTGCACGTAATGCAATCGGGGAAAATGACCATAGCAAAGACTAAAGACCTCACTCACACGTGCAAAACACAAACGTTGATTCTATGTTCAAATATTTTGCCAAATTTAGCCTTACTCCCCAAAAAACTACTTTATATTAGAGATCTACATGCTATTCTACAAGGGGTATCATGAAATAAGGCAGAATTGCAAATTTGAAATTGAATTCACATGTGCAAAATACAAACTTTGTATCCTGAAATATTTCGCTAAACTATGCTTGACTGCCTACAAAACTCATCTATATCAGAGATCCAGATACTCTTCTACAACTACAGATAGAAAATAAAGCATTTTACCTTGAAATAAAGGTAGGATTGCTTCAATATCACGAAAGTTTCAGAAATTTGTTCTTGCCTGTTCTTGCTGTGCAGAGAAAAAAGTTGACGTGAATTTCGGACTGGAAACGAACAAGCCCGACGCTGGGCGCAAAGCTGGTCGATGAATCCCGAGCAATTTGGGAACAGGGAGGAAAGCCGAGCGAAAGGGAAACAGGGGTAAAACTGAAAAGTTCAGACTGGCAATCCAGTAAACTATAAGTATTCCGGAACGATTATATGAATGAATTTTGCACCTTTATGTTTCTCTTACACTTCCCTTTTTTATCCTAAAACATGGTGTGATAACTCAAAACAAAATCTAGCAAAAAACCGCGCAAAAATATTTGTTTTTTTCTGAGTCATGACACAACAGTGACATATTTATTTCCCAGTTGCAACGATTTGTTCTTAACAGTTACTGCGGATTGTAAAACCGTTTTCACCTCTCCAAAAAAATATTCATATCTTCCCACCACGTGTAATATCCTCTATCTGTTACAGCTATGTTATAATGACCTGCGAAAAGGTGTGAAGCACAAAAATAGTCCCAATTGAAAAACTTGAATTCTTTCGTGTTTTGGGGGGTTTGAAGCAGCGGCGACTTTAAGTTCAAAATTATCATAAATATCAAGCGTTCAATGCAAAATAAGCAAGACTACTGTCATAGTATTTTACAGCATATTTTTGGAGTTAAAATGCAAAGTTCACATCAGCACGTTTATGTTTTTGTAATTTTTGCAAAATATAAACACAATACCCTTAAATTTAGCTTAAGATAGACGCAGGACTGTCCGAATTAGTTAACGTATGAAGTTGAATTTAAGTTTTTCCTATTAAAAACATATTTTGCTCGCAAATTTTAGCTCGAAAAAACCTTCTGTCAATAAGGCCTGGGAACGAGGATGGTCAATTCCTCGCTCCTTGAAAACCCCCCTGAGTCCTTTTGAATGTTGATTTTGTCGCGCACCGGCTTCACCCAATCATAGGCAGCAATCATAGGAGTTATCGTTCCCGTATACTTAGAGTTCACTGGGGGCAATCTCGTAGCCAGAGTACGCGATCCTCTGTGGAGGAAACGCAAATCTGAAATGGAGTCTGAAATGGTAAAATGAGAGCCAGAAATTGCCTATTTTTGGCCGAGAAAATGGGATTCCATCCACTGGACTGGGAGTGAAATTTGTTTTTGTTTGAAGACATGAATATGCAAAGACAAAGTTGAAACATATATATATCATATCATACACCTGATTTATACAAAACAATTATGCATGTTTTTTTTACAAATTCGATATAAGAAATCATGTGGTTATTTTGATGATATATAAGTTCATAATATACATGGTACAACTAAATTACTGCATGCAGGATGTCAGCAGATAGCCATACAAGGAAAAAAACCCTTATTGTTACGAGACGCTGGAAATAAAGAATCGAAGAAATAGGCTGGAAACGCAAGCTAAATCCTAATGACATCCGTGATATGGCCTGACACACTATACTTTGAAACCCTGTAACTTCACTTTTAATATGTTCCAGGACTTCTCCAGAGGGTAATCAAGGGCGAAAATTACCACTCAAGTTTTTGGTGAAACGTTTTAAGCATGCCAACATAAAATGGCGATATTTCTGCGGTCGAACAGAAGAAAACATTCAGCGTTAGTTTTTAGCATTGCTATATGAAGTTTGAATGTCGATATATATATATATATATATATATATATATATGTATATATATATATATATATATATATATATATATATATATATATATATATATATATATATATATATATATATATATATATATATATATATATGTATATTTTTATATATATATAAATATATATATATATATATATTATTTATATATATATATATATAAATAATATATATATATATATATATATTTATATATATATATATATATATATATATATATATATATATATATATATATATATATATATATATATATATATATATATATATATATATATATATATATATATATATATATATATATATATATATATATATATATATATATATATATATATATATATATATATATATATATATATATATATATATATATATATATATATATATATATATATGAAGTGAAGTTACATGGCTCCAAAGTAAAACGTGTCGGGCCGTAGCTCGTGTTTCTAAACTGTTTCCAGTATTCCTTCGATTGTCTGTGGCGAAACTGCCTGACCCACCAAGTCGATTCTGTAAGAATAGACTACGGATATTAAGTAGCTAAGAATTAGGTAGTTGAACTAAGTTTTCGTTCTTGCAATCGAAAGTTTTTTGCCATCCAAGCAACTTAATTCACTTTTGCTGTAACAACATTCATGAATACAAATATTCTAACATTTTCAGTATTGGCAAGTCGACTTTTCAAACCTAAGCGTATATCCTTCAATCTCGCAAGCCAACATTTTAATAACTTGTCATTTAGAGAGAAATGATTGGCTTTAAAGATTAAAAGTCCTTCGTTGTTTAACTCAAAGAGCTTTATCCCTTGCATACCGCTAACTCTAAACCTTGTACTCTTAGCATGCCAGCATAATGGGAGCATTTAACCAGTTTAGAAATTATGTGTGGGGGTCTTTTCCAAGAGACATGGTAAAAATATATATCTTTGTGAGAACAATCCATTCACAAAATACCAGCAATATTCAACAACAAAGTTTGAAACGACATTTGCTCCCATTACGTTTGGCGTGCTTAATGTTTAAAGATAAGCACATTGGTTTTGCTCATAACAAAAGGGACCCAAAGATGCAAACATTGTCCAAATTTCGCATCTTTCGAACTCTTCTTAAATCGAAACACTGGTCTACATTTATACTTTTAAACTGGAACTGTGTCAGATATTCAATTAGTAAATCATATATTTAATCAAAATGTAATTTGAAGCAAGTTGTTATCATTTGTGTTTTGCTTATAATCTTGCCATTTTGGCAAATAAAATAAGCAAACTCAGAAACATGAGGTTTGTATAACCAAAACCAATTCCTTGCAAACGATGCAGAGAGAATATCCCTGGAAAAAACTTCCTTCCATAGATATACACCACATAGTAGGTAGCTACTTGGTTTGTACATTGATATATGTATGTAAATTTAAAATAACTTGTAAACTATTTGTAAAATATTGGCAATAGCTGGTAAACCAAAATTTATACATAGTATGTAAAAAAGTGAAGACAGTTTTTCCAATGAAATCGACGTTCTTAGGTACTATAACAATTATAGTTTAAAATTATTGCCAATATTTTACAAATCTACAAGTCATTTTATATTTGCATACTATGTCAAGGTACATTTACCGTGTAAATGTGATTTGCAGTCTACTTACAGATAAAGTACATACAATTTAAATATACCATGTAAAAAAAATTTCTCTAGTGATAATGAGAATACTATCCAAAGCCATACTGCTCTGTCAAGTGTATATGAAATCTACCGTACAAGTCTCGCATCTATACGTTTTTAAGTTTTCGACTCATGCAGGTAGTCCCCTTATAACATCAAGCCGTTTTTCAAAAATTAGTTACACTGAGATAAACTTCAGAAACAATCCTATGATTTTGAAATAAAAAATTTTAAAATATATACACCTTAAATCTGATTCACCTAAAGTACCTTTTTTGTCAAGTATCGATCTATCGAGTACAAAATTAACCGAGTACTAAACAAAAATTGTATTTTAAATTGCTGATCTTAACTCATACGATCTACTGTGTTAAAATCTGATTGTAACATTCTGGGACTTCCTGCATACATTTACACAATTTTGAAATGGCCAAAAAACTATAAATTTATCAAAATATCTTATAGGTTTGTGTTAGTATAAATACTCTGGCTCATCAGGTCACAATCTAACGCTAAAAACAAACAGAAAATTGAACCTAGAAAATCGGTAGAAAAAATCAAACCGAAAGGGACTTAATGTTCATCAAATTTCCTACCTTTTGAGATTTGGTAAAAATTCCTCAAACTTTTAACCCCATTAATTCGAATTGTATTTTAAAGTTCTTATGCACGTTTGCACAAATCATTTAAAATAAGTTTCCTGACAATATTCTCTGCAAACCACAAACAATACTCCCTGAATACCAGGGACCAATTATTGCGCCGATTTTAAAATCACACGCGACAGCTATGATTGGCAAATCTACAAGGATCTTCGGCAAACAGTTAAAACGACGTTAGGAAACGCTGAGAGAAACTACGCGTCCGTAATGAAGTGAAAGTTTTGCTCAATAAAGTATGTACGTATGTGATATTTTGATAAATTTATAATTTTCAAGCCATTATAAAATTGTCTACTTTTTTTAACATCCTGTAAGACGTGCAGAATTTCGTGATTCACCACCACAGAGTAAATTTAACGTTTAACTATTTCCCGCAATCGAATAGCGGCGTTCCAGAAGGGCCTTCTATACAATGACCTCCTTTGGTAGAAACTAAATATAAAATCAAAACACCCAAACCTCCAAGTGCAAACACCACAAGCAGCGCTATTCTGCATGCGCGAAGATTGGCACGAAACCTCGACGGCCCGACGATACTCAACAGTGCCATGGTAACAGTGATGGTGTACAATAAGGATATGCCAGTATTAATTGTGACGATGAGGCCGAATTTAGCGAATAGTTGGATCTGTGTGACACATAGAGGAATGGCGGCGAGAATTGTTGTGACAGCTGAACTGATGATTGACATGCCAATATGAGACATGGCTGCTTTGGCTCTCCATTGACGAGCAGCCTATAAAACATGAGATCAGAGTGTTAGCGAGATAACATTCAGTAAAGCCCGTCAGAGGTAGAAAAAAGTTATTTTCTTTCTGGGAAAGGCAAACTGGCATATATACACAGTTTGAGCAAAAGATTTCTTCAAATTTTGGAGTTTATCATTAAACTTCTGCGAAAATTGGAATCAAAAAAATTTTTGGGAACTAGGTCCCCCAGGATCCGATATTTTGTCCAGTTCTGAAGCCCGTTTTAGTTGCCTTCGGAAAGTAATATTGTCTAAACGCAGCTTTGCGGTCTGCTGTGAAGTCATTTTGGGCAACAATTTTTTACATCACCTTGTCGTAAATTTGTGTAAAGTGGACAACAATTGAACCATTCTTGATCTCAGTGTATGTTGTTTTGGTATTTTATTCAAAAACCCAAAAAACTCATCAGTTGCAAAAGTGACTAGTAAGGTTTTTTCATGACTAGTAAGTATACCGTCACCACTAGCGTTTTGATAACATGCTTATTTTCTCAAATATTGAAGGAGAATATGGTGTATTCTGTGCATAAGTAATCACTTTACTGTTGTTCCTGTTACTGTTGTTTTAAGTCCCTATTCAATTCTGAAGGCCAGGTTAAACGAGGATGAGAGTCCAAAAGAGCTCAATGGTATTACAGGACAAGTAAGCAAAAACTCATATTAACTTTGCTTAATTAGATTGGTTTTGTTCGTGATGTTGCAACGGAGGTCGAAACTGAACCGTGGTTCACACACTTGTCGTAAGAGTCGAGGATGACTTTTTTTGGCCGATGTGATGGAGTGAATCCGATACCACTGCAAAAGCAGTAAAATATTTGTCCCATACTTTAGTTTGTTCACATATTCATTCACATACGTAAGAAGGAGAAAATCTTCGACTCTTAAGACACTGTAAACCAGTAAGAGTAGCTAGTAAGCTTTGTGGTTTTAGCTGGCTGTACCATCACTACTAGCGTTTTGATAACATGCACTTATTCTCTCAAATATTGAAGGACGTCACTAAAATGAACCTAAGTATAAAAGAAGATGGCGGATGGCCAGTCTTATTTGTCCTTTAATATTCCAATATTCCAGTTACTTTAAAGGTTCTTATCGAGAAACCAAAAGAACGAATTATTGCTCTATCGCTTTAAAAGTGGATAAGCATCAACTTAAGACGATCAGGCTTTGTGCATGCGTGGCCTTTTGAAGGATCGTCATTGCTAATGATTCGTTATTTAGAAAACCAGTTGCTATAGTTTACTGTCTTTCAGTGTTATAAACAACCACTCACAAAGCCTGTTAGTATAAGTTGATGATCAGCCTTTCAAAAGAGAAAAAATATTACCATGGCATCCAAAGTGGGACTAACGGCATTCCCGGCAAGGATGTATCCTTCAACAAGATGGAAACAATAATCAACTGAGGTTCCAACAAGTATTGAAAGTGAAATAGCTTCAACTCCGCCGAGCTGCCAACCAGTGAGGTAGAAAATCGCGGTCACTTTCAGAAGAACACCTGTAAATAGTACAAGAGCACATGAGCGTAAGCAAACTTGTGGCTGTGTCAGGGTCAGAATTACAGCATAAACTAAGGCATGGAACATTGGCCTATTGTAAAAAAGTTATACAAATCAACAGGCACTCACCAAGGATTGTCAAAAACAAAACAAGGAACAACAGCGCATGTCCAGTAAAAATCATCACGGCTGCTAGGCAGAGTAACAACGACACAACAATT
Source organism: Muricea muricata (assembly GCA_963855995.1). Classification (NCBI taxonomy): domain Eukaryota; kingdom Metazoa; phylum Cnidaria; class Anthozoa; order Malacalcyonacea; family Plexauridae; genus Muricea; species Muricea muricata. The sequence goes on along the minus strand of OY979720.1, from coordinate 13,862,205 downwards.
CCATATACGGCACTATTCACCACAATAATACCGCTGAACATCTTCACCCACGTGTCGCTTGTCTGAAAACCGTGTTTCAATGAGTCTGGAACGTCAACTCCAGACAGCACTTCTTTCACCCGTTTCTCCCATTTATCATAATCGCCGTGTTGAGTACCATAGCTGGAAAGCGTACCTGTTGTCTAAAACAACGAACAAGTAAGTTTAGCTGTGGGTAACTAAGGAAGACGTACAGCTAACAGAAATGATTCCTGCTGAGTGGCCCTTCTAGTATTTCCTATTCTGTGCATAAGTAAACACTTTACTGTTATTCTTTTTGAGTCCCTATTCAATTCTGAAGGCCCGGTCAAACGAGGATGAGAGTCTACAAGAGCTCACTAGTATTACAGGATAAGTGAGCAAAAACTCGTATTAACGTTTACTTAATTAGATTGGTTTTGTTCGTGATGTTACAAAGGAGATCGAAACTGAAGACTGGTTCACACACTTGTCGTAAGAATCGGGAATGTGATTGAGTGAATCAGAGTTGCAAAAAAGCCACGGGTATGCGGGCATTACCCGTGAGGCAGGTTTGCAAAATGGGCAGTAAGTGAGGAAGGTTTCATGTCAACATACTACATAACGTATCCTAAACACTAACATAACAAAAAAATTGATGATCTATTCCAGAAATCATGCCTTCTTTCTGAAAAAATAGCGATTCATTCTCAAGACTCATTCTGATTTTCAGTTTGAAAAGAGCCAACTTTCCAACATTTTGAGGAAGGTTTGCAAGCTTTGAAAATTTTGCCCGGGGGAAGGTTCAAGGCTTTTTGCAACTCTGGAGTGAATCCAATGCCATTGCAAAAGCAATCTAATATTTGTCCCATACTTTAGTTTGTTCACATATTCATTCACATACGTGAGAAGGAGAAAATTCCCGATTCTTACGACAATGCATGAGAACCAGGCATCAAATTCAGTTTCATGCACATGCATTCTTTCTGTCGTAGAAAATTACTACTAGGGATATTAAGCTAGAGGACTACAAACAACAGGAGAGATGACGTCAAAACATATAATTTTACGTCGGATAGTGATTTCTTTAAAATATTCTAAACATGTTCAGCAACTGGTAAAACCCACATTAAAGTTCACTTCTTGGAGTTACTGTCACTTTTCAATTTTTGGTGGTTAAATTCCCCTAGTGTCATGCATTGCTTTTTATACCTTTCTGTAACACTTGGAAATATAACTATCCGGTGGACGGCGATATCCACCTTTTGTACAAGCTATCTAATATTTACCGAAGAGAACGCCATGGCTAACCATTCGACCACGTGACCTCTTTCGGGGTCTTGTTTTATCACGAGAATGCTCTTTATTTTCGCCGACTTTGGCGAGGGAAGATTGCGGCAATCATCAAACTTGCTTTCTAACAGATCCCGTACAGTCTCCGGAAAACACTCGGCACCGCCCGCCTTGACGAGCTCTCTATCTTCACTAAACTTTTTACATATTCTACAGGCAGCCTTGAGCATAAGTTCGGTTTTGCAACTGAGCGCTTTTGAAAAGACTTTGTCATAAATAACCTTTCCCTAAAAAGAAGAGTGTTATGTGTCTTGGTGAGAAAATGTTGACAATATTTAAAACACGGAAAAGTTTACCGCGGCTAGTTCTCAAATAGAAATCTTTTTCAAACATGATTATTAAGTTTTATCACGGAGAATAAAAGACGTTGCGTTCAAGCATGATGCATGAACTATTTCACGCGTTTGTTCACGTAACGTTTTGTCATTAAATCGAACACTTTTCCCGATGAAATCGTCATGTTTGAAGTACATGTAAACGATTATGACGTCGAAGAAAACTTTTTGCTACGTTTTCGGCGTGTTTACCGGATTTATACAGCACGTTTTTCTTATTACTCAAAAACACTTAACGACAGAGAATCCCACAAGTGCAAATTCGAATTGGCAAAACTCGCAGAGCATTTTTAACACATCAGTCTAGTAAAATACCAAAACTAGCAGACGTTATCCAGCGAAAACAAACGTGTTAATTTCACCGGGAAAAGTGTTCGATTTAATGACGAAATGTTACGTTTCAAACGCGTGAAATAGTTCATGCACCATGCTTGAACGTAAAATAGATAATCAATTCAGTAGCTATGCCCAGGCATTTTACTCACGGTCAGATCAGCTGGTTGGATAACAATTTTTTGATATTTTGATTTGCCAAGATAAAAAATATAATACAAAAAATTTTATTCTTAGATTTAAAAAATCGGTTATAATTAAGATTGAACTGCACATGTGAGTTCGAAGATGTCTGAACCCATGAAGTAGAAAATGTTGTCTGCTAAGCAGCTGACGTAACAACGCAGGCGTATCAGAGCAAGCAATAGCAATGAATATGATTACTCTGTATAATCATATTCATTGCAAGAGCTTGCTCTAATACGCCTGCGTTGTTACGTCAGCGGTTTAGCAGACAACATTTTATACTTCATGAAGTAAAAGCTACAACATTTTATACTTCATGAAGTAAAAGCTATGAATAATTGGGCAACTATGGTTTTGACTCACGACCAACTAACGCGAATATATTGCATGACAGCCATTGTTGTTTATGACATTTGAGCGATAAATTCTGGTCTGAAAATCTTTTCAGAAATCTACAGATAGATACACCTCGGAATTTATGTATATGACAGAAGTCTCTTATTCTCGGTATGTATTTTCAGTATTGCGGATAAACACAAAAACGAACAGAAATCACTGCTTTTACTGTCGAAAATCGCTTGAAACAGCTTGCAAAAATATAGGATGTTTCACTATTTGAAACGAAATTCGATATATCGAGCAAAGGCTTTTCTGTTCACATATCGATTCAGGTAGTGAAAGAACTCATATTTTGGTGAGCTTTTTACTGCACTAACGAAACTGGTAATGGTAGTTGTAAATATTGTACCATCGAATTAGAAAGATGAATCCCTGAATTCTAAGGCCTGTTTCCACGTAGCCACTTATGTGAGTAACTAGGTAATATATTTTAGTCGATTAGACGTTTCGTGTCCACATAACCTCGCACATAACCGATGAAAGTCACAGACCTATCTGTATCCGACGTTTAAAGTGGATAAACGTTATCGGATAAGGTAGTGCCGAGGTTTATGATCCGTTGAGACAGGCTATTAAATGAAGATTTTTAATTCAAAATGACGTCCCGCCTAGAAGTACAGTGTTGTGTACTCGCTGTTGGTTTTCCGTAAAATGATGTTGTGTTTTATCTAAACCTCGTTGCTTAGAAATATAAACGACAAAGAGTGCGTTCTCTACTCAGAAACGTTTGAAAACATTTAGCAAGATAAATTCATATCGCCTTCGGTGTTTGATGTATTGAGTGGACACAGATTAGTGGACACATGGAAACGGACATCAGATACAATCGTGTCCGGTCATATCCGAAACATGAAAACAGCAAAATGAATTATTCGGTTAGAATCGTATCAGATACTTGGAGCGTAGCTTAAAACCATACCTCAGTTTGTTTCAAAACATGTCGTAAATCGACAGAGCTTTTGTCAAGTCCTTTTATTCCAAACACGAGATACACGAGAGCGGTGGCTTCGTTCGGCGGTGCCGTGACGGGCACACACTCATTCGGACCACACAATGGAGGTGTGGTAGGTCTACTGCCTAGAATACATCGTTTAAGGTCGGCTGGTGATGAGACATATCGTTTGGTACTACAGTAAACGTCCGATGAAGAATTGATAAGCCGGCAGCTGTAGTATTCCACCTTGTTTTGTGTAAACGGAAAATGGCAGCACGTCTTGTTAGGGGTATCAGTACGAACTGCGCAACGATCTGCAAGAGGACATAGACAGATACATGTAGTGTTGTCCCAAAAAAGGGCTACCCTTTGAAATTAAATGCTTGTGTCGCACGTTCGATAATCAATCTTTTAACTTCCTAATCAATGAGCCCAAGAATGCGTAATCCTCTGCTACAAGGAGAATTTTAATTGAGTTCGTTCCGCCAAAGTAACATAGAATAGCCTCATTGGGGGAACTGAAGGATTCAAATTCGAATGTGCGCCGCAAGCGCTTGAATTCAAGAAGTAGCCTTTTTGGGACACACTGTACGTAGATGGTTTATCGAACATAAATATTGCAAAAAGGTGCTGTGGTCACGTGAAAAAGATGTGACTTTAGAGGACTTTAAAACGTCATTTTTGTCTGAAATTGAAGACGGATGCAGATATTTGCAATGCAGAGTTGGTCAAGTGGACCAATGCACGCCAGCATAGTTTGACCTCAACCAAATCAAAGGGATCATCATGCTACAGTTCGCTGACCGCAGTTCGTTCAAAGTGCGGGGATTACAGACAGAAAGAAAAGCATCAGGTGGCATCAACAAAACTACGGGCAGGACTGTGAAGACTGAAGAGTCAAGAGGTTGATAGTCAATAAGAAGTAGAGAGAGATCGACCAGGACAAAAAGTTGAGCAAGCGATTATTTCTAGAAAAACAGCCCACCTGCGACAGTTGCGTTGCATTCTTCTTTCTTCTGATCTTCGTCATAATTTGGTGTCAGTGAACACCAAGGTTTTCTCGTCTTTTCATCAATCAAACAGCCTAGGCGTTGCTGTCCATTTTGGGTGAATGGTATAAAACAGCACTTGCCAGACATCGTTTTGACCGGGCAGTATTCTGCAGAGAAAAATGTCTGAAATAGCTGGAAAGTTCTTGTGCAGTTGATAACACAAGGAAGGCTTTTGTCGCTGCTCTTGCTGTTCTCGAACAAAGTTTAAACTTCTGTACTGATGTGTATTCAGTAGCAAATTGATATTTTCAAACGGTTATAGGGTTGTTGCTTACGTTAGTAAGCTCAGGCAAACGCTCCTGATCGACCAGATTTTAGGGATGTGGCCACGGGGGGGGGGGGACAAGATTTCTAACTTGTTCAAAAACAGGTAGAAATGCAAGGGAGCGGGTACAGCGAATAAGAAACACCAAGTACGCCTCATTGCCCAAAAATGTTTTCGTGTCCGTTTCGAGACTTGAAAAAACTGACAACTTTTTTCAGTCATACATTGGTCAGTACTATACAAATATTTCTTAAAATGCATGAAATAGACGGTACGGACATCTTTCTAAGCAGGATACTCGTATGCTGGATTAACGCTAACGCTGAATAAAAGTTTAACCTGACATTTTTAGATGCTGTATTTGTACACGCCCGTTGCTTTCAAAACTTTAGAAACCAAACCTATACTATTGATCCAGATAAGATTTCTGAAGTTGCTGGCTAGTTTGAGCAACCGGCCCCTGTGTGCTAATTAGGCAATTTTGAACTTCATGCTTATTCAACATTTATAAAGAAGTTTTTTATAAAGATGATGAGACGTCATAACGATCATGGCAATTTACATATCAAACAATGTTTAGTAAAATGATTTACTCTTCTCGGCACTTTAAACTAAGCATCACCAACTATAGCACAATATTTCAAAATAAGTTTTTGTAAATGATTGGAAGAATGATCATTTTCCTCACTTGAAAAAATTGTTTAAAAGATCTTACTTGAACATGTCTCTCCCGTATAAGAAATATAACAGTCACATTTTCCTGTCTCTCTGTTGCATACACCATTAGAACATTCATGTGTACAACCTGTGATAGAAAAATCAAGATATAACAAGGATCGATAGCAATGTTAGCTGGTAAGAAAGTAAAAAATATCAGTATTTGGCTGTAGCGCGGTCATTTTTTATCAACTACTGTACTTTTCACTTGTAACGAAGTACGATTTTTGGTAAACACTTTTTCATTTTTTTACTTTTCAAAAGTAAACCATTTTTTTCTCAATGTGAACACTAATTTGGTGGTACATTTAAGTATATTTTCCATTAAATAAAATTTCCATTGCACAATACTTTTACGATTACTGAACTAAAACTTTCAGTTAGTACAGTAGTTTGACCATAGTGATTTCAATTGACTTCTACCCGTACTTATGAAGCAAATATTGAGGTGCTGTTTTTACTTCTAGTTAAGTTAAAAAATTGAGTACTTCACTGAACACTCGTCGCGTAGCGTAATTTAAAGTGGGAGGAAGAAGGCATAGTCCCTAAGAAGGGGGGTGGGGAGGGGAGGGAGGGGCCCCAGGATGATGGTCCCTGGAAAAATAAATTCTAAAAGGCAAATGAGCATCCTGAAGAGATAAAAAAAAATGGAAGCTGGAAATTGCCTATTCCTTCGTGGCATTTCATGCTCTGAGACTGGGATTCACTGGCCAAAGAACAATAGAAAATGAGAATGGGAATGGTATTAAGATTTGAACAAGACGGCCACTAGGACTGTGCACTTGGACAATGGAATACAATTTAGTCATAAATTGAGCTGGGAAACAATCTCGTACCCAGAGCAATGCCTGTTCGCGGGTTAGGCTGGCATTGGCTCTGGGGAAACGGAATGAACTGCGTATGATTTCATACGCGCTCACTTAATGCGCACGCTCTCCACTAATAGGCTATGCTTTATTTATTCGGGCTCAACTGTTGTATTTATGATTATTTTGCTGGAAATAAAGCACAGCCTATTAATGGAGAGCATGCGCATTAAGTGAGCGCGTATGAAATCATACGCAGTTCATTCCGTTTCCCCAGAGCCAATGCCAGCCTAACCCGCGAACAGGCATTGCTCTGGGTACGAGATTGGCTGGGAAATAGAAATAGGTCTGCCGCCTTTAGGACCCTGGTCATAGATCTCATATACACTGGATAGCGCATCTGCATATCAAAAAGTGAAGCCAAAAATCTCAGCGGTATCCCCTCATAACAACAGGCGGCGGCCATATTGGTCGTTCCCACTCATCAAAAAAATGCCACAGAAAACACTATACTTTTCTGCATTTGTGTATTAAATACTTCTTAGCTGCATAAAAGGGGACTTATTGTCAACTTTGTCCATTTCCGCAATACAAAATACACTAATTATCATGCTCCATGTCAACTGTGGGAACGACCAGCGCCTGCGATCTGGCTTCAATTTTCGCCCGCCCACAGTGTGGGATACACTATCCAGTGTATATGAGATATCTATGACCCTGGTAAATGTTTATCTTAATCCTCGGTGGAAATCATACAAATGTCGAAATTCAAGCCGGGAACAGTTGTGAAAAAATCAACTATACTAGGTCTTCCGGTAGGAAATGCCCTTGCGATGTTGATGCAATGCACTGAACACTAAACTACGGTAGCAAGAGTAAGCGTAATTTATGTGCATTTAAGGGGTGGTAATGCCTGCGAATGGGTTAAGGGTGAACCAATTATGATTTTGTAGCCTGGTACTCCCTTGCTATATTTGATTTTTCGTTGTTACATGAGCTGGGGTCCCTCACTCAAGACTTCAGACCACAAACTTACCAGATTTTGAGTTGTTTAACGAGGAGGTTGTTACCAGTATAGGTCTGTCAGTTGTGATTGAAGTGTCGCCAGGTACTGTGGGCTGTGTTGACTCATGTGTTCTTTCCGCGTAGGTTCGTAGTGTTGTGGCTGGAGGCTTCTCTGTTGTCATTCTTGTATGACTTGATGTCGTCCTGACTGAAGGTTTCCCCGTCTTGTGAATAGCCGTAGTAGTTGGAGGCCAAGTTTTTGGTGATTTTGATCTAAACATTGAAGCAAACAACTTATACTTAATTATTATATAAAGTTATATATTGATACTTATATTTATAGGTTATATACGCCAGCATAGTTTGACCCCACTACGATCAAAGGGATAATCAAAGTGCAAGGATTACAGACAGAAAGAAAGAATCAGGTGGAATTAACAAAACAACGGGCAGAACTGAGTGAAGAATCAAGAGGTTGATGGAGAGAGATCGACCAGGATAGGAAGTTGTGCAAGCGATTGATGCAGTCAATGGCGTTCATTTCATACATGCTGACAGCAGGCAGCATACTCAAAGAGGATCATTTCTATGTGATAGCAGGAAAAGTATGAAGTTCTGTTTGAATTCTATGGATTCTATTGCCCATTTTGTAGACTGGCCTTTAACCTAAATGGCAGCTCAAAATTTGCTCGTCAATTTTTTCCCGCCCTGGTGATGGTTTAACGTTATAGAAATTGCTAAAATTTGAAAATTTTACCCGTTGCCAGTGATCTTGGCGACATTATTACATGGTGATTATCAAAAGGTCTGCTAGGAATTACCTCGTTGGCAGTAGTTGCTTGGGGGTGGTTGATGTTGCTGGTTGTGAAGTGGGAACTTTACTCTTTTGTGCACGAGTTGTTTGGGGGTTTCTTGTGACTGGGATTCGCGTAGCTGCGGTGATTCTCCCATGAAAGTGCTTTCCTATATCTACAATCTCTTCTAGCATAACTTTGTTGAGACTGACATCAGGAAGTTCAAGCCATCTTTGTAAATTACTGTCAGCTTTAAAGAATTTAGGCTGGTCTGTTGACACCTAAAATACATTAAAAAATTTTTGATTTGATTATAAATAAACATTTTTTTAATTTTAATATATAATGTATAGTTCTTTAGATAGGGATCTTATCTTGTAGTGGACATACATGTATAACGTAACTCCAGTTCACGTATGTTATATTATATTCAACGAATTTGTAATCATCAAGAGAGCCCCCCCCCCCCCTTACCCCTCTAAAACAATATTAGTTCTACTGAACTCATACTCTGAGGGCAATTTGACATTTTTTTCTTTTTCTGATGTCAATTTCGCAGCGAAACAGACAAAAGTTAGTGTTTCATGGGGGGGGGGGACTGCAGCAACCTGCTTTCCAGGGTCGTTTTTTGAGAAAGACCCTGGGTGCGGCTGGTCACGTGTCACGGCAAATAATTATCGCCTGAGGGGAAGGGGGAGAAATATTATATCACATGTTTTCAAGACCTGGAGTTTTCAAGGTTCAACAGGGTGTGTTAAAAGTAGACTATTTCGAAATCCTTCGATTTGATGATTTGAAAAACGACACAAGATCTTACACACTTAGGAATTTTAGGGCGTTACTATTGATTTCCCATGTGTACAAATCCTTGTGTTTCTTGTTAGAAGCATCTCGAGCTGTCAAGTTAAGGATATGTGCACAAAATAACGCTTCTAAAGCCTCGACAAAAACCTACATAAGCCACGATTCTGGGGGGGGGGGTGAACTTGGGGAAACTCCACGAAATTGGTATGTTTTATAATAAAAATTGATAAAGCGTGCATCAAAACATGACGGTCATCAAAACATAACAGTTACAGAACCGTCGGGTTTTGTATCTAAATGGCTTCCGTTTCAAACGGCCAAACGTCACGTTACAAACATAAAAAACCCGCGAAAATGATTGGACGCAAATTGCTGTAATGCAACAGATTCCGGCTGATTTAAATTGTTGCTACTTCATATAGATTCTAAGTTTTTCAATAAACCCTTCATGCAGTACACTTCATTGTTTTTCAGCAAACTTTATACTAAATAACTATTCCATCCCCCTGGGTATGTCCGCCTCCGAATCCCTCACACTGCGTCTTAACATTGAAAGGTGCATAAAATACCTGCAGCTTAGAGACGAGAACGGCAGAGCCGGCAAGAATAAAGATATATATAACAAAAATGACAGCGCGTCCTTTGACCACAGGTTCAGCAACAAAATGATACAAAATACTCTGAAGTCGGAATCCAATGAGATTTCTGGCATAGATATTCTGATTGGATGTAGATTCATCATCAAGAACCAGTAATGGTTCATCGTCACCATCATCGTCACCATCATTATCTTCATTGTCGTTACTACCAGTTAAGTTAGTATTGCTCGGTACCAACGGTATTTCTTCAGGCCCATCTCGAGGATTTCCAGACAGAAATCTTCGAATGTCATCTATAGATAATACAAAATTATGATTTTACTGTAATCACACTGCAAATTTATTAAATTCTTTTGTGGCAGATGCATTTTCTTTTCACCAATATAATTTGGTCAAGACAACCAGAAAATTTGTTGAAATAACCACATTCTTTTTGTTGCTTTAACGATTAAAATGTCGGTCAAATAAAATGCATACGCACAACCAATTTACTTTTTACATCATGATTTGTGCTTCGTGTTGTTATTGTATGTACTTGGAGGTGATAATGATGTTTGTGATTGTATTCTGAGTTTACATCCACACCGGGCAAGCTAAAAAATATACCTGAATTCTCATGTGTCTTGGCTTTATTCACTCAGGCAAAAATAATGTTTGCAGTGTTACTCTGAGTCGTCTGAGATTATATCCAGACCGGGCAAGCTGAAAAATATGCCTGACCACGGCAGGAATGCAACCAAGAATTGAACCATGGATATATACTCAGAGTCACAACACAAAGTGATACCATACTTTATATGCACAGGCCTTCCAAGTTAGTTGATTATCATTTGTAAACACCCGGAAATTTATACTAAATTTTGCAAACAATCGCCTCAGGCTCGGTGATTACAAGCCTATATTCACTTTGCCTTCAGCTCAGTGAATATAGGCTTGTAATCACCTCGCCTTCGGCAACTAATCGTTAATTAGTTTTTCCTATATGGTCAACAAATTTTTATGGTCAACTAATTTTCGATGAGGCTTTTTCAGATTGGTGTTTTTCTGGTTCAAAAATGCATTTTTTTTGTGAAAACATGCCACCAGACATCCCTAAAGACTCACATCTTTGGCGCTTGCCTGAATTTTTGCATTCTGTGGTAAACTTGATATGTCTGCATATACAAAATTAATTAATTAGTTAATATGAGCATTGTTATTGCCTCCCACCCACTCTCTGTAAACATGTTAACATAAATGGCAGCTGTTCATCTACAAAAGTTTAATAAAGAATTTTGATAGATACTTACCAGGCAGTCTCAATGTTTCACTCCTTCCAACACCAATCACTGACAAGACTTTCTTAAACATACGCGACTCTAACTTTTCAATACCAGCATGCCACAGGGTTAGACTAGGAGATATAATGAAGACAACACTAACCCAACAGCTGGTGACCAAAACTGCCATGAACACACCAAAGTCATGAATAGCTGGAATCTAGAAAGAAGGTATTAGTCATCTGATCAAAGTCATTTATTGTCAATTAAAGGTTACAGGTTACACAAGCTTTGTTCTGTCATAGGAAGTAACAAGAAGTGATATTTACTGTTGTTAGCTTACCCACAAGCATGTTAACTGACAAAAAGTCAGTTTGTTTGAAGTAAACATGGGCCAGTTGTTTAAAAGCAGGTTACAGTAGTTTAAGTCAAGGTTAACTTAACATTTAAAGCAAATCTCCCAAAGAGCCTATTTGTAAAGTGGAAAATATTTTTCATAAATCTTGCCTCGGTGAAGTTTTCTTGTCTCAAATAAATAGAAAGGGACATATTGAATCACACAAACTAAAACAGTGGTTAAACTTAACCCATGATTAATGCTAACCCAGCTTTGAACAACTCACCCTGTAGGAGCAGGATTGCAACATTAGATTACTGCTGATAAAGTTACTAGACTGGGGTAGAGTGGAGCATATACATTGCAATCAGACTTTTAATTCATTACAAACATAACCAGCAGAATAGTCAGTAAAAAGCTTAACTGACATTAAAATACAAGGAGACAGTGGGTGACAATATTCCTTTAACCTCCATGTGGAAGTTTATCTGGTTATAATTCTGTCTAGTTGAAATAAGGTATTATGCTGTGGTAATTATGAAGCAATAATAAAACAAAAATAAAAGACCATACTGGTGACAATGCATTTGCACCAAAGGCAGCAGCAGTCGTAAAAGACGTGAAAAATGTTGCCTTTCCAGCCACATGAATCGTATGAACAATCCTATTTCCCAGGTTTTGGTTGTCAACAGCTTGTCGGAAAGTATTGATAAAAACAAAAATATCGTCCACACCAATGCCAATTATCACAAATAAAGATACACCATTCAAGATTCCCATGTACTTGATGCCAAACACAACATGATAAAAGAAGTATGCAAACGCAACACTAGATAGGATAGTAAACACAGCCATAAATGATAGCCATAACGAAAATGTTAATAACAATAGAAGAAGCAATATTAGTCCAAGACTTGTGCCAGCCAGATGAAGATCGGATATCAATGCACGGTTGACAAGATAGTCAAACAAATCACCACCACCATAAAGGATTGAGACATGACTAAAAAGAGATAGAAGCGGAGTTTAGCATTAAAGAACTCAAAATTTTTATGGATCCTAAGTAAATGTAAAAAGTAACAACTCAATTTTTATTTCAGTACTGATTCAGAGTTTTATTTACAATACGTAAAAGTATTACCTTAAAGTTTTACAAAGGTAAACAAAAACATATTGCTTGAAAATTTTTTTTAGAAGAATGTTATTGGAAAAATATACTTTAAAAATAAAATTCTAAAGAATATTTAGGTGAACATTCTCACTAGTCTGCTCACTGCTGACTTTGCTTTGAGAGTAACTTTAAATTAATTTTATTAATTAATTTCCCACAGCAACAAAGTAAAAACATAAATATTAACAAAAAATCCCATTTAGTTACAAATAAAAAGCAGAGCACAAAAAATTACTTCGTTACCAGTAAATACTGACTGTTTTACTTAATAAACGTTACGACATAAATTCACTTCGTTACTCACAAACAGTAGGCATAAATTAGTTATGAGGAAATATTTTGTTATTACTCTAGCTGTTCCATTTATAAATTGTAAGTAACTTTTAACTCATAATTAAAAGTTAATCAAAATAAACAGATTTATAAATAAATAAATTTTCAAATAAACACATAGACTACTTTACCATGTGAGGCTTTAAGAATGTATACTCAAAACAGTAAAAGCATACAATGGAAAGTAATGCATTTATCTGCACTTGTAAAAGTTAGTCAAAATATAATCACTCTAAATTTGGTACAGGAACAAAGTATAAGCATGATTTAATAATTCCAAGTACTATGCAAAAATTGCAAGAATTTTTGTACCACCATTTTCATTTCCTATATATCAACAGATATGGCTTTAATATAGGGGTATTTTTGCCATCATGTATTTCTAGTAGAAACGTGCTTGAACTTGAAGATACCTTGGACTTGCAATACAAGCTTTATTAACAAACATACACATGAACATGTGAAAATTTTAAAACATGTGCTTAGGAAAACATTAGTGTACTGTATGAACTTGCTGGTTAAATTAATATGTTGCTTGCATGATTTTTTTACTTCCAATTTTTTAAATGTTAATTTTTAGCTCTGAATTAACATTTAACACTTATTGACTGAGACCGAGGGAAACAGTATGTTTTGTGGACCCTAGACTGCCAATGTTTCCCGAGGCAAAGCCGAGGGAAACATCGACAGTCGAGGGTCCACAAAACATACTACTTTCCCAAGGTCTCAGTCAGTAAGTATTTTGTTATATAGTATATGTGTTAAAGTGTAAATAATACACTAAAATTTCAAAAACAGCAAACTCTGAATGAACTTTGGACCTTTACGGTTGACGCACATGCGCTCTTCACTCATTTTAATGTTAACCGGTCAAAAAATGTTTTAATGTTGACCGGTTGCCCTGTCGCCATAGCAATTGATTAAACATGATGTTTTGCGGACTGGCACGTGATACGCTTTTGTCCAATCAGGAGACAGAAAAATTGAACTTTGACACTAGCTATATAACAAATGCTCTTATAATTCATTCATTTGGGTAACCCCCCCCCCCCCCATTCTAGAGCCTCATTGCAAACTTTAAACAACTAACATCACTGCCTGGCAAAAACATGGAAGAGTTACAACACCATAGCTCTCTCGTCCTTCAACAGTGGTTTCCAAAAGCAGATGGAAATTGAGAGTGACAAATAAGACTGATGTCATATAAACATCATTAAGTTTCTTAGGGACGATATCCTGTTTCCCGTATATGTTCAATGTAAGAGTTTCTTTTAAACAGTCAACATACAAAGTCCCCACGCTATGAGCAACATGATTTGGTACTCAGAGAGCATTACATAATAAAGTAGAGTGATTAATGTCATCCGCCACTTAATTGGGAATTAAGCTTAATTATGCAAACATTTTAATGGCAAACAAAGTACAAATGCCAATTTTTAATAATTAAAAATTGTACTGCTGCCCCAAAATTGTGGCATATTCTATATTATGTAAATTATACTATCAACACTTGTTATAAAGTTTGGTTGATAATATATTCTAATTGGGCCTCTGTATCACTTATGTAGTGAAAATAATAATTGATATGTGTACAGATTTGAACCTTTCAAAAATAATATTGTAAAAAATATTGTGTAACTAGTACAATAAGTATACCTTATTCAATAATAGCAGTGTACCTTATACTTTATAGAAATGAATTTTGAATTTTAACACGCAACTGTATAAGAGAATGCCGGTACGTAACGTACAAAGGCCAATATACATACTTGTTATTATTCAGCTGTTCCAAAGTTTCAATGTAGGTTATCAAATATCGTTTGAATTCATCCTTTTCTGCGGATCGATCGACCCCCTTCAATGGCTTACCAAAGGGAATTGCTGCTCTCAGAATCCTACTTTTACTTGTCTTGCTGAAGTCGTCCGAAACAAAGGAAAAAAAGGATTCCTTGCTTCGCAAATACTGAAGTGTTTTGTTAATTGGTCTCGATAGAACGTCGCTTTGTCCATCGCTGGAATAAAATAGACCAACCAATGACAACGGAGGAGAGCAGTTGCCATATTTCTGATAGTTTCCCAAAGCTTTATTGTTCTTGCGTGATATATAACAATGTTTATCGTAGTTTTTGTGCTTCCTTAGTGTTTTTTCAATCTCGTGGACTTGATGTAAGTGCTGTTGTGTGAATATATTGTCGCCTCCCTTCGCAACATATACAAGATCTAGACTGCCTGAATAAGCATATTGAAAATTAGATTCCGGATCAGTTTCACTTCTTTTCGATCGTCTACGAATATTTCTTGGCAATGACTTTAATTTGTTTCCAACGCAGGTATTTGATGTCAAAAACTTAGGGAAAGAATACAAACTAGCTGACTTCTCCTGGTTCTGCGCAGCGTTGAATGCCGCATAGTCACTCGAGACCTTAATATCTGGGACCAAGAACGAATCGAGAGATAAATCTTTACGAAACTCGTGATACTTTCCCGTTAACGACACGACAATCAGACCAACAGTTAAAGCGATATACGAAATCAAAATAATTAAGGAGAACGGCCATTTCCCAAACACGACACTCAGAGCTAAATGTATTGCTTTGCAAACCTTTCCTCTCATGTCTACAAAGCTCTGCTTTACTTGGCCAACGAAATTGTCCTTGGGCTGAGCCAAGTTTAAAGAATAGCCAACAAGGTCACCGTCTTCTGTGCCATTTTGGTCTGTTTGTGTTGAACCGCATAGCTCATCCGTTTCCCCATTGACATATTTAGACGATTCCAAAGGCCGGTATGGAACGACATTTTCTCTCGAAAACGGCATTTTTGTGAAGCAACTGCGGGTAGGAATCTGGGTTAATCCAAGATTATCTTTCAGATATAGAGATCATCAATTTCTACATTCCTAGCCATTAAAATTGGTTTTTAAAAAATACATCCACGCTGAAGGTTTGATAAAATATGTTGTTATTGTTTTGTAATATTATTCCGTATACTAGGTCCAGGACCTCCGGTCACATTCGGCTATGACTAAATGACTATTCTTGGGTTTCACGTGACGTCATAAATTTCACTGGGGTCAATAGACGATTTGCATGTTAGACTAACTTTCAGTCTAGGCAAGACGAACAAAATCTTTTACCACAGTTAAAAAGAGCATCCTAAAATTAGTAGGATTGCCAAGTTTGGTGGCGAAATGTTGTACAACATGGAAAATATGGCGTCGCAAAGTTTGCAAATTTGTATACATTTGTATTACGCGAGGAAAAAGTTACCACTTTTAATACAATTTTAGCTGAAAAGTGGTAACTTTTTCCTCGCGTAATACAAATGTCTACAAATTTGCAAACTTTGCGACGCCATATTTTCCATGCTTTACAACATTTCGCCACCAAACTTGGCAATTCTACTAATTTTAGGATGCTCTTTTTAACTGTGGTAAAAGATTTTGTTTGTCTTGGCTAGACTGAAAGTTAGTCTAACATGCAAATTGTCCATTCCAAATCGATACACTGTCATCAGACTGAAAAAAATTTCACTGTATGTGTTGACCTTGTGTTTGGCAGCAAATGTGTGCAATTTCGTGAGATTTCCTTGCTCCAGTGCAGTACAATCATCAATACATTTTGAGTTGACCCCCACTCAGAATTACTGAAAAAGGTTCCAGTGAAACCCAAGAATACCAGCGACTACACATTCGGGGGGAGGGCAAGCGTGTTCTTCCCACTGGTTCTCCCCCCCCCCCCCCACTGAGACACACAGAAAATACCACACTTGTCCATCATCAGACCGATTAACATCAATCTATATAGCATCACATAGCATCAAAAAATTAAATACGATCAGTACTGATACATCATATAACATCAACCTCATGTGAGCTATTCTGCGATTTAATTGGTTGAGATACTTGCTGTACACAGCTTATTGGCTCATATCTACGGCAAGTAGCAAAAACAAGATGGTGGCAGAAAAACTGCAATAGTTTTTTTAGCAAGAAAAAGGGAAAATTTGTTAAGAATATTTAATTATAGATCAGAGTTATAGATCAGTCAACGAAAACATCGAACTATCCAGATATCATAATAGATCAGTGTATAGGTCACGTGCTCCTTTTTGGCAACACATGTTTTTATATTTTTTGGTTTGCGTTAATAAATACACACAAAATGTAGTCGTTCTTTGTTTCTTTTCGCGTTTGTGGTCGTAATTCCAATTAAGTTTAACAGGTTATGAGCCCAGGAGCGCTAGTTCGGCTTCTGATGTATATATTATAAGAAATAAACGCGAAATTAACGATTTGGAGCTTGTGTATGGCGACCTCGGGAAACGACGAATATGGATCGCTGTTGCGTATCGAAAAGTTTAAAGGAGAGAACTTTCACTTATGGAAATTTAAAATGCAAATGGTTCTGGAGGAAAAGGATCTTTGGAACATTGTTAAGGGCGATGAGGTAGAACCTGCAGAAGAAGGAACTACTGAAACTCAGCGTCGGCAATTTCAAAAACGGGAAAGAAAAGCTCTCGCTACAATTTGTCTGTCTTTGGGGGATGAACAATTGTCTCTTGTTCGTACGGCTACAACAGCAAAACAAGCATGGTCGAAACTTGAAAGTCATTACGAGGTAAAGTCCTTAGCAAATAAACTGTTTCTGCGTAAGAAGTATTTTACTATGTCTATGGCAGTTGATGATTCGATGAGTGAGCACATCAACAAAATGAAAGAGCTGGCAAGTCAACTGGAAGCAGTTGGTGCATCTATTACTGAGGATGACCAAGTTGCAACGCTCTTATGTAGTCTCCCTGAATCGTATAATGGTTTAATCACAGCTTTAGAATCCCGTGCTGATGATTTAAAATTAGAATTTGTTACTGCAAGATTACTTCATGAGGAACACAAGCGTAAGGAAAATTTATTAACCCCAGATGCTGGAGAGAAAGCTTTATTGTCCAAGCATGATCGACCAAATCAGAGAAGTTTGAAACCTAAAAGAAAAGGCAAATGTCACAACTGTGGAATACCAGGACATTGGGCAAGGGAATGTCGTAAACCCAAGAAAGAAAAACCAAAGGAAGACAAAGAGAAACAAGATGGTGCATCATACAAGGCATCATGTTCACATGCGTCATTTTGGTCATCGAAACCTGTGAATCGAAAGGATTTGACATGGTATATTGACTCAGGTGCTTCACAGCATATGTCATATGATAAGGAAATGATGGTAGACTATGTTCACTTTGAAAATCCTCAAAAGGTATGTTTGGGTGATAATCGAGTAGTTCAAGCATTTGGCAAAGGAAATATTTGGCTTGATGTTAAAACCGGAAATGAGTACAAACCTGCTAGATTGGTAGATGTTCTATATGTCCCAGACTTAGCAAAGAATCTTTTCTCAGTAAGTGCTGCTGCTAAGCGAGGATATTCTATTGAGCTCCACCAAAGTGGATGTGTGATCCTTGACAAGTTTCAGAAAATATCTGGATCTGGTAAACTGCAAAATAACTTGTATGTCCTTGATGTTAATGAAAAGAATGTGGGATTTCATGATGTTAATATTGCTTCCAATGAGCATCCTGAAGAGTTATGGCATCAAAGATTCGGACATTTGAGTAAAAACAATTTGCGTCTGTTACGAGATCAGAAATTAGTAACTGGAATGGACTTCCAACCTGCTAAAGAATCAGAGTTTTGTGAAGGCTGTGCACATGGCAAGCAGAAACGAGCATCGTTTCCAAAAGGACAGGCGACTCGAGCAAGTGAAATTATAGAAATTGTACACAGTGATGTTTGTGGACCAATGCAAGAGAACAGTCTCGGTGGCAATCGTTACTTTGTAACCTTTATTGACGACAAATCCAGATTCACGGCTGTTTACTTCATGAAAACAAAGGATCAAGTACTTGAGAAATTCAAAGAATACGAAGCAATGGTTACAAACATGACAGAGAAGAAGATAAAGATTCTTCGATCAGACAACGGTGGTGAGTACACATCTAAAGAATTTTCCAATTATCTTAAAGAAAAGGGAATTCAGCATCAGCTTAGTGTACCCCGAACACCTCAGCAGAATGGAGTTGCAGAGAGAATGAACAGAACAATTCAGGAAACTGCACGGTCTATGATGTATAATGCTGGACAGGATAAGAAGTTTTGGGCTGAGGCAGTTTGCACGGCAGTTATAATTAGAAATCGAAGTCCTACAGTTGCGGTGGACAATATGACTCCATATGAATGTTTTTATGGAAGCAAACCAGACGTGTCGCATTTCAAGGTGTTTGGATGTAAAGCGTATATGCACGTTCCTAAAGAAAATCGAAAGAAATGGGATTCGAAGACGAAGAAATGCATATTCGTTGGTTATAGTATTACAAGTAAAGGATATAGACTATATGATCCCGTAAGTAGAAAGATATGTGTATCCAGAGATGTTTTATTCGACGAAGATGAATTTATCCAACGGAAGAAAGAGATCCAAGTTTTCGACACAGGTGATTCTGAAAATGAAGAAGAAATACAAGAGATCAACGAACCTATGCCGCAAGCAACTCAAGAAGACCATGATAACATTGATAACGAGGAAAGTACCAGTGAAGAAACGGATGTTATACAGCAACAACAACCACGACGATCAACGCGCAAGCGGGAACCTCCAGATAGACATGGCGTAGTTATTACTGGCAATTGGTGGGAAAATAATGTCGCATGTAGTGATGGCGAGTACAGTTTTGAAGAGCCTACAACCGTAAACGAAGCTCTGAACGGTCCAGATAACGAACAGTGGAAACGTGCGTTGGACAACGAGTACTCCGCTCATATCAAGAATAATACGTGGACATTGACCAATTTGCCCAAAGGCCGTAAAGCTATAGATTGCAGATGGGTATTCAAAGTTAAATACAAAGCAGATGGATCGGTAGAACGACATAAAGCTCGTTTGGTGGCGAAAGGCTGTTCACAAAAGCCCGGTTTAGATTACGAAGAAACCTTTTCACCAGTGGCAAAGTATACATCAATTCGTACATTGTTGGCAATCGCAAACCAGTTGAACCTAGAAGTACATCAAATGGATGTTTCTACAGCATTCTTGAACGGCAAATTAGAAGAAGAGATATACATGTCTCAACCTGAAGGATACGTGAAAGAAGGAGAAGAAGAGTTGGTCTGCAAACTAAACAAAAGTATCTACGGACTGAAACAGTCGTCACGATGCTGGTTCAACACTATCGATGAATTCTTGGAGAATTCAGGTTATACGAAATCGAGCTCAGACCCTTGTATCTACATCAAACGAGAGGGAGACGACATTATGCTCATTGCCTTGTATGTGGATGATTTGATACCAGCAAGTAACAGCAAGAGTATGTTACTTAGAGAAAAGGCAGCTTTGCGACAACGATTTGAGATGAAAGACCTCGGAGAAGTTCATTACTGCCTAGGGATTCAGGTGGAACGAGACAAAGATAACAAGCGAATGAGATTACACCAAGCGCAATACCTCGAAAACTTGTTAGAGAAGTTTGGTATGCAAGATTGTAAACCGGCTGCGACACCAGTTGATCAAAGCACGAAGTTACTACCAAACGAAGGAGAACCTATTGATAAAGAGAACTATCAAGCTTTAATTGGAGGACTGACATACGCGGTAACTGCAACAAGACCTGACCTTGCACAAGCGTTAGGAACAGTGAATCAATTTTGTTCAAACCCAGGAGAAGAACACTGGAAAGCGGCAAAACGTATCCTGCGATACATCAAAGGAACAATCGATTATGGCATCACATTCGATGGAAACAAAGAAACCGATGTCGAGTTAAAAGGCTATGTTGATGCTGATTGGGGAAGTAATCCAAATGGTCGTAAATCACAATCAGGATATTTGTTCACAGTATGCGGAGGAGTGATCAGTTGGGCAAGTAAGAAGCAAAGTGTTGTCGCACTTTCGTCAACTGAAGCAGAATATGTAGCTGCATCGTTAGCAAGTCAAGAAGCAATTTGGCTACGAGCGTTACTCGGAGATATAAGTTTTGTTCAAAAGAAACCAACTGTGATTAAAGAAGATAATCAAGGAACTATAGCATTATCAAGAAATCCAAAGTATCATCCAAGAACGAAACATATTGACATTAAATATCACTTTATCCGTGACAAAGTAGCAAAGAAAGAACTTATTCTCGACTATTGTCCTACGGAACAAATGTTAGCAGACCTACTGACAAAACCATTAGGCAAAACATTATTTCAAAGATTAAGAGGACTCATGGGAGTTAAAAACGCATGTTAAATTAGTTAAAAGGTTATAGTTCATATTTTCGAGAGGGAGTGTTAAGAATATTTAATTATAGATCAGAGTTATAGATCAGTCAACGAAAACATCGAACTATCCAGATATCATAATAGATCAGTGTATAGGTCACGTGCTCCTTTTTGGCAACACATGTTTTTATATTTTTTGGTTTGCGTTAATAAATACACACAAAATGTAGTCGTTCTTTGTTTCTTTTCGCGTTTGTGGTCGTAATTCCAATTAAGTTTAACAAAATTTAGCGTTTCAAAATAATTAAAAACAACGGAAAATCCCTCCAAACATATTCTACAGGTTAGCAAACAGCTTTTTTTAAAAAAAGATACTGGTTTAAACCATAGTCGGCCCAAAAATGTCTGGAAATTTCGTGCACCACAACAGGGGGTATAAAAAAAGTAGACAAATCTCAAATAGTTCCCTTTTTCGTGAAGCGCCTCAATGCGCGAAGTTGTTTTTATTAAAATAGATTGTTTTGGGCATTACTTATAATGTAAAACAAACACAAAAATTGAGAAATTTAAAACGTCAGCACCCGGGGGTTGTGTCATTTACGACAAGTTAATTATGGCTTGCGCGAGAAACTTTTAACATTTGATATGCCGATTTTCGCTAACTTTATACACATCCAGAAATACGCCTTCGAATTTGAACATTAATGTCTCCGTGAATTTTTAAAAAAATAGAACTGTAGTATATCAAAATCTAAGTTAGACTTCCAGTCTATCTAATGAAAGTAATTTCTGGTTAATAGCCTCACACGTTTAGAAGTTATGATAAATCAAACCAGAGTACTTTTTTTTGGGACACCCAGTATACAACTTCCAAGGAACTTTTCTTTAGAAAAACTACTCTTACTAAAATCAATCAAATTTTTTGAAATTTGGACACTTTCTACTAATAATACTCAAAATTGCTTTTAGCCATTCAAATTTCGTGCGCTAGCCATTCCTAATCGGTTCGAATATACGCACCCCTGGGTTATAAATATTTAAATTTCAGAATTTTTTCAATTAATATACACCACAGAACTCCTAGCAATCTATATCAATAAAAAACTTCATACTTCAAGCCGCATCGCCAGGTTGAGAGCCGTTTCAAAATTGTCTACTTTATTTTTATACATTTTGTATATCATATACTATTGGTCAGTAGCGGCGCCAGCGCGATAAGTGAGGGGGGCATATTCATATATTCGTGTTCTGCACAATTAATTTCTTTTGAAGTCGATTCGATTTCAAAAGAAATTAATTGTGCAGAACACGAATATATGAATATGTCCCCCTCACTTATCGCGCTGGCGCCGCTACTGCTATTGGTGCACGAAATTTCCAGACATTTTGGGGCCGCCTTTGTTTAAGCTAATCTATTTTGAACAAATTATTGCCGAAATGAAAGAGTTTTTTGTTAAATATCAGTTATTATATGAAATAGCTGTACAGAAAAACAAGGAATCCGATTCACAAAAGTTTTAAAAAAGTTTACTGACTTATTATTTGATATCGCTTTAATTGTGACTAATACTGTCCATAAACGTTTGATTTTATTTTCCTTAAAATTTTCAAACACAAAATAGTACAAATACCTGAAATCCAATGTCTCTTCATGACGTTGCTATTCAATAAGAAATACAAATGGTTTTCTATAAATAACCGGCAGTGGTACACTAGAGTCCACTGGCACTCAACGCGTTTGAGGATTTGAACCATGCTTGCAGACAACTCTGAGACGAAAGCCAAAAGCAGTGGGCAACAAGTTTAAGCTTAGTGCACGACTACAAGGTTAAAAATTATGTCTCGGCACTCTCAGGCAATTCTCGCCGCTTACAGTATTACTTTCAAGCCAAAATTGTTCCAAAGACTTCGACCAGGTTTGAGTCATGCACGGGTAAATTACAGCTAAGCGCCGAAGCCGAAGGCTTTACTAGATTATGTTTATGCGAAAGAGGTAAATTATTGAGTTTACATTTTTACATCATATTAGTCTAAGCCAATTTTTTTTATTTAATATATATTAAGCCAAAATTTTTGGGAACCTTCGTGAGATATGAAGTACATGGTAACTGCTACATGATGATTAATACCAAAGCTGGCATAACCACTGGACCACTCGTTCATGTTTCGGCATGCGTTGCAAATTATTAAATATAACCAATTTTTTTTTGTTTTGAGCCAAGATATTTTGGTGCAAATAAACAATTAGCCTGGTTCAAATAAAATGAAGTAAAAAATTGGTTAAAATAAATAATTTACATTGCATGCCCAACCTTGAACGAGTGGTCTAATCTACAGGCTGGGGTTAACAATCAGTCTGGTGCAAATCTCCAGGTTAATTAAGTATTTTGCGAGGATTTGGAAGTCTATCTCAATACACACCCCCCCCCCCCCATTGTTTCAAAGTGCAGTCCCACACCCGCGCGTTTCTTCACAAAGCGGAAGTTTCGTTAAATAAATTTTAAGTAGCTCTGTACACATTTTAAAAAGTGAAAGTTCGTAACAATTCAGTATGGTTCGTGTACTTATGTGTCACAATTTCAAAGAGCAGAAGGTTTTTTCCGATGCATACCAACCTAGTGTAACTGCATTTTCACACTCGAGAGATTTGGTATTTATCTGCACTACAAAAGCTCATGTATTCGTTTACTCGCTGGCGGAAGATGGTTTTCCATTGCTATATCAATTTCCCCTGTTATCGGTGGCGACCGAAATGATTTTTAACGATGTGGGCAATTTTATATTTACCAAGGAAATCACAAGGAAAGACAAGCCTAGCCATTACTCTGCAAGGGTTTATTTCAATTGGTCCAAATGGCGAGAGGACTTTGCGAGCTATAAAACTAAAATATTTCAACTAGGCTTTTCGTTTGCACAAAGTTTTTCCTTGGAGCCAAATGCTTTGACTGCCTTGGAAGTTCAATCGAGATTCTCGGTTCGTGGTATTGCATCTTGCCCTGTGAGCACAAGCATAGCAGCTGCAACGGAGACGACAATATGTGTATACAAGCGCTGTGTGGATTGCCCTTTTGACTTTCAAAGACTGTATATTGTGGAACCTGGATTTTCCATTTATAAACTAGTTATTTGCGAGCAATTTGTGGCATTCACTTCGACTAGTGAAGTGCGAGTGTTACAGGTAACGATGAGCGGTGGTATACCCTCGCTTTCTGAGCGCGCTTTCCTAAATGATAGGTGAGTTTCGTGCATGTATTTTGGTGTTCAATGAGGCCAGTGTTTGATTTTAGCTGATGGCAAGATGACAAAATATTGACCATGATAAGAATTGAACCTCCAATGTACAATACATTGGATGTCATAGGTCAACAGACATCAGAAGTGCATATGTACTGTATGTACATAGGCAGCCCAGGAACGCTGTGTTTTGTTTTGTTTTTATCGATGTGACGTATGCATAATTATAATTACCGTACCCTAAAACTGATAAAAACAAAACACAACACCGCGTTCCTGGGCTGCCTATGGTATGTAACACAGTTCTCTATTAGTAATGAACCAAGATTAATGTTTGCCAGATTGCATTGCAATTACTGGTTCAACACTGGCATGAGAAATTGGTACTTCAAAGGTTTATTGTGGTCGACAATTTTTTCAGCTTGCCACAGTATGTGGGCAGGGACAGGATGAAAAACTTGCACATAAAAATAATTATGTAAGTTGCTTCCTTAAGTTCCTGGATTGTGCAAAAGGAACAGTCAGCCAAAGATGTCACAAACTTGTTTCAACTTGTTAACAAGTTGCAACAAATCCATTTCATCAAGTTGCAACAAGTCTATAAAAATCTAGCTGGCTTGTTACACCTTCTCACTTACAGATTTGTTACAACTTGTTGAAACAACTTGCAGCAAGTCTGCAGATAACAAGTTTTTACAGTCAGCATACAACAGACTTGATGTCAACAAGCTAAAAACAAACACATTTTTATATTGACTTGTAACAACTGCAAGTTGTCAACAGACTTGTTAAACTTGCAGATTGGCTTTAAAGCAGATTACATAGTTTTAATGAGATATCCATTATGTAATATCCAAGAATATAGTCAAATGTAGAGAGGGGTGGACCCCTTTTTTCTTCAAATCACATTTGCAAGCTGTGAAACACCAACATTTCTCTGGGAGAGCATGGCCCAGGATCTCCCTAGGAGATCCATGGCTTGGTCACTCAATATAGGTCCACCTCCTTTCCAATAAAAATGGGTCCAAAAGCAGTGGTGTCACCAGGATGATGAGGGGGATGTAAAGAACATACGCTGAAGGTGCGAGATTTGTAGGAGGGTTTGAGTGCATGCTCCTCAAGAATTTTTTATTTCTAGGGTCTCTAAAATGCTATTTTGGCATTTTCAGGCAGGTTTATTGATAAATAAATCTAAAAGCCACGTGTCAGTTATTTTTGTGCCTGTTAGAAATTTAAGCAATTATTATAAAATTAAAATAACTAGGGGACTTCCCCTCCCAGTCCCCTCCCTGGCAATGCCACTGTTCAAAAGTTTCAAATGTTACAGAAAAGGCAAAAATCAGTCATCCCCAAAGGTACATCAAGAATACAAACATGTATGGAATAATTTTTATGCCAGAAATTAGTGATTATTTTCTGTCATTGGCTGCATTGTTCAGATATCTGTTTGCTTCAAATTTGAGTTATCTGGCAGCAAATTGCACATTCTTCTTTTACTCTAATACTAGATTATTTTTTATTAAGTGGAGGAGCTGAACAGCTTCTGTCACAAGGAATTCCAACACCAGCTGGTTGCCAAAGAGAAGTATTTGATGAAACCTATGTAGTGTGGTCGTTTGATAATTATCATGAAACCTCGATGGAAAAGTCTGCATTTTGGAAATCAATTTTAGAAAGCAAGGAGTGGAATGGAGATGAACAAAATATTAAACCAAGTGTGATCGATCTCCCTTCTTTGAAAGAAGAAGTCCCATTTATTGATCATTCTCAAGATGCTTGCGAGGTATTGGGGCCAGTAAAAACAGTTCACGGTCATCCACTCAAAGTACAATCTGCAGTGGCTACTGTTCAGAGTGTCACAATGTTGTATAGATATTTTGATCCTGTGAGAAATGAGGATGATTCTGTCACAGAACTTCATTCTTTGCAACTGGTGCCTTTTTATACCAGTGGTATGTATTCTGTTATTTTATTTTATTTCATTTTATGCAACGTAAAGTTCCACAAGGGTGGGGTACTACTGGAACAAAAAGTTTACTTTCCTAAGTGTCAAATGTTGTTTTTCACTGTGTTGTTTCATGTGCTCTACTTTTCATGAATACTGGTACGTTTAACTGCACATACCAACAATATCAAAATTAGTTTGAAATTATACACCACAACAGCATCTGCCAGTTACTGTGGTACACAAAAAATTTAGGTCATTATAAGTGAGCAAAGGCTGGAAAAGAAACAGATTGCGCAGAGAAAACCCACAACTTTTAACAGGGCATATTAATCTTCCCACAGGGGTGCTGTGGTTTGAATTACGTTGAGCCAGTCAGAATTTGAATTTTGAATGCCAGTCAGAATTTAACCGTTTGAATGCCAGTCAGAATTTAACCTTTGACCTTAGAGATCTGTAGAAGGCTGGCAAATGAGTTACTTAACCACTTTGCAAATCAAAGAACCACCCAAACTGTAGGGAATGACCTCTTTCTCTGATGTTTCCTCCTCTTTTACCCTGGAATTAGCCATTTGGACTTAAGTGCATTTCATCTTGTGTCAACTATTTAATAGCTTTTGATGCCATCAAGAAACCAACACCTGAACTGTCTGGGATGATTTGCTTTGTTTCCACGTCAAAACAAGGATTCATATATGACGTTTTTAGAGAAACAGAATTTCTTGCACATTGTACATATACAGCCAATACAAGCACTGCTGCCATTTGTAATAACCTGTTGTATACAGTCACTGATCAAGCGCTTGAAACGTATGTTGTTCCAATGTATGCTGCTGTCGCGAAACATGTTAGGGCAATGAAACCATCGGTAATTGAAGATAAACTAAATGTAGACAATGATGTAGTGCAGAGTTCGACAGAAGTACCTGGTGATGTTTTGTTATCTTCTGATGGTGATTTAGTCGATGAAGAGTCTTCTGAAGAAAATACATTTACTCATCATAGCTTTCCAGTTTATGATTTAGAAATTTTACAGAAGGTAATGTACCAAACTTTCATGTGGGGGGATGGGAGGGATCACAGTTGCATCATAGTGACCAATTAGATTATGCACCAAAGAGTGATTTAGTTGATGAGGGCAAAGCCCAAAGGGATCTTTCACAACCTAATTAATGTAGAAAATCAGTTCAGTTGCATCCCCCTTCACTCCCACACGGTGCACACAACTCTCACATGCACATTCAAATAACATTATTTGTGGTCAGGCATATTTTTCAGCGTGCCTGGCATAGTCATAAGCTAAGTGCAACAACACAAACATTACGTTCACCTTAACAACAACACAACTTAATTTTTTCAAGAGAGGACACAGCGGCCACCCTCTATCAATCTAATATTAGTATTGAAAATTAGATCAATTGAATCCCCCTAAGCGACCTCCCCTCCCCACACACAAACACGCATAGGGTGGCGTATTTTCAAATAACATTAGATGATTTCCTCAACGATTCCTGTTTCCAGATGCATATTTCTCAGCTTGCATATTTTTCATCTTACATCATGAAGATAAACAAAGATAGTATGAATGAGTTAGTTGTCTTGATTAAGATATAGACTGATGTTCCTTCAAATTATTTTCAGCCTTGTCCACCACCATCTGTTGATCTTTGTATGATTGGGGTCCATCAATTCTCTGACCTGGTCTCGATGCATGCAGCTGGTTCGAGAATATTGCTGTTGTCAAATATGAACATGAAATCACCTCACAAAAAGCATAGGTTAGTATAGCTAGGCAGCTAGCTTTGTAGTAGTACCTTTTTTAATACGTCCAGTTAGACCTATGGTATTAAGGTTACTGTTTACTGTCATTTTGACTTTGTAAAGTTGCCGCGGAAATTTTTCGTTATTCATTATTGCAAATGCAGAAAATGTGATGTACTAATTTAATGGCCAATCCGAGACAAGAAAGTATTTTATTTAATCATATTAATGCGAATTCGAAAACATCAAAGCAAGTCGTAGCATTATCTCGTTTTGAATCCGAACATTCCTAAACATCGCCAGAAATTCGAGACGTGCTAATTGCGCATGCGCTTAAGTAGCAACGCAAACATAAGAAAAAAACATGAAATTGTCTACAACATTTCTCAAAAAAGTAAAATAAAAGGTTCCCAACAAAAAAAATCATACTTGTACAGTTCATTCCTAGTTCAATACGATTAGATGGTCATTTTAAACGATATTTGAAGTTTTTATTCGACATTAGTACAGTTCCAAAACAAACACCATTCGCAAGTAACGGAGTTGCTTTACTAACCTTTAAAAATATAAACGAAACCCCGTGTTCTAAAGGAGTTGAGAGCAATAAGCCAGTTACTTAGCATCGTTTGTCCATTTGTACAGTTCGTATAACAGACTTGAGATATTGAACTACATAAGACTACCTCCATTTGACAAATTATACATCGATAAACAGTTCTATTTTGTTAACAAAAAACGGTCTTTTTAGGTTAAAATTGCCATTGCAGGCTTGTTCAAAAATTCTGCAATATCTTCTTTCTGAATAACAAATATTTTGAAAAATATTCGTCGCTAGAAGTCGAGAAACATACCAAATTGAAGCTTGAAAAAAGAGCTTTCTAACTGACGGCAGTGTTGCTGGCAGCGGTCATTCCTTTGTCCAAACCAGGTCCAAACGTCATGAAAACTTGACGAATTTCATGCAATTATCTAGCGCGCGAGCGCTAAAGCGGGAAATTGAAATTGTTCTCTTGACAATGGCTTGATGGCTCCAAATGCAAAGCAACTAGATAAAATTAATAACGTTTTAGCGTATAACCGCTGTTCAAGTTTGGGCTCAATGTCTCGAATTTCTGGCGATGATATATCGTAATTTGATGTTGAATAAGTTATGTTGTGTTTACCTAAAATATTTTTATCAAACGCTTTAGCTAAAAAAAGAAATAATGAAAAAAATTCAAATAATGAAAATTTCACGCGGGTATCTAAAACACACGCGGACGGGGGACGGTAAACACTGAGTAACCTTAATTGCATAGGCCTCAGATAGTCAGTGGATTGGATTTGCTGACAATCCTTTTCAGACTACAGACGCATACCGCGTTGAGGTTTGGGTAGAGCTAAGATTCCGCAGCGGTGGATCAATGCTTATCTGACAGGAGGGGGGGGGGGGTTTCCTGAGGGTGCTTAGGGAAGGATGGATTTATTAGGGGGGGAAGAAGAATTTTTCATTATAAAGCAGAAAAACATCAGAGACAATGTGTGTCAGAGAGAAAATTTGTATTTCACAGAAAAAAGGGGAAGAGTACAGCTAAGGATTGGACTTTACATGTTCTTAAAGCTATGAATATGGGTGACCTATATCATAAAATGGTAGGAAGCAATGAAGTAGTAAAAAACAATTGATGTGTAATATAATAACGTTATAAAGTGATTGTCCTAAACATGTTTCTTCATTTTGAACTAATGTGGTCGGAAGCACGTGAAAAACACGTGGCCATGTTTTAAATTTTTACCATATTAACATTTGTTAGTTTGCGTGTACTTTTCTGGTTGTACGAAAGGTGGACAGCGCTATCAACCGGAAAGTGATTTTTTTAAAACGCTAAACATGTTCAGTAACTGGTAAAACTTTCATTAAAGTTGAGAATTTTTCAGTTTAAGTCACTTAATGTTTATATCTTGCGAGCTGAATACTGGCAGTGTCATTTCCTGCGGCAGTTAAAAATCATTATCTGGTGGATAGCGTTACCAACTTTTCTTACAACCAGTCCCTTATCGATTAACTCTGACTGGAATATAATGTATGTATTGATGTGCCTGACTGCTCGTGCCACAAAGTCTAATTTTAATCACTGTGTTGTTTAATTATTCTTGTCAGTCTTTGATCATTGTAATGTCAGTTTTATGTTGTACTTTGACGGTGAGCACTTTGCATGATACTTTGTATCTCGTTCGTACTTTAATTTGGCCGTTTGGGTTTCTACAAATGTCTTTGTTGTTTGTTTGTTTGTGTTTGTTTGTTTGTTTGTTTGTTTGTTTGTTTGTTTGTTTGTTTGTTTGTTTGTTTGTTTGTTTGTTTGTTTGTTTGTTTGTTTGTTTGTTTGTTTGTTTGTTTGTTTGTTTGTGTTTGTGTTTGTGTTTGAATCTTCAAATGAGTTTTGAAACTTCTCACCAAAACATTTAGCACTTTAGTACCTCATCATTTCGTTTGTTGTAGGAAAGTTTAACGGAAAAATCGGATTCCCTGACTGCGGACTTGAGATTGTTGAAAGAACAACACTTCATCCTGAGATCTCAATTTCAAGTTGGGGATTTCTCGAGTGCGGAGCGACAGTCTTTGTTGCTGGTACTGAGGAACTCTGCAAAGAATATTGGTCACTATTATGCAAGGTCGGTTTTAGATCAAATCGTTCACCTCTGAGGTCGCGGATCTGATTCTCTAGGAAGACTTCTCAATGTGACTTCAACCCAATCCTCTTGTGAGAAGAGTATAACGCTCTGCCGAAAGTCGTGGGTTTTCTCCGGGTACTCCGGTTTCGTCCTACAGGAATAGTTCACTTGACAGGGTGTGTTAGGTTACATACATGTGTATATTACATTTGAGCCGATGTACTACAGACTATTTCAGAACCATCCTCAGAGATATGAAAAACTAGATTCATATCAATCAGACACTGCAGAGAACAACGAAAAATTCGTTGTCTCGAGCGGCATTGGAACTCTAGCAGCAATAAAATGCAAGCGTACAATCACATATTATATAATAACTAGAGTTTTTGGTAGACTTCATATTGTGTTAAAAACATAAGTGACGCACTCGCCTAGGCGGCTCAGTTCAGGCTACTTTCTTGTTCTTATCATACCTTGTATCTATGAACATATAACTGAACAGAACACGACAGAATGTTATCTATTCGTTAAATACACAATGTTTCACGTCAAGTTATTTAGCTAGCAGCAATGAGCAAAAATGATTGACAACTTCAATTCGGATGAAAGGTTTGATGACAAAAAACTCAGCCTCAAAACAGGTCACTTCGACCGGCTTCATCAGTTAAACTTGGCCGGTCGAATCGATGCAAACATTTCAGTTTTTCACGTAAGATATTCAGAGGACATGAAAGCGAATGCTGCATTACATTAGAAGAGAGGAAGCGTATGTGACCATGAAACGTTTCAAGCATAAGCTTAGCCTTAGGTTGTCGTCAAACATTGTTCACAAGTTTACCCTTGCTGATTAAATTTTCTTCCAGGTATGCAGTTGATGATGTGGATGATGTTAATTTATATTACATTATGGCAAGTCTTTCCGTTGAAGAAATACTTGATGAACATGTTCCGGCTCCTGTTGACCCTGAGAAGGTATAAAATATTTCTAGATTTGAACTTTGGAAGCGCTATAAATATAATTCATTGTAATTGAGATCTGATTCAATTTCCGGCACCCACGTCAGACCATAATATAGATATTAAGGAAATAGAAAGCATTTTACATTTTTGGGGTTTCTATTTAACAATTAAATTACAAGCTCGAAATTTCTATGCGGTGATAGTTGTTGACGGCGAAGCCCGAATCAACTATCACCGCATAGAAATCGAGAGCGAGTAATCTAATTGTTTTAGTAGAATCAGAGTTCAAACATAGAATATTCAACAAAAAATTTGATTTTTAAGCAATTTTTTTAAAAGAAATCTCCATAGGAAGGTGATTGTTTCGCTACTCGCTATCTGTCGAGGAATAGATAGCGAGTAGAGTAACCAATCAAATTACAGCATTTGCAATAGAATACTAGTATGATTCTACTAAGTTAGAGTTAAATACCGAGAAGGAGGTATGTATGTCGTATACAGCCCCCGAGGACGCGCAGCGTCCAAGGCTGTATATGACATACATCCCGACTTTCGAGGTATTTAACTAACTTAATTTATTTTTGAAGAGGTTTTCTAACAGAGTCTTTTGACTGTAAACAATTTAAGTCGAGATTCGTCGAGATTTTTCCACAACTTTGATCTAATTATTTATTCAAGGTAAATAACCTATATACAACCCGCAGTACATCAAAGAAAACCGACTCAAAAATAAATTAAAGAGTTATAGAAACACGCGGGGTAGCGTGGGCACAGTTTCAGGAACTCCGCGAGCTATACATAACTGTATATTATTACTGTGGTGTGACAAAAGCGAAAAATTGCTTAGGCAGGAACACGACAGCGATGTGGGAGTGTTTGTTCCGCAAGCGTTTGTATAACTCGATAGAAAGACGGAAAAATGTTCTCTTTTTCCTTTATTAAATAGCCTTTTGAAAGCGAAAAAATAAATGTATGATTTAAATTACATTCATTCACACCTTTGTGTAAAAAATATTTTTTAAAATCAACCTTTTTAGTTCAACAATTAAATCACAAAAATTATAACTTTACATGTTACCAGTAAAAATGCGTTCTTTTTAAGAGTATCTTTTGCTGTATATTGTAGTACTGAATTTTTTTCTCACTTTCGGCGAGTATGAACTTGCTTTCTTTATGTTTTCTTGCGAAAAGCCACGCTATTTTGCGACGCGGGCAACACACTACAAACTGAGTTTCTGGTTTCTTTAGTTAAAAGAGAGGACGTTTGGTAATGGTTTGCTCTGTTATCTTAATGACATATTCTTCAAAAAGAATCCAGATAAAACATGTATAACCTTGCCTCAGGTAAGAAATTTCGCGACCATCAGAGATTTGAAAAACTAGATTCATATTATTTTAACACTGTGTGGAGAACAACAAAAAATTCGTTGTCTCGAGCGGGATTTGAACTCGAGCGCGTATTTACAGGCGAGATTTTACTCGTGGTGTTTGTCTTAAACCTTATGGTAACCAATTTTATCTCGTTTTCTGCAGGAGACTGCAGATAAAGTGTTGTACGTTTACAGCAACACAGACCCTTCGCGGCTGTCCACTCTCATTCTGAGACCTCTTATTGAAGGATTCGCATCTGAACTGGCCACTAAACTTTTGAAAAAGTTAAAAAAGCTGAAGACATATAGGTTGGTTGGCGGTAAACTGATGCTGGATAAGTATTTTATAGAACTGTAGCTTTTTATCGTGGGGTCGGTCGTACGAAAGGTGAATTCGGGCAGTGATTTTTTCAAACTATCCGAACATGTTCAGTAAAAGCTACAACCCACTTAAAGTTAAACATTTTCGAATTAAAGTCACTTTTTATCTCATGCAAGTTCAATATTCATGGTCTCATTGCTTTTTATGGCAGTTGAAAAAGTCACTATGCGGGAGATAGCCCAATATATTTACCTTTCGTACAAGCATCCCCGGTATAGTGCATTATGCTAAACGTTTTAATTCCATTGAAGTTTCAATATGGATCGTTTTCGAAACAAAACAATGCTCCAAATGTTAAACCTTAAAGGTTATTTTTCTAAGTAGTGGACATTTTCTTTAAGCTTTGGCATAGAGGATCACTTGGCGTTGGCTGTCGTTCATTTGCAAGTGTGTTCACTAAATGAGGCAATTGATGAATTGTTGAGCTTGACAAAGGTGAGACTTGCGGACTCGAATCCGACCAATTTATACCCATCTTGTGAGTTTATTGAAAATCGAGGAAAAATTTTTTGTAAATCAAAGTGGATCTTTATCACGTGTTAAGGCTCATTAAGACACGTATAAAGAATTGTTAATGTGTTTTGAAGCAAGGTTTGATTTAAAATGTAATATTGTGGAAACACCACGTAAATTTATCATCGCACAGTTTTCGATCCATATGCTCTGATCTTCATCAGTATTAATAATATAATGCAGGTTTGATTTATTCGCATATATGATCTATAATAGATCGAAGACTGAAATTAGCTTTTTGAATTTTCTTACATCTGCCATACAGGAAAAGCTTGCCGAAAATTGCGTGAAACATCATTACATATTGTACAATAAAGATGAAACTTTGAGTCCATTGGGACAGGTAAGTATTCTCAATAAATATTAGATTGCGATGTTATCAAATGATGAATATATATGGAAAACGTTGCCTTATAGTTTTTAATTGTGTGTGGGTTTTTATAGCTTCTTAGACGACGTCTTCCTGGGGTGTTTATCAAAACGTTGGCTTCTCTTCACGTCAGAAATATGCTATCTTTGACAAACACCGTTGATCTTCTTCGGGTAATGGCATTAAGAACGTTATCGGTGAAGTTTAACCCAGTTTAATCTATAAAATTCAAATCAAACTACCAAATAGAAACACGCTATTTTACTTAGAAAAGTTTCTTCAAAATTTTATGTTAACATTTCTGAATTTCAGGGAAAAGATGGCGAAATTCACAAGAATAATCATTTAGTGGAGTTTTTGGAGCTTCTACTTAATGGTATTTAAATAGAGTGAGAGAACGATTTAGATAGTGTTTAATACTATAGCTTCAGTAATGCACACCAGACTTCTTTATTTTCATATAGACTCAAGAGGAACGAAGTCCTTCAAAGAAGCAAGGGTAAGTATTAAATCGACTCTATGTTGGTTTACATTCGAATGATATTTATCATGATTTTAATTGTTTAATAGGAGTTCCTTATGGATATCTACCTGAAAAAACTTGCCAACAAACAGTCGATTGAAGAACGGGAATTAGCAAGATCGCCTCATTATCACATAGTACGTCCTATAAACTATTTTCATATACTGCAACGTAATTTATTTCGTTAGAGATTTTAAAATACCCGGGTTAAGCCAAATTTCATAAACAAAATGACGCTTAATTTCTCTATTATTTCTAGCCTCGAGGTTCAGGTCATTTCGCGAGACGTTTTCTTTGGTTGGATAACTTACCTCCATTCAATGGTAGGTCTTGGTAGATAAGTAAGCTTTTCTCAGCCTGGATCTATATATATCTTTTCTTAACAGTGTTTGTAGTGGTGCAGTGCGAAGGTCAATCTGTGGTCAGTTTTACTACAGGTTGACAACGAATTGTTCATGCCTACGGAAAACTATAAACTTTAAGAAGTGTTATATACTCGGACTAGAACGATTTTTGTGGTTTACTATGAGTTTATGTCCACACCTGAAAATATGGCCATGCCAGGAATCTAACCTACGACCCTTGAAAATCTCTGCCAACTGAGCTATGTGCACTGTCAAGTCGGTTCGAGTATGTGATATTTCGGATTCTCGTTTTACCTATCAGCACATAATAACGACATAAAAAGTCATGATTACACTTTTGAATTAACATCGAATGAGCCACACTTCCGAAATGCCACATACTCAAACCGAACTGATCGCGTAGCTCGTTTGGCAGAGCATGGAATAGTGATTCAAAGGTCGTAGGTTCAATTCCCGCCGTGGTTAACATTATGGTGTTGTAACAACTGCTCCAAAGCTCTTCCACATTTGATGGAAATA
Organism: Muricea muricata; assembly: GCA_963855995.1. Taxonomy (NCBI): domain Eukaryota; kingdom Metazoa; phylum Cnidaria; class Anthozoa; order Malacalcyonacea; family Plexauridae; genus Muricea; species Muricea muricata. The sequence continues at coordinate 13,826,687 of OY979720.1, read as the reverse complement.
TTCTAAGGATTGAAGCATTTTCGTTGTTGATTGGTCAATGGAAATTCAACGAACCAATGAAAGCCACTCTTTGGAGCGAGTAGTACATAACGCAAGGATATGTGTTGCAGGGTGCATGACAGAACCAAAAGATTGCCCGATTATGCGGGCAAGCATCGCCGCAACTTCTTCCCCAAAATATTGGGCAGTTTCGAAAGAGCGCACTGTCCACTTAGCTGCTGGTGGCAATAGTAGCAGATCATCTTGTACGTGTTGCTGCTGCTGGGGAACACTTCTCAAACTACAGGTATAGATTGAGACCTGCAGGGGTCGACTCTGCGAAAGCTGGATAACGCTATCTACCAGAAAGTGATTTCTTAAACTGCCACAGTAAGGCAGAAAAAAGCTAAATGACACTAAAGGCCGAAACAGACCAGACGCGATTTGGCAGCGCGATGCGAATTTTCGATTTTCAACGTCCTTTAACTTTAATCCTTTTCTATTTTTCTCCGATCTTCGGAAGGACTTCAGCAATTTAAGCTATTTGGTGCACATATCTAACCAAATTTCTTTCCGTTGATGGTTTTATTTGCTTTTAAAAATCGCGTCAAAGAAGGTGTGAAAAATCACTATCCGGTGGACAGCGCCATTTACCTCGCAATTTTTGCATGAGGTTCCATGTTCGAGCCCCAGTTGCAAAATTTATTTATCGGGCTCCGCTGTCGAAGTGGTCCAACCACTCGCCTTTCACTCTAAAGTCGTGGGTTCTGTTCTTAATTATATAATAATCAGAGTTCATTCTAGCTTTTCATTGGTCGAGAACCGTGATCTATTAAGCCCAGTTTCCATTTAGTCGTGAGTGTCGTCAATATTTCAACTTGACCGATGTGATAGAGTATGCACACTGATCTACATTTGAATACTGACTACAACAGAGAAGACAGATCCAGACTATATCACATCATCGAGAAGTGACCAGTTACGACAAAATGGAAACCACGCAGCTAACGCCATTTCAGTGACAAAGCCAATCACAAAATTTTCAGCAGCCAATGGCTTTCTTTGTTTTGTACATTGGCAAGTGAACGGAAAGTATGACGTCCATTTAAAGTTGAGATATAGTTGATAATTAACTTATTATTGCTTTTAATAATCTTTTTTTATAGTCATTATTGTGTTCGAGGTATTGTGATCAAGATTTGGGAAGCTTTGTTCTCAGTAATTTGGTTGGAAAATCTTGGGAAATATCGATTACATTGTTGTGCTTGCCTCTTATTGGCGAGTATCAGAAGGTACTGTGTGTGTACTAGTCACTATTCAAAGTATAGAAAATCGTAAATTGATTTACCTATTCGCAGGCATTACCACGCTAAATACACATGAACTACGCTTGCTCCCTCCAGCTACCTTCGTAGCTCAGTGGTCAGAGCATTGCACTGGCATCACTAAGGCGTAGGCTGATTTACCTGTTCGCAGACATTACCACGATAAATACACATAAACTACCCTTGCCCCAAGTGAACTGACTCTAATGTATGCCTTTCAGTGCTTTCACCTTATGATTGCACATTTCCTTCGACTACTGTTGTCTGTTCATTCCATTAATAAATTTGCCCTTTTTTCAGGCTGTGGAAACTTTGTTGTTGATAGATTCATCCACTATAATGACGTATGCCAAGCATTACTTTGGCGACAATCACACTAAGGTATATTATACAAATAATGACAATGTTTTTGAATGTTTGAGAACATTTTCATGTGGTGAAAGGTGAAATCGGTTCCATTCAAAGAGGCGAGCGATATCCAAGCTGAACGGAGCATAACATCTTTCACCGAATGAAAATATTCTCAACATTTTTAGAGCTATACGTTTTGTTCTATGGCACTTTTTATGTTTGCAATAAATCCCTACCATCAAAACGCCAAACAGACTATTTATAAACTTTTATAAAAAGCGATGCTTTTATAAAAAGAGATGGCATTATATGAAACAAATAATAAATTATTTCTGGTCAAACGAAATCCGTAACAAGCTTGTTTTACTCTCGAATTGAGTTTTGAAACATGTTGTCAACAAGATGTTAAAACCCTGACCCCCTCTCCCCCCCCCCCCCCTCCCTTACCAAGTGTTCATTTCAAGATTGTTTCGTTCATTCAGTGGCGTTGTGTAGTTGACGTGCTCACACAAAAAATTCGTTCTGAAGGCGAAGATGAGTGCAGTAACTGTACTGAAATATTAAAAGGTACAAACTGTAATAATGTATTTATGTGAGTGGCATAACTGTGCGTGGCACTTGACAGTAATTAATACGAATAAACTCGTAGCCCTTCCTACGTGTGTCGAATTTTGAGAGAGATGGAAATTCCTGAACAGAAACTCTCGAAGCACAGAAGAGATGTGGGAACTCCACTGGAATGAAATACCACACACCTGGCTAAGCTTGGATATTTTCAGTGGTTAGAGGCAACGCACTAATCAAATGTCCAATCTATCTAGCATTTTTAGACGACGTTTTGTCCCATATTTTCATTGTCTAGCCTAGAGCACTTAAATTCACAATCTAACGTATTAAAGTGCCTATGATGCGAAACTTTGTCCAGTATTTTCTTGACTACATTGCAAAGAGCACTTAAACTCACAATATAACTTCTTTGGTAGAAATTCTGTAACTCTAAACTGAAGATTATTCCATATGCAAATAACGCAACGTATGACATGACACTGGATAATCAGTGTCTGTGAAATTGCTTATGTTGTGGTGTGCAGCTTTATATAATAATCAGAGTTCATTCTAGGTTTTCATGGCTCGAGAACCACATGTGATCTATTAGTGGCCAGACGCACGGGTGACGCCATTTCAGTGACGACAAGCCAATCATAGCCATTTAAGAATTATCAACAGCCAATAGCGTGTTTGGTTTTGTATAAATCATAATCACGTCAAATGACGTGTGAAAGTCTTTTCTTCGCACTACAAAGCTTTTTTTGGCAACTATTCTTATTATATAAAGCACATTGATAACATTTTTGCTGCTGCCTGTTTTGCCGCGTTACATTTTTTTTTATATTTTTACTAGTAAAAGTACGAAAAATACAAGTGTTTTAGATTGTGGCAAAAGACCTATAACCATATAATAAAAGCTTTGATTAACCACTATAGGCCTCATTTATTTGCACTAGTTTGACGACTTTCAAATGCCATTATGTAATGCCACATCTCGACAAAGAACAAAAATTGTACCAAAGAACAAAAATTGTACCAAAGAAGTTATATTTCGCAGTATGATCAAGAAAATACTTGACAAAATGGTGGGCCTGTTAACGAGAAAACATTTCGATAAGTTTACCAGCGAGATGTCGCCTTGTTATAAAAATAATTGAAAAATTACATTGTGTTCGTATGGGATGAAAAGTTTTCCCGAGGCCTAGATCTCATTTGATGACAGGTGCGATCTTAGTGACCTATATACGAACACAACTTTCTGTTTACAAAATCTACGTCAGAGGGGGAAACTTTACCCGGTAAGCGGGATAGCACTTCTTCGTATGAACAGAACGAAAATATTTTGGACTTGGCCAAATGTTTTCTGGCTAACCGAGTTAACTTCTGCCTGTATGAACAGGCATTAAAACAGTCAACAATGGAATCCTAACATTGATATTTTTTACCATCTAGAAACTCTGATCATTTTATCAAAATACGCCACTCCAAGCGTGTTCCTGTCCCTACTGCCGGAAGACGGTAACTTTGCATTCTTTCTCCCGTACCTTGTCAAGTGCTGCGAGAATGACTCGGGTCAAAGATTGTCAAATAAGATTCATGGTAGATAGGGTGCACAGATTATCCGTTTATGCCAGTGGTAAAAGTACTTCATTTCCCCGGGCTGGGTGGATTTTTTAAAGCAATATAAATGCTGTATATTGAGTTTCGTGCGCGGATCCACTTCAGCACAGGGAAATAAAGTAGTTTCCATGTCAATGATAGTTCACCGCTGTGCATGTTAATTGTGGGAACTGATCCGTGGGATCCGTGCTCAGTTAAAAATAGCTCTGTTAGACATTTACGGTTTACCAAAAGATCCAGTGACTTTGAGTCCGTTTAGGAGCAGTTATACCGCCTGGCCATAATGTTTAATAGTTTATAGCATTGCTATAATATTTTAAAAAAATTTATCGCATCTAAACGGATAGTTTGGAATGTAAAGTGACGAGAATTAAAAAATATAAAGAGGGGTATTGTATTGAAATACAGGAACGTCAAAAATATTCCACTTAATATGATTTTATTGACGAGATATGTTTGATTATTTGCCAGAGGGTCAGGTATAATATTTAACCACTTTCCTTATTTGAAATCGCTTGTAAGGCTGTCCGTATTTCCAGCTCTTTAAATGGACAAAAATTCCCGTGAGATTGTGTGACGATACCATTGCATGGTATAAGGACAATATACTAAAAACACGGAAACGAACTTCACGCTAGGTATCTTGTTACCATGGCTACACTGCCGGAATTGCGTCAGCTCGCTTAAAAAAGAAATACCGTAGCGCTGCTAAGACAATGAAACCGAATGGGTTTGCATTCCGTCGTGTCAGTGTGAAAGTTTGCTCAAGACTTAACAACTGTAAGTGGATTTTCTCATCTTCTGATTCTTCACTTCATATTAAGATGTTTCAATCTACTTGAAATTGCATTGTTGATAAATATTGAATCTTTTTAAGTCAATAGAAGAAATATCACGAAGATAGCGATCATCTACTGACCAAACTATGTTTTCTCTCAAGGTGACTTACTACAAAGCCCGCGCTTCCAATATATTGAAGTTATAACATAAACACCTTAATTCGGCAAGGAAGCACAGAGCCTCATACTGAAAGTGTGTCTCCACTTGATTGTTTAACATTGCTTTACTTTGGTTTGGGCAATGCGTGTTTGAGTATATGCCTGGCGTAATTTGAGTCGTGGCTTTCGGACAATAAGATCAGCTGGTGTTTGAAAAAAGCGGGATATTGTTTTGAAGTTCTTCAGGATTCATTAACCGCACTTGAAGATGGCCGTGCGTGATTTGGAAGTGGATGTTTATGTGTTTCTTCAGAGGATACAGTTGGAACAGTTTTTCGAGAGGATTGACAAAGTTCTGCATCTGACGAGATTGGCTCATTTCGACCATGTGGCAGAAAGCGATCTTAACGACATCAACATGTCGAAACCAGAACAGCGGAGATTGTTTGACGCTATCAAGAAGCACAAGAAAGAACGAAAGAAGGCGAGCAAGACACGCTTCAGCTTGAGGGTATGTCGTCTATATTGTTTTTCCACGACCATTTCAGTATGCTATGCATATTGTTTTTATTGGCAAACATGTTGATCTAATCATAGTTTTTATTGGTTTATACAGTAGGCTTGCTTGATTGACAAACCCTTGCCAGAATGTTTTGTGTGAAAATATTAGTGCTGCATCAGGAAAGTGAATTGTTGAACTTGAATTGAACTTGACAAGAAGAGAGTTTAGACACAAGTTGTCATCGGTTAGCATCTAGAAAATCCGTGATTAACCGCATTCGTGTTTTTCAAGTAATTTACACCCTTTAGTGTGGAATTTTCGGTAAATACCAAAAGAAACATTATGCCAATGATTTGTTTTGATTTCAACGTTTTTGTTGTAATTGAAACATTGATCCGAAAAATAAAATCTCCAGTTGGCGTTTTAATCACAGAGCATTATTCTACTCTCGTATAGGCAGCCTTATGCACGCTTAAAGCGTACAACTCTCGCTTGGATGTCACTCAGACGTGAAATTACTTTCTATTTTTTCCCTTCTTATCTACTGAGCTAAGTCATGTCATATTCGATACTTCAAGTTACTACAAGAGCACGAGTTATAAGAAGGTCAAATAACCACCCTTGTTAGCAAACAAGGCTGGCGATTTTTGGATAACTTCCCAGCGATAATTATATAAACGGTTGTATATTTATAGCAACTAAACGTGATCTACAGGAGTTTTGATGACATTTGATATCGCATTATGAGAAATTTTTAATTAATCTTAATGTAAATACTGAACGGGACGTTTGCTCTAGGCAAACCGAGAGCTTTCGACCTGTTTAAGCGAAGAGGATAATAATGGTGTTGGATAATGCAGGATATTAGACCGGGTGAATACATAAGAGCTTCGAAACAAAATGCAATACATTAAAAATTATGATATTTCAGCGTCTGGAAATTGTGCCGACATAGGCTATGCTTCTATAATTGAAACCATTGCAACTTTTACCAACATCAGAGATCCTAAAATAGATAGCTGTTCAACTATTCTATTTGACAGATACTCCGAAACTATTTCCTTCGCATTTCAATATTGGTGCTTGCAGCGCGATGTATATAATCTGCGATATTCATGTACATACGTATGCTATAACATATGGCTTGTTCTGAGAATAACGAAAACAACTTCAAACAATTTCAAAACTATGTTTGAACCCAATGAATGCATGTCCACCGGTCCGTAACTTGCGAGCAATTGTTATTGTTTGAGACATGCTGTCGGAACTTTGGCAAACATCGTTTTTCAATCCGAGACAAAATGACGTTCATAATTTGTCGTGGATTCTAATATCAAGAAGAATTCATTTTTAAAACTTTTAGATAAACAATAAATGTCAGTACATTGTATACGAAGAGGGCTCGAAAAAGGACTGGAAGCGATTTCACCCAAGACAAAGTTGACTTTGAAAAACTCACACAATTATGTAAATTGCAACAAGCACGATGATAGGATACATTGTAGAATATATATAATCTATCCGGTTACATGCGAACCCTAGTTTGATTACATGCGAGCATATCACGCAGATCGCTTATATTGGAAGGAGGTTAATAGAGCTTATCCTTTGTGATGAATTTTGACTGTAATACAGTGTATAGTACACTTTTTTATGTTTCCTATATATCGTTCATCTCGTTGCTCCCATGAAGCGCCGATAATCTCGGGCTGTTGTTCTACGTTGAAATGCATGGTTGCTGAGAAACTATTCGGATTTCATGCTGGCTAGGAGTACCTTATTCTTCAGCACATGCGTGTTAACTATGCATTGTCCTTGGTGATGGTAAATTACTTGAAAAAAGTCTTTGTTCATCCGCGATGAATAATGACACGTGTAGTCTGGAAAAGTTTCTAGGCAAAAGTCAGGTGTTTCCATTATACAAACGTTTCTGTCAACACATTTTATCTATTGTTATTTACAACCGTACACTTGCATTGGTATTTGTTTCATATCCACACGTATAATGAGAGTATCTCGAGTTTACTTGCAGATGTGTTTGTGTATAGTTTCAATTAAAAATAGAACTGCGGCTTATAGAATTGAAACAATTAAGAAGCTGAATTTTTGTTTACAATAGAGATCAATTCAGATCATTGCTGATAAAGCTTAGGGTCAAAATGCTAAAGTTATATTGGACAATGCCAAAAAATGATGCCCTGTAGCAGGGGATGTTCTGTTATACATCTAGAGGTCGGTTCCTTTTATCACCTCACTGCATAGTTGCAATTTTGTCCAGCTTGGAGTGCTAATGAGTTTGGCTCCGATCATATACATTGCCGGGTATTATACCACCGGCAATCAATATGTAGTTTTTATGCCCCCTGTATTCAGAAACAATACAAGTTAATATTAAGCTTATGATGTTTGACCTGCTTGATACGGCCTGCTGGGAGAATAACGAGACAGGAAGACGATTCTTTATGTTAGTGTAGCGGTGAGATTGAGCCGTCCAGAGTTTTTTTGATATGAGATGAGATGATCATCACTTTAACCACGCTTAACAAATGCGCCTGGAGGGCGGGTTTAATTTGCTAGTTTATCGTGAAACTACGTCCCTAATTTCCTCTAATTCGGTCAACCAGTAACATTCCTTCTGGACTTTGACCTCAAATTTTTTCCATATTTACGTTACAAATAGCAAGAAAATTGTTATCATTTAATTTTGCAGTAAATGAATATATAACATATATTCATAATATCGAAATTACAAAGGTCTTTGTTTTTTTGTTTACATCTGTTGGGTTATATTTATACTAGATTGCATTAGATAACCCGCAAAAATGAAAATTTACCATTTTTCGAATTTTTTAAATGACCTCACGTCAAGGTGTGAATTTCTATAATAATGAACCTATAGGAAAGTTGCCATTTTTTCCCTGGTGCGTTTGCAGCACTTTCGTTTCAACATGAACTATATCACAACAAGACGCCTGCTAAGGCATTCACTCCGCCTGCCGAAACGAAAATGGGCATAAGGCCAGGCAGGGCTGTAACTAGAGAGTTCATTGGGGGTGGCGTATATTCGCTTATTTCTGTTCTGCCCAACTAATTCCTTTTTAAATCAATTATTTTTAGGGTACCTTCCAAGGCATTTTACCAGTAAGATATTGCTAGCACATCTTATGTAATCACTAAGATAACCAAAAATCAATGTCTGAGTGACCTGCCAGGCACTCTGTCCAGAGTCCTAGTAGGATTGCATTTTTTAGAATTTAATTTAAATTAAAGACTTTCATGGCACATATGTTAAACAAGATTCTTTTGTCATAATACCACCAACATATAGCTGTTTTATTTTGCAAGTCAAGAAAATTTTACTAAAAGTGTATACAATACATCAATAATAATATATTAACCTGATAGCATCATTTAAATCTATTCTGTAGCACAATGCCTGATGAAATCTCCACGATATAATTTGTTGGGAACTTTACACTAACATATGTATTTCTGGAATTGAAATGTAAAATGTCTCTTACGTTTTATAATTATATGAGATCCCACAAGCAAATAAATCATTTTGTACGAATATTAGCATCTCAACATAGGTAGAAATAGAAAACCAAGGAAAGAAATCACAACGTGTCTAGAATTAGGAACACATTTCCTAGACTCACTCCTTAATCATGGAATGATGGAGTCTATCAAAATTTGCCGTTTTAAAACATTTCTGGAGCAATCTTTTGATAAAGAACCTTCCTGTCCCTTTTTGCTAACTATTACATGTTAAAAATTGTGTTTTGTATATTTCAGTAGAATTTGCGTGTAGAAATTTCTAAATTTCCTTAAAACAACAAAAAATGACGGAAACACGCTCTCAAAACTTCACCGCGATGCATCGCTCCTCGGTAAAGTTTCGGAGTGGAATTTGTCGTTTTAAAACATCTTGCATGAGAATCCTTGCTCGTAAAACCTTCTTTCGGTTTAAATGTTCTAGCATACATGTTAAAATGCGTGTTCTGTTGACATATATTATTCCGCTGGAAATTGTGTTTAAACGCCGTGTTAGGGTCGGCTCACGCGGCTTGTGCCCAGCGGTATCACCCGTGAGCGCTGCACCGACTTCTGACACCGAAAAAAAAAGAAAAAAACAGAAACGGGGCGAATTTAAAACTCCGCCTCGCCTACAGCAGGCGGAGTATTAAATTATGGTATTTTGATGGTATCACTATCAATTTAGGTTGAAATTGCGGTTAAATACACGTAGATCTCCCACGTACACACATATACACACGCCTATAAACCACCTCACAAGTCACAACTTGTAGCAAGCGTGCTTAAGTCGTCATCAAGTTCTGTTTGCATGATTTGCTACAAGTTGTCAAAAAAACTTGAAACAATCTGTTCAGCCTGGTCAGGTTCACACTTGTAGTAAAAATCGGGAATGTCTTCTGAGTTGTAGCCGATGTGATGAGATTCTATACCTTTGCAAAAGCAATCTAATGTTCGTCCCGTACTTTAGTTTGATCACATGTTCATTCAAATATATGAGAAGGAGAAAATTATGACAACCTTGTTGATATTATCACACTTGTCGCACGATTGTTCTAGCAAGTCGGAGCTGTTCGTATCAAAAGCATTTAAGTCGCTAAGCATCGTATAAATCGCTAACCAGCGTATAAAATTTAAACGCTCGAGAAATTGCGTTGTACGAAGCCCGTTTACCACTACCCACTGGTTAAATTTTGTTCATCCATTTTGTTCATCTCTTGAGACCGTTTAAATCGCTATACAACAAATAAATATATAGATATTTCAAAACATAAAACACTTAAAGCACAATAGAAATGAAGAACTCAAGCAAAAACTCACCATTGGCTTTTATTGGTTTTCACACCGCAGCCGACTTTAAGAGGCTTTGACTTTGTTTTTGACAGCTATATTTTATGTTTCAGTATTTATACATTTGCTGACTTTTCTCTCTTTATTCCCATTACGACTCCACTTTAAGCCATTTAAAACAAAACGTTGCTCCGGACAGTCAAACATGCAAGTATACATTGAGGACATGACGCCAAAAGTCGAAAAAAACGTTGTGTCGTTGTTCGCTCGCTTAATGATCTTGTCCAGCCAATCAAAACATGAGAGGTAATGTTCTAAAAGCTGTTTTGAGCTAAGTGCAAGATCAAGGAACAAATACGATACCCTTTTGAAGCAATATCAACGGAAAAGACAGCACAGACAATCCCAATAATATTGTCACAAACTTGTTTCGTCAGCCATTTGACATTCTTGTTACATCACGACTGTACCAGACTTGTTAGAACAACCTTGCAACATGTGTAATGATGCCATCAAGCTTTTACAACTTTCTAAGAGTTTGTTCCATACTTGTTGCGACAACCTCGCAGGAACAAACAGTGCGAACAAAATTTGTTGATAACTTGTAAATAGACTTGTTTGCAGACTTGTTACAATTTCTGCGTCAACTTTACTTAGTAAGGCTGTACAATATGGTTTGTACACTAAAGTCAATTGTGTTACAAGCAGACATATTTTAAGCACTACCTTTGGAGAAAAATCCTGCCAAAATTTCTGATGTTGAGGAAAACCAATGGGAAAACCCCCTGGCGACGATAACGAATAACCGTTTTAATAGTAACGTTTTGCGTTCCTCTAAGTTTGCGAAAACATAAAAAATACTTTGTATTTCCAAGCAAAACTTTGTGACAATAAATGCATTGATAATTTACACTAACAAATTCAGGCACCGCTAATTAGTTCTGGAATTGGCATATAGTGTTGATTGATCGCCGTTGGATATAGCATAATGAAATAACCTTTTTTCAATGACAATGTGTCATTTGTAGAAGAATTTCAATTGAAAATAATTAGATGGCATTCAGTGATGCTTGAAGCATACAATATCACTTCAAAGCTGAATCGCTATATCATTTTACTTCATGAGTTTTCCGAAATGCTGGTTAGTGCATGCTCAAAGAATACTGAAAGATTTTTCTGAAATGGAAACTTCAGGTGGAAGCTGATTCATTATTGACCTTGCGATTTCTTACTAAAAATTCTATCTATAATAGTGAGTCATTTCATAATAAAACACAGCGCCAACTTTTTTCAAAAAGAATCTTTGTTTTCTCGTCAGATTGATACTTTATATTTAAAGCTGTTGAATAGGTGCAGCTGTTACTTTCGGTTTCTCATCTCAAAGTTTCAGCATTTTTTGGCCGACAAAAAACCAAAAATATTGACTCGCGTTCGAGGACAAACCTAGCCAAACTGCATATCACAACAACAAATTCATATAAATACTGTATTTACAAGATATACCATTTATCACAGAATGGGGATGTTACAGAAGTCTCCATCGCCTCAGAGCCCTTGATGTTCTTGTCCTCACGGCGCTGTCTTAGCAAGTATATCTGAGACGGTTCAGTAATTTCCAGCCATTAATTAAGCGATGATAGCAGTGAAGTCCCATCATCATCCAGCAAATTCAATAGCGTCACATGACTCAGTGTTAAAAAAAAACGAGTGAGACTTTCCATGTCTTTATTCTGTGCTGTTGTTCATGCAAGTGGCGTACTGGTCGAATAATAATGACTACATTTGAACTCCAGAAAATGCAAGGAACTTAGAATAAATTTTACGAAAGATCCTTAAAAAGAAGAATTTTTCAAGATAGAAAACTTGCATGATTTTTATGTAGGTTCGTGTCATGTACTCAGGAGGAAATGATGTTTGTGCATGGACTAGACTCATTTCTGAAATATCACATACTCGACATACCTGACCGTGTAGCTTTGCTGGCAGAGCATTGGGCGCGCATTCTAAACGTCGTATGTTTGATTCCCGCCGTAGTCAGGCATATTTTTCAACTTGCCTGGTGTAGGCGCAGTCTCAGATTAACGCCGAAACAAATTAACTTGCACTTTGAAGTGGTATTATCTGCAAAAATTCTAGGTATGAATATTGCTGTTAAGTGGATACTTATATCGCGAGTGACTTCATTTTCTGAAACAGTCGAAACGTGCAGAGGTTACTTCCTTGATCAATAAATTTCACTGTGTTTGTAACTTAGTATTAGATAAAACAATCGACACACCGAAAATTGTAAACATTTTAGAATGTTTGCAATGTCTATTGTTTTGTGTTTCATTAAAATATGCCTTGTGGCAACGGCGACTTTTTGTCAGATATTTAGATCTATTTTTCAATATGCAATTTACTTATCAAAATGAATGAGATGAATCAATTCAGAAAATTGCGTTTTAAGAATCTTTATCCATATGTATATGCATTGTACAGAAACGTATAGGAAAATGGAGCCTAGAGAGAGAGGAGACATGTGAGAAACTGTTTTGTGCGTGAAAACAAGGATTATAGACTACAATTCCACTATCTTTTTAACAAAAATAAACAAGTCAGTCCATTTCGTTATAAAAATTAAGGAGTACAATTTCGATACGGTTCGATTTGGGATACGGGGAAAATGAAGCAAATGTAAAATTAAGCACATGGATCATATGATTCATAAAACTGCATGAAACTGTGTTGGAAAACATTTTATTTTCAACGGATGACCAAATGTGTAGTGACAGGCACATATTTTATTATGTTTTTCTGTTTTACTTTTCTATATTGGGAGGGTTTATAACGTCACTGTTATTGTTATACACGTACACTGTCAAGTGCACGTTAATGACCTTCGATGACTGTTCAGAAGTTTTGGCAAAGTATAAATGCTTTTCTAAGTTCCTCCAGCAGTCCAGCTGATTCACGCACGAGATTTTGAATAACACAGCACGAGGAAACGACCGTTGAACTGATTTGATTAAGATATTGCCCATAATGGATTATCCAAGTATTGTTATTTTGACTTCCTCGTTTGACAGCAGCCAAAGTGCTTGCCAAAACTAATGTGATGTGTCCATGCGTGTCTAGCAATGAGCTAAAAAACGTACGTGTTGACAGTCAAACAATACTTGAACTTCATGTACTTGGTAAGGGGAGAAACCTAAATACAAAAGATTGATCAACGGTTCAGATTTCCTGTACAGATTATATTTCCTTTGTTTCTAGGTTATTTTTATCGTTAGGCTGACATAACTAATTATGAAGCCAGTATTAATATATAATTAACGTCATTTAATTCCCGATGAGGGCTAAAGAATAGTCAAAACTTCTAAGAATTGGAGTTAATTGTGTTCTCAATTCTCGGCATTTCCTTTTTATTGTATTTTACACTAATCTAATTTGTTACATGTTTTTGCGTGTTGTATCTCCAAAACTGGTACGAAACAGGTTGCTATTAAAGGCTTTTTAGAACGTCTAACCAATGTAAATGGAACAAACTTTTGTGTCAGGTTCTACAACAGTAATGTGATAACAAAAACGTGCCTGAGATATCTAAACTAACCATTAATACTAGCGTTGGTAGTCTATGCAGTCAAACTAGCGCACGAAAGATATAGGTTATTTCTCTATCTGAAGTGACCAAACAAAATGCGACGTTTCAAGCACGATGAAATTTTAGTAGTGGGGTGGGTGTGGGAGTGGAACACGCGTGTTTATCAGGGTAAGGAGGCAGAAAGTGTAAATAGCGCTTTCCGCTTGGTAGTGATTTTTCAGCTGCCGCAAAATGGCATGAGGCCAGGGATATTGAACTCGCTAGAGAGAAAAAGTAACTTTCACGTACTTGAAAATGTTTAGCCTTAATATATGGGCTAGATATACTGGACATATTTCAGAATCATCCTCAGAGATAACCATCCTCAGAGATATTAATATGAATCTGGTTTTTCATACTGGACAAGTTTGGAGAGTTTTGAGAAGTCGCTATCCGGTAGACAGCTCTATTCGCCTCTCTTACAACCGGCCTCAGATAAATATCAAACTTCGTTTTCTGTTTGATTTTCTCATAAACTGCTGTTGCAGCAAGGGAGACCAGCTGAGGACATTTCCACATGTTCCTTCAACCTTTTACTTATCCGACGATATTTATCTTTTACTAGAAATCCAAAAAGAAAGACAGTTCTAATTCGTCTTCTGACGACACTGTATCTCAAGGCAAGTCATGTTTGATCAGCGAGAACTCCCTCAAGACATTGGAGGAACTTGGGGTTGGAGCATTCGGTGTGGTCAGTAAGGCCGAATGGACACCAAACAAGGGATCGAAGGTATTTTAAAGATTCTGCCAAGTACAAATCACAATACTTTACCTGTATATGAAGCATGGTTCATATAGAATTAGGGTTTTTCTCCTCCTTACGTATGTGAATAAATATGTGCAGAAAGTAAAGTATGGGATGGTCAGGGCTATTTCAGATCCGCTAGAGCACCTAGTTACCAGGACTTGCCCGTGAATTTTCTTAAGTGCTAAAATAAACCCTACCCAAATCCTAACTCTAACCCAAATCCTAACTCTAACCCTAAAGGCCAACCCTAACCCTAGAAGTCGAGAAAAAAATAAGTTAATAAAAAAATAATAAAGAAAAAGTCAACGCAGGATTCGAACCCGCAACATAAAGCTTGAATCAACACCCACATGTCTTCGTTCCTGCGCTATTCGAGCAATCGCTGATCCGTTCAAAAACAAAACATTTTATATTGGCGCTAAATAAATTAATGCACATAAGAGGTGCTAGGTGCTCTGACGGATCTGAAAAACCCCTAACCGTATGGGGATAAACATTGCATAGAATCAACTGATTAATTCACATCGGCCAGATGGCTAACAATGTTGGACCTAACATCCCCAATACTTGCGACAACTGTTAACCTGGCTTAAGCGCAGAAGAGTAACACAGACGGTCATCTTCAACGTTTTTCAAATATTTCTCGAAACAGAAGCATATAATATTCAAAAATGGTATATTAGCGGGGGGGGGCTGCTTCCGTTTAGGGCGCTTGCTCAGTGAAGAATCACGACGAATAGCGCTTGGGCGAAAATCGCTGAAGATGATCTGAACAACTCTTTTGCGACCTGATATATAAACGACTTTCATATTTGCACTAATGAAGCTCTGAGCTCACGGATCGAAGTTTGCGTGCTGTTTCTGCAAAATAATATCCGGTGATATTGATACTCTTAGGCAAGCATTAGGTCATCACGAAAATATTCAGTGCACTTAAGTTGGATAAAACGTGCTGCCAAGTTGGCTAGATAATGGTAGAGCAGCGGTCTACACAAACCGGAAGATACCGGTTTTTCGTTGGCAACAAATTTTTCGTCGTTCTCTGCAGTGTCAGATTAATATGAATCTAGTTTTTCATATCTTTGAGGATGGTTCTGAAATGCGATTATTCATATATATATTCACATGCAAACTTATAAGGAACTTATCGCGGATGCTTTGTTTTCTAAGCCAGTATATGGCACTTAATACTGCCTTTACCCAAGACCTTAGCAACGAGCGAGTAATATTTTCCTATAGGAAGTCAGCTAATTAAACGTATTCCCCAGCAACGATATAGAAACGTGAAAAATTGTAAAAGTTCAGCAATTTTTAATATATTAAACGATTACTGCAAAACCTTCTTGAAACTGAACTGCATATCTAAACTGAGCACAAAGAGGGTGTTTACATGAATCTAGATTGAGTTAAAACTCATTCCAAATTGTGTTCATTCCATTTTTCATTCCGAATCGATTGAATGAATTGTCGATCCATGATCGTGTAAACTTGGATCGAGATTTCACCCTGGGATGAAACTCGCAATGAAATAAAATGGGAAGTGACGTTCATGTACTTAAATGTGTAAGTACTAAAATCGCCGAAAAATTAGAGATTCAGTGCAGGAATTTGGAGCAAGTTTCAATGATTTTCCGCAATTTTTCAACTTTCCTCAACTCAATCTCTCATTTAAACACGGATTGAATTTGAAGTGTCGTTTGAGACTGCGTTTAACTAGTAAGAAAAAACCCCTTTAAGCAATGAAAGACAAGTTGAAATAATTATGACTCTGGCTGAAAAAATCTTGTGGAATTCTTGAATAAGCACATATTTCACTGTTGCTACCAAGTTGCTAAGGAGTTTATTAAAGGCCGTATATTCTTCTAGTGAAGGTGTGAATCATCTTATTTCCTTTGAAACTATTAGGTAATCTATTTTTAGTTTTTTTTTGTTTTTTTATTTATTGATGTTATCACATAATTAATCCATAAATTTCTCTCTTGGACAAACTTTTGAATTGAGAAAATTTATTAGCACAGCTTGAGAGAGCATCCCAAATTTCATTTAACTGTGAAGTTTGTATAAAATCTGGAACAAATAGTCCATTGTATTTGCCAATTTTGTATACGTGCATGCAAATTTTTGTAAAAAATAAAAGTATTTTTTGTATGCGAATGTTGTTACACCCAAAGGCTATTATACACTAAGCTGCAATGTCGTAAGCCTTTTTCACACGTAATACAAATTTCGCAAACTTCACGAGACTATATTTTCCACATTTAAATGTAGTTTGCAAGCGAACTTTACAATTTTATTACATTAAGGATGCCCCTCCAACTGTACGGATAACTTTTCCGAGTTCAAAAGTTTGCCTGCTAGCGGAATGGTCCATTAGTTCACTAATTTGGTAATTAATCCTTTACAGGTTTCTGTCGCTGTGAAGTGTCTCAAGTATTCTGACAAGGATGCGTTTCTGAAGGAGCAAGACAATTTTATGCGCGAAGCAAGTGCAATGAGTGGCCTCGATCATCCCAATGTGATCCATCTATACGGCATTGTCCTCGCTACTCCCATTAAGCTGGTGATGGAATTAGCAACATTGGGGTCACTTCAGGATAGACTCAGAACTGAACCGCAGAAATTTCTGATATCAATGTTATACGATTTCATTTTGCAAATTGCTTCCGGAATGAGTTATTTAGAATCGAAGAGATATGTTCATCGAGATTTGGCGGCCAGGAACATACTAGTAGCATCTTATGACAAGGTATAGTTCAAGCTTAATCACGACGTAGTCTGAACAAGTACTTGTTGTCAGTTTTACCGGCTTCTTGCAATTTGTCAACGAGTTACTGACTTGACAATTTCATCAAGTTGCAAGAAGTCTTTAAATTAAAATCGTGGTTGTTGCAACTAATTGTAATTCGTTGACTTGTTACAGCTTGTTGAAACAACTTGCAGCAAGCCTGTGGATAGCAAGTTTTGACAATCAAGCTGTAACAATTCTGTTGACAACTTGAAACTGTCTTGTCGCCAACAATCTGTCCCAAGCTATATGACCGTATCCCGAAATCGATTTGTTGAATTGGAATGCTAGTTCAGTGGTCTGCCAATTGAGCAACGCGGTCAGGTACAGTATGTGATATTTCGAAACTAAGGCTAGTTCCGTCGATATCGTAAGATTGGTTAGATTACCTGATATTGAGGAAGCTACACTCTCAAATATCACATACTCGAACCGACCTCACCGCTTAGCTCAGTTGGCAGAGTATTTATTTAGATAGAATTCCAAAGGTCGTAGGTTCCACCCCCGCCGTCGTCAGGCATATTTTTCAGCTTGCCCGTCATGAATATAAACTCAGAGTAAGACCACAAACTTGAATTTCTATTTAGGTCAAAATTGGTGACTTTGGTTTGATGCGCCAGTTACATTCAGACGAGGACATTTATGTAATGAATCCCCTTGGAAAGGTGGCTGTAGCCTGGTAGGTTCACTTTAAACCAAGTTGAAATCACTCCAGCATTATGTTTGTGATTCCTATACCTTCTCGTGTCTTCACTCCCAGGTGTGCTCCGGAATGCCTTAAAAATCGCGAGTTTTCCCACGCCAGCGATGTGTGGGCATTTGGTGTTACCGTGATCGAGATATTTTCGTATGGAAAGCAGCCGTGGGATGGACTTAGTGGTGTCCAGGTATTGTTCGTAACCTATATGTTACGTTAATTCACACAGCATAAGGACTTTAACAGAAGGTCACTCATATGTTAATCATGATTTACACTAGGGGGCAATTGTTCAAAGCTGGGTTAGCACTAACCCTGGGTTAAAATTTAACCTACTGTTTAGGTTTCTGTATTTCTACACATCTGTTTAGTTTAAAACTTCGGGACCTTAAACTACCATCGATTTAGGCAACACTTCTGAAGAAATATTTCCAAATTTGTAAGCAAACTTCAAGGGAAATTTAATTTTAATTTTACGTTAACCCAGGGTTAAGCTAACCAGTTTTTGAACAACTTGGCCTAGGATGATATAGAAGGAACAAGACAAAGTTTCGAAATATCACATATAGTCGACCCGATCTGACCATGAGAAAGGTCGTGGGTTCGATTTCAGCCATATCTTTCACCCCCACCCTGTGTTGAAGTATAAACTCAGAGTAAGACCAAAAAACATATGTACAGGTAATCTTTTCAAAAAGGATGTTTTTTAAAAATCTCATCGAAATCCGTTTCATGTTTGTTTTAGATCTTAGATATCATTGACGAGCCTGCTAATGGTCGACCTGGCAAGCCTGATCACTGCCCAGATAAACTATATTCACTTCTCATCGAACATTGCTGGGATTCGACTCCAAAAGAAAGATCAAAATTCTCGTCTATTAAGGATAAATTACAAGAGGTGAGATGTGTTTTTGTGAAATTCGTTCGTTCAAAGCCTTAAAGGGATAGGGTAATATATATATTCCATTTTTGGATTATTTATAAGTATTTTTGGATATAACTGTGATCCGGTATACAATTTTTGATAACATGCCTAGTTTCTAAAATATTGAACTGAATTCTGGATTTATATTGCCATATCTCTTTAAATAATTCTTCTAAATTACTTCTAACAATGTCAACGTTCTCCAAACATTTCTTCTGATCGAGTTCGATGGTTTTTAAGTTATTCGTTTGTTGGTGTCTTATCAGATAGTTCCCGACGATGTCACTTCGTTTTATGACATTAAAAATGATGCAAGTTCAGACCATCTAGTTGCTAAATCTGGAGATTTAATTACTGTGATCACGTGGAGGTCAAGAATGGGAACAGCATTTGCCAAAGGTCAAAACAAGAGAACTGGGGAGGTTGGCTATTTCCCCACTTCTCAAGGTAAATCTATATTTGTAAAATTGTACATATCGACGGAGCGAAATGAGCGTCTGAGAAAAAAATTGAAAGAATTTTTTAAAAATTTGGTTGTGTTTAATTGATTTCTGTGTATTATGAAACGTTGTTTCGTGTTTCATATACATAGCCAAAACCGCCACACTCGTCAACACTCAGGTAAATGCGTAGTCTTTTATCTTATGATCTCCCTCATCATGGATTCGTAGTGATAAGTGACTTAGTGTGGAAATTAGAAAAGTTGCTCTCATAATTACCTTTAAATTTAACTCCTCCACCATTTTTTAATGTTCTATTCAGTGTATTTTTGCTTGCAAATGATTCTGAAAGCAATGGTTTAGGCCTGAAGATATAATGAAAGTTTTTCATTATCTTTGATCAGTACTTTATATATCTCTATTTTATTTATTTTCAGTTAATCGCAATATTTTTAAGAACAGAGGTTCTGTAACAAAACACCGGTAAATATTTTGTTTTGTAACGTAGTTGAATTTCATGAAAGTTGTTAATCTATAACCTTACTACAATTTCAATATCATCTTGATTTTATTAGGATAGCAAAAGTCAAAGACATTAGTCCACCGTTGGACAATTCATTCTCTCACTGTGCCCATCGAGGTAATGGTGAAACACCGAACTGGGGAACAATTATGTCCGATGAAAGGTACAGATATCCTTCGCGTGATTCATTTTCAATTGCACGCCTAAAAACGCACATCTTGTAACAAGTTTTTCACCAAGCTGTCAACAAGTTGTCTTCGAACTGTTTGTGTCAAGTTGTCAACAAGTTTGGAACAAGCTGTTAAAAACTTGTAACAAAGTTGATGGGATTATCACACTTGTTACAAGGTTGTCCTAACAACCTGTTGCAGCATTGATACAACAATGTTGTTGCAGCCCTGCTACAGTCTGATAATCCCACATGCTTGTTGCAAGTTGTTAACAGCTTGTTCCAACAACTCGGTACAAACAGTGCGAAGGCATCTTGTCAGTAGCTTGTGGACACACTTGTTACAACTGATTTGTTTGCAGCTCTGAGAAAACTCGTGCGTTTTTACGTGCGTTTTTACGTGTGTAGTACGTGGCAATATTTTTACTTGTGAATGTTAATTGCTCATTCTTTTATTAACATTAGACAAGTTCTTGGAAAACAATATGCTCTCAATTTGCCGACGAAACTTATTCCATTGAATAATTCAGACAGCGAAAGTCAAAGTAAGTGCACTAGGTATGGCGTAACTACACTGAGTCTAAATATCTGAACGAAGGTCCTAATTGAATAGGGGTCCTTTGCTCAAACTTTAAGGTAGAAACAGATTGTCAGGGGGCGGGGTTAATGCGGCTTTACGTTCCGAATACCGTAAGAAATTTTTTGTCTTCACAAATTTCTGGCTTCGCTGAAAGAATAAAGAGTGTTTAGGAATTGCACGGCTTGCAGTATAACATGAGGATTGAGAAATGTTTTGCTGACAACATTGTTCATGGTTATCATTGAAGAATATTTTTGAACGTCAATTGGGTGTAACAATACTGGGGCGTGTTGTGCAAAGTTTGTTTAGCGTTAGCCCTGGGTTAAAATTTAACCCACTGTTCTGGTTTGTGTATTTCAATGCCTTTCTTTTAGAAACTTGAGAAAAGTAAACTTAGATCGAACAAGACATGATTTATGGGAAAATATTTTCAAATTTACAAATAAGCTCTCGGAAAATTTTGCTTTGAATTTTGAGTTAACTCAGGGTCAAACTAACCTAGCTTTGAACAACCGGCTCCTGAACAATATTATTGACGACATTGAACAATATGAGCAGCAAGACAATGTTTTGCTTTTAGCGAATGTAAACATATTTTTCTTTTGTTTCAGGAGACAGCAGCGAGATCGATTCGTGTTCATTGATGAGCCGCGACAGTTGTAACTACAGCAGCAACCTATCGCTAGGAAGAAGCTGTGCCGACTCTGGTTATTACAGCAACAGAGATACATACATGTCTCAAGATTATGAATTAATGACCGGAAGTAATCCGATTGCAATACCGGGGATGAGCCCCCATGGACGACAGATTACATCACCTACTCCTGGAACATTCATCCCCGCTCAAACACGCCGTCCGTCTGGTGCGAGCCTTCAATTCGATCAGCGGTGTCGTGAAGATTCGTTCGGCTCTGATTTTGGTACTGGATCCGAATTTCGTCCCCCGCTTCCAGTTAAGCACGGGGCGTTTGGTAACCAGGGAAACATGAAACAAACGATGTCGATGGGCTTTCATAGCAATAAGGGAAAACACGAGAACACTTATATGAATATCACCGAGATACCTGGGGTGAATTATGAGGATTTGCGAAGGCAGTCCCATGTATCACGTAATGTTCCTGAAGAACCCTTGATGTCCTCTTCTCCTGAATCTGTGTATGTGAATCCTCAAAATGTAAACAGTGCAGACAGTTTGGGATTCATTAATATGAATTACCCTATAATATACGACCGTCCAACTATAATAGACAGATTCAACTGCCAAAAAAGTGGCCGCTGTCATAGCTTTCCTGATATTGACATGAAGAGCAACAAACTGAACAGACACAGTTACTCGTCAGAGAAGGAGATGCCATCACAGTCCTTAAACGAGAGCAAATCTGCTCCCATTTTAGACAACGAGGTTGGGACCACGCCAAATTCTCAGAATTGGGAGACTAAGTCCGCTGATGAGGCCTTGAGTGAAGACATTTACGAGAATATTGAGATTTACAATGTTCCACAAGCAATCATCTCTGATATTCCACCACCTTTGCCGATGAAACGACGAAATTCGGAGAGAAGGATCTCTGCCCATAGAAACAGTGGGTCACATGACGTTTCCAAGAAACTGGCATTATCAGAGGAATCGCTCGAGGAATACTATTCCCGTCCGGTCTCACAGAATGTGGCACCAAATTTCGATTCTCATTTGTACGCGGAAATTTCTGATAAGCTAATCGAAGAGTTGGGTTTGGACGATCAGAATGGGGTGATTGATTCGGACGAAAATAGTGAACAATCGAAGGGTTCTTTTATGGAAATCAGCAAGGACTACGCAGATTTAGACGCAATTTGCGCCAAGCTGCGTGGAAGCTCTACCGCCGACGCATGCACGCAGGTCGCAGATAATGCTAATGAAGCTCAAGTTGAACCATGCCTTCGCGATGAATCCAAGAAAAGGTTGAAGGACGACGACGTCCTTTGGAAACGATTCTCGACCGATCAGGACAGAATTCAGCAGCACAGAAAAAACAAACGTGGCTCAGTCAGCAGTGAGGATCAACGATCGAACAATCGTTCGGAACGACGCAGACCATCGCAAACAAGTGTTCAATCTGTATCGAGCAGCTCTCTAAAACATTCTTGCAATGAAGTAGAAAAATCATTGCATACGTGTACTACTTTAGTCACGACTGTATAGAATGAACAGCACAAGAATTGTCCATGGTAGTAAATATATCAGGGGTCGGCTGTACGAAAGGTGAACCGCCGGATAGTGATTCTTTTCTAACTTTCTAAACATGTTCAGTAACTAGTTAAACTCGTATTAAAGTTGAATATTTTCAAATTGTAGTCACTTTTTATCTCTTGCAAGTTCAGTATCTCTGGTGTCATTGGTTTCTATGCCTTTCTGCAGCAGTTGAAAAAATTAATATCCGGTGCAGAGCGCAATCACCTTTCGTACAACGGACACCAGTTGTATATAGATAAAATTATTGTACATTCAAGCTCTCAGAAATACCTGTCATCATATTTTGTACATATAGGTCTAGCAAGTGTCTATAATGACCAGTAACAATTACAAACGTGAGGTGTTCCATTGTGTATTTATCTCTCAATAGAAGAAATTGAGTTACAAATATTGCAACGCTATGAGAAATTTGAGGTAAATTATGTCAAAAATCATACGAACAAGCAGTCTTTATAATGTCAATGGGTGAAACATAATTCGTGTAAACCACGCGAGACAACACGCAAGGTGACTCGATGATGCAGAAAACGGCGGGAAAATTTCCATATTTTTAAAATGGCGGCCAAATGAAGATTTTAGATCTGTTTCTAAATAAGAGTCAGAGAACTAGAGAAGACGAAGAAATTGCACATTTTTAGACAGCAGGCACGTATGAGAAAACTTCTTGGTTATTTATTTGACTTAATTATGTATGAATCACGAAGGTATGTTAAAAATTGTTTTGCTTTTTGTCTTTAAAAGTTTTAATCTTCGTTATATTTGTTACTTTAAAATAGACCGTCCGCTCAAAGCCCTAGGCCTAGGGAAATTTCATCACTTTGGCTACATTTTACGTCTCTCCTCGCTCCCGGCTTATAGATGGTACTTATTATCGGTAAATTATACTGATATTTAAATAGGTATATCGGCCTTCTGACTTGCAATGTCTTTACTCAAAAGAAATATAGGGAACTGCTCAACGCGAATCTCAAAGAATAAAATGAAAATACCCTCAAATACACTCGGTCCACGTCCCGCTCGAGCCTGAACGAATTTCTCGTTCTTTGCAGTGTTAGATTATTGAAGACAGTAAACAGGTTTGCAATGATTTGAGCCTCCTTTGCAAGGCATTTCAGTCATGTTCATTCAGCACACTTCTAAGTACAGCCTTTCTGAGCATTTTCGAGGCAAATTCGAGGTGATGTCGGAAATTGCAGTATATGATATACAAGTTTTAATGTCATAAAAATCTAAATAAAAGTTTTATTATTTATTATTATATGGCTGAGACAAATGACGCACGCTGATTGGTTGATTAGCGGTCCCGAAAAAGTCATCTTGCCCTCTCAAGAAATTCATCTTGCCCGAACATCTGATCCTAACTGTCAGATACTGATTTCACCGGTTTTAATTTTAAAAAACTATTGCATGAATTACGAACTTGGTCCCGATTGTTGATGAGAAGAATGCTCAATAATTTTAAACTAAATTTTATTCTATTTGATGAAAAATATATCAATTTAGACAAATATTCAATTTAGTAAAAATTCTGAATTAGTGGCGAAATGTTGTAAAGTGTAAAAAAATACCCTTGCAAAATTTACAAATTTTGTATATATTTGCATTTCGGGCGGCGTAAAATGCAACTAATGTACAAAATCTAGTGCAAACTTTGTGTGTTCTGGCAAATGTCATCATTTGACACGTGATGATCATGTGATCATTTATAAAAGCGAAACTCAGTCACAAAATATTGCGTCAGTGAACGAAGAAGTTTTGCGTTTTAATAAATTTTAATATGTTTTTCTCGTCACTTGTTTTCGTGCAAACAGACAAGATATTTGTTCAAAAGTCTTTCCTTTAGTTTCTGGAACATAGACGTAAATAAGCACCCAGAAAATGGCGATAAGTACCATGAACACAACGAACCCGTATGGAAATAGCGCGTCCTATAAAATGACAAAAAATAGTGTGGATTATAACAGTTATTTGCCAAAGAAATTCACTAAAGGCCTAGCTGTCACACAGTGCAATTTTTCTTGCAACTTGCAAAGCAATTCTACTTTTGGGCGATGTAAAATTGGCAAATAATTTTTCTATCACAGTTTGCTAATATATTTTTAACATACCAAACATTTGTCACAAATTTACATCTCGAAAAGAGTAGAATTGCATTGCAAGTTGCAAGAAAAATTGCGGCACCGTGCGACAGGACCTTAAATGACCGTTCAATTTTATTCTACGCTATGGGAATGCATGGGAACCCTAAACCCGCATACGTGGCTGACTCTCCCGTGCGCAATACGAATACATACAAAATTCGCAAACTTCGCAGGGCTATACTTTTCTGTATTTTACAAATTACTAAATTTCGCCACCAAACTTTGCAATTTCACTCATTTTTAAGATGCTCTTCAGGAGCGATGAAAGATTTTCTCCATATTAACTGGATCAAAATTTAGTCTACGGTTGTTCGTACACCGAGAGAGTGAACTTTACAGAACAGAATACGAATTTTTAGCTATGTAGTTATTAGGAAGTTTATATGTTTTTCACTTGCTACTGTATAAGTTAGATAAGTGAGTTTTAAACGAATATAAACTGTCGCATCTCTTTGTCTTGGTTGGTAGACTGGTCCATTTATTCTTGATTATGACAAAGCCCTTATCAACTAACACCGCAAAGAAATCTCGAGCTCATAGTCTAGTCGTTGAATAACATACTAGTAAGAGATAGATCTTTGGATAGATGGAGATACAATTTATAAAAACTATGTTTGACAAACAAATAAAATTCCACCTTCTAGTTGGGGTCGATATGCAGTCACACTAGCTGGCGTACGTAGCTGATGACAATGAGTAACTTAAAGCACGATATTTTTTAGAAAATCAGCACCCGCTTTCCAGTTCACATCTAAAACATTCATAATAAACACCATTTCCTAAATATATGCGATCGATGGTGATTCGAAGTGTTAAAAGTCCAATAATCCAAGCAAACGTACGAAACCGGTTTAAAACGTCCACTCCTTTTGTGAGAATCAAGCCCACTCTTCAACTGTCGCCGCTTTTTCCTTCTTAGTTTTTCCTGCCTGCAAACTTCCGCAAAAACCCCGTTAAAATGGGACTTACAAAATTACTGCGCCAGTCGTACAAAAAGTATTGTAGTCTAAAGGGCAATGCTAACAAAAAACTAGTATTCTTTGCTATTCTTGCTTTGGAATAAGGTCTTTTTAACTAGCAAAGCGTGTTACTTCTTTTTCACGAACTTTGCTTTATTCTCAAGGTATTTTAGGTAAAACAAACGAGCTGTCCGCCATCTTGGATTTTCAAGGATCTGCATGTTACGTCACATGTGAGATCACGCGACATTTAATTATTGACCAGCGGTGATCATAACGAACAAGAAGCTCGCTTCTACTTGCCATTTGATGTCACACAAAACATTGAGTAAAAGCATTTTGGCCTACTATTGTTTGTTACTTACTTTATCACGAGTAATTTTTCAAGGCTTATCCCACTTGTGACGTCGTGTAATGAGCTCAAGAGTTTATCCTAGACAGCGGACATGTTTGAGGCCAAATATCTCATCATGTGTTGTACGGAAAAGCTTTAAAACTACTTTAAAAGCTACGTTAATAATAAACGTTTTTTCAAATGGATCAAAACTTCATTTTATAGCCCATGCCCTTTAATATATTTATTTCTCATCATTTATAATACAGGTTCTCGTGCAAGCAGACGAGATATTTCTTCAAAAGTCTTTCCTTTAGTTTCTGGAACGTAGATGTAAATAAGCACCCAGAAAATAATGATAAGCACCATATACACGATGAACACGTAGGGGAACAGTAAATCCTACAAAATAGAAAAACATATACACTTGTTGCCGCCATTTGCAATTGCATGAGCGTGCACCGTGCGTTTTTCACGTGTTTGTTTCGCACTATGAAACTTGACGTTTATTGGCCAAAATTTGCATGTTGCTATGGGCGGAACCAATGTTACGAAGGCCTGCCAAGTTTCGTACTACGAAACAAACACGTAAAAAACGCACGGTGCACTCTCAATTGCAAATGGCTGTAAGCCTGGAGGTGTACACAGCTGTTGACTGAGATGCGGTAATAAGTGTCTCAGTGATCTTTTCTTGTTACGCAGAGAGTTATAATTATACAGAGTGCATAAAAAAAGCGCAATCCAATTTTGATGCTTGATAGCTCACACAAGGCAAACTTTCACAACTCCATTTTGGGATCAATTTTTAGCCTGATCTTTTATCTGCTTGACGAGGGTCACTTGTTTATCTTAAGCAAATAACAACTTGAGCAGAAGAAATTATAAAGCGTATCGGGGGCAAGTTAAAAAGCAAGCATTTTGCTGGTGGTTTTCCATTTCAATCAAATTTTTAGCGCAATGAAACACAGCTCAGCGGTTTATTTGGAAAACCAGATTGGAAAAACCATAATTTTCCAACTGCACTCACTTAAAGCTAAATTTCTCGCTACCTAGCTAACTGTTCGAATTTAACAGATTAGCCGGTATTGTTGTTAGAGAGCCGTATAGTAGGGCTTTCAAACAGTATGTAGCTTGCCAAACTGGTTATGTTTGTGCTTTTTTTTTAATTTCTATTCGAACATCGTATTGCGCTTTTTTTATACACCCTATAGATTGTGTTATGATTTGCAAATCGCACCTGAATTGAAGGGAAAGTAACTGCTATGATAAAATTTGAAAGCCAATTGGCTGCGCCAGCGATGCTTGTAGCGGCTGGTCTTGGACCTTGCGAGAACAACTCTGCCATCATAAACCAAGGTAGAGCACCTGAATGTCAGAAAATTTCCATATTGGTAACTCCGTTAGTTTAAGGCTAATCAAAACTCTAACGGTCTATCCACAACTCCTGAAATCCTTAATGTTGATCTCAAAGTTCATTAGAGCCTGATACTTGGGCTCGGTATTATTCTTTTATAGGGGCGAAGCTAGAGCGTTAATTGGTGGAAGGGGGGTTTGCACGAAATGTCTTTGCCCCTGTCGTTGCGGCTGCTGCGGTTACATTACGTCTCGCGTTAATTGATGTACCTCACATTTTCGGGGGGTGAGGCGGAATTTTGGAATGGAGAATTTTTCTTTTTTCCACCCGGGAATACGGAATTTTTTTGTTTCCTACGCAACGGAATTGGGAATTTTGTGTGCTTGATCGGATACAGAATTTTGTGATTTAAATGAGTAATAAGGAATTTTTTAGTAAACTGGTAAGGGGAATACGGAATTTTTTCAATTTTACTCAAAGGAATTCGGAATTCTTAAGTTCAAAAATTCCGCCTCACCCCCCGACACATTTTGCTATAAACTGCAAACATGTCAAAGAAAGCGACTAACTTGGTCCAATTTGGAAAAATGCCAATACAACAAATGTGCAAACAACAGCAAGATATTTGAGGCTCTCATTATGATCCTATAACAAAACCCAGAGTACATGGCAAATTAATATACCTCAACATTTCGTACAGAATGATTACACGATTAATTCTCTTTAACTAATGTTTTGTACAATTTACCTGTAAGGCATAAGCAATAGTAATTATGCCGTACGATAAAAACATTCCTGCTAGACCTGCTAACATCAATGTACGTCGACCCACGCGATCAACCAATATTACCTGGCAAAGAAGTACGAAGCTGGTATTAGGGAGACTTTCGTGTTTTACTAATTTTGCTGGCATAATTTTATTTCCAGACACAAGTTTGGAAACACACGTAAGTTTATCGTTGCAAAGCTTTCGATCCGTAAGCTCGGATCTTCATCTGTGCTAATAATAATGATCATTTGGAAACACTTGTTCTTTAAGTACACCATAGGCAGCCCAAAAAATGATGTAGAAGCTCTAAATATTGATTGAAAATAAAACTCGCCCCATTCCTCTTCTATTTGGCGTGCGCCACAATTTTCTCTCATTAGTATTCAAATCAATATTATACTAATAACATTGATTTGAATACAAATGAGAGAAAATTGTGGCACACGCCAAATAGAAGAGGAATGGGGCAAGTTTTATTTCAAATTTCAATCAATATTTAGAGCTTCTACATCATTTTTTGGGCTGCTTATGAGTACACATTGACACACACTTAACAAATAGATTTCATTTTTGCGTGCGTCTGCACTGTGATAGATCACAGATGACGTCATAGAGTGTGAAGAACAAAAAAGTAACTTTTTTATTTTCACACGCTATGGCGTTATCTGTGATCTGTTACAGTACAGAAGCACAAAAATATGAAATCTATTTGCTTTATATTATAATAAAGTTGGCAAAAATCATGCGAAGACCTGCAAAATAAATTAGCTAAATTAGATCACGCCATCAGTTGACGTCATCCAAGCGCACGTGTACTTTAATAACACACAGCTCGCGACCAATAAAAATGCAGAACGAGCACGCATTATTATATAAATAGTGTTACCTACCGATATCCCGATGACTATCATAGAAACCACTCCAGTTCCACATGTTGCAACATCTGGGTTAGAAATTCCAGCTTTGTCAAACGTCGACGTAGAATAAAACATAACCTAACAGTAACAAGCAACAATTAATGGCTAATTGAGGAGAAAACGCGTTGTCTTTATCAAGGAATAGATAGAGCAAGGATTTCTGCACGGTTTTTAGAAGTCATTTTCGACTTACTATCACCATTAGTTGACGATAGTGAAAGAGGTTTTCTCAAAATACAAAAGGAAGTTTTATAGTTTAATACATACACTGTTAATACCGCTGAGTTGTTGAGCCATCTGCAACATTATACTCAAAAGAAGAGGAAATCTCAAAGATTTAGTTTGAAGGAGTTTTAGTATAGTCAATTTTCCTTCTCTTGATTCACTTGCTTTTTCAAGCTGAAAAAAAAAAAGGTTTGCCTAAAAAAGGTTCAACATTTAAAACTTTTACAGTACAAACAGGCAGCCCTGATTACACGACTTAACACTGTCTAGTAAAGTTAACTCAAGCGGCAAAGCAGGGACCGCGGAGCATTTTTAGTTGGGGGGGGCTAAGGCCCGGTTTAGACGTCGGACTTTTCATGCGGCGAACCTTATACAATGATTAAGTACGGGATAAGATTGGCGTATTGGGGGGGGGGGGGGCTACAGTCCCCCCAGCTCCTTAATCCCACATACTGAAATTACAAATAATTAATAAACACTATTAGATCAACTCAACTCAATTAAAAGGCAAACAGAATCAGACCTTCATTTCACTTATAATGTTTTCAATATTGTATGTCCCTTGAAATTTTCGTAATTCTAACATAAATTGAAAAAATAAAAGAATGATTAAAACTATATAGAAACATATAATGTATTATGTACAGTACCGGTAATATATATTTGTTACAGCCGTGGCAATTGAAGTGTTCCTAAAATATCATATTAATTCATTTGCCAACATGAACGAATTCATTTGATAAGACATTTGAAAATTTTACAATTCCTAAATAATTGATCAACTTCCTGTTGAATGCTCCAATCACCATTGGCTTTGGCACAAGCGGCCAATCACAACGAAGCAGGAAGTGACCAGAGATGGTCAGATTTGTGAAGTTTGTAAACAGTTCCACCAACTGTCAAATCAATATAGTGAGCAAATGAATTGATGCAATATTTTAGGAACACTTCAATTGTCACGGCTGTAAGTCAGCTCAAGGTGCAATACAAAAATACCTTCTCTGGCTAGTGATTCTTTGTTCAATGTAATCAAAAGATATCGTGGACTGGATGGACAACAAGGAAGAATGAAACATTGTATAACTGCTGGAACAACACTCAGTGACATTAGATAAGGCCAGTATGTCGAGTTACCCATTACCTGCATTGTATAGTTCAGAAATAAAAATTATAATACTTTAATAAATACATATTTTTTAATTTGCTATATTGTAATTAAATTTTTTATAATAAATTAATTAGATTTAATTATTAACTTTAATATGGGTCTTACTAGTTACTGAACATGTTTAGAAAGTTTGAACTATCACCACTCTGTAGATATTGCTATCCACGGGTCTTCTGTACACCAACCCCTGATATTTAGCTAATGCAAAGGCCTGAAGCATCACTAAATATTTAGGGTAATAACTTAAACCAGCACCTGATGAAGTCCCAGTATATATGCAACAAGCATCCCAAACACTACTCCAAATTGATTCAAAGTACCAAACGCACCACGCAAACGTGTGGGGGAAATTTCTGACAAATACATTGGTACAACCACGGTATCAATCCCTAGAGGAGAGAAATTAAACATTTTATATTTCCTATCACTGAAATGTTACCAGTAGTAAAGTATATTTTATGAAGATAAAAACAATTTGTTTAGCTGATAGATTTATGTAGCAGCTTCTTTTTTGTTACATATGATGCCCTGATGTGGACTAAATTTATAATACTTATAGTGTTAGCCTGTAACGAAGTAAATCTACTTCCTTATATGCATATGTGATCAATTAGCTCAGCCAGGCTATGCTCAGGACTCAGCTACCTCCATTTTATCACTGCCCAAAGAAATTTTC
This sequence comes from Muricea muricata, assembly GCA_963855995.1. Taxonomy (NCBI): domain Eukaryota; kingdom Metazoa; phylum Cnidaria; class Anthozoa; order Malacalcyonacea; family Plexauridae; genus Muricea; species Muricea muricata. The sequence goes on along the minus strand of OY979720.1, from coordinate 13,795,334 downwards.
TAGTATTAAATTTATTTATTAAATTTCGGTAGTACTTTCACTTAAGCATACTTTCCTAATACTTTTCTTTTATTTAATAATTAATTTTAAAGCAATACTTTTATGTTTACTTATTGGTAAAATTTTTAGTCAGTACTTTGATTTCTACTTATGAGTTCTTTGGTGAAGACCAAACACTTATGCAGGCTTTCCCTAAGCTATTATTCTCATTAACAAGCCTTGTCTTTTTAATGATAGGGGAACATATTGTATTGATGCAAAGACAATATGGCCTCACAGAAAAACCACATAATTGCTATTGGTTTCGTACAACAATATCGGGTACTAAATTCCGATATTTCTGCCTACCATTATTAATTCCAATAATGAATCTTCCAATAATTAAAAGCGCAGTTGATGTTGCACTGTGACTTAGGAACACAAATACACAGCCAACAATAATAATCAAATTATTCCAAAGAAGTGTGGACTTCCTAAAACAATATGTGCAATTAATATCATTCTAATCAAGTATGAAGATGAATCCAAAAATAGTTAGAATATAACTATCCAATTAAATTATTTTTAACATCTGATAATAGACAATTAATTATAAGCCTTATTATAAGCCCAGATTTGCAATACATTTTCAACCCAGTGCCAAAATGCAAATGCAGTGAAGGCAACAAATTTGCTATAGTGCAAAATTGTGTTCAAATTTGATCATTTAAAAACACATATTCAGATTTGCACTAAATTTGCACCTGGGTGCAAAAATGCAAATGCCTCAAATGTGCACAAATCATTCAAATGTGTGGCAAATTTTAAAAGCAATATCTGTCAAAAAGAAGAATATATGCCATATATGTGTTCTCAAATGATCAAATTTGCACTATAGCAATTTGTTGCCTTCACTGCATTTGCATTCTGGCACTGGGTTGAAAATGTATTGCAAATTTGATTTTTCATCCTGTTCATGTGATTAAAAACATGTTCCAAACTACATCTTTTCAACATTGCTCTTAAAAATGCAGGTAATGGCATTTCAAGGACACAACCATGTACAAAAATAGAGAGAGGGTGTGCCCCTGCATCCACTAAGAAATGCAGGAACATTTCACAGTTGCTTAAATGTGATCTTTTTTACCTCTGGCTAACTCCCTGATATGATATGCATTATATGCAATGAAATAGTCTCTGCCAAATGAATGTTATTGTTTAGGCCAAGAGCTTAATGTAGCTTAATGTTGCATTTACCTTCCAATTACATCTGCCAAACCAGGTCCAATCATTGCCCCAATCAACCCACCAATGGCAGTAATTGAAACTGACGTTGACCATACAAAGTCTGTCATAGTTACATTATGACTTGTGAAATAATGTCTGATTACCTGTATGATTGTATATATTATTAGGTAATGTGTATATCAAACAGGAAATCAAATGCACATTTATCACAGGTATTCTGATGCACCAGTCAACGGTTTATACCAAAGGGAGGTATTGGGCAAACCAACAGGATTTAACAACTACATTAGAGAAATTGTCCCAAAATTTCAAATCCCGTGCCTACATGTACGCAAGCAAATTTTATGTGGTGAGTTTATATAAGGTCTATATAAAGTGTGAGTTTTTCCCATCTTTTTTTTCTGTTTTATCCTGGTTTTACCAATGAATCTTCCAACACTAGAGGTGTCACAGCTCCTCCCCCCCCCCCCAGTACCCTCCCCTTGGTACACCCCTGAATGAACAATTGTTTTTGTAATAGAAAATTATTACAAAAAATTGCTGGTGTAAACTGGTCTTACTTAGCTAAAATATCTAATTTATAAATCTTCTTGCTCTCTTGTTTGATTTTTGTCTGTTATCCAGGTATATACACTCATAGCAATTTAGAAATCATCCTAGACAGTTAACATTGCAGGTTGGTAGTAGATTCCGGATTACGACGTTTAATCTGTGATTATAATATTATATATTAGACAGATGTTTCTGGGTCTTTTTTTGCTTCACGTATACGTACTATCCAAAAATGCTGCGGTTTGGATTCTGACACCAAATGTGCTCAGTTTGCACAGTACTTTTACAATGTACAAAAACAGGGAAACCTATAAATTGTGAAAAGTTTAAGTTTAACAGCAAAATTTCTCAAATTTGAAAAATTGAAACTGTGTACGCTCACTGAAGCACACAGACAATCAATATTGATCAAATATCGAACATAAGCAAGTTTATAGCGTTATTTTATTCCTCTGGCAAATATAAGAAATGTTACATGCAAGCTTTGAGATTTGTAACGGATATTTGCTGCTCGACACAAAACCATAAAAGTTTTCATACTTTTTCTGGAGCGTTGACTACAGCAATATTATAACCAAATTGGAAAGATGAACCATATATACATGCAAACGTCGTAGTAAAAAGCCATGGGGTAATTCCACAGCAAGCTCTTGTTCTTGTGCTTGCCAATGGCGTTGTTTCGTCGTGCTCTCTGCTGTATAAATACTCTTCATCGTCGCTCTCAACATGTGAGGAAATGCGAGAAGAATCTTCAAGCTCTTCCATGTTCATGTATGTTCAATTTAAAATGAGGTTATGCAATAACCAAGGTTATATCATAGGAGCCGCGCGCAGTCTGGGCATGACCTATGATAGTCTAAGCGACCAGTAATAGAGAGCTGACACACAGAACATTAGCTAGCTATCAGATAGCCAGCAGAAGCGGTGCACTCTATAGAGGAAAAGCCAAAGCTTAAATATTAGAATATTTTTTTTCTTTCTTTCTTAATGCAGTTAGTGCAGTCATGACTTAACTTCCACTGTACAATGTTCGGTGTGATAAGGTGCAGACGTTCAGTGGTCAGGCAGGTCCTGCATGGACAGGTCAAAGGTCGCGGTCACACTTGCACTTGAGTTTCACGTCTAGCACATGTGTTAAGTGAGTTGGACCTGATTCCAAGTAACTCAAATCCCCAGATAATTAGCGGAACACGTCTGCACCTAACCATCCACATATGTAAGTATGGCGAAGACATATATTAAAATTTTCAGAATTGAAAATATGCAAATATTCGGATCAATGAGGGGCATATAGGGGCAATACGATTTGATCTTCAGAGTTCCTCATCCGTGCGAATTGAGGTATGGGTAAAATGGGAGTTGGGAACAGTCTGGGAATTGCCTATTTTTTGCTGGGAAAATGGCATTCTATGCACTGGACTGACTGGGATTCATTGGCAAAAAAAATAAGAGAAAAAGGGAATAGGATTAGGATTTGAGCAAGACAGCCACTAGGAATATGGGATTTGTGTACTTGAACGATGGGATTTCCAAAATTTATGCTGAGTAATGGGAATAGGATCCCCCACCCACTTCGGGGAAGCAATATTTATGACCATAGCAAACTAGAACGGTGTCAGATCCATATTCAGTTATTATATTACATTTTACAAATATAGAAGTACAAAATACCTTAAAGACGGGTTACAGTCCGTTCTGCGCATGCGCGTCAGTTTGTTTTGATATATAAACAAACTTTGTTTACATTACGGACTTTACACCATGCATCTTTAAAAAATTATCAGAAAAAATATATATTTGTCCTCTAGATGTCCAGTGTAACGTCATGTCATGCGCAGCGGTGTGCAGTGTCGGTATACACAGCAAAAAACGCACAACCTGTTCTGGCCTGATGAAAACAGCATTGAACAATGTTGTGCTGCCCACATTGTTCAAGGTTGTCAACAATATTGTTCAACATTGTTACACCTGATTGCAGGCTAATTCAGGCTCATCAAGTTGTTCAGTATTGTTGACAACCTTGAACAATGTGGGCAGCACAACATTGTTCAATCCTGTTTTCATCAGGCCATAACAGGTTGTGCATTTTTTGCTGTGTATTCAGTGTCAATGTGGCCAGCGGTCCTCTCGAAACCTTTTTTCACATTAGCGGCCTGGTTTACATCGTAAACGATTATTTACTTAAAGTTTGTCAAACCAACTTTACTCATTTCAACTTCTATTTTCTAGGTCGGTTTGGAAAATAGATTTTATTCCTTTTCACATCATTCCATCCAAATGGTCCGCCGTTGTATTCATCCATTGGCACTCCTGGCTCTCGTTCTCCCCACTTGTAGTCATTCACTTTTTGGTTTGTCCATCGGATGCCATATTTGTCGACCCAAGTTTTTGGAATACCCGAACGTTTCTATGAATGTTGAGAATGTAAAGTTTTCCTCAGTATGTACACTGGACAATAAAATAGTAATGTTAAGGGCTCTGTTGGCTTCTGTTGTACGAAAGATGAATAGCGTTATCCTGGATAGTGATTTCCCAAACTCTCTAAACATGTTCAGTAACTGGTAAAACTCATGTATCCAAATCTCTTAGGTGAGACGAAAGGTGAATAGCGCTATTCGCCGGATAGTGACTTTTTGCAAGTTTCTAAACATTTTCAGCAACTCGTAGAAATTAAATTAAAGCTCACCATTTTCAAGTTAAAGTCACTTTCTATCTCTTGTGAGGTCAATATTCTTGGTGTCACTGTTTTTTTGTGCCCTTTTGCGGCAGTTGAAAAAGTTTACTATCCGATGGATAGCTCTATACACCTTTCGTACAACCGACCCCAGTATCTAATACTATCCATCCCTTGAGAGTTATTGAGAGATCTATCTGGGGCCGGTTGTACGAGAGCTGAATAAAGTTATCTACCGGATAGCGACTTTTTCAAACGTCCTAAAATTGTTGTTTTACTGGAATGCTCAAATCTAGTGTTTAGCTTTTCAAAGTTAAAGGGGGAACTTGTAATTTGGCTAAAGTATATTTAGTCTAATTGCATTTAAAAGCATTTTTAAGACAGGATAAAAAAATCACTATCCAGTGGATACCAGTATCCATCTTTCGTACAACCGACCCCCGGTGGTTAACGCTATTAACCTTTCGTAACCAAGATAACCAACGCAGTGACGACATCACCGGACACTCACTGGATCATCCTCCAACTTGTACACCTACTGCCTAAATAATGTCACTTCTGCGTCAAGCCTTTGAACTGCTAAAAGTTCTCATCATTATTAGGTGACCTTGTGTCATCTTTATTCAGTAATTTCCACTTGAGGTTGGCAATGTATTCTGGGAAAAATCTACAAGCCGCCATCTTTTTCGTAATCGTGAATTCCTTTGTTTTTGGTGCATAAAAATCAATTGGTTTTTGCGGGTTTTTTTTTTGGATAATCATCTCATTGTCGAGAAAAAACAACATGTTCACCATGCAGGGTTGCAAAAAAGTCAGGGACATGCGAGCATTGAACGTGGGGACGATTTTCAAAATAGATGGTTATTGAGGAAGGTTTCATGTCAACACACCACATAATGTACTGTAGCTAATTCTGTAGCTACTAAACACTAAATATAACAACAAATATTTAAAAGATAATGATCGATTCCAGCAAAATCAATCTAGCCATGTTCACAGTATAGCGAATAAACAGTAGGTCCACTCAATAGTACAAAAATGGCAGAACAGCCAGTTTAACGTTTCTATTGGCTAGAAAATGCAATTGACTGGCCAAAACCTGTATAATGATGCGTAATACGACATGCGTGGGGACACAAACTTCGAGGGTTCCGACTCGAGTTCCCTTATTTTTCGAGTGGTCCTGTTATTTTCTATTCTGTGATATGGTCTGGAGACAGGGCCAACGTCTTTGTTCTATCTTTTTGTTCGTGGTTATGCTGACTTGTGCACGGTGAAGACAATGAATTTTGGGTATAATCAAGCAATCGCCCAATAGCGTTGTCTCACCGAGGCTCTCAAGTGTACTACTGAAATATTAATAGGCAAAATTTCAGAAGATTTGTGCGCGGTAAAGCCAACTCAACATAAAATCGTAGCTCATTATAAAAGCTTTGAAGTTTGATGGGTTTCCAGACCATGTGTGGATTGATTATGATTCCAGAAATCATGCATCCTTTCTGGAAAAAATAGTCATCAGCTTCATTTCCATCTTCAATTTGGAAAGCCCAACTTTATAACATTTAGAAAAAGGTTTGCAAGCGTTGAAAATTTTGCCCTGAGGAAGGTTGAACGCTTTTTTAACTCTGACGTTTACTCACTGTGAAGGTGCTCAAATTTCCAAAAACTGAGGACAAAAACACAGAAAAATGACGTTTGTCTACTCTCCAAACCATATTTTCTATTGACTATGATTTGAGCTAAAGTGCTGGGAATATTTCACCTTATTTAAATTTGCTCGCCATATAGAACTCCTTTTAACGTCATCAAAACCAAAAGGTCCCCCAGCGTATTCATCCATTGTTATCCCTGGCTCTCTTTCACCCCACTTATAGTCATTCACTTTTCTTGTTGTCCATTTAACACCCATTTTATCCACCCACGTTCTTTCTTGCGGCTGTTGTACCGCGGGGGTTTTTCTTTGCAGAGGTTGGGCAAGTGGCTGTCTGTTGTACGATGGTACACTCAGAGTATTACGACTTGCAGCTGCTTGATAATTGTAAGGTTGACGTGCGGGCTGGACGTATGATGCAGGCTGAGCGGGCCGGTAATACGAAGCAGGCTGCGCTGGTTGGTAAGCCCGCTCGTAGTTCTGTGCAGGATAAGGACTGCGTCTGAATGCGTTGTACCTATAAAAAAATATTTAAGAGAAAGTACGGACAAAAGTGCTGTCACGCAGCATGAAGGGCTACAAGGATCCTACATCGTTTGTATCGGATACCATTTTTACGGAAAAAAAACTTGCGCTGTTTCATAAAATGCAACGTTAAAACAAAAAAGCTATCACATCACAACGGGGCTAACATAGATTTTGAGGGTAAATCAATTATGATTCAGTGCTGAATAAGTCTCTTGAATGTGGAAAACATACACATGTCGAAATTAAACATAAGCCGGGAACATTGAACAGATGAGAACCAATTATCACCAGCTATAAACGTCCTCCAACAGAAATCGAACCTACGCCGCGCCTAGATTTTGATGAACGTACATTTTGATAAATTACAATGAGATTTTAATGCAAGATACTGACATTTCAAATTGAACAAACGTTTTGGACAGTGCTAAAGGACAATGTCAGACGTTAGAGGTCCCTTACGTCACGCCAGAGTTAAACATTGAACTGCAATACAATGTGGGAAACCTGCGGAAAAAATTTACCTTGTATTTGTATGCATTTAGAACCGCGTGACGTAAGCACTTCCAAGGTCTAGCGGCCTACTGGTTGAGTAAGGTGATAAGGAGGATCTGATTTCTTAGAATCGTATATTTGTTATGTCTCACCTGTTCATATCTCTTCTACGTCGGGCAGGCCCCCAGCCATAAGGACCATCCGTATACATGTTCCATTGATAAGGTCGAGAGAATGGCGAGGAATACGGCAGAGCATCAGATTTGCCAAAATTCAAACGACGATGATGTGTTTTAACTTTGCCGCTATCATGTTGGTGATGGCGATGATTTCTCCTTTCCGCTAATCCTGTAAAGCGTTTCTTTCATTTCAATAATTGATACATGTAACTGTTGCAAACAAACAATCATGTATGTGGAATATTATAGGCCGTACTACTCTGTGGCCGATTAATGTTCAGTAAGTCGTATATTCTTAGTAAAAATACGAACAGATACTCAGGGGTAGTTTTCATGAATCCAGATTAAGTTTCAAGCTCGAACGACACTGAAGTGTCAACCTTTGTTTGCATGAGAAATTGTAGAAAATCAAAATCTTATTCCGGTTTGAAACTTTTATTTTTTCGATTTAAGAACATGACTAAAAATTTCTCACTTTGAAAACTTTATTTCAGTCATAATGAATGTCAATTTCATTCCGAGTTTCATTGAAGAGTAATATATCGATGTAATCTTGCATGATTGTGAATCGACATTTCATTCCGAATCTAGCGTTCGCTCGGCCGGAATGAAAAACGGAATGAACTCGATGTGGAATGAACGTAACTAAATCCGGGTTCATGTAAACAAGTACAGTATAATCCTGGCGTCATGACCACCTCTATGAAAAACACTAGGAATAGGGCAATGATATTATCAAATGGACGATCAATTCTTGCCCATCCCTGTAGCAAAACATAAAGGGGCCTTTAAGCGTTAAAGCCCAGGCACATAAAGTACAGTGCGTACACTCCTGAGGACTTATAATCTCATATTAAACTCATTCAAAAAAATTTCCACTATTTTACCAAAACATTGTTTGACCAATTAAGCACATATACAAGTCATGTATATTGTTTGTAGGTTACCCGTCATTACGCCGGAACAGATCTGATATAAACAAATGAGTCTAAATCGTAAAGTAAAATTCAGTGTTTAGCCATGAGACTAAATTTCAATAATGCTTAGGAGGCCTGCACTCTTACAACTGCGAGAAGCTAGCAATTGTCAGAGATACTAAGTAAAATCTTGAATTAAACGAGGTATACTTCAGATCAAATTAAACAGTGAATATAATAGTTGACCTTCTGTAGGAATTTCCTTCATTTGTCCGCTGTTTTTCTTGACGACAACAATACTAGGATGTTTCAGCCATTTTTTTCGTCCATAAACATCTGCGGTGAAGACTACAAGGAAAGCAAGAGAAAGTATCCTCATTTTCTTAGAGCATTTGGGAGTAGAAATCTTTCGTTTGAAGTATTTTGATTTGCTTCATGAAACAAGCAGCAACCTGTTTTGTCGGTATGAGATCACGCACCGTTTAAGAACGGAGAGAATATTGATAATAGTTCATGGGAAACTTAAAATGATTTAAACATTAAGAAAATAAGATTTGTTCAGGCAAGCTAAATGCATTGACTGCAATTGTGTTGTTTTTATCCAACTGATATAAGTTGTTTTACACTAATTGCACTGCCATTTCTGGTCTGTGATTTTCTCCTTCTGATAGATGTGAACGAGCCTCTCTCCTCCGCAGAGGTTATTTAACCTGCTCTTAAACAAAGTAACGAAATCAATCTAAAGTAACGAAATCAATCTTAAACAAAGTAACGAAATCAATAAAGCAATCAAACCGTGAACGAGCAGCTGAATAAAATCAAATAAAGGTCGGGGTGTATTATTTCCCGCTTGAACATTTTTAACTTGTTCACTTGTTCGCATTCATCGCGGGAGAAGATTAGTCGCGGTAGAGATCCTAGCGAAAATCATTCAGTGTAGACAAGTCGGCAACAGACCTGCCAACTCTTCCGACGCTCTGCGATCCCCCCGTCTCCAGGTGGTAAAAAATTTCTCCCGACATTGGCGAGTTACGATCAGTTCTTACCGATTCTTGTCGATCTCATTGATCAAGCTTTACATGAAGAATTTGAAAATAGATTCGAACATTCGTTCAGCTAGGGTATGCTGTCTGAGCTAAACTCAAAAATAAAACATATTGAAATTTTCTCTGCGTCGTATGTTTCAGTTCAGTCCAAGACAACTGTGCCGAATTGAACATATATTAGTGAAGGGGCTGCGAGTGTTGTTGGGAGTTTACTAGTAAACGAGAAACTAATCTGACAGCTCTAATGGAAAGGGTGGGTTTTCGAAGAAACTCGAAGAATGGGTTTTCTCCCTCTAATCTACAGTTTCCCCCTAAAATCAGTGGCTAAGGTTGGCGACAGGCCTCTGGCTATCTTGAAAAGATTGTGATATATAAATCAATAATCAATATATGTCATAAATACTGACCACTCCTCCTACATTGGTGGTCATTTTGTAGTAATTTTCTTTCAGTTGTGCACGGTTAGTTGTGGAAGCTCCCTAGAATACATTGCTATAATGCTATTTGCTACCAAAAAAACTGTTACATACAATTGAAAATACAAATGCACAGCAATGTTACTGTTAGTAATAAGTGGAGTGGACTAAGTTGATGTGCGTCCTTCGTTTTGTCCTGAACGAGCGACATAAGGAATAATGTTCACACATAATAGTTTTCATTTCAAACATTCAAAATAATCTTTCCTTTTCTCCTCTGAATTTTTTTAAACTGCGCATCTTCAATACTGGTTTCCAGTTTTCCGATACGGCGCGGAAAACATGGCGGCATAATCATTGATAATTCGTAATTTCGCTTTTGAAGATTGAACTCTAGTATTTCATACACCTGAAAGAAGAATATCCTTTTGTGTAATGAGCTAGTACTTGATCTATAGCATTATCATTATATACGACACAATGGAAGATGATGCAACGTATGTAATTTAATATGGAATAACAAATTTTAGTTTTATATTTCAGCATTTTACCGTTTTATGTCCTTTAAACCTTGGTAACCTGATGCAGACATGAAAGTTTGCAACACTCACACAGAAGAAACATTTGTTCAATAAATAATGCGCGCCTAATTGCTAATTTATCACATCTTAAACAATATGCACGCGATATGTAACTGATGGCATTATGGCAATAGGCAATTGAGGGCATTATATTAATTATAAGAATTGCAAGGCTGCTAGTGATACTTCATGTGCTTGACCTCAAGTAAGGCATTGTTTCCATACAGTTGCAAATGTTGGAACCCAAACTGGAATGTTTGAAAACTGTGCGCCCGAGGTTACGAGGTTTACAACATCAATAGCGTGGGTCTGGTATTTCGGCCGTGCAGTACAAACTGTCCATTCTAGGTTGCAACAACATAGATGGATTTTCTGGAGAGTGCAGGGGGTGCTAACAACAGTTTTGAGAATGGACAGTGGGGCACTCAATTAAAGTTTGTGTGTCCATGCCTACCACATGCCTACCACATATGCCAGCCAGTCAATTTTCTGGCCAATCAGAATGCTGAACTGGTTGTTGGCAGCCAGTAGTAGGGTGCTGTGTTGCACTGCTGAGTGGTCCTACTGTACTACTATACTCGGGTGCTCTCCCCCCAATATTAGGTGTGCAAACCCCCCCACCTAATGTTCACCCCTTCAAAAATGTTTTTAGCACCTCCTAATTTTGGGGGTTTAGTCAGCATATTATGTAGCTTTGAGCATATTGTGTGATTCCTGTTTGCTTGCAAGGAACATTTGAAGCTTTAAAAAAACAACTTTAATATGCTTTATTCTGCCTATATTCTAGTGCTCACTCCCCTCCAAAAAAAAACTATGGCACCACCTCTGTAAAAATATGAATATCCTGTCTTCATTTGAAAATAGTACAAGTCAACTTCCTGTTTCTCTGTGTGTACTGAAGAAATAGAGTGGCAAGAGTCCCAAAGTGCATATTGCTTTTTCTGTGTTTAATGACCGTGTAAGGAATCAATTTCTACAGAAAGGAATGATAATAACGATTTAAATTTGCATATCATTACCAAATTATTGTACTGGCTTTGCTACTGCTCTTGACATTTGCAACCTTATTTAAACTGAGCTTTGGATTTTTAAAAGTCTACCCAGGGCTTTGCAGACAAAATTTTGGACTCATAGATTAAACTTTAAGGCATGCATGGTAGATCATCCACATTCTCCCTGTCAAAGAGTTCTTCCCATACTTTGTCACTGGTATTTTGTTAAATTTTAGCATTCTATCTATTATATACCTGTATTTGAAGACAGTAATTGTCATCACTTTAAATTATCAGGTCCAGCTATGAATTGTTGGAAATTTTGGAAGGTCAATGTGACATTGGAGATGTGGTTAGTAGAAAGATGTTATTGAATGTCTAGACTGTACTAAATGAAAATATCTATTAAAGAAAATTTCTATTGATTAATAAGTGAAAATAAAAGAACCAACAAACAAGCCACTTGTGTCATGTCAGGCTGGTGAGAACATACATTACATGTACCATACTGTATATTGGGGGACCAGGGCTCATACAAAACTTGAATGTTCTTAAATGTACTTGAATTTGCAAACAAAAATTCAATTGTTAAAGAAGTGCTTGAAAGTCCTTGAATTTGTCTTGCTTTAATGTGCGCATGGACATTTCTTTGACATTGATAAATCAAATTTCGGTAGTTCATGACTTCTAAACATGTTTTGAATTTGTTTAAAGTAGAGTTAGAGCATTATTTAACTACTATTTTTTGTCGTTGAGTTTTCTGAGATATGGCCTTCAAAGTCTTTCAAACATCCTTGAATTTTATTCTTATTTACATGTACGAAACCTGGGGGACACCTCCTCCTCATGATAACTAAAGGCACTGCAGTCAGACACTATTACAAAGTGAGGAATGCTCACAGGCTCTACTGCCAATTTTGGATTGAATGATTACTGATATACTTACTTCCGTTTTTTTATTCTGTTTCCTCATGTTTTAGTTGTACCAATTTCTGTTTCCTCATCTTTTAGTTGTATATATTTACCTTTAATTTTATCATTGGTATGAACATAAATTTATGTTATAACATGAATTTATAAGCACATAACACTGATGTAATGGGCATATCATTGATTTATTCGTTTTCAATATTTTGTTCGTGAAAAAACTTCCTACAAATTGTCCACTATTCATTGCAATTAAACATGTGATTATTACGTATCTCATGGTATTTTTATGTTTACACAAGGAATACATCAAAGATGAGTTACAACGGAATAAGAACAGACTTCTAAAAGGATTGAGTTATTATGCCAAACCAAGGTATATACACGCCCAGTACTCTTAAAGTTACTTTATTTTTGGAATTAGTTACAGTTACAGTAACATGCTTAACAAAGGGACTAATCTATGTCTCTAGTTACTGGTTGAAGTTTCATAAAAAATGTAAGTTTACAATACAATTTTTATACCTGTGCAGTAGCTAAGTTACTTTTGCATGTTTATGACTTTATAGTCAAAGGTACTTTTTCAGGTTTCACCATGTTATAATTTCTTCGAGTTAACTGTAATTTTTAGTCATTTCAAACTTTGGCATCCTAATGTTTTTCTTGAAAAACACTATATAAGCTGACAATTACTACAAAATTAATAAAAACTATTGCAAATCAAACATTGCCGTGATCTGTGCTTAGTAATGTAATGCATTATAGTTCCTTTTCTGCAAAAACTACAACTAGTTACCGCTACATTGTTAACGTTACTTAAAAAGGTCACGATTTCTTGTTGCAGTGTACTAGCAACACTGTACACAATGTGTATGTACTATTTATTTTATATTAAACAATTATTGACGAGGTCGAGCAGGATATGAGGAATTATTAACTTAAAGGCAGAGGTTTGTGTTATCTGCCGAAACTAAAGGCTGAGGCAGATAACACAAATCGAGGCCTTAATAATTCCTCATATCTTGTGAGAACCGAATTCAATCATTGTTTTATTATTTTTGGAAAATATTTTAAACTTAGTTTAAACGCTTTCTTTGTAAGTAAGAAGACACAAGCTGCTAATAGCGGAACAGCATGAAATTGTTCGGGAACTTTAATAAGCCAATCAGACTACAAAAAAAATATTCTTAAAACAATTGTCGGATTACAAGGTCAGTCAATATACGACGAAATGAGTCATAATGTCGTATATTTGTTTTCAATATACGACGAAATGACTCATAATGTTGTATAATTATTTTCAACCCCAAATTTGGACAACTACCATGACGATTTCACCTTTAGCTCTTAACCAATCAAAACTCCTAAAATATTTTCAATAAATAATAATTACTTTTATAAAATGGTAAATAATATCAGCACAATGATATTTTATGTGTTTAGCGCTGCTTCAAAAGCGAAATTGGAGAAAGAAACAAAAGTGAAAACATTGAGAAGAGATTTTGCTTTAAAACTGAGCAAATTCCTTGTAAGTAACAATTGTAGTCCTCTAAACTTTCTGACATGTACTAATCACGTGCCTACTTTAAATATATTGTTTCATTTGTTTCAGAATATTGATGAGTTGCAAAGCTTGGAATTATTTCATAGTTATCTACAAAACTCTTATAGAGAATCCAAAGAACAACTACAGGTTAAAATTTCAGGTTTAATGTGCCATTGTATGTAGTTGCTTCTGTTTTAGTGATGTAAAACTTTAGCGTACTTCAGCCATTCCCATTCAAGTGTTACAAAAGGCCCTGTTAAAAGTCGCAAGCAAATTGCATGCCTGGCAATCGTGCAATAAAATCGTGCGACATTTAAATTGATGCAAACCTTGCACGAAGTATAGAATCAGGTTCTATTGTTCTACTTTTCCCAAAGATTCCCGCAACGCTGCACCGCATTTATTAATCATTGCACAGTGTACACGGCAAAAAATTACGAGTTGTTGAAAACAGGCTTGAACAATGTTGTGCTGCCCATATTGTTCAATGTTGTCAACAATATTGTTCAGCATTGTTACACCTGATTGCAGGCTGGCTCAACAAGTTGTTCAGTATTGTGACAACATTGAACAATATGGGCAGCACAACATTGTTCAATCCTGTTTTCAACAACCTTCAACAACTCGTAATTTTTTCGCGTGTAGCATCCCCCTTGCAACTTGTCTCGCAATATTTCTGTTGAGCAGCAGATAAAAGCTGGCTAATGAAAATATGTAGTTCCCAGCCTCCACTGAGATTGTAAGAAAAGTTAGAAGAAATGCTGCACATCCCTAATTGTGCAACTCCAATTTTTAAACTAAATTCGTTGCGAGACAAGTTGCATAGTGTAACACATCAAAATGTGGATTTAAGGGGGAAAACCGTTTACACACAAAATTCGATAGAAAACTTTGAGCCATTGAATCAAATGTCTTTTTATACCACAAAATAAGGTCTGATTGATGTTTGTTATATATCTTTGTACATAGGAAGTCCTTAAAAATGAGATCCACACAGAAACCTTACTTATCAAGGTATGTGGATATTTTGGGTGATATTTCCTGCATGTGTTTACATGTTTTTTTATCTTTTACATAAAGTCTCCATTAACAGTATAGTGCGGCAGTAAGCTACATTAGCAGAGTACACCGAAAAGTGATCAAATTGAGGATGCAGTTTGTGCACAGCTTATTGCAAGTTGTTCTCGATCAAGAACTTGCTACAAGTTGAGCTGCATTCTGTCAACAACTGTTGTTAGTAACCAGTGGCGAAGCCAGCCCGACATTTGGTCATACAAATACAAATGGTTCTGTGTTTGGTTAAAATGTTGACTTGTTCTAAGTCAATTTTTAGTCAAGTCCAGATTTTACCGTAATAAAATTTTATTCATTAATAGCAAAAGGAAATTTATTTGAATCTTTGTATTGCTATATGTATAGGTCATGGAATACTACTTTGAAGAACGTATCTCCATTTTAAAATGTTTGGAAACCATTATAAGTCACTCGCAGAAGGAATCACATCCGTATAAAGTAAGCGAGGACAATGGTAAAGTAGAGTAAGACTAAAGTGCTAAAATAGACTATTTTCATCAAAGACTATATTTTGACCCACACAATATGAACTATATCTTTCGCTGCAGCTAAAAAGTGCATCTTGAAATTTATTAAAACTGCAATTTTCCAATTGTTGTTTGAAACAAAATATAAAATTACAACTATAACAGAAAACATTGAACATTCGGCGAAACGTCCATTGGGGACAGTATACGAGTTTTCCCGTAAATTCTTGTTAGATGAGTCATAGCGTCATTATTCAATTTTGAAAACATAAATAGAAAAACAGGAAATACTATTGAAGGGCGTCTCTTGTCAGCTAATCCTGTTGTCCCTATTGTTGAGATTTGATGAATTAAAACGAAATTGCATTCAATTGGGGACGAAATTGCATATAGACTGGGGGCAAATTTGTATGGGCGAACTTGCGATGGGGTGAAAGCGCCGTAAATCACTTATGCTTAAGATTACATTGACATCGGAAAAAATTCAGTTCCGGAATAGAACACACTCGAACGGACCTTACCGCCTATAACTCAGTTGACAGAGCGTTGGGCTAGCATTCCTAAGGTCGTAGGTTCGATTCCTGCCGTGGTCAGGCATTTTTTCCAGCTCCCTTAGTGTGGTGACACCACAAACATCATTTTCACCTGAGAATACGACACCAAGATACAATAAAAATCATGTTATAAGTTCCTTGTATGTTTGCATGGTGAATGTTAAATTAAAATATAATATTGTGAAAACACCACGTAGTTTATCAGTGCTAATAATAACGGCACTAATGATTAGTACTGATGAAGATCCGAGCTTACGGATCAAAAGCTTTGCGATAATAAACTTCGTGGTGGTTGAACAAAATTATATTTTAATTAGAATTGTTCTTCGTTTAGGATATCTTCTCAGACTTTCTCAATGAACTGATGCAAGATGGTGAACTTTTAACAGAGGTACAAAGCACGGCCGTATTATCTCCTAGCGGCCAGGGATGGATCCAGAATGAGGGCAGCGGCGGACACTTGGCGAGATATTGCGGGTGCGACTGACGAAGGCATGAGCCTCCTAGAGGGTCCGGAAAATTTTTAAAATTTGAATCTCTCAAATGGCATTTACAGCATTCTGACAGCAAATTTCTAAAAGTAATTTAGGCCTTCAAAACACTACTTTTATAGTGCATTTTGTTAGAAATCACATGCTACGAGCATCGAGAGATATTTCAGAGAAAATATTCCAAATGATTGTCTGCAATTACGACTATTCTCGTACAAATAAAAGTTCAAATTCTACTACTTTTTTAGCATGTTGTAACTTATAAGAAATTTCTTTATCCAATTACTACACATCCATAACTCTTATTTTGTGAAATGAGAATGGTTTCGTTTGTTTTTACTTAAGTATGCGATTTTGATGCTGTTGCTATTGACTGTATTCTTTTTGACTTGCCGAAGTTGTGCTCCTTAAATGAAAACCTCATTTGCTTCCACTCCTTAAAATGAAGGTTTCAGTTAAAATTATTGGGGGGCTGTGCCCCCCCCCTCGCCCCCCCCCCCCCTAGTGTCCGCCACTGAATGAGGGGTGCTCTGTCAGCTCTAATGACTATATGTCGAGTACTTGAGTTGTGGGAGTCCACAGTCTTGGTTGTGTGTGTCACCCCCCCCCCCCCCTTCGCTTGCACGATACTGTAAATCAATATGAATCAAGCTTTATTCATTTTAACTCAAGCGCTGGTATTCTGTCCAAACAATAGGCAACTGGCGTGTTAAACTATCGCGGTGGAAAGAACATAATGAAATTAGCAAAATTACAAACTTTGCATAGGGGAAAAAATCCTAGAAAGAATGTGAAAAAATATCGTCGCAAAGTTTGACCAGAATTTAAAAAGAATTTCCGCACGTAATACAAATTTAACAGCATTTCACCTCTAAACGTTGTGATTCTATTGATTCCATTACATATTCTCTGTAACTACTGTGGTTATTGATCTTTAAATAGATTAAAATTACGGGCGAGGTTACGGGTTAAAATATTTGTCGCGATAATCATAAAATATTTGTTAGGTGTGGAACCAGTACAACCTAAGCTGTAAAACTGCCATTCACCTTTCAAGTGGAGACGAGTTAGATATGGTGAGAATTTGACTGTCGAAATATGACTGTATTGTCTAAAAATAACAAGTATTTAAATTTGGTTTTTACCTTACGTTAAACACATGCTCAGAATGATATATCACTAAAGGCCCTGTCACACGGTGCAATTTGTCTTGCAACTTGCAACGCAATTCTACTCTTAAGAGATGTAAATTTGTGGCAAATGTTTGGTATGTTAAAAATGTATCAGCCAACTGTGATGGAAACTTGTGTTTGTCAATTTTACATCTCCCAAGAGTAGAATGCATTGCAAGTTGTAAGAAAAATTGTATCGTGTGACAGCGCCTTAAGCCTATTTTTTTTTTCATTTCTTCACTTCACCAGGTGAAAAGACACTCACACAGATTTGCACATCAATTTTTAAAAGAACAGGTAAGCATGCAGTATAAAAGTAACGTTTGCACAAGCCAGGCCGTGCTCGGAGGGTCGCGGGATTGACTTTTCCCACCACCTCAGTGATCAACTTTTTGAAGGAATTTTCCTGCAATTGTGGAAACCCTGGAACGTCACGAATTTTGAGTAATTGGTGAATTTAAACGAGATGAATTGTATACTTCATCCTTTTGTCTGTACATTACGAACATTGTAGAATTCCGTAAGAGATGACTGGCAAATCTCGAACTGAAAAACATATAGCAAGGTCATGAGATCGCGTTTCAGATATGGAAGTTGGAGTGTTGTTTTTTTGGCTGTGTGAAATAAATTTGTGTCTTTATTTTGTAGATTGGTGTACTTCGTCTCGTATTTCTGTTGTTCAAAAACTTTGAGGAACCCACAAAAACATTTTCCGAAGCTGTCAAGTTATTCCAGGTATCAAAAAATATTGTGGCAATCTTTATACAAATTCAAAAACAAATCTCTAGACTTTCCATCCATGTAAACATTTACTAAACGACAATCCTACTTTCTCAGTCTCAAGGTTTTGGAACACGGCAGTTAAATAGACATTCGTTTGATGGATTTACCAAGCTCATGGTCACGCAGATTGGGTAAAGTAACTGACATTTTTCCCATGAGAGACTAAATTTTGACCCAAGCAATATGAACAGATCAACAGAACCTTTCATCATAGCTAAAAAGAGCGTCTTAAAATTAGAAGAGCTGCTAAATTTGGTGGCAAAATATTGTAAATAGCGAAAAGCCTAAACCACATTTCTGGCGAAAGTGGTACTGTAGGCTCTTCCGTGCCCAATTAATACAAATGTATACAAACTTCGCAGGGCTATATTTCCCGTCGTTTAAAGCATTTCGCCATCAAATTTTGCAATTCTACTAATTTTAAGACGCTCTTTTAAGCTGTGATGAAAGATATTGCTCGCTTTGCCTAGATCAAAATTTGGTCTATCATGGAAATTGCCTGTGGGAATAAACAGTATACGAAATCATGACTTATTTTTACATAATATTAATGTTTTGAAAATAATTTTTGTGGTGTTGCTGGAGTTGATATCCATACCGGGCAAGCTGAAGAATGTGCCCACCGTGGTAAGGTATAAATTCTTCAGCTTGCTTGGTGTGAATACAGACTCAATGAAAAAGATACATAAGAAACATAGTATGCGAGAATATTTTTATCTAGGTTTCTCCAAGTTATGATTTTAGTCGAAGGAATGAAATTGGACAGTTTGGTTCGGTGTGTGAAGGAAGAACGGTATTGAACTAAATCCTTACAGTGCTCCTACTATAAGTGGGACCACTTACACAACACTCGCATATAATCCACCACAATTGTTGATGTAACGAGGTTTAGATGCGAAGGCATGTCGTGTAAAAACTGAGTAAAGGCTGTGTATCAGTGAATGACGATTACAGTTTACGATTAGAGTTCACTCGTTGACTTTTTCAAATTTCACGCTTATTACTAGTATGTTTATTGTGAAACTGACATTGTTTTTCCGCTACGCTGATTGGTCAACGTGACATTTTGAGCGATTTACTATTTTCGTTCTTCAATGTGATTGGGTAGTGTTGTCTAAGCGCACCCACTTATAGTAACTGTAATAACTGTAGTCAGGGATGGATCGAACTATAATGTGGTAGAGAGGGTGGGGGATGTGCTCTCTCAGCTCTAATGACTAGATATCGAATACTTGAGTTGTGTTAGTCTAAGTCATGTGTCACCTACTCTTCAGATACAGGAGTAATTTTTGCACGGCTCATTAAAGCCCCGTACAGACGAGCAAGTTTTCCTTGACAAGTTCACTTACGCGTCTGTACGACGAACAAGTTGTCCTTGACAAGTTTTTCTTCACAGGCTTTATTTGTTCCTCTGTATGCGAAATTTGACAATAGTTTTTCGTGACAACTTTTACGAGGCTGCATGAATTAAGTACATAAACAAAAATTCCCTTGTCAAGTGTTCCTTGTTGCACGTACACACGAGCAAGTTTCCTTGTCGAAAAGCTGGTATGACTAGCTTATAAACCAGGCTCCTTGTCAAGGAAAAATTGTCAATTTTTTCGCGTACACACAAGCAAGTAAAATTATAAAACTTGTCAAGAAAAATTTGCTCGTCTGTACGGGGCTTAAATGCATGATCATACATGTATGTACATTAATCGAAGGGCTAGAGCAATAATGAAAATATCAAACACGAGCAAACTACTAGCGTTGTTGGATAAGGATTTGCCAGCGCATCCGGAAAAAACCCTAACTGGAATGTTAATTTGATTTGGTGAAGCACCGTGCATTTTCAATGTGGCTAAGACGTAATTATAATCTGTCTTTCCTTCAAAAATATTACGTGATATCCTCATTTTTTTAGTTTGGAAGAGCATGCAATTGTGAAACAACCCACGATCTTCAAGGTGATACTATAGGATTACTAATTGTTGAGTTTTGAGATATTTTCAGAGCAACTCGTGGAAATTGGAAAAACTCAAAATTTGGTGAATACACTCCGCCCTATGCTGGCGTCGTCGCAAATTTAGATTCCGTAGACAGTCGGTGGCATCTTTAATGGCTCGTAGCATCGTTGATTTCGTTCCTAAGTGTCTGGTAAAACTAATAGATTTTGCGTTTTAAAATTTTAAATAATCCAATCCCTAACCCAAACCCTAAACTTAACCCTGACCAAAATCGTATAAAAGTGAAATAAGTTAAGAAAAAAAGTTTTACGAGCTTTAAAAATAAAAAAACCGCAGGAGGGTTTGAACATTTGCTTGCTGTACTAGAAATCACACGCCTAGACGACTGAGCTAACAACGAGCTTGCTAAAGACCGTCAAAACAATTTCTTTTTGTAATAAAACTTCATCTAATCGAGATCAGAGCAGTCTCGGAACGTGATGCTACCGACCATTAAAAATGCTACCGACCATTAAAGATGCTACCGACCGCCTTACCGTCTACGGTTTCTAAATAAGCGTCGTCGTCGTGTTTCCACACAGTTTCTCCAATTTCCACTCGTGTTGATGTAACTGTATATCAGCACGGAAAATGTTTTATATTTCTTACTTGTTAACAACTGCGTGCATGTACATAGTATTAAATGGGAAAAGAAACACTCTTGTTTTTTTCTGATAACAGGAGATTGAAGATATTGTCACAAGGTGGGGTGAACTGGCACATCATGGTCCAGTTATGTTGGCCTGGGCTGCGGTCAGATTTATTACCATGGAAGCTAATGTTAATACACCCCAGGTTGGTGAGGTAGAAATAATTTACCCTAAAAGATCAGTTCTATTGATATTGTAGCCAATATTTGGTATGACTTTTTCATTTTCACTTAACTGAAGTTTCCGATATACGGGTAATAGTTCGAACTAGGCTAAACAAAACTGTAGCTATTTGCCAAGTCCAACTAGCTTCGAATCATCATCCCAGTGGATCAATTCCTTACGTGGTAGACAGTGTTTTCAAAATTGACATTCCTTGCTGTCCACATTGAGGATTTTTTCTTTCTAATCACAAGGTTTACCAAAAAGTCAGTATACCGATAATATACATGCAGGTCTCATACAGAGCATCCCTAATCATCCGCTTGTACAACAGGAGAATGTATGAAATAAAGGTTAATTGTTCATGTTCAATGTCTTAATAATTAACCATTCCCCTATTAGACAAACTTTTGAATTCGGAAAATCAATTAGCACAGCTGGAAAGAGCATCCTAAATTTCATACAACTGTCAAGTTTGGTTGCAAAATATTGAAATCTTCATGTAAATTTTGCGAATTTTGTATACTTTTGTATTACGCACGGAAAAGCGTTACCACTATGTGGAAATGTGGCAACGCTTATTCCCGTGTAATACAAAAGTATACAAAATTCGCAAACTTTACATTACTATATTTTCGACATTTTACAATATTTTACAACCCAGCTTCACAATTTCACTAAATTTAGGAAGCTCTTTCCAATTGTGCTAAAATCGTTTTCAAATTAAAAAAAGTTGGTTTACTTGGGAAATGGTCCTTTTTGACGATGTTCCACTGTACCTAGGTTGTTCAGAAGTTGGGCAGTAGAGCACTGCAGTGTGGTGTGTTTGCATATTTGTTGAATTTAATGAAGTCAGCGCCGTTCGCAGAAGACGCAGTACGTACTTTTTTCTGTCGAGTATGAGGGTGAGAAACTAAAGAAATGAACAAGAAAGGGGGAGTAGGAAAAAAGAAGATGTGCCGAAAGATGGGAGGAGAGGAAAAATAAAAAAGGGGGAAACAAACGAAAACTAGAATTGAAAAATACTGATTTAAAAAAAATCGTTTGTAATTTCCAGGTGTTATCAAGCGGTGCAAAATCTACCATCTTCAATTTGTTATCTGTTGTGTTAACGTTATTTAATGAGAGTACTTTAGGAGATCCTTTGGTAAGTTTTAGCCATATAGATATGAACAGTAGCGGTGTTGTATTGTACACTGTAAGATGTATAAACGTGCACCAACATTACAAATTTTTTATCTCTTGCTGTTACTTCACGTGCTCTGATGATTGTGGTGTTTTTGGCGTTGCTTTTGAGTTTGTGTCCACACCGGGCAAGCTGAAAAATATGGTAATGCATGCGTTTGGGTTGTGGCACTTGACAGAATGCTGAATAATTTCTTTAGGGACCACGTGTCTTCATTAAGTCGAGTGTAAATTGTACACATGTTGTGCAAAATTCAAGGCGGGAATAACAGTTGAGAAAAATTCATTAATTTACGCCATGAAGTACCGTCGTGTTAAGATTACTATGGTTATCGAAGGAGCTTGACTCCGTTTTATGAAATATCACACACTTGAACCGACACGACAGCAATGCTCTGACGACCAGGGGTCGGTTGTACGAAAGGTGAAGTGCCATCCACGGGATAGTGTTTTATTCAAAATTTCTAAGCATGTTCAGTAACTAGAAAGCCCTAATTACAGTTCAGTATTTTCGAGTCAAAGTCACTTAGAGATAAACTCTTATGAGTTCAATATCCCTGGTGTCATTGCTTTTTATGTCTTTCTGTCTGCAGCTATTGAAAAAATCACTATCCAGTTTATATCCACCTTTCGTACAACCGGCCCCAGCTGCGGAAGTAAGTGAGAAGAAAATAACGCTTGCTCTTGTCATTTACCTTCGTATAGCTTGGTGCTCAGAGCATTGCTGTCATGTCGGTTCAAGTATGTGATATTTCATAAAATGGCGTCTAGCTCCTTCGATAACCATAGTAATCTTAACACAAAGGTACTTCATGATTGCATGTAAAATTTACATTGATATCGAAGGGACAACATTCAGTTCGGAAATATCACATACTGGAACCTATCTGACGGTCATGGCTAAAGGGGATAAGCGAGAGGTTGGTTTTCAAGATGGCGGCTGTTTTTTCAAGATTCTTAAAACGAGAACGAATCAACAACTAGCCATTTATAGCATTCCTAAAGCTTACCCTAACCCTAACCCTAAACCTAACTAACAATTTAGAAATGCTATAAATGTCTGGTTGTTGATTCGTTCTCGTTTTAAGAATTTTGAAAAATAGCTGCCATCTTGAAAACCTACCTCTCGTCCATCCCCTTTAGCCATGACCCCTATCTGACCACGCAGCTCAATTGCTTGGCAGCGCATTGGGCTAACATGTCAAATTGGTCGTATGGTTTGACTCCAGGACAATTTTTTCAGCTTGCTCGGTGTCCATGCATGCACTCATGCTTTTCTCGATTGAGTCAGCATAGTTTTTTGGGCATACTGATTTCTCAAAACGTATTTTCGTATTTTTCAATGGCCTATATGAAATAAAAACTACCATAACTTTTGAAAACCAGTATAGTATAGTTCGAGCATATGTCAGACAAAAAAGAGCTCCTCTACTAGTGTTTTATACTAGCACAAACAAGAGAAGTGTAAACTTTATAGTTTATTCAATGTACCATCATTGATGAACATGCACGAGTTGAATGTATTTTGATGGAAGTATTCGCTTTCTAAAATCTAGTGATTTTCTTTTCCCTAGATGCTTATCGCTGTGTTGAAAGAAACCTTACAAAGCTCAGAACTGTGCGAAAAGTTTTGGACAAGTGTAAGCTGTTTATTGGTACGAAAACGATGTCGGAAATATTTCATTAACGTCGCCTTGTTGCTTTTATAGGAATTGGAAAGCGGAATGGCGATATTTTTGAAATCTACCAAGAATAAGTGAGTTTTCACAACACTTACAATAGTACATTACAACAGTATATTACGATAGTTCATTATTATAGTGCATTACAATAGTATATCAAACAATTATTGAATGAGGTCGAGCAGGATATGAGGAATTATTAAGGCAGAGGTTTGTGTCACCTGCCAAAGCCGAAGGCTGAGGCAGATAACACAAACCGAGGTCTTAATAATCCCTCATATCCTGCGAGAACCGAATTCAATAATTGTTTTATTATTTTTTGAAAATATTTTAAACTCAGTTTACACGCTTGCTTTGTAACTAAGAAGACACAAGCTGCTAATAATGGAACAATATGAAATTGTTCGGAAACTTTAATAAACCAATCAGACTACGAAAAAAATATTCTTAAAACAATTGTCAGATTACAAGGTCAGTCAATATACAACGAAATGAGTCATAGTGTCGTATATTTGTTTTCAATATACGACGAAATGAGTCATAATGTCGTATATTTGTTTTCAATATACGACGAAATGACTCATAATGTCGTATATTTATTTTCAACCCGAAATTTGGGCAACTACCAAGCGGATATGACGATTTCACGTTTAGCTCTTAACCAATCAAAACATTACAACAGTACATTAGAATAGTACATTACCATAGTACATTCATTGATCTGTATAATACTGGATCACGCATTCATAATTAAATTTTGAAGTCATCGCCGCCATCTTGGTACTCCAGGTCCAGTGTTCTTTGTGGGTGTAAGAGTAAGCTTTTAAGCAGCTTTTTCAATTTCCGTAAATTTCCTTAAAATATGGAAGTTTATTTATCTATTGAAAATGCCGATTGTCCGCCATCTTAGTACTCCAAATTCTGACTTCACTTGATGTCACTGTATGCGTGATCCAGTATTATACAGATCAATGAGTACATTACGGTAGTACACAAGTTGCAGCAAGTTTGTGGCGTTTCTGGCTGTCTATTATCATGTTCAAAACGAACATAGACTATTCTGGCCTAATACGGACGCTGTTAGACGATGAGGGGGGAATCCACTACTTTAGACTTACATGTATACTATGTTTTACTTTAGGTTTCCATATCGGTTCACACCTTTTACGCAAATAATGACTTCACTGGCGAAAGATAAAACAAGCAGTGAAAACGTTAGTTTTCGTATTCGTTTATAGAATGCTTGTGTTCTTCCACCTTAAATAGGGATGCGTGTGTTTGGGTATGGTTAGTGCATCTGTGATCTGGGTCCATTGATTCCTGCGTGTAGTTGTATTTCTGGGGCCAGTTGTTCAAAGCTGGACTAGCGCATTTAACCCACTGTTTTAGATTCTGTAGAGAGGTTCAGATTTGGCTTCCAATACCTCTACCCAGGGTTCGAATTAGTGAGGAAAAATTGATGTGCAAATTTTCTTTATGAAAATGTCGAGGAAAATTTGGTTTTGTAAAGTGGAAACACTGACAAAATGGCAGCCGTTTCATTGTAAATTTTGTGAATATTTCTGAAGACATTCTACCTTTTTACACATGAAAAAGCATGCCTAGATCTTCTTTTTGCACCTAAAAAATATACCTAGACCTTGATTGTTACAGCGACAAAATAAAAATTTGCACATCGTATGGAAAAATGATGTGCAATTTTTACTATTTGGGTCTAAACGATGTGCAAATTGCACATTGCACACCGTTAATTCGAACCCTGCCTCTACCGCTACCTCAAGCTATCTTTCAGCCAATCAGATGTGTGGGATCTACCCGATTAACCTATCAAATTGTTTAAAAATCGGGAAAAGGCAGCGGTAGTGGTAATCAAATCTGAACCTGTCTTGTATTTCCATACATCCGTTTATTTTAAAACTTCACCCTGATCCAGACAAGTTTACTGAAGAAATATTCCCAAGGTACTCTGAAGAAGCTGCTGAAAGCTCTCCTTTGAATTTTACCCTGATCCAGGGTTGATGTAAAATGACGCTAGAAAATATTTAGCCGGTCAAAGTGATCATTGAAAAAAGTAGAGACGTCTATTAGTATGTAGTTTTGGTAATTTTGGTAATATAGTACAGGTATATAGTTTTGGTAGTATTGAACACATGAGGTTAACGTAAAATTTAAATGAATTTCTTCTGCAGTTGTTTATAACTTTTGAAGGATTTCTTCAGAAGTCATGTCTGGATGAAAGGTTTTGAAATGCACGGATGTGTAGAAATAGAGAAACTAAAACATTACGCTAACCTAGCTTTGAACAGCCTGCCCCTGGAGAGAACGGCATAGCAGAGGACATAAAGAAATTTTTATTTTTCCAGCTTTTCAATTATTTGCATAATATGAAAACATACACTGAACTATCAAATGTGAACAGTCTGGATGATGTTGACTGTATTGATTCTGATGAAACACAATGGAAACTGATCAATGCAAAAATACTGTATAAATCAGGTATCTATACTGAGTGGTTCATTTCAATCTGGTGAAATATTTACCATTCGCCTTTGACTAAGATGTGATCGTATATGCACACGTGAAATATTTATTTTCAATCGAATGTTGTTTTTTTCTGAACTTACAAACCCAGTTGATCTGAAATCACGGAAAAGTACTGGCACTAGTTGTTAAATAGAAATCCATTTTTCGATCCAAATGATCAAATTCCTTATAAAATATAATTTACTTTGTTTGTAAATTTCTGGTAGACTTATAATTTTCTTTATTAAAAACAGTTACTAAGTTTCAACAAGTTTCACAAAGGAAAACAAAAGATATAAGTGATTAACAGCAGCAAAATGGATTTCTATTTTATAGCTAGTTCCAGGCCTTTTACTCACGGTCAGATCGACTAGACTGTACCATAAACGTGACGCTGTCGTAAAGCATAGTTTTGTACGCCGTCAGTAAGCGATGCTTTCAGTTTCTAATTTAGTCTTACTGGTTCGTTTCCTGCTATTTTTAGTTGTCTCAACTGCAGATAAGATTGTGATTCCTATTGGTACACTAGGCAAAGTTTATATGTCCAATGAAGGTTTGTATTACAGTAATCTAGTCCAGTGATCATCTCAGACATTGTAATTTCGTATTGATATAAGTGGGTCGTATTAGAGAGGATTAGATAAGATTAAATTAGATTAGATTAGACTAGCGACATTTTTCATGAGGGTGACATGTGACTGTATTATAGATTCTGATCCTATGAGCGTTGATTTTAGAGAGGGAGGAAAACTGGAGTACTCGGAGAAAAACCATCGAAGCTGACTCTTCCACAGTCCTTCGTTAATGCAATATACGGGCACAGTATACGGGCAGAGCTGCCCGTTCGCAGGTTAGGTGATGAGAGACGCGTCATCCAACGCGGGATGAGCGACTGAGGACGAGTCAGTCCTCGAAGCACAGGAGAGATCAACTTGGTTTAGTGGTGAGAGTCATAACGCGCTAACCACCCGTGCTTCTAAAATTAATGGGAGGCTTTCTAAATAGAACCGTATAGAGGAGCATATGGAAAAGGGTTTGTCAAAGAAGAGGTATTTTTAGATTGAGAGGCAGAAAGAGGGATTTGAATGGAGAGCTATAGAAAGGGGGCGTCTCCTAGAGAGGAAGACGTGACAGTTGGAGAGGTTTATTTTCTGAGGAAATGTCAATAAAAGAAGTATTTAATATGTCTAGGTGCTCATCTTCTTCGCTGGTCATTCAGTTATTCTTGCTGGCAATTATTCTTATTGGAACTTGACGCATTCCTCCAGTTCATGCCGCATAACTCAGGTACTCAAGAAATTTTGAAAGACATGAATTTTATTTCTTATAAATTAG
Organism: Muricea muricata; assembly: GCA_963855995.1. Classification (NCBI taxonomy): domain Eukaryota; kingdom Metazoa; phylum Cnidaria; class Anthozoa; order Malacalcyonacea; family Plexauridae; genus Muricea; species Muricea muricata. The sequence continues at coordinate 13,767,540 of OY979720.1, read as the reverse complement.
GATAACGCTAGCACTAACACCACCACGCCACTGCACTTGATTTCTAAATGTAGTGAGTCGGTGTACTTTGAATCAGTGTAGTACTGAGCATGCTGAAATGAGCGGAACTTCCGGTAGAAGTATATTATACTCGAACAGTTTTCAAAATTTCTGATAATCCAATTTTTAAGGTACAGCTAGTCTCGGACGTTTTGCAGAGGAGAAATTCGTGTTAGTTTGGGTATTAACCGTCTACTTTTTTAAGCACCCACTCTTTTTTCATGACAACCCTGCTATCATCTTACTGATGGATATTTTTTATTTAAAGATCGCGACAGACAGCACATGGTGAACAAAGTGTTGGATATCATTGAAATTTTAAACAGTGTTCTTCTTTACAACTGGAGCAAAATCAAGACCTTGGTGAATCTTGTCGACAGAGTTTACTACATTGTACAAAAGTGAGCGAAATAACTTTTCATATCTTTTTCAATTTTTGTTTCTATTTCTTGGTCTAGTAAACTAAGGTAGTGAATGTCTTGTTTTCCAGGTATGCTCCAAATCCTAACTGTCCATCAGAATTAATCGCCTCGTGCGTAAAGTGTCTTACAACTGTGACATCATATGAGCCTGTACAGGTGAAGTTATCCAGGGTTCCTCTTCAAGGCAATGTTCTCCGTTCATTGTCATCAACTCACACGGCTACTACAAACATACAGGCATACCAGTCACAAACATAGGCGTACATGCGTGCAAAGAGCATTTTAGGAGCAGGCACCACTTTGCCCGAAAATAGTTTTTGCTGTTGACACTTTAAAGAATTAAAGGGAAATGGCAACAAAATTTTTTATTGTCTCATTTGAAAGAGATTCTAAAATAATATATAGAAGTCGATTACAAAATTTTTATATCTGTTTTACTTCGGCAGATATTCTCACCTAAATCATCGAACTGTCCACTATCTTGGATTAATTTTTAAGGCAGATATAAAAATTCTGTAATAGATTTCTATATATTGTTTTGGAGTCTCCTTCAAATAAGGCGGTAAAAGTTTTTGTTGCCATTTCCCTTTAGTTACGTTGTTGCTGTCTCATGATGGAGTAATCCCATTTACAATGCGTCGACTTTAAGTGGCGCTGCTTAGACAACACTAATCAATCACATTGAAGAACGAAAATAGAAAATTTCTTTTGTTCTCAAATTCCACCTACCATACTCTAAAACACAGCTTTGAAGAAAGCATGTTCACAACTTGTCCTCTGATGAAGACACCAGGTTGCCTGTCGAAATGTTGATCAGGCTTAACATGATTTTTCCGACTGGTTGCCGTGGACACACTAACTTGATCAACTCACTGTATTGCATGCTCATTTATCTGTAGTCGTGGTTGAGTTTACAGCAGACTGGATTCCTTCCGTTCTGTGTCTCGTCAATACAGCCGAGTGACAAGAAAATTGAGATGAGGTATCTGATTGGTCTATCGTTTTCACGTGATTTAATCCATTTTATAGTATTGCCTTATCTGACAGCACAATGTAATTAAAGAGTACAATCGCATATTAAACAATTATTGAACGAGGTCGAGCAGGATATGAGGAATTTTTAGGGCAGAGGTTTGTGTTATTACAACACCGAGGCATAAACACAAACCGATCCCTTAATAATTCCTCTTATCCTGCGAGAACCGAATTCAATAATTGTTTTGTTATTTTTTGAAAATATTTTAGGATCAGTTTAAACGCTTGCTTTGTAAGTAAGGAGACACAAGCTGCTAATAATGGAACAGCATGAAATTGTGGGTAATAATTCCGTGTTCTCAGTACGCGAAATTAAATTTTAATCCAAGCCCTAAATCTAATCAAATCTTCAATCCATCAATGTTAAAACATGACAAATAAAACGCTGGTTAGGATTAGGGTTTGGGTTAGGGCTTGGATTAAGATTTATATGAGAACACGGAATTATTACCAAATTGTTTGAAAACTTTAATAAGCCCATCAGACTATGAAAAAATATTCTTAAAACAATTGTCAGATTACGACGAAAGGTCGAACAAAGGTCAGTCAATATACGACGAAATGAGTCATAATGTTGTTTATTTGTTTTCAATATACGACGAAATGACTAATAATGTCGTATATTTGTTTTCAACCCCAATTTGGGCAACTACCAAGCGAACATGACGATTTCACGTGTAGCTCTTAATCAATCAAAACTCCTAAAATATTTTCAATAAATGATAATAGACAATGTTTCACCTCAAGATATTTGGCTAGCGGCAATTCGTAAAAGTAACTGACAACTTTAATTTGATTGAAAGTGCAATGGCAAAAAAATCAGCCACAAAGAGCGACCAGTTACCCAGAACGGCTCATTTACCGGCACGTGTTTTGAGCCGCAGATATAGCACGAAAACGTTTATAGAATTATATTGGAAAACTTGTATACTTCTGCGTTACAGTGCTTTGCTAATGAGATATTTTGATTCAGTTTCAACCTTTTTCTCAAATGTAATACCCACATACCCGTGGTTTTTTGACTGTAATTTTGATGCATGTAATTTTTGACTAGTTTGTACTCTATTTTATCGTAACATCATTACGCAAACTGTGAGGTAAAGAAATATCTCGTCAACTAAGCGTTGGGCCGCAAAGTATAAAAGAAGTTGTATTACCGTTTTAAAAGTTCTTTCCTATTTGCAATAAACATTTTGGTAATACAGTGTTGATAAAGCATCAGCAGCCGAGCTGTATCTGATTTACAAACACGAGCCGAAGGCGAGCGGTTTAAGATCAGATTCAGGTCGGATGCGAATGATTTGTCGTACTTGTGAAATGTGCGGACGAAAGCGTTCCTATTTATTCATAATCTCAAAGAAGTAAATGATATTTGTTAGTAAATAAAACTTAATGTTAAAACAAATCAGGGCAAAGCCTATATCCGATTTATAGATATTGATTAAACATGTATTTCTTTATGAATCATTAATGAAGTTCACAATGGTAAAATATTTCTTTCTTTCAGTTCTGTGTCAATTGATTCGGGACATTTTGGAATCGTACTGGCACGAGAGCGATCTCAAGGCTTCTATCCTGTTACCATGGCAACTTTAGATCTCATCAAAGAACTGGTTGCCATAGTTACATCTCCGGAGACGAGTAACGGTTCAAGAATAACTGACTTTATAGCATGCGTGGTGTTCGTATGTCGGGATGTTTTTAATGGATATCAGAAATGGTATTATGGTGATCTCAAAGAAAAGCAGGAAATTGGTAGGTATTCGCTCAATGGTATAACATGTCTACAGACTGCCATAACTCAAGGAAGTAGAGGATTAACCAGAAGGTTCACTCTACATAAATTACTAGTGACGCTTTACGCAGTTTGGCGCGCTCGTTTTAGTGCCCCAAACAAGTGTATTGTTATTTTCCATCCACCACACTGACGTTGGATCATTTTCACAAGGTTAGAATTAGGATTAGAGACAATTTAAAATCTATTTTCGAGGATCTTTGACCTTGAAGAATGGCATTACCTCCGTTTGAATGATGGGAACAAGTAGCGAGCTGCATTACACTTGTGTAGCTCGGTATGAAAAGCGGACAGGTTACAACAAGACTACGGTAGTATTGTGCTGATACCAGTGATGACAAACCTTATTTTAACCTTATTTGGCTTGAGAGGTTTTGCCCCCCCCTGCTAAATTTACAAGCGATGTTGTAAAAGCAGCTTCCAATGACGCGGCCTCTAATGACGTCAAAAAACCCGGTCTATCATATGTTACTCGTTTAACCTAACAGTTAAAATCACTTATCTGTCATGAACTCCTAAGTATTGCTAAGAGTCATTGTGCCCAGAGCTTTAGGGTTTTTCCAAGAGCGTCGCTCTCAAACAAAAAGAACAACAACAACAATAGCAAGATATGCAACGCGTGGAAACCCGTTCCTGGTTCATGTTTAATATTGTAAATTATTAATTTTTTGCCAGGTCTTAAATGTCTCGAGATATTTAACGAAATCCTAAATTTAAAAGAAAGTCATACAGCTCGGAGGACCAAAGACGAAACGTTCGAGGCTTCTTTTCAAAATGAAGACCAGGAGATAAGGTTTGGAAACTCGAGATTTCCTTCGAAGAAGCGTTTATGATCGGAAAACTTTATTGGCTGGCCTCACAATGGCGGTTGTCGAACGTATACTTCTGATTATTCCATAGCACTTTTAAACTTTCCATTTTTGATGAGCTTTGTTCGAGGACCTCGCTAATTCGGATTTTTTTTCTTAATGTTTTTTTCTAAAAAATTTTTGTGCACGCTTAAAACGCACAACATGTTTAAGGTTGATGAAAGCAGCATTGAACGATATTTTGCGGCCCACAAGCCGACATCATGTTGGCTTCGCATGGCTTGCGACAGCCTGTCGACCACAAGTCTGTTGCCAGTTGTCAACAGACTTGTTGCAGGTTAATCGTCCAACATTCTTGGACACAAGTTATATGCAAGTTGCTTCAACAAGTCGAAGCACAGGCATCCCAGCAAAAAGTGTGAGTCACGCACGTTACGTCATTGCAAACATGTTAGAGTTAAATACCGAGGAGGGATGTATGTCATATACAACCCCCGAGGACGCGCAGCGTCCGAGGACTGTATATGACATACATCCCTCCTTCTCGGTATTTAAATCTAACTTAATTTATTTTTGAAGAGGTTTTCTAACAGAGTCTTTTGACTGTAAACCATTTAAGTCGAGATTCGTCGAGATTTTTCCACAACTTAGATCTAATTATTTATTCAAGGTAAATAACCTATATACAACCCGCGGTACATCAAAGAAAACCGATTCAAAAGTAAATGAATATCATATAAATACCCTAAGGCTGGCAACTCTTTCACCACATAAACTGACACACGTTTACATTTTTGCTTCAAACAAATGAAATAACACAAGTTATCGCAAAAAAAGACTAGATACACATTACCTTGGATACCTCTTGTAAATTTCCAGACATTGTTAAGATTAAAACAAGATTACGAAATACCGAAATTTGCTATCGACACGAAAAATTTCGATTAAAAAAAACCACATTTCATTGAACAAATTTAAGTATTTCCAAATCTTGTTTTTGTATAAAAACTATCACGAAATGTAGAAGAGATATTCAAGGTTATTTGTATCTAGTTTTTGTTCAGTAAATTGTGTTAATTTTATTCTTTGAAGTCAAAGTGTAACGTCTGCATGTCAGTTTAATTTACTGTAAGAGTTCCCAGCCTTAGGATATTATAAATGATAATAATATGCACTGACGTAACGTTCGCTAGGATGCTTGTGGTCGAAGCAAGTTTGCAAGAAATGACAAGGGAAGTACTTTATCAAGTTTGTTGCAACTTGTTGGCAAATTGTAACAATCTGGTAAAATTGAAAACTTGCAACAAAGTCGGTGGCTTTTGTGGCTGGGCCGACAGTCATTCTGAGGCGAACAAAACTAGTCCTTCCTCATGATTATTGTTCATATAATTCGTGCTTACCCGTGGTTCTGCTCTATTTTTATTCCAGCTATCTATCAAGACTGACAGCAATGTTAGTTGATGGGTTGTTGTGGTCAGATGTAGGACAGTCATTATTAAAAGTTGTTGGAATTGGAATCGAGGTTGTTGATAAACTATTCACAGTTTATGGCAGGTGAGATGCTTAACATATAAAAAATACAGTGCACAGTCTAATTAACTTAGTGTGCGTCTGAGTGTAATGAAGAACTCGGTCACATTGCTTATATATTTAACAGGGAATTGATGTCTGTCTAGCTAGTGTCATTCATGTTTCACGATAGTAAATTACGGGTTTTTGTGAACCAGAATGCATAGATTATTAACCAATGTACTATGCAAGTGTTGTGGGTTATTGGTGCATCCGTCCAGCTTAGTTGTCTAAACCCAGCCAGATATTAGAATATCCTGTTACGTTATGTTTTAGTTGCGACGACAGTCCGGCAGTTCTGTTGCTTGAATTCGTCAAAACCTCATTGACTGTTTTAAATGAAGTACTGGATAGAGCGCCGAAGGTAGAAGATGTTTCAAAGATTTTCTAGAGTGATGCAGTTCAGCGACAACCCTGACGTAATTTCATTTTTTTCTCAGTGTACAGAGGAACACGATATTTCTCCACTGGAACAAACTTTGATCACACATGTGAATCGGAATTTCAACAGTGACGGTTCAGGTAAAACTATGTTTATGGCATTTTTTTGGTACATCACACTATGTGAAAAAAAATGAGCCTGCAGTACAACATGATTAAACAATATTTTGCTGTCTTTCGCTGTCAACATTGTTCATAGCTGTCAAAAATATTAAACAATATTGCTTGCCTAGCCTGAATCAGGTATAACATACTAATACATAAGATGCATGTAATTTGTGATGAATTGTAGTCTTCTGCAGGCTTGTTGCCATGAAATCACCAAGCCGATATCGGAATGTGTTCGCATCGCTTGCTCCTGCTTGCAAGTTGTCAACAGGCTTGATCATAACATGTTTGCTGCGAGTTGTCAACAGGCTTGATGCAAGTTGATTCCTCCACAAGCTTGTTGTAGTTGTTGTAAGATGTAAGTTGTTTTAATAACTCGTATAGCAAGTGTACATATATCTAGTTACTTCAAGCCTGATTTTCACAAGTTTGATGACACCAGCATGCCTAGTTCAACTTGATAATCAACTTGCATTAAGCCCATAAAGCAAACAACTTGTATCAGGTCTGTGGCATTTCCGTCTGTGCAGCTCAAACCTGCATCGTTTGCTTATCATCGTAGGCAGTGTTCTTTGATGTGATCGCCGTCTTTTGTCAGATTATGATCACTAACGAACACTAATCTTTTTTACTTATCCAGAAGGTACTCATCTGGTCGAGATAATATCTTCGTATTTGTATATAAAACAAGACAATGAAGTACCAGTTTTGGCTATGAAGTTGCTGCGTAAAATATCTATTGTAAGTCGAAATTGATTTTACAAGGTACCTACTGTATACACCAGTCCTTCAAAACGCGAAGACGTTTTTAATGCTATTTTATACAAACGAGTTCTTATATGTATAATTGCCGCCTATAATATTAAAGACTTTTTTAAGACTATAATTCTATGACAACGTAATCAAATTTTAACGGTTTTCTTTACTGATCTTTTGCTTTTGGTTGAGTAATTTAACGGGCTTGAAATGAGTTTTGCCCGAGCAAAAATTGATTGGATAAATATCTGGACCAGCCACCCTCCTCGCTTTGACGCAGTTATATAGCACTGCTATTTAACAAATAGATTTCATTTTTGCGTGCGTCTGTACTGTAATAGATCACAGATGACGTCATAGCGTGTGAAGAACAAAAAAGTACGCACGAGACGCAGTCGAGTGCGTGACTTTTTGTTCTTCACACGCTATGGCGTCATCTGTGATCTATTACAGTACAGAAGCATAAAAAATGAAGTCTATTTGTTTTATATTATAATAAAGTTGACAAAAATCATGCAAAGACCAGCGAATAAATTAGCTAAATTAGATCACGCCATCAGTTGACGTCATCCGTGCGTGTGTACTTTAATAACACACAGCTCGCGACCAATGAAAATGCAGAATGAACACGTATTATTATATAAGTGGAAATCGTATATACTCTGACTCAGCTATGAAACACCTCTCTTATTACTACATATAAAACTTTTTACTTAACCCCTCTCCCCTCTTTATTAATTCTCTATATATACCCTTAGGAAAAGCATGAACTCCTATTTTAGTATCTTTTTTTTTTCGTTAGAAATCTTGGCGTTTGCGGTTACAAAATTCTGCATATTTCATATGTAATTTAAGTCGAGGTAGGGGAAGACTTCAACAACGCAGACAGAAAGCAGCAGTCTAAACATATTTCTATTTTAGTTGTCTCCAATGTCAATGTTTGGTAGCTTGGGATCCAAAGCAAAGAGCCTTCGAGATGCGTTTGTCAGCAGGCTTTCGTCTTTTACTGAGGTAGACCAACAGTTGTTGAAAAAAGTTGACTTGGTTTGTTGAGGCTATTGAAATTTTGTAGATCCGACTGAAGTTCTGGAAATCGAAGTACATAGTGCTGAATTTATTAGTTTTTTATTTAATAACAATTGATGAGGTTCTTCACGATTGTTTAATGGTCATTATGCATATTATTTTATATAAAAGTGAAAAAGGCTCCATATGTTTTTCAGGATACAGTTTTGAAGGTCGCCATATTAGATTTCTTGTCAGCAACAGTAGAAACACAACCTGGACTTGTCGAAGTATTTTTTGACTTCAACTCAACTTCTGCGGCCGAAATTAAAGTAAGATATTGTATTTAATCTTCATTCCTTCTCAATGACGTGGCACGCTCGACAATGGGTACTCCTCGCATAAGGCAAACTTTTGAAATCAGAAAATTTATTAGTACAGTTGGAAAGAGCTTCCTGAATTTAGAAATTTGTGAAGTGTGGTTCGAAAATATAGTAAAATGTAGAAAATACAGTCTGGTAATGTTTGCGAAATTTGTATACTTCTGTATATGCACGGATAAGCAATGTTGCAATGCGGTAGTACTTTCTCCATGCGTAGTACAAAAGTATACAAAACTCGCAAATTTCGTCGGACTATAATCCTTTTTCGGCTGATAATTTCAGCAAATATAAAATGAATGTAATTCCGAATAAGGAGTGCATATTAATTATACACAAGTTTGAATTAAACCATAGGCGGCCCAATTCAGTGTGTAGTTTCGTATAGAGATCAGTGCACACATAAACACACTTCATACATTATTATATAAACTGTATATTTCGAATCAAATCAGAATCATTTTCAGCAGATTTTTAAGATATGGCGTTATATTTACAAGCGCAGTTATTTTAAAATAAGTTAGCCTGCGCAAAAGCGCGTAAGCAATCAATAACGTTTTCATACCAAAAACAAAAACGTTATTGATTGCTTACGCGCTTTTGCGCAGGCTAACTTATTTTAAAATAATTGCGCTTGTAAATATAACGCCATATCTTAAAAATCTGCTTAAGATGAATCTGATTTGATTCGAAATATACAGTTTAATTCAAACTTGTGTATAATTAATATACACTCCTTATTCGTTGGACTATATTCTCCACATTTTACAATATTTTTAAACCAAACTTCAGAATTTTAATAAACTTATAGGGATGCTTTTTCCAACTGTGCTAATAAATTTTCCCATCTCAAAAGTTTGTCTAATAGGGTAATGGTCCGTTTGGGATCTCGTGTTCGTAAATTCGTGTTTTGTGCAATTAATTCCTTTTAAATCGACTGTTTTTGTAGTCTGTGAACACGAATATGGGAATACGTTCGACCCAAATATCAAGCTTGCTACGCCATTACATTTCTTTCCTACTTCACACTGCTCAGTTTTCCAAAATATCTATCATTCAAAAATATGTTTTCTTTTAGGAATTGAAAGTTGGTTCGAACAGTTGCCTAAAGCCACTGTTGGCTAATCTAAAGAACAAGGTTAGTAACGCGGCAGAACAAAAACCAAAGCGTTTGTGGTGTTATTCTTAGTTTGTAACAGCACTAGGGAAGATGAAAAACATGCCTGACCACGGTAGCACTCCAACCTACGACCTTCGGAATGCTTGTCCAATGCTCTGCCAACTGGGCTATACGCGGTCAGATCAGTTCGAGTATTTGATATTTCTGAACTGTAATGTTAATCTTTCAAATTGATATGTGACCGAATCTTTGACGTTAAGTATTTCAAAAAACTAAGAAACTGAATCAAACTGGGTTCAATCCTCTCCCCTAGTGGCTTAAATTTCCCCCCCCCCCTGAATTATCATTTTATTTCCTACAAAGTGAGCTGTTCATATTCTGATATGTTATATTTCAGTCTCCTGTTCCTGTCGTTGCTGCTTCTTTGAAATTCCTTCACGCATTGTGGAGAAATCGTCGTGACATGGCAATGACTACGGTTAAAAAATCGTATGTTTGGTTTTTTATTACAATTCATCCATATAATACAGAGGTGATTAGAAAACAGCCTTTAACAAGGTCATCAGCTATGCCACGGTATGGCGAATGGACAGTGGGGCCCTTCAGCAATGCAAAGTCCCGCGATATTTTTATGTAGTTTACTGCCTGCAACCAGCGGGAGGAGGTGGAGGGGAGACTTCAATTGTTTGCTGCTGTGACATTGAAATAGTATATTTGGCATGTTCAGTCATTTTGCATGATACTTTTAAAGGTGGTGTGCTCAACACTGTACTGAACAATTTGATTGCTAGCTCGAGATGACGAGCGAGTAATCTAATTGTTTTAGCAGAATCACAGATGAAACATGAAATATTCAGCAACGTAAAATATTTTCAAGCAATTTTTTTAAAAGAAACTTCTGCGAAAATGATTCTTTCGCTGCTGGCTATCTATCGAGGATTAGATAGCGAGTCGAGTAGCACATCAAATGACAGCATTTGCGATGGTATACTAGTATGATTCTACTAATAAGTCCTTTTACTTTAATCCTTTTCTATTTTTCTCCTATCTTCGGAAAGACTTCAGCAATTTAAGCTATTTGGTGCACATATCTAACCAAATTTCTTTCCGTTGATGGTTTTATTTGCTTTTAAAAATCGAAAAATTGCGTCGCGTTGGCAAATCGCGTCCGGTCTGTGTGAGCCTTTAGTGTTGGAATTATAGTTTCTGCTTGCAGAAATTAAATATTTCATGAAACCCTTTATAATAACTGTCTCATTTTCAAGATGTGCTCGACTGCTAGAGACTACATGCGTCTTTATATGCAAAACTCGTAAAATAGGCGGTCGTCAGTCGTGAAATAGACACCGATATACCGCTGAGTAACCGATGAAGCTATTTATTATCTTATTGTATTCCGTATATTACTGTATATTGGGCGTGCATCATGTTCTCATAACAATGTATTTTTATGTAGGGAAAAGTTCTGGACGTTGATCTCAAAGTACATCATGGATGACTTGCCTGAGGATTCAGATGAGGTAAACCAATTCTTTCATATGAATACTGAATGATTTGAATAAGTTTTAAAATAATTGGTTAATATTCCGAATTGCATCTCAACTTTTGTTCCCAGGAAATTCATGGTTCGACCATATGTTTGTTTTTTACAGACCTTGATATGCCACATCCAGATTCGATCATTCGTATTTCAGATTATTGCTCATGAACTGTATTATATAAAAAGGTATAACTGATATTACTTTGAGGATATTAGCGGAGTTGCTAGTTGAAGTAAACAAAATAAATAGAAGAAAAAGGACTTCAAAGTTCCTATTACATATATTCAGCTGTAGACCATTCTCATAATGACGTCAAATGCGGGGAATCAATATATAAGAGGATAATATAAGGTAGCGTGAAGGTATGAGTAGCCTATTATTTTCGAGTTATTTTACCAACCAGCGTACCGAGCGCGTAAAATTTTGTTTTCAACACGAGAAAATAATATTCATATCGTCGCGCTACCTTGTAATGTTCTTTTTATTTTATGGTCAGAAGTCGTAGCGAGCTAAGTGTTTTAGTTTACGGTAAACCACCCAAATCTATATAATAATACAATATATGATTGGCGTTACATTTCGCGTCCGTATTTAGCGTCATTATGAGAAAGATCTATTGATGAAGCTCCCAATTAAGAGCAACATGTGGCATTGTGTCCAGCCAGGAGTAAAAAACAATATTTAAAAGCTGCTGTCGTCAGAGGAATACACTATGGTGAACAAATATTGCGATGACTGTTTTCTATATTACATTGGGGATATGCCAATCAATTTTCTAAGCATTTTGTTGCACAATTGTATGTCAATGCAGGCGTAATGAATTGTAAATCATTCATTTTATTTCGATTTATTTATTTTCCTAAGCTTTTCTTTGTTTTATTAGTTATCCCGAACATTTGTCTGTTATTTACGATGATAGAAATTACTGTTCTCTCCCTTATATTTTCTGTATAATGGCTCAACAAAATTGAACTACCCTGAATATATCACAATGCGTCGCTATTTTTGAAAAGCTCAATGACTGCATTGTGTTTCAGGCTGTGGTCGTGCAATATCTCAAATATATTTACTTCATACTGTTGTGTTAAGAAAGAGTAACATTTCACCATATAAACTAATGCAGTATGCAAAAGGAATGGATCTGGTTGTTTAATTTCTCAAACAAACGTTACCAGTGTCGACAGTGCAGTCACACGCACAAACACGTGAAACGTTCTAAACAGAATTCGGAGTTTTTGACATCACCATAGTCGTGGTTGATATGAAGTAAATATGAACAAACTTGACGAGATAAAACCAATGTTTTTGCATGAACCTACCTTAACATAAACAACGAACTTCATTGTGTTTTCCCTGAGACTCCAAACCATGCATTTCATTAACTGTGAATATACTCAACTCAATTTATTGCAGTGGTCAGACAGACACCGAATTGAAGAATGTTTTACAAACGTTTGAAGCGAAAGGACGTTACGATTATTGGACGGAACAGGTAGCAGTGTTTCCACTACCAACAGAAGGCCATTCATTACCCACGATCCTTTTCGTCTTAGGAACTTTTATCATCCCATATCGCTTTTTCAAAACGTTTAATAAAGTCCATCCTCGGACTTGTCACAAGTTGTGGATTTTACTGGCTTGATGCAAGTTTGTCATCAAGTTGCATCAAGTCTGTTAGCTTCATCAAGATGAATCAAGTCTGCTAGCATCGTGAAGATACATCATGCCTGTTGGCTTCATCAAATTGTATCAAGTCTATTAGCATCCTGACGTTGCACTAGGCCTGTTAGCTTCATCGAGTTGTATCAAGTCCGTTAGCATCTTTAACTTGCATCATGCCTGATTTGCAAGTTGTTGAAGCAACTTGTATCATGCATGTGGATAAAAAGTCTTCAGAATCAATTTGCATGAAGCCGGTTGACAACTTTTGCAGCAGACTTGTTATCAATGAGCCGGTCTAGCTATGCGAACGCATCCTGATGTCGACTTGATATCGGCTACAAGGTGACAAGCCTGTAACAGACTTGGCGCAACTTGTGCGTTCTCGCTGTGTACTTCAGACTCCAGAGAAAAACTGCGGGGGGGGGGGGGGGGAGAGAATGTCTGCGCGATGTTTAAAGTGATGGTTTCGTCGCTCATTCCTGATGAATGTTTCTTTCCCAGGTATCTAACGTCACATTGACTTCGTTTGATTCAAATGACAGCTTAGAAATGGCAGAAACCTCCCTGAAATTCCTAAGATCCTGGAGAACTTTCTTAATGATCTTAGCTGAGCCAGAGGTAAGGAACAATTCTTTTTTGTACTCCGTTTGCATTTGATTGCACTTATTGCATTTTTCTCAAAATCACCTAAAAATACCATAAGCGTCTTTCCAGGTCTCAACTATCTCTCTTAACAATGACGATATCAAAGTGATGATCTTGGAAAAAACGGCAAGATCAATTCAACTTCAAGTAAGTGGCATTAACAAGGACATCGTGTTTATCGTGTTTTGTGTTTCAAACATCTTTCTATGATCATTTATAGTTTGACGATGAAATCACCAGCCAAGACACAAGAATTATCCTGGAAAAAATTTCGCTTTTCTTGATGTTGTTAAGAAAATGGATACAGTAAGATGATCGTTTATATTATTTTCAGAAGTGTTTTGGTTCACCACTATAGACAATTTGCATGTTAAACTATAATTTATTATTTAGACGACAAAAAAGAAATCCCTGGAAAGAACAGTGTGAAATTAGTAAAATTGCAAAATGTGGTGGCAAAATGCTAAAAATGTGTGACAGAAAGCCTCGCAATGTTTGCAGATGTTGTGTATAATTATATTAAGCGCGGAATTTCTCACCATTTTGAGTTTCAAACTTGAGTTTCAGGGGCTGAAATGATAACAATTTTCGCACGTAATACAAATATGTACAAAATTTGCAACTTTGCAAAGCCATATTTGTCACACTTTTCAACATTTCGCGCCAAACGTCGTAATTTTTCCAATTTTACTGTGTTCTTTCTAGCTGTGGTGATCCGTGAATGATATTGTATTTTTCAATAAATTGATTCGAATTTTGTTTAACATGATTGTCTATTCAAACCCTAGACTTTCGACAGATCGTTGACTCTTTTCGCACGAGGGCTGAGTTCAGAAGACCCTCCTAAGTATCGAACTCGTATCTTTTTCAGAGCTGTAGAGTCACCTCTCGTGCTGATTGAGTCTGTTGTCGCCATTCTATTGGCAGCTCATAACACTGACCCTAAATTGCTGGCTCATCTTCGCATTCCGTCATTTTCATCTCTCTCTTTACTGTTGCAACACATGAGAACAGAAAGGATTGTGGGTAAGAATTATGACAGTGCGTGTATATTTTAAGTTAGTTGTAGTTTGGTATGGTGATCAACGGTATCGAGATCTGCGCCCCTTTTCCCCCAATAAGTCCATCTGATCGCTTACAGGTCGAAAAAACGGAAAAATATACTTGGACGACAACTTGTTACGGCTAAATATTTAATATTTTTGCAGAAGACATTGACTGTATGACGTCATTGTTTCCTGTGTTGTGTGAGCCACTACAGTATCGTGAGGAGGCTCTTGAACCGAAGGAGATATCGCGCCAAAATAGAGTGAGTTGTGATTTAAAAGATATCATATAGTCTCAGAGCTGAGAATAACGTTCCACGTTTAAACAGTCATGGTGACCGTTCAGTTCCTGCAGTGAGCGATCGAACGCAATTCCTAACTGTTCAAATCCTCCACACTGCAAAACACAGCTGTAGAGAAAACGCTTCTATCGCATTCGACGTCACTACGTTTGTTACTGATGCATGCTTAACTAACACATGTGACTTAAAAGTTAAAATTTTGCTTTCAATAAGCGTAGCAATTCGCCTTCAACAAATATGCTTTTTGTATATTTTAAGTTGCTGTCGGTGTTGTTATGTCTTCTCAACGAAGTTGTTACGAATGTCGAGCAACCGTTAAAGTGGCTTCAGATCTTCAGTGAGCATGCGCTGTTTGCAAACGTTGTCCAAGTCTTATACATTGATTTAAAGGTAACAGGACAATGTCGTGAATCAGTTATTGGCAAACATTTAAATAAGTATTGTTTGCTGTGTTATTCTGTGTGTTTATATCCAAACCGAGCCACGGCGTGGAATGGAACCTACGACCCTTGGAACTGCAAACTGAGCTAAGTGGAAGGTTTTCAAAATGTGTGGTCAGTGAGGAAGGTTCCATGTCATCGCCTTATATAATGCACTGTAGCTGCTGAACACTAACATAACAAAAAATATGTAAAAGATAATGATCGATTCCGGAAATCATACATCCTTTCTGAGAAAGTTAGTCATCAAGCTGCATTTCCATCTTCAATTTGGGAAGCCAAACTTTACAACATTTTGACTCGTTTCGAGTGTGCATGATTTCAACCTCGCTCCCAGGTTCTCTGTGGTGGAACGTGAGGTAGAAGGCCCTGGCAAAGGCTGGTTGTCACATGACCAAATTTTCCAATATAATTGGAAAATTTTCCTTGCAACTTCTCGGTTACTTAATTTCTGTAATAAATTTTCCAGATATATTGGAAAATTTAGTCATGTGACAGCCACATGCTTCTCTACAAAGAGGCCCTGAGAACGAGGTTGGCATGATTTCGAAACTGATTCCGGTTCCCTTCATCTGAATAGTGTAATTATAATTACTATCTCCCTTGGTCAGGCATATTTTTCAGCTTGGCTGGTGTGGATATAAACACTCAGAGTAACGACAGGAATATAATTTTACTCAGATTACTTGACACTATGACATAATAATCCTACTAAACTTTAAATTTTAATCCTACATTTAGAAAATGGAGAATATCAATGTCGTTGATGCTGCTCTTCATTTTATTTTGTCACTATCCAAATATGCTGAGGTACAGTGTGATCATATGAAGTTAAAACATGTTCAGAGCAACCAGATGTAATAAACATGTTACTCTCACTACCCTGGCTGTGTTTAAATTAATACAAACCCCGATCGGAACTGCATTCACCAACCAACGCTTCGAAACTCCGGTCTAGTGTCTTCAACGTCGGTAAGAAAGAGGAAATACCCTTATGGCAATTTACTAATGCCACCCTCTGGTGACTCCTATTAATATAACGTCCTTCTAGCCAGCATCTTTGGTCTTTTAAAAATCGTTATGGCAATTGTAAGGCGAGATGGAGAACGTTTATGGGCGGTGTAGCAGTTTGGGCCTTTGTTTTTTATCTAATGTTTTAGATCTATCGGCCTACAATCAACAATATAGACCTATGCATCAAAACCCGGGTATGCCTATGGACCCCTTCCCTTTTCGCTGCAGATGGAGATTCCTCTGCGCTACTGGATCGTAGGAAGTACCAAACCGTGTAAAGATACCGAAGCTGCAGATTAATTTGATGCCCAAATCGCATTTCCGAGGCTTAAGTTTTCAAAGACCCCTCTGCCCCCCCCCCTCCCCTACCCTCACACTAATGTCACATCTCGTTGTTTTCTCAAGGCTTCGCAGGCTCTTGCACTAAACGGTATCGTTCAACCCCTTTGCCTCGGAATGGTTTCCTTGCAAGAGAAAATGAATACTTTGACACAGGTAAACAAAATGATTTGAATCGATGACACTGCATTTCCGAAAACTTGAATCGTATTACAAGAAATATCTGCAGTATCTGTCTTTAACTTCATTACAAGGAAGATCTATCTGTCTTTAACCAGTGCACGGAACAGTCACGCGATGGCTGGCAGAAGATTTGGTGTCTGGGTTTACTTGTCATGGCGAGCTTACTTGGTAAATTACGATATCAGTTTCTTAAAGAATCTTTGGATTTTGTAGCCGTACATCGCTCCACGTTAGCTCAGGTACCGTGATGTTTTTCACATATGATCCAGGACGGAGAAAGGGGTGCTGAACGGACGCTTGATTTGGGCCTGGGGCCGGTTGTTCGAAGCCCGTTTAGCTTAAACGGTGTTTCAGCTCAGAATAGAAACCAAGTTTATAGATTCATTCAACAACCAAACTAATAGTGTTGAACCTTAATAAAATGATTCGGCTTACAACTACATATTTACTGCAAAATATTTAATTTAACTGTTTAGTGAGTGATGTAAGAGTGTTATTTAATTTTGACTTATCCACTGTTTACGCTAAACGGGCTTCGAACAACCTGCCCCTGGTTTAGATTTAGACCCCGCACAGGCTATAGAATAAGAGTAAAGTCAATATATCACAGGAGTTCGTTAATATAGGAATAAAATTGAAAAAAGGTCATCGTTATTTTTTATGTATTTTACATTATTGTTATGTACCCAATGAAAATCATATTTGTTGTGCTAATGTGAGCTTATATTTACATTGGGCAAGCTGGAAAATATGGTCATCAATTTATGTTTCGGTAACTAGGGCAACGGTTAGGGCTAGAAGAGGTTAGGTTTAGGCGTTTCATTAAGGGTTAGGGTTACTTGGGGATAGAATCATATTAGTGACCGAAACATAAATTGATTACCAAAAATATGATGTGGGAATGGAACCTACGACTTTAGAATGCTAGCTGTTATGTTAATGTTATGCTAACTGAGCAATTTCGTCAGATCGGTTCAAGTATTCGAGTAGTTGCAGTTTGTTCGAACCGACCTGCATTCCAAAAATCGTAGGTTTGATTTCCGCCGTGGTCAGGCATATTTTTCAGCTTGCCCCTTGTGGATGTAAACTCAAAGTAACACAACAAACATTTTGACCAGGACACATGACGCCAACATCTATAAAAATCATCATTACGCTTAAGATTTCATTGATATCGGAGTAGCACGTACTCGAACCGACCTGACTGTATGGCTAAGTTGGCAAACCCTTGAGCTAGCATTCCAAGGGCCTTGGGTTCGATTCTCTCCGTGGTCGGGCATAGCCAGCTTGCCCTGCGTCGACATAAACTCATAGTAACACCGCAAACATCATTTTCACCTGAGTACGCGTAACATCCAGATACATAATGATTAGGAGTCAGTTGTACGAAGGATGAATAGTGCTATCCACTGGATGGTGATTTTTTATCCTGTCTTAAAAAATGCTTTTGAATACAATAAAACTAATATACTTTAGTCAAATTATACCTCCCCCCCCCCATAACTTTAAAATGCTAAACCAGTGAACTCTAAATTAGATTGGAACGATAACTTGGCCGCCATCTTTGAAGCCAAATTGGTTATCAATAGGTTATCAAGTTCAGTCCTTTTCTATTTTATCTCTCGGCGCGGTTGACACCATTCTTCTGGGAATGTACCGATATTTGATGTTTTTATTTTGGTGTAAGAGGTAATTTTATGGTTTATGAACTCATAACCTAGTTTGCGATACAGTCTTTTTTAACAATAGCAAATACCTCGGGAAAATAGTACTAAGACTGTTTACGACATTTGTAGTTGTTGCCGCCATCTTGGCTTCACCCAAACGTAGGGTTTTTATCTGGAGTTATCGTTCCAGTATTTATAGAGTTCACTGTGCTAAACACTAGATTTGACCATTCCAGTAAATCAACAATTTTTGGACGTTGGAAAAAGTCGCTTTATCCAGCTTTCGTACAACCGGCCCCTCTGTTTTAATTATCTGGGAATTCACTGCGTATTTTCTATCCTTAGGCGATGGACATGATTCGATTTAATCAATCTTCTTATTGTCTTCACGAGGCAGAACATGTCACAATGTTCCTCGTTGAAATGTCCGTTTACCGCAAAGAATGGCAACTGGCTTTGCCTGATGCTTTTCAACAAGTATTATTTTCTTCGACCGTGCTCTTGGATACATGTGTATCTCTGTTAATCAGACCCCGACTTCTGGCGTATGTAATCGAGGTAAGAATAAAATCTTACATTCTGTTCTCGTTACATGACGTGCATACTCCTTTGTTGTATTGGGTTTTCAACGGTGACGCATCAGGCAAGCACTGTGCCTTTATTAATCGAGGGTTTTGGTTTTTATGTGTCGACTAATGACATTTTTTTGTTAGTTTATAACAAAGAAAATATCATATAGCCTTGAGTTGGGTTTTCACATTCTGATTATTCCATCGTGAATAAGATAGCAACTACACGAGTAAAAATTCGCAAGTTGTTCCAGAACTGCAAACAGGAGGACCCTCGTTTACTTAATTGTATATACTATACTTTTACTCCATTACGAACCATTTATTGGAAAAATCACTTTTCAGAAACCCTCGGGACGTGACTCTCCGGATTCATCCGACGCCAGTTCGACGTCCAGTCGTAAATTGTCGCACAGTTTTTCTTCCACTAGTGAACTGTTACGCCCCTATTCAACCCCAGATGAACCGTTGGAGAAACAGAATCCGAAAGTTATCGAGACACAGAAAACGTATGTAGTTTTCATCCTCTTACCGGTAATAATGCGGTATGTACATTGCTCAAAAACTCCAGAGACTGTAAATTGTCGAAACTTATCAACAAGTTTCGAAAACCATGTCAATTTCATCAACCTAAAACAATCTGTTTAAATCAAGCTTGTCTTGTGATTTGCAGACTTGTTACAACTTGTCAAAAGAACCTGTAGCAAGCCTGTGGAAAACAACGTGCAACACTAATCAACGTGCAACAAGTCTGTTGACAACTTGCAACAGATTTGTCGTGGACAAGCTGTCGCAAGCCATGCGAGCGTCCTGACATCGGCTTGTTGTAACAAGTCTGTTGCAAGCTGTCAACAGATCTGTTGTCAACCCAGAGTTGCATAAGTGCAAAACATAATTCTCTCTTCTTAAATGTAGGACAATTTAAGACTTTTGTTTAAATAGGCTAATCCTTTCGGGACCTATTGTCAATAGGGATTTGCAATGGCTGTGTAAACATGCCATTAATAAACAAGACGTCCAGTTAAGCATTATTCGCTGGAGCTTATTCTAAAATGGTTATATGAGAAAGTGATTTGAGATATTTATTCAGAACAAAGTAATTGTCACGGATCAAAAACGTAAGTTGGCAAATGAGTAGGGATACATATGGACAATTTGAACAGTGGCATTGATGTGTGGATAGTAATGAACATTTATGGTAAAATTTGAGAGCTGATTAAAATTCTATTTTGTGGCCATCAACGACCGTTCGATAAAGCCGAAACCTATTCTAGTCTAGGCACAGGGCGCAGCAAGTAATTAAGCAAAGATATGTAAAACCACTGGGGTCGGTAACTTGTGCGAAACCTGGACAGCGCTATACACCGAATACTAATTTTTTCAACTGCTGTAGATAGGCGTAAAAAAACAATTTCACCAGCATCTTCGAATTTTTCAAATTTTCTTGATCTCATTTTCCATCGGTCTTTTTCACGTTAATTCATTTTTTATATTTTTCAGGTTATTACGAATAGTTTGCAATATTCTTGGATTTCTCAAGAATTTCACTCCCAATATCTGTGAATTATTACTGGATGAAGGGATGGACATTGACGAATACACTCCGTTGTTTAGCCTTACCTTCAGTGCTCCAGCTTTAGATAACGAAGTTACTCCTGGTTTTGGCACCCTTCTATCCTGCCTCAATGTCTGCCTTGGTTATATGCAAGTGGTGAGTGTCTCTTCAAATGCTTCAAGTCTACGTAACGCACTTTACTTAGTGGTTATTTAAAGGAAATAGCAAAAAATACATATCTGCTTGAAAGAGTTGACTCAATATTGTTATATCCACAACGGGCAAGATGGAAAATTTGCTTGACCAGGGCGGGAATCGAACCTACCACCTTACATTGCTTGTCCAATGCTCTGTTCGATTCCCGCTATGATCAGGGATATTTTTCAGCTTTCCCAGTATGGATATAAACTCAGAGTAACACCATGTAGAAACATCATTTTAACTGACTACATAACAACAAGACACATGTAAATCATGATTGCCTCAATATATTTGAAAGCCTTTCCAGATTTTTCATATCGCTCTTGTTGTAAAAGATATCACACTTTGTTCCAAACAAAGTCATTATTCGTTTAGTTATCTTGGATGTCCTTGTCTATCGTCGGATATGGGGCATTAGGGGTAAAATTACTTTGTATCTTGTGATCGTTTTCATAATAAATCAGTTATTTTTCTCGTTTCCTCTCTAAATTAAAGAAATGTTATGTATAAGCTTTCCACTTGAAATTTATATTTATAATTTTGTATTATTACCCTGTCGTGACGTCATTTGATTAGATCGAATTGTAAACAAGAAAGCGAATAGCAGGATTTGAATGATCTCAAATATATCAATACTTAAAACTAAAAACATTTTGTAAATAATATTTAATTGCTATTTCCCTTTAAGAGTTTTTCATCGTTTTTCCATCTGAACTCGGTTTGTAATATACTGAGTAAAATCCCTGGGAGGGTCGTACATGAATATCCTTCGACTATTCTCATGGTTTTATAACTCCATAGGCTGATCCAAGACCATTGTGTTCACCAGATAAGTCGCCTTGGAAATTTAAAGCATTAAGTTCTATTTTACCTAAGTAAGTACAATAAATAATTTGTATGACTTTTATTAATCATGTAATACATATATGTTATTTACCGGATGGGATGTCGGCCTCGGGCCGTTTTTGAGAACTCGACAAGAATTTTTCCATTACGGACCGACCTAAACGGTAAACTTATTAAACCGAGCTAAACTTTTTTTTTTCGAAATATCATGGTTAATTTTTGCACGGAAAGTTGACATTCTTAAAATTGTTGTGGCTTCTTGAAGCTGACACTGGCTCGTTTCCAAGAAAATTTAACTCATCTGGATAATAACTCACTCTCACTGAGAGCTATCATCGGAGAACATTTTTACTTTTACATTGTTATTAAGTTGTTTAAAAAATTTCCATTCCCCTTTGTGAAAAAAAGTTGTCGCTAAAATAACTCTTTTAACCCGCGAGCCAAGATATCGTAACCGCGCTTGTGCAGCCAATCAGATTGCAGGAAATCATAAAATAACTCTAGTTATGCACGAATAAAAAAATAAATAATGATGTTTACTGTATTATACTTGCAGTAATCATAATCTGTAAATTTGCTTTTTTAAGATCTTCGGTGAATTTCATAATGGACAATTCTATAATTCTCGTGTTATCTCAGGCACTACTTTATCTTAAAGACCCGCGTGTTGAGCAAGCGAATAAACAACTGTTGAAACGAAAGCTTGCCAGTGAGTTGGTAAGTGTTGTTGAAGGCAACTGGCGGCGAAATATATCGCCGTGTACTTTAGGAGTCTTTGCCGCCTTATATTCCTGCAATAAGACGGTTATGGGGGGTTTCATGAAATATTTAACCAGAAACTATAAAGTAAGTTCGATGATAACGTAATTTAGGGATGATAACGACCCACGCTTACGCAACTATAAAGAAAAGATCCTTTCACTTTCGAATAGTTTGATTTTATTTCTCATGAACCGGAAACACTTAAAATTTTGAGTGCACTAATTTTCTTCAACACTAGCGCCAAAAAAAGGCCACTGCACTTGACTTCCAACAGTGCCTGCCAAGTGGGAGTACTATAGATTATAGTATGCTGTTAAGCACGATGCCGGTATAAGTATAATAACTCAAATGTCTGAATTAAAATACGAAATATACAACGAAACATAGCAAAATACAGTCACTTACTGTACGATGACAATCTTACTGTACGGTATACTTGGTTTTCGTTATGTAGCGCCTCAGTTACAAGGAGTCTCTGAATTCTTTTGTCATGTAGTTTAAGCTGCTAATGACACGAAATTTCATTAAGTACTTTCTTGATTCCACACGAAAGATCACTTGAAATCACAATACAACTTCTTTTAATATCACTTAAGTAAAAAGTAACACCTCAATTTTTACCTAACTAAAACTCAAAGTACTGAGTTAAAGTATAGGCTTGAAACTTTGAAATATATGAACATTTTTTATTATACCATGTTATGTCACACGTTACTGGAAAAAATTTCGTGTTTATAATCCACCACTTTATTGAAGAAAAACAGAAAACGAAACGCGTGCCATTGTGCTGATCCACGAGGGGAATATTGGGAGAATACGAGAAAGCGTGTTTTACACGCTTCTCGGCGATTCTCGCAACATTACCGACAACATTTCTATACAAACTAATATCGTGATCTACATTATTACTTTGTCACGCTAGTTAAAATCATGGTACACGCATTTTACTTACTGTAGCTACGCATATTGCAGCAAACGGTCAATGTTATGAGTTAAGACGGCCACAGCTAAAGGGGATAGACTAGAGGCAATTTAAGATGGCGGCTGTTTTTGAAGACACTTAAAACGAGAACGAGTCAACCAGACATTTATAACATTCCTCGACCTCAAACTAACCCTTGCCCTGAACCTGACTTCGATTTATGAATGTTATAAATATCTGGTTGTTCATTTGTTTGCCGTTTTAAGGATCTTGAAAAGCAGCCACCATCTTGAAAACCTACCTCTCCTCCGAATAAAGACATTTCTTTGTCGCCCTAGGAACCATTCCTTCGTGGTGTCATGCGTCATTTCGGAAGGCGTGGTTACACACCCTCCCCAGGCTCCACGCCTAAATCTACCAGCTCGGTTCGGCGTTCATTAAGCCGCGCAAGATCTGATCATTGGGAGACTGGAGACCACAAAGATGTCAAATTGTTTAAGCTGGTGGACATATTTCTCAAGACGCTGATTCAGTGATTTTAGAATGGAAACGAGGATATCCTTTTCAAATGATCGTTCTCACGATAGACCAGATTTTAATCTAAGCAAGAAAGAAGCGTACCCTATCATCAGCACTGTTAGAAATTGCATCTTTAAATGCTGAAGTTGCACAATGTTGTAAAATACGGAAAATATAGCCTTGCAAAGTTTGAAAAAAATTGTATTAGGTGCGGATCTATCTCACTTGAGCTGAAATTGGCGGGGCAGTGGTAATGCAAATATATACAAATTTTGCAAACTTCGCAAGGCTATATTTTCCGTATTTTACAACATTTCGCATCCAAACTAAACAATTTCACTAACTTTAAGATACTCCATTTAGCAGTGATGATAGATTTCGTGTACTTGTTAAGGTCAAAATTTAGTCCATGGCGGGAATTGTCACTAATGTTTATCGTAATTTATGCGAATCAAAAATTGCATGTCTGGAATCCATTAAGAGAGTAATCCTACTTAATTTTTTTTAATCACGGTTGCCACACGAACCCAATGTTTTCCCAACGTATGTTTGCATAAAGCAATTTGGCATATAAATTTTTAATTTTTTATTTTATGAACCAAAAGACATGAATTTGAACGACACTGGTGTCTACCTGTGTAGGACGATTACAGTGTTTAGCAGAGCAATTGATACAAATGAATACATATAATATACGAACAAATCCCAAGCCCTGAGATCTCAGCTGTTACGCAAAATCTGCAAGTTATAACAGTGTTTCTGTAAACAGACTTTTCGTACGCTAAAGAAAAACAAACTGTTATCATTTTGACGTATGTAAAATAATCAATTCTCCACATTCCTGCTCGGTGGCTAGCAGCGGGAGTTTCATGCGTAAATATTCTACTTCATGCACTACAGTCTGCTTCCTAAAAGACATACACGAGAATGTCAATTTTTCATTGCAGTTTAAAATTTACATTTAAATAAATCGCTGATGCCCAGTACTATAGCAATTTCCTAGTAGTTGATATGCATTTGCACTCAGTCAGTGCTTGATAAATTATTAACAAAGCAAAGCCGCATGGATATTAAAGTGACCCATGCAAAGCCAAAATCCCCCTTAATACATTAAATATTCAATTGACCCGAACTACGTAAATAGTTGTTCCCTGTCGGCGTCTATGCGGAAATTTTAAGTTTTCTTAGCAAAATTTTGGAGTTAAAGTCTTTGCTTAGTTGTTGGTTTTCTATCGATGTTGTCTCATCGATGTTTGAAGATGTCCATTCCAAAAGATTTGAAAACATTAACGTTGTCGTATGTGACCTTTTCTAGACAGCTCGTAGGCGTGGCTTGTGATGTTGTTGACCCATGCGCATCGCGCTTAAAATTACTTTAAGTTTGCTTTCCGATCGTAGAACTCCGTTCTTCACTTGCTTCAGCCGTATCGTTATTTTTGTCATCAACCAAGGTTAGTTCTAATTCTTTTTTCATTCATGACGTATCTGAATGATAGCTTTATGCGACACGCGACAGGCATTTAAATCAATTATCTTTTAGACCCCGTTCAAACGGTACCGGATCCACATAGTCGCGATGGCTTTGAAATATATGATAATATGACAGAATTTAATAACAACTAGTCATAGAGAAAGTAGTAAGAGTAGATATGATCGTAAACTGCTCGAATTCGATGTCGTGACTATGCGGATCCGTTTCCGTGTAAACGCAGTCTTAAAGACCTTTTTAAAACAACAGACACTTCACATCGTACAAGTTTTCTCTGAATAATCACGCGATACGTACACTTCGAAGTTGTATGTAACATGAAGTAGTATCTTTTAAGTGATAGTGTTTAAAATTTGGTGTGTATAGTACGCGAATTGCATATGGAACTTGAAAAGTTGCTAACATATCCCCCGGGTATTTAAAGTATATACATGTTGAGATAATAGGTATTTCTTTTATCTATGTGAAGTCTGGCGTAGGGATGTCAGCTTGTAATTCGCACGACAAATTGAGAAACGAAACCAAGGCTGCTTCCAAAGCTCGTCCTCGTGAGAAATGCTTTAATTACGGTCGATGGGAACTAACCCTAGCCTAAAATGTTCTGCAAATTCCGATGATGCGAAAGCGGCGAATTTCATAGCTTCATAAAAAATTCACAACCCGCTGTGCTAACGGAGTATTTGATTGGCTAGTTCTTCCATAAATAGCCATTGAAAATTGCGAAAGCACGCCAACCCTCTTGTAAATGTTGAAGCAATCCAGACATAGCAAGCGAGTGTTTTAGCAACACGTTGTGTTGTAGCAACGACAAGTGTGCAAGCATGTTCAAGCGCACATCGCAAATCGTGCGTTGATTAAAGTTCGTCATTTTTTCATTTCTTACGTAACACATGTCAGTCCATCAAGGTCAAACGAAACCAATCCACTCGATGCTTTTCCGGCACAATCATCTACTTTAAAGACAAATTTGGCTAACTTTTGTTTATACCCAATTCACATTTTAATATCACTCACATGCCTAGTTACTATTATATTAGCTTGCGGCAGCGTAACGGAGAACAAAAGTAACTACGCATTTAGAAGTATGGATATGAGTGAATAACTCGTATTCATCACTCATATGCCTGGTTACTTTTGTCCTAATGTACTCTTTTGCAAGCGAGAACAATGGTATCCAACCATGTGAATAATCCAAAGTTGGGAATTGGGTGGCAACAGAAAAAACATTGTTAGCCAAATTTGTCTATTGTAGTGAAATCACGACCAAAACATTCATTTTCAGTGCAAAGTTGACTTGCAATATTGTGGTTGGGCAAAAGTTAGTGATCAAGAGAGAGAGAAAAAGGGGCTATAACTAATGTTTTTTACATTTCCTTATTTTATTACGTACTTCCTGTTGATAGATTGTCAAGGATTCATTGTCATTGATCATATATTTTGTTCTACCACATATACCAACTTTATATTTTATCGAACGTTTGTCCATATTATTATCAAAAATAATGCTAACAATTTTGCACGTTCAGGAACTTGTTATTGAACTTGTTATTGAACCTAGTTACCTTTATATTTAAATATAATTATATTTAAAAATAATGGGCTCAGCGAAACCTGTCTTAAACTTGAGCATTTTAGATTTAAATACTTGGTGTCATTGGCGCAGTGCTGTTTATAATCGCCAAAAACCCCCGAAATTTTCGTGGCAAGTTTTGACACGGATTGTGTTTAAATAAATGTTTTAAAACAACTCTACCATTCACTCTCGTCTCATATACTACTCGAGCTCATGATGGTATAATTGTTAAGTAATATATGATATATCGTGAAATACTTGTACATTTTCACACCTGCCCTCAATTACTTCGTGCATATGTCTACAGAACGTGATTCACCGGCCCAAATCTATATTTACCGGCCCAATTATGCCTCAAATTACATTTAAAGGTTGATGCAACTGATGCAACGCATATAAGAATCTCAAGTCAAAGATGGATTTAAAGTTGACTACGTAATATCATATACTCGACTCTTCTTAAATGAATTGAGTTTCTAAAATGGTCAGAGAAGATACGACTCCGAACAACAGGCCTAAATATCGCTGCTTGATAAAATGTTTTTCTGTGCATAAATTCTACGTGAGAATATTTCAACAATCACAAATGTTTGACCAGATAAAATACAATTTTAGGTGAAATAACCGTTCTTGATTATGAAATAAATTTTCACATATTCCTAAAAGCCCCGCTTTAAACAGTTGTTCGCGTGTAGATCTTATATCAATGATCAAACCCAATTACATAATGCCGATGCGACGTGACATATCGCACAGATGTTTACAGTTCCCCGTCGGCACGGTGGAAATGACGGAATGCGGAGTACGTAGTTGCGGAATACGGAGTAAAAAAGTCACGTTTGTAGACGATTTTATTAGACTCCGTCTTTTCCCATTATGGCGGCATTTGGAGCCAGTCTCCCTCTTTTGTCCATAAAAACACGAGTGTAATAGAGTCAGTTTTTACACACAACTTTTTACCCCGTACTACAGCTCTGCACTCCGTACTCCCACTGATCCGCACTCCGTCTTTTCCGGCCTTGCCTAGCTGAATGACTAACTATTACATTAAATCTCGGCAAATCTGGACAACCGGTATCTTGGAATAGCTCATTACGGTGAACTTGCAGACGAAAAAATAAACAATTCTAACTAAAATCTCGAATTCTATATGCTCATGTTCGGGAACTTGCCTCGTACAATACATTCACAAAAATTTTATTTGATGGGTTTAATTAAGATTTATGTTTGACATTTTCACAATAAAGCCATTTTAAGTTAAGCTTCTGAGATTCTAAGCTTCTGAAAACAGTTTTTGTGTTTACTCGGTGTTATCTAATTTTTTTACAAATAAGGAAATTAGATAGCATTTAGTGTGTATATAATTAACGATCCCGTGGAGTCTGCGAAGACCCCCAAGCGTTAAAATTTTCAATCTTTGAAAACAAGCTGATACATTTGCGGTAAGAATTATTTATCATTTCACGAGCATTTCTGGAAATGTTTTGCGTGCATGAAACAGGAATCAATCTGAACACTCATCTGGGCTCGATTGTTCAAAAGCCAATTGCTTAGCCCTGTCTCCCGTAGCCAGGGGTGTTTTCAATTTAGTTTGTTCAGAAGCTTGCAAATATTTCGTCGGTAATCTTGCCTGGATCCATGCCAGTTTTGGTGTCTAAAGTTGTGATTTGAAGGGGCATTGTCCCAGCTCCTACACTTGCTAATTTTACACAAAGCTGAAAAAGAATAGTTGTTTAGAGGTGCCCATAATAAATCGATAACAAATACAAAAACTTTGAAAGGAAGCCATGATAAACTGAGGATTGAGTTGCATTTTTTGTTCCGAAAAACCAATCACAACGCCTGATCACTTTAAGTTACTTATCAGGGCCTGTTCAAACGGATGCAACATTGTTGGACCAACAACACGCAACAATGTTGAAGCACGTTAATAAAGCGCTTCCTTAGCGTATTGCTTGACATTCCAAGGCAATCTATTGTTGTTGAGAAGTTTTACCTTAAAATAACTGAGATTGATATAGCTCAAAACACTACTTGAAAAGTGTTGGATGATGTTGGTCCAACAATGTTGCATCCGTTTGAACAGGTCCTCAGAAATTGTGACAAAACACCGTCTAATCTTGCGTGTTGAAGCTGATGTGATTTAACATTACTCGTATATTGTAACTGAATGAATTTACAATGCATGTTTTTGAATCTTTGGAAATATTTCTTAAGAAGTCTTGCCTGGATCAATGGTGGCTTTAGTTCCCGAGGTTTTGAAAGAAACGCACATATAGAAAAGCAGAAACTGAAGCAGTGGATTAAAGCTTAACTCATTGTTTTAGTTCCTGTATTTCTATAAATCCATCCATCCTGAAACTTTAGACACAAAACCTACTCTTCATCCAAACAAGATTTCTGTAGAGATATTTCCAAGCTTACAAACAAGAAATTTTACGTTAACCCAGGATCAAGCTAATCGGCTTTAAATAATTCCTTTTAGGCTCTTGATTATTCGACTTTTTAATATCATCATTTATTTGTGCTTCATTAAAAACGTCTATGTTTTATTCAAGCGTTTATTTCACTCTCTGAACAATGGCTGGCGCCGACGTCAAGTGTGGATCTCATTTGAAAAGTATTGATGAATTGACTGGGTATCCTTTGTTCCCAGAGGGAACCAAGTCCCTGGTATCTCGCTTCAATACTCGCGAAGTCTGGAAAAAATATCACGACAAAAAAGACGCCTATGGCGTCTCCTACAAGCTGTGTATTTTCTCCGGAATCAAGAATGTTGACTCGGGAGTTGGCGTGTACGCGGGCTCTCACGACAGCTACCGAACCTTTTCCGATCTCATGGATAAGGTAATCCAGGAATATCACAAGATCAAACCAGAAGATAACCACGTGTCAGATATGGACGCGAGCAAGCTTAAATGTCCACCGCTCCCCCCGGATGAAGCCAAAATGATCGTGTCCACTCGTATCAGAGTTGGCCGAAATCTGGATGGCTACCCACTTGCTCCCGGGGTGACAAAAGAACAGCGAGACGAGATTATGCAAAAGGTTTGTATTCAATTTACAGAGGTTCAGTCGTATACAGTCAACTCTGGTTATAATGGTCACTCAGGGGGGAGGTATCATTTAGTGTCCAAAAATTTCCCAATTTTAGTGCCTGTTAATATGTACAAGAGTTATCTCAGTCAGTGAGAAAACATTTGCCAAGTCAAATATGTTTGCTCTGTTCATATGAAGAAATGTTATTCGCTTACCGGATAAAGTTTCCCGCTGTAACGTAGATTTTTTAAAGTGCAAAAAGAACGCTTTCCTGCTAAGTGGGAAAGTTGTGTTCATATGGGACAAAAATTATCTTGGTCACCAAGATCTCGCCTGTCAGCAAGCGAGATCTCGGTACCCGGGAAAACGTTCGTCCCATATGAAAGCCATGTATTTTTTCAAATTATTTTTATAACAAGGCGAGATCTCGCTTGTAAACTTGTCGAAATGTTTTCTCGGTAATCAAGATAACTTCTACCCATATGAACTGGCCATCAGCGTGTAAAATTTCAGTACAAAATAGTAGTGCATTATGTCTGGAAAAGCCAGCTACTAGCTGAGGTACGTATGATTAGTACTATAATACGCAGAAAAAATGGACTTGAGAGACCACAAGTCTTCAGTTTAAGTTTTCCGCAAGAATGTCCACTCACGAGTTGTTCGTGTAAAGAAGGAGTGTTGATGGCTGGTTTTGCATTTGTATATGGTTGACTTTGCACTCTTGGAAGACGTTGTAGGAATAGAGTTTCGAATGGTTGGAATGAGAGAAGGTTTAACATTCACCAGTCCATTTACTATCTCGTAGAAGACTACTATATCCAAATACTCGTGCCAATATGAAATAGGTGGTAGGGAGAGAGTCTGTAGTCTGGTATAGTCTGTAGTCGAGGTGAACTCGAGGATTTTGTCGCTTGCCTCTGCGTACGTTCCATCTGATGAATTAGAAGAACTTACTGCGGAGACAGTATCTGTTTTGCACAGCCAATGTGAGGTCGCATCAGATACAGAATACATCGCACCGGAGTATTATGGATGTTTAATGTTGATCTGTTATAGCCTAATAACTTATTTGCTTTCACAGTCAATCAGGTGATTTTACATTGTGAATGTACAAAATATCCTTAATAGCGGAGTGTCCGTAATAACGAAGTTCCCGGACACCCTAAACGCTAGACGGTTAACTGTATAATATCATTTTTTGAAGTTTTTTTTATCATTTTTTAACTACCTGTTAAAACCCACTTTCCATCTTTCCTCTTCACTCAAGGTTGTTCAGGCATGTAACACCTTCACAGGAGATCTGAAAGGGACATTTTATCCTTTGGAAGGAATGGATGAAAAAACCCAGAAGCAATTGATTGCCGATCATTTTCTCTTCAAGTAAGTCCATTCACTTTTAGCACAGAATAGAAATAAACAGAAGGGCCACTCGTGTCGGAACCTTTGAAGTTTGTGTCTCCACGCATGTCGCATTACGCATGTTCATTATGCAGGTTCTGGCCAGTCAATTGCCTTTTCTGGCCAATAGGAACGCTGAACAGGCCGTTCCGCCATTATTCTGGCCAGTCAATTGCATAATAATAGGGAGACATGTTGCACTACTGAGTGGCCCTTCTGTTTATGTCTATTCTGTGCTTTTAGGTAGAAAGCAAAGGAACGCGGGGTAGCGAGCCGCGAACACGTATAAAGTAATTTCTGTTTTGTAAATTACTTCTACGGTTCCTACTGAAAATTTCGTTTCTGTTATTCAGATTTAATTACGACTTTTTTGCACAGAATAGAAATAGCAGAAGGGCCTCTTGAATCGTAACCCTTGAAGTTTGAGTCCCCACGCATGTCGCATTACGCATGTTCATTATGCATGTTCTAGCCAGTCAATTGCCTTTTCTGATCAGAAAGACTGAACTGGCTATTCCGCCATCATTCTGGCCAGTCGATTGCAAAAAATATGGTAATGCAGAGTGGCCCGGCTGTTTATTTCCTACATTGCGTCTTTAGTAACAACATAATCTTTGCGGTGTTACTCAATGTTTAAGGCCCTGTCACACGGTGCAATTTTTCTTGCAACTTGCAACGCAATTCTACTCTTGGAAGATGAAAAATTGGAAAATTCATGTTTCCATCACAGTTTGCTCGTATGTTTTCTAACGTACCAAACATTTGTCACAAATTTACATCTCGTAAGAGTAGAATTGCGTTGCATGTTGAAAGAAAAATTGCACCGTGTGACAGGGCCTGACCAGGGGGGAATCGAACCATTTCAAAGGCTAGGTTCGATTCCCGCCAATCATATTTTTTGCATGTCCTGTGTGGTTATAAACTCGTTTTCACCTGAGTGCATTACACTAAGATACGTAAAGATACTACTACACGGGCAATACTTTTCTCGTAACGGCGATGCAATTTTTGTAAAATCATTGCATTACGGTCGCAAGAGTAAAATTCCTCATGTATCTTTCATGTATCATGATCTGCTACGACAACGCAATGTAATGCGCAATCGCTGCTCAAAGTTCAATAAACAATTTAGTTTTCGACAACGCTTGCAGGCAATTAAAAGGCGTGAGCATGCGAGGCCAAGGGTAATTTTTTTAAAATTTCTTCACCAGCCAATGAAATTCAGGAATTATGTGGTAGCATTGCACATTCGATTCCTGCCGTGATCAGACATAGCTTTTCTCGTGGGAATACAAACTCATAGTAACACCACAAAACGTCATTTTCACCTGAGTACACGACACCAACATACATATAAAAATCAGGCGTACTTTAACTAAGCAATAGAATTCAAAATTCAAAAGTTTTGGAAATAGTGTTGAGAAATCCCTGTTTTAATTCTCTTGGAATTCACCGAATATTTTTCTCTTGTACAATATGGGAAATCACAATGATTCTTCTTGTCTTCAAGAGGCTCAACATGTCACAAAATTAACACCCGAAACATCACTTAACCAGAGTACATCAACTTCTCTGGATCTTATACATGATCTCATTCTTAAGTCTCCTTTGAACTGTGTGTTTCAGGGAAGGAGACAGGTTCCTGGAAGCCTGCGGGTGTAACAGAGATTGGCCATCCGGTCGCGGCATCTTCCACAATGCCGAGAAGACGTTCTTGGTTTGGGTGAATGAAGAAGATCAACTTCGCATCATCTCGATGCAGAAAGGGGCCGACATCGGCGCCGTGTTTGAACGTCTCAGCCGAGCCGCAAGTCACATTGAATCCATAGCAAAGTTCTCTCATGACGAGCGTCTTGGTTACATAACCTCGTGTCCTACAAACCTCGGTACAGCACTCCGAGCGTCTGTTCACATCAAGCTGCCCAAGCTCTCGGCGCGCAAAGATGAATTCCAAGCCATTGCTGATAAGTATTACGTTCAAATTCGGGGAATACACGGCGAGCACTCAGAATCCGTCGGAGGTATTTATGACATCTCCAACAAACGACGGTTGGGAAGATCAGAAGTGCAGCTAGTCCAGGATATGTACGACGGAGTCAAGGCCATGATCACAAGAGAGAAAGAGCTATAAACGAATTAGCTAGGGAAAAACTTGACATAGTGTCGTGTTAGAAGTCCTTCCTGCTTTGTGTATTATCGCAGTCTTATTGTCAAAGTATTTTATCAGTTGTAAAGTTAAACTTATTAAAGCAATCTTATTTGAGCTTGTTATCTAAATGTTGTTATCTTAATCACGTTTGACAGCGTTGAAAAAAAGCAGTTGCACAATGCACGAGTCTTAAAAAAGCAGCTTCACGTTTCACCTACATAACACGGAGAGAAAAAAGAGTCCAACTTCTAAGATTTTTTGCTGAATGAAAACTTGATCATATAAAGCGACTATTTTTTTTTGTTTTATGGCTTGTTCATTTGCCTTTCGAACAAGGTATTGCTTGTCTCCTTGAAGCAAGTAATAACACGACAGGAACAATTTTAGCGCAAGTGGTCAATTTGAGTTGCTCCAAAAAAGGACATAATTTTGGTGCCACATGGGTAGTTTGAGACTGTCTAATGCCCACATAATGTTCCACAGCAAAAGTAATTCTCCTTGTTGAAAATAATTTTATACTAATTAACGGAATTATACAAAATATCGATGAAGAAAATAAATATTTTTTTTTGATTGAGATTCCGTTGATTGAAATTAAATGGACCTGATTGCAATTAAATGCATCCTCCACATTTTATGACTTAATGCATGAGACAGTGATTGGTACTTTCTTTTGAGCTGTCTTAAAGACAAAATTTACTGTACGCTGCCTGATCAAACACACTTTTATTACAGAAGATCAACAAACGACGAAAAATAATACAAAAATGAGATGAATGTTCAGCTTCCAGATATGAAAACCAGATAGCCACTTTGCATGAATACAGATTATGAACATGTGAATTTTAAAAACTTCCAATCGCGATCGGTTAATCTACCATAACTTGTGACTTACTCGCTCAAATTTCATAGACAACCTATCCTAAGAAAGCTGAATGAATACACTTTTAAACGAGAGTTAACTCTAGTTTCATTGCTAAACATTCTTTTCCAGATTCAAACTTGAATGCAGAACTCCGCTTTTTGGGACACCCTGTATTTTAGGTTCCTTTAGATGGATCAGATCTTATGTCTTTAATATGTGTAACCCTCAAATGTGCATGACCTTTGAAAGGCTTCCGAAGAATTTGAACAATCAGGTTCGCGAGCTTTACAAATTATTATTCTCATTTCACGAAGCATTTTTATTGAGAATGGCGCCTCACGGGCGTAGAAAAAATCGCATTTCACGGCAGCAAAATCGACCATTTCACATGAACAGATATATCTGAGCCAATCACGGCTCACGAAAATACCGTTTGCCACTCTCTATACAATATCTAATTGCTTTCGTCTTTGGTTACCCTGGTCAAACACGCTTGGGATGCATGTTGCGAGAGTTGAAAAATCGAGCAGAAGCCAGGAACTTTTTGAATACACGATTCATTTATTGAATACACGATGTTTCTTACAGAGTAAATGCTTATTTTATCCTACATAAGTGAAGACAAGATCTATGTTTTCGTCAACAACGTCACAACGATGGTTGTAAAGAAACATAAAGAAGCCTAGTTTACTTAATTTACCTCCTTTACATATCTTTCTCATTATATACATTTTATATATTTACACATTCATACATATTGGTAACAGCACAATTTAGTGACCTCGTACCGAGGTCTCTTGTTTGTCATACTCTTTATGTTAGAGATTCGGCGATACGTGGTTTTTGCTAAGTTGTACTGAGGCAAGGTTGAAAAATTCATCATTGGTAAGCAGCTTTTAAAGCTTAAAAACTTAAAGATTATTGCATCATCTTAGATACAGGTTAACAAATCAGTATTGAGGACATATTATCCCTTCGGTGACCATGTCAGTCTTGTTGAGATTTATACCACTTAAACTACGTGCGCAAGGTGTTGTTTCTGAACGTTTTCATAATAAGTTATCTCAAAAAGCTTCCGACATAATTCAATGAAAACCGGCATAAATCTCGTCTCTGGACAAAAACTAAACACTAATTTTAATAGTTGATATCGTTTTCATTTTGACTGTTGTGAAAACGCTCGGAAAGACTTCGTGTGCACATAGTCAAGGATAATGTCAAGTCCGTAATGTGAACAAACGCTGTGTTTACATTTTAACTAAACGTCTAACATCCTTTTGGTTGTCTGTCCTCATAGATGAAGGATATAACTCAGGGTTTCAATGAGTTTGTCCACTGAGTCCCCCTGTTCTCATGGACTTGACATTATCTTTAACTTTTTCTCATCTGAAAAGATGACTAATGGACTGGAGAGTTATGTACTTTAGTTCGAATCAGTTTTCTTGAGTGTTTTACGTGATGATTTCTGTACAAATTTTACATCGCTATTCTCCGTGTACCACACAAACATTGTTTGTGACGTCAAGTCCACGGCTGCTATTATGAATCTCACGCGCACTTGTGACCTCAACGCGGGACTTCCACGATCAGTTGCGTTGATCTTGTATTCAAATCTCTCCAGTGGCGAACTGCTACTTTCATTGCAAAACTCATGAAGTCCTGTCAGAACTTTTACTTTGCCGCTGTGCTTTTGTACTGTGAAATATGGATTTGCGGGATCAATTTTATACGTCACTTGCGCATTCTTCCCTTCGTCTTGGTCGTACGTATCCATACGGTATAAGATACTACCGGGTTTCACGTTACATGGGACAGTTATCGTATAAGCCGGATGACTAAACAGCGGGGCGTTGTCATTAATGTCGAGTATTCTTATAACAACAAAACTTCGAGCTTTTGTCCATTTTTTCTTTGCATTCAAATGTTTCGCCTCAATCTCTAGTAAGTATTCCGAAACAGTTTCTCTGTCTAAAGTTGCGTTGACTGTTATTTCGCCATTTGTGTAGTTCATTTTAAAGGTTGGATGCTCTTTTTCTAAATTCTCAGCGACGATGGAGAAAAACATGTTCTGACCATGTCGTCTTGCTAAAGTTGCCTTCACTTTAGTCACCAGTGTCCCAATAGTCGCGTCTTCTTTGACGTAATAAATCTTTTGATAGCTGTCGTAGAATATTTCTAAACAAAGGGCTTTCTGTCATGTCTTGTTTAAATGAGCCCTAGAAGGGCTGGCCCTGCACACCTAAAAACACACATCTTGTAACAAGTCTGACAAAAGCCGTCAACGAGTTGTCTTCACATTGCGTGCCCCGAGTTGTCAGCAAGTTTGGAACAAGCTGTTTACAAATTGTAATTATCACACTTGTTACAAGGTTGTCCTAACAACGTCTTGCAGCATTGACATAACAATATTGTTACACCCTTGTGTTGTCAATCTTCTTACAGTCTGTTAACTAATAACTGCTTGTTCCAAACTTGTTCCAACAACTTGGTGCGAAGACATCTTGTTAACAGCTCGTGAACAAATTTGTTACAATTTGTTTGCAGGGTTATTTCAACCTGTGCGTTTTTTCGTGTGTGCTAGTTTAAATCTCGCTATTGACAAGCCCGATGTTGTACTAGCAAAGCTGGAAATTTTTCATGTATAAGATGAGGCTGAGCAAAAACGTTTCTTAACTAAATAGCCTCTGTCTATGAAACGAAATTTTATGCAACTTGTTTATTGTTTGCATTGCAAAGATCGCTTGAAACGACAAGATAACTTCTTCGGTAGATTTTCTTTGGCTCTCCTTCTTTATCAAGATGTTAACTTTATTCGATTTCCAAATTGCAAAACTTATGCATAATGAGCATCCATGAGATTGTTGTATTCGTGGCATATGACAAAAAGGAATAGCTAAAACTGACGTGTACATGCGTGCAAATTAATGATGATTTTTGAAAAGTTATTATGCACTGTGATGTCATAAGTTGTATAATTTGCATATCAAATAAAGTTTAATATCTTGAGAAGGAAGAGAGTTAGAGAAATTCTACCAAGAAAGTTACCTTGTCATTTAAAGCGATTTTTTGAAAAAAATCATTTTATATGCACTTTGAAGATGGTTAATGATCAACTGTTTGTCGGTTTTTGTGCCTAAAAATTTAGCCTGCAAACTATAATGAATATAATGAGTTGCATGCAGGAAAGGCTGTTTGTGTCTGTTAGCCAGCCCAAGTGGGAGGGCTAGCCCCCCCCCCCCCCTGTTGTCAGCTATGACTTGCTATCCTTGAAGGATTCATGTAAACAGTGCTAACCCCTTAAGACTAGATATGAGAGTTATGAATCGGAGAGTTATAATTTCGGGGAGGTACGGTTAGACCACGCCCAATTTTCCTAATGATCACACCCAATTTCTTAACTTCCCCGACGTTTCTTTTGGCAGTTGTATTTGACATACCTCTCTCTTGCGGACATTTATGAAGATGTTAGAGAGTTATCGTTCGTTTATAACTCTGAGCCGCGTTTGCAATTCTCGCTATGAAAAGAGTTTTGTTCATAAATGTTGACAAGAGAGAGGGAGAGCGACGTGAGAACTCTCTAATCTTAGTTCAAGGAAACGTCGGGAGAGTTAGGCGTGGTCACTAGGAAAAGTGCGCGTGGTTCAGACATAACTCTCCAAAATCATAACTTTCGCAGATAACTCTCCGCTTCATAACTCTCTTTTTAGCCTCCCCCCCCCCCCTTACAAAATCTTTATTGCAAATCGTTCTGTGAAAATAAATGTATTTTGTACGCACCAACTAACCTTTTTGACAGGTCCTCCCATCTGAGTCCAGTTTATATTCGGTCGGACACAAACACTCGTAGGATCCTCTCGAGTTACGGCATTGATGGCTGCATCCGCCGTTGTTTTTGAGACATTCATTTTCATCTAAATATCATAATTGCCATTGATTAAAAACTCAACATTAAAGTAAGTTAGGAGTCACTTGAACAGTAATTAGAAGGAATGCGTTGACTCACCGCGACAGCTTTTCTCGTTGTAAGCTAGTCTGTATCCTTTTGGACACACACAATGGTAGCTGCCAGCCGTATTGACACAAGAAAACTCACATTTCACTTGACTGCTTGAACATTCATCTATATCTAAACATGAAAAATTGTTTGAACAATTTAAAGTTCACTTTCCATGCAATCATGATTCATAAAAGAATCCTTTGTAGGGAAGAGAAAATTGATTATTCTTATTGGATATGCGAATCGTAGACTTTATATTATCAAAAATAGTGCTCAGAAGATTGATGTTTAGGGCATTAAGACTATGTTCAAACGATGCCGGTACGAAAAAGTGCCATTTAATCTCCTGTCCGTTTTGTATTGTTTACACGTTTCTGTGATCACAATCACGAGTTTTGAAAAATTTGTAAGCTTTCAGCCTCCGTCTCTACAATAAATATATATTTAAAATATATGCACAGGAGCTTCGGTGCTGAAGTAGTAAATCACTAGTTTTTCACCTCTAAGGTCGCGGGTTCGATTCTGGGTTAGAACCTCTTAAACGCAGTCCTCATGTGAAAAGAGTTATAGTCAACGGTCTGCTTAATTCGTGGGTTTCCTCTGGGTACTCAGGTTTACTTTCTCAGAGACGGTTGACACAGTAACTAGCTAACACTATTGAGATAACGGTCATGGCTTTATAGGTTACCCTAAAGGTCGAAATGTCGAGAGAGCACAGGGACCAAGTTGCCCCTGTGTTTTGTGTATTTCTCACTCACTCACTGGGACTGTATCTACTTCCCCAAATTTAGCTAAAGAGGGAGCGCGTAGCGCGACAATAAGCGTACTGTTTTGCTATATTAAAACTGTTCTCACGGACTGGGACTGTATCTACTTCACCAAATTTAGCTAAAGCGCGAGCCCGAAGGGCGAGTAATGATTGTCGCGCTACGCGCTCCCTCTTTAGCTAAATTTGGTGAAGTAGATACAGTCCCAGTGAGTGAGAAATGTGACAACCCAAGAATGACTCGATATTGATAGTTATTATATGTATGAGGATACACAAAACACAGGGGCAACTCGGTCCCAGTGCTCTCTCGACATTTCGACCTTTAGGGT
Organism: Muricea muricata; assembly: GCA_963855995.1. Taxonomy (NCBI): domain Eukaryota; kingdom Metazoa; phylum Cnidaria; class Anthozoa; order Malacalcyonacea; family Plexauridae; genus Muricea; species Muricea muricata. Next base: position 13,728,240 of record OY979720.1, on the reverse strand, counting down.
ATCCTATAAAGCCATGACCTTGAGATAGCGCAGCTCTTGTGGCAAAAGTATAACCAAAAACAAAATAAAAATATTCATATTCTATCTAGTTTGAGCTATTCCTACCTACACATCTGCCAGAATTTTTTCTTCCCCTCAGCCTGTAACCATCAGGGCAATCACACATGTAACTGCCCACAGTATTTCTACACAAACTAGGAAATTTACACACTTCTTTTTTGCACTCGTTTACATCTAAAATGAGCAAAAAATAGCAAAATATTTTTATTCAACTGAAATTATGAATGATATACACATTGTAAATTGCCAGAGCGTATGAGTATCCACGTTTTATCTTGTGAAATTTGTCCAATGCTGGGATGAGAGCGCATAACACATAGTTACAGAAAAGATATCAACAAAATGCAGCAAAAACTTTTGTTTATTTATGGGCTTTTAATAAACTGTACTTTAATTTGAGACAGTTTGGTAAAACTATCCTTGTGTATATTTGTATTGTTTTTTAAACTTGCTTTCTTTCTTCTTTCAGTAAACTATGAGTTACTTCGTGTGTGAACTTTGTAAATTGGGAATTTTTTGCTGTTATGTCAGCTACTGGCACATGTGACAGCTGCACAACCTCCTACAATGATCAAGCACGGCATTACTTACCAATAGCACGATATGTTGCAAAGAAACCTTTCGCAACGCCCGCATCATCGCTCCGAAATATCAGCCACAGTTCATTCGTCGATGACGTCACCCCTCTTTGCCGTCTCTTACCGCAAAGCAGCCTTGTGTTTTTCTGAGTTTTATCAAACGCGACAATAAGAGCGTCCTTGTGACACAACGTTGAGTCTTCGATGTTAAAATCTTTGCGAAATCGAAGACGAATGCGATATCCTTTGGGGACGCGAATGTGCCAACTGTCTTGCATATTGTCCGTGTAGTTTCTTGGGTAACCTGGGGAGTGAAACGTCCCAAAACTCTTTGTCAAAATAGTTGATGTTCGGCATTTTCCTGTGAGAAAAGTTAGAATAAAAATCACATTATAGGTTTTATAGCATATACTTGATGAGTCTACACAAGTACACCAAATATTCCTGAAATCAGTAGAGTGTGTTTTCCCGAAGTAGAAAAGAAGTTAGTAAAGCTGAAAAACATTCAAGTTAAGTGATGTTTGTATACAAATGTAGCGTGACGCAGTCATGTTTCGCATCTGAATGCATGGCTTCCATTTCAACGGCAAAAGTCTGGAGTCTGGACTACTAATGTAAAAAAACGCGTGAAAATATATTTGCGGTTGCCCAAATGCTTTTGACAAAGATTCACGATCGATTACATGTATTTGCGTTCAAGCGGAAATCGCAAATTCATTTTCACGTGACGTCACATAACTTGAACGTTTTTCCTCTTTACCAACTGTCTTTTTTACTCTCAGAAAAGACACTCTACTGATTGCGGTAATACTTCGAGAGGTCAGCAGGTCTATGCATCAGGGATCGGTTGTACGGTGGATAGCGCTATCCGCTTATTTTTTTCAACTGCCCTAAAAACATAAGAAGTGATGACACCAGGGATATTAAACTGGCAAAATGGGTTAAAATGGGTTTTACCGTTTATTGAACACTTTTGGAAAGTTTGAGAAAATCACTATCCGGTGAATAGCGTTGTCACCTTTCGTACAACAGACCCCATGTCGACAACACTGGCAGAAATTCAACGAATGAGTGCTTAGTGATTTATGCAGTGAGAGACGACGCTATTTTAGAATTTTAGTTGGCTGGTTATTAAAATTTAGGCCTATTTGCGTGTTAAATCATAGACAATCAAAAGAATGGACTGAAAACGCGAGCTAAAGCGATAATGTTGCTGACGTGGCAGCCACGATACCACCTGATACGCTTTACTTTGGAACCCAGTAACTGTAGCTTCAATTTAAACATATTTCAGAGCCTTGTATTTGTACATTTCAAGCAAGAACAGCAATGCATATGGAACTATCAACTTTTAAAGTTTTTTCGGGGGTGGGAGTGTAAAAAACTGGCTGAAAATCTCAATTGCATTTTCTCTGACTCTTATAGTAACATCATCAGTGGCGATATTTCTCTGCCATCCGAAAAAGAAAGCATATAGTCATCGTTGGTTTTTATTTTTTACACCCAAAAGAAAGTTTAAAAGTCGATAGTTCCATAGACATTGTTGTTCTTGTTTACAATATGTAAATACAAAGTCCTGGGATGTATTTGAAGTGAAGTTACTGGGTTCCAAAGTAAAGCGCATCAGGACGTATCACGGATGTCGTTAGCTCTCGCGTTTCCAGTTTATTCTTGTCTATGGTGCAACTGACCCCAAATTAAGTAACTATACCATGGAATGGGGGCCACTCTTAAAGGAGAGGGGGTTGTCAGACAGACATGGTCAGCAGATTGTCACAAACATCACCATTAGTTTATACTCTGCGCTGCAATTATCGCGCGTACTTTAACACCTTGACACCTCATAACGGACATAATTCTTGTGTAATTTGTAAAACTGCGACAGCATGTCTCTACGCACGTTGTTGGCCAGTCCGCGAGACGCGAGATTCCGACAAGCAAGATTTATGGTTCCTTCAAATTGTTAAACAAGATATGACGTGTAATTGTGGGCTCTTTATGATAATGAGCCGACAAACGCGCACAATTTATGAAATATTGCAAAATGTTGAAAGTCGAGTGGGAAAGCAGCTAATATAATTTATATTGAGCCCACCCATGTTGACTAAAGTGCCGTACATTATCAATAATGACGATATTTTATTCGCGCTTTGTAAAGTAAATTAGCCCAAATGAAAGGCCAAAAAACAATATCTTGAACTAGAACGTTGCCAGTTTCGCTAGTGCTGTTAAAAGAACACGAAAATATTTCACTACCAGGAATGATGCAAACAGAATTCGACCTGTCGAGCGAAGTCGTATTTCCATGTGCTCAAAAGAGACAACTTTTTGTGTTTATTTCTCTCTTGAAGTGTTGAAATAATATTTTGTTTGATGTATTTCGTTGTGCAATGTGCGCGTCATGCATATAACCACTGCTCATTAGTGTTTGAGGTAAAGTATACGTAAATTGTACTGATCACTCAATAAAGTCACATTTTTTTTGTTCTACAAAACTCGAAACAGACATTTCGGAGACTGCGTATAACGCCTTCACGCATTAAGACGGATATTTTTTTCAAGAATTATAACAGAGGATTTGTGACACGTCTCCAGTCTCGACGTTTGTTTATAGTTCATGCTGTAGAAATAAACACGAAAGCTATCCGTTCTTTCACTGCCTGTAAGGCTGTAACGATAAAGTGACAATTGAGAATTTGCTGAGCCCTTTGCTTTAAGTAGTGGCCCTCAAAATGCCGATTTTCACCTTATCGTTTTAGGTAGTAAAACAACCTATAGACACCAACTTTCGTTGAATCAGTCACAATTTACACACGACATAAATGTCGCTATCGAGAAAAGCCTTTTTAAACCCTTTCCAGCTAGTAAAATCATATCAGTCTGGTTATGTTTCTTGAAGAAAACTTTCTTGCATAACTCTAGGATTAATACCGATTCAAAAGGTTTTAGATTTGCAGGATTTTACTATCTGGTCAATTTACATTTTGCTGTTACATGCAAATTTCCTTCAAATGAGAACAAGAATTTCAGGTCGGTTGAAAAGCATGAATGCTCTACAGTTCTATATAGCACCTATACTGACTATTAAGGCTAGGCAAGGAACTATATGACGTAGCAAAAGTCGACGTCATTTCGACGGAAAAGCTTTATTAATGTTAGGAGTTTGATGTTTAGCCGGCATACTTTTAGCAAGAAGCAAAAATTGTCGGTTGATTTTTGTAGTTTTCGGAGGATGTTAGTATCGAATGTTTAAATTTCTTGATGGTCTGTTTTAAATAGTTTAGTCGGCGTTTTCAAAAACGAAACAATTTGTCATGTTGACATTAACCATGATTTATGATTTCAGCCATGGTTTAATTGAAATGCCGTAAAACTCTCTGGGAAGAAACCGCATTTCCCGCTTATAAATAGATAAGAATAGTCTGTGAGATATTGAAGGCGGAAAATGGTCTTTTTATCAGAAAGTCCTGCTTGGAAGTCGTTCTATAAACATTGAACGGAAGAATTTGTTGTAGTCGACAGAAATCACGCCTCTGTCTTTAACAATAGCGGAAACGAGTAGTGTCAATGATTTATGTTCATGAATACGCATCGTTCAAGCTCTTTTCGAAATGTTTTAAAGCTTGCCGCTATTTTGCTCGGTGCGCTTTCACGCAAACAACCTAGCGTAGTTTTTTTCTAAAGAAAAGAGTTTCTGTCCAAGACAATTTTAGACAACTTTTAATGCGATGACAATGTAAAACAGCATGTTTTTACGTTGAACGGCGTACTGACATTCCCCAATGGAATATGCGTTAACTGTAGTCTCTGGTAAACATCAGCGTTGATAATTTGCGCGCACCGATTACTTTGGACTTACGTACGCACGCATTAGGATGGCTCTATTGTACGACACGTCGAGGCAAATCCTAAAATGTGTTATTTATAAACGAGTTTTGACTGTGTCAATATGCACACAAGTCTACGAGACGCAAACTCTTAAAAGCTAATCCCTTTTAATAACCAACACTGTACAAAGTGTTGGAGTTATTTTCTTTGAAGTATTTATAGTTTACCAGACCAGAGCGAGCGAGGCATATCGAAGTTTGATAGACTCTCCTGGCTCATGGTGCTTTCTTCGAAATCCAATCAGGTGCTTCTTTACCCATTTCTGGGTAATCTTGGAGCCACTGGTTGTCAATTCACGACTATTTTTAAAAGCTTTTGTCTTTTTTCAACCATAAATAGGCTAGAAAGGTCAACGCTCTACTTGACTTTCTGTCTCCTCGTATGCCGTCCTTACACCTAGTTTTTTTGTAACGTGGAGACACTTGGCCTGGAATAATCGTGTCTACTGTTTCCCTCAATTCCAAGCTATCATGCTAATGTAAAATGTTTTATGGACAGAGGCTTATAAAACTTTGACAAAAAACGGCAATATTACTTGTATTATAAAGTCTTTAATAGGAATTTCCACTTAACCTAGGGATGGTTGCATGGTAATGTACACTTCTACAGTTTATAGTGTAAGGAGGGTTTCCAGCGCTCAAGTATTGCTGATCTTTGACAAGGACATGCAGACAAATGAAAGATTTTAAATCTAGTTTATCAGTAGCAGATGAAAAGCAGAGAACTGTTTGAAATAGCAGAGATATGATCGTTTTCGAATTAGCTTATCTTACAATGCGCAAATGTACTAGAGTATGTCAGTCTAGCAAGAAGACAGTAATTTGTTTACGGTTGAGAATTTCAGAAACGAACTTTTCACCACATTTTAATTCAACTGGAATCCCATCCTTTCTACCTACGCCAATCAGCGCTATTCTACTATTGACTACACCCGCAGTTTTATACCTCGCCTGCGTAGACCTTTTTGACATCTTTTGTCCACGCGGCTATTCGCTGTGTTGAACCTGGGAATCGGAGAAAGCAATCAATAAATTGAAACAATACGAAATCGAAAATGTGAGGTACATCACTTGCAGTAAAATTCCATCCAATATTAACGTGATCTTATTCACTAATATCTATGTAAATACACCAGCAAAAATACAACCGCTTATCAAATATAAATGAAGTGACTTACAGTGCCAGCCATAACATCAAGACTGCTACACAATATTTTCCTACAGAAGTCCACATCTTTAACGCTTAACGCCTTCTTCACGATATCCTAACCGTTCTCAGTAATCTCTGTTGATCAAAGCTTTTGGAGTATCACTAGTAGCAGCCTTCTATGTCGTGTTTATCGAAGGCTTGCAGCAATGTCGTCTATACCTCTCTTTGAGATGTGTGTTGTAGAACGACTCGAGTTCCGTGCGATTTTGATGCAAAGTGTTTGCGCGGTTTTGATAAATAGCGTTTTATTTCACACCTGGGTTCTGGGACACTATGACGACGCTATATGAATAATGATTTATGACCGTATGTGGTTGCCCGCAATTCGGCGCGCGCCAGCAAGCGGCAGGCATCTAGTTTCCTATCTTTCCATCGCTCGTTCTCATTACCTATCTATACAGGCACCTGGTATGCAGAAAAATGAAAAAGGTAATTACTCCGCCTGTCGTAGACGTGACAGAGTTTTAGGTTGCATTGTCCATGTCCTAAATACACAAATACATTATATATACAATAACAGAACGGCACGTTTTTGTACTAATTTGATAAACGAGAAGCAACGTTTTATTAAATTGTGATTAGATGAAATCACTCGCAGCGAGCTGCAATTTGGGATGTGTGGAAAAGAGCCTTCAGTTATACTTGGCACTCGTAACTCGTCGAGTGCAGTTAGCAAATGCAGTCAGGATTCCTTAGCATTATCTGCATGGGAAGTGTTTTGTCAAGAGGTAGTAACATTTTTAAAACTTTTAACGATATTTTAGTCCTTCGATCTTAGTGTGAAATTAAGGTGTGTATCCCATTGCGTGTTGCGATACTTTATGATATAAATTATATAGTTTTATACCGACTATAAACAGCTAAAAGCTAACAATGATTTAAATTGGATAATTTTGGTACAAGAAACAGCTTGCTATAACAATTGTTTGTCGATTTCTTGACAATCGTTCTTGTAAAAATCAAAGAAGATTAGCCTGACAGTTTAGATGAGAGTCAGAGCTAAATGGTTTCATGTCAAAATAAACATATTCCAAAAGGACTGCGTACTTTTTGTTAACGTACCGTCGTAAAAACTTAGTTATATTAAAGAGGGGTTACAGTCCGTAATGTAAACAAACGCTTTGTTTACATTTTGAAATTCCAAATTCGTAAAATATGACTTACTAAATGAATATCTGACACTTTTCTGGTTTGCTATGCTTATACATGAATGTAAACCAGAGTTTCAATTCAAAAAGAGTTCGAAAAATGTGAAATTTAGACAATGTTTATATTTGGTGGCCCACCTTTGTTATGAGCAGAACCGATGCGCAGAACGGACTGTAACCCCTCTTTAACTATATAGGATATATTCTATTTAACTATATTATAAGTAATATGTAGTTATAAATACTTATAATACGAGCGACGGATCTGTATGATTGGGTATTTGCAATGGCAAGTAACGGCACGTGTTACGTAGTACTTATGCCTGGCATGGTAGAAAAGACGGGTACCGGATACCGGATAGACGGATACCGGATAGACGGATACCGGATAGATGGATACCGGATAGACGGATACCGGATAGACGGATACCGGATAGACGGATACCGGATAGACGGATACCGGATAGACGGATACCATTATACTAGAAACTTAGAATTAATTCGTAAAACAGCTATATTTTCAACTTGTTTAGGTGCATGACAATAAAATCATGTACCAATTTATGATAGACGTTTAGAAACATTGTCTCAAACAGGTTTTGAAACAGGTTTTAGTAACTCGATTTATTTAAGGCATGAATTTTTTTCTCATTCCTACGGAGCCCCATAAGGGCCATTATCACTGTTATTTTATTTTTTTTCATAAATTCCAACATTTTCAAAAATTCCGACTTTATTTTTTAAAATTCCGACTTTACTTTTAAAATTCCGACTTTTTTCTAAAATTCCGACTTTTTTCTAAAATTCCGACTTTATTTTTAAAATTCCGACTTCATTTTTAAAATTCCGACTTTTCTAAAATTCCGACTTTTTCCTAAAATTCCGACTTTTTCTCAAACTTTAAAGTACATTAATTTTATAATGTTAGCCAGCCACAATGACTCAATATTTTTGCCTCGTTTACTTCGTTTGTCTTTCTACAGGGTGTATCAAAAAAAACGGAGTCCATGTTTTGTGTCTCATTATTTCTAAATTACTGAAGCTTATAGAACAATTTTGGACTTGTTTTAAACCACGTCCTTTTCTCTTTCGAACAAGCCGTAATTCGTATTTTTACTCCGCGTAACGTACGTGCTATGGCAAATTTAGTAAAAGCTATCGATTTGAGATGCCCTCCAATTATGCAAATTCACTATGTCTTTCATGGTCGCCAGTTAAATTTTTAATTTTTTCGCTTATTACATCAATGGTATTTCTGTTAAACTTAATAAAACTTGTTATAAAGCTTTACAGAAGATAACGGACCGTTTACATCAACAAAAACCTTAGATTTATGCCAAAATAATGATCGAAATTAGCGTTTTGTTTATCCGCGCGTGCACAATGTTGTCGAAATTGCATAATGTTAATATTCATGAAGTCGATACAAGCTTGAACTATCCGTTCGTAGTGCACGTTAACGGTCCGTTATCTTCTGTAAAGCTTTATAACAAGTTTTATTAAGCTTAACAGAAATACCATTTATGTAATAAGCGAAAAAATTAAAAATTTAACTGGCGACCATGAAAGACATAGTGAATTTGCATAATTGGAGGGCATCTCAAATCGATAGCTTTTACTAAATTTGCCATAGCACGTACGTTACGCGGAGTAAAAATACAAATTACGGCTTGTTCGAAAGAGAAAAGAGCGTGGTTTAAAACAAATCCAAAATTGTTCTATAAGCTTCAGTAATTTAGAAATAATTAGACACAAAACATGGACTCCGTTTTTTTTATACGCCCTGTATACATCCATTTTGTTGCCATGCTGTTATACCACATGAATATACCAGCTATGGAAGGAGAAATACGACAGACAGAGGGCTGGATCTTCTTTCTATGCCTTCAGGGTGGACAATTTTTAAAATCTGACGGACAGTTTCTCTGCTAGTAACAAGCCCATGTTTTATTTGCAACCGTTGATGCATGGCTCTATATCCAAGGGAAGACGCACTACCTTTCAATTCCATCTCAATTGCTTGAGTTACCTCTGGTACTGAGTTGCCCTTTGTCCATCGACACAGTCTCATGGCTCTAAGTAAACGTTTTAATTAACGAAGCTTAGCATAATTCCGTGGAATTTGGACAAGAAGAGCAGAATCTCCATATAGGAAAAACCTAAGTTAAAATATTTCCGTAGCAAAATTTCTCTTGTTTGTATTTCTCCTTGACCTTCCATAGCTGGTATATATTCATGTGGTGTAACAGCACGGCAACAAAATGAATACATAGAAAGACAAACGAAGCAAACGAGGCATAAATATTGAGTCATTGTGGCTGGCTAACTAGCTGTTCTCGCAATGAATCAGATTATAAAATTAATGTACTTTAAAGTTTGAGAAAAAGTCGGAATTTTAGGAAAAAGTCGGAATTTTAGAAAAGTCGGAATTTTAAAAATGAAGTCGGAATTTTAGAAATAAAGTCGGAATTTTAGAAAAAAGTCGGAATTTATAACAAAAAATAAAATAACAGTGATAATGGCCCTTATGGGGCTCCGTAGGAATGAGAAAAAAATTCATGCCTTAAATAATTCGAGTTACTAAAACCTGTTTCAAAACCTGTTTGAGACAATGTTTCTAAACGTCTATCATAAATTGGTACATGATTTTATTGTCATGCACCTAAACAAGTTGAAAATATAGCTGTTTTACGAATTAATTCTAAGTTTCTAGTATAATGGTATCCGTCTATCCGGTATCCGTCTATCCGGTATCCGTCTATCCGGTATCCGGTACCCGTCTTTTCTACCATGCCCTTATGCCTTATGATTAATCCACAGAAATTAATGCAGATCGTCCTGCGTCATGTAATTAATGCATTAACGTTGATATGATCGTCTTGTGTCAAACTACTGAGCCGCAATATAGGGAATGGACAGTAGGGCCACTCTACTGAAGTTTGTGTTTCCACGCATATCACATTACGCATCATTACCATTATGCCAGCCAGTCAATTGCATTTTCTGGCCAATAAAAGGGCTGAACTGGCTGGTGGCAGCCAGTAAACTGCATAATGATAGGGCGCCGTGTTGCACTGCTGAGTGGCCCTACTGTCCGTTCCCTAAGCAGCTATGCTGTGACTGAACTATAACGTTTACAAATGCATGCATACATTTGACCTCAATCTGATTGCTAGCTGTGCTCATTAAATATTCATGATTTCGCAACTAACTTTATATATACTATATACATTAATTCGCAAACTGAAGATTTACAAGAAAATTAATTATGTGATTTATCTCTAAAACGCGCATTGCATCAAGAGATCAATAATTTTTGACAAGATAAACGACGGCGTAGAGTGTTTAAAGTGTAGTGTTCAGCGTTTTAAGTCATTATTTAAGCATCGATATTTCGCGTTCGAAACGTCACATTTAAGAAATCCCCACGACAAAATCGATTCAAACTTTGTTACAATCTTTCGTAGACAACAAGAGCCTCCGAAGCCCATAAGAGCCTCAGAAGACAAATTAAACTAAATAAAATCAGAAATTTTTCGTTCCGGTAGTACAAATTCCAGCTTGTCTCGTTCCAGCTTTTGCAGACTCCACATTTTCTCATCGGCGTTTTATCCCTCATCCGCTTTTTTTCAACAATTTCTCATCCGTTTTTTCTCATCAGCATCCGTCCGTATCCGCTTTTCATCCCCACCCGCCAGCCAGGATCAGAACTAATTAGTATGCGAAACCTGCTCGGAATTTGTCGACAGTAAGTCGCAAGCTTCGGATTGCGACGGTGCTCGAAATTTTTCTGATTTTTTTCAAAATTTTCCTGTGAAGGTACAAATCGTGATCCTTCCTAGGCGTAGGTTTTTTAACTATAGTAACTTTGTTTCAGTACATAAGGTGCATTGGATGCGCAAACACTTTAAAGCAAGTGTTTTTTTCCCATGAAAGAGTAAAAGACGACAAACCAGGGCCGTGTAATCATGTTTTAAGTCGCTCAGCTATGCTTAATAATCGGCTATCTTTAAAAGGGGGAACGGGGAAACGGGGAATCTGGGAAACGGGGAATCGGGGAATCGCGGAATCGGGGAAACGGGGAATCGGGGAAACGGGAATGCTTTGCGGTTCTCAATCGGAAAATAGCCAATTTTAATTCTAAATAGTTTGTTGATCATTCTTTTCTAAACAACAGTCAGATTTGAGCTACTAGAAGGTAGCTAGGGCGCGGTTTACACTGTCAAATTTTTCGTTGGTAGATTCTAGGTTTTAAAGTATTTGTAAGAAACTATTGAGAAAAGTGACTTAGTATTTAAGGCTTAGTTCCCTCTTTCAAATACTGGTAACAAATCCTTTATCGGGGAAACGGGGAAACGGGGAATTGTGAATTAGGATAATCGTGAATGTGTAATCTTTAAAATCTAAGTATTTAAACTTTACTTTAACACTTTGAAACATAACTTGAAATATATTTAAAGGCCTGTTACAACTATGTTGGCCAAATTATGCAACAAACTTGAAATTGTTTTGCTTGTTTTTCCAATGTTTTTGATGATTCTATATTCTACTTTTCCAACTAAAAGTTGGTGCCTTGAAGAACACTAGCAAAAAATGCAACGCCATTCAAAATTGTTGCATGAAATTGTTGGGTCCGTTTAAAAAAAGGCCTTATTAACTGTAATACAACTGAATTATTATGTTACAAATTTCAATTGTTATAAAGTTGACAAAAAACCATGCAATTAAATGATACCATGACCAAAAATGGAACGTTAATTGGGCCGGGAGGGGGGCATATTCATATATTCATTTTTCTGGCCCACGAGTTTCCTTTGAATTGATCAATCTAAATTTGTTTTGAAAGAAACTCGTTGGCCAAAAAATGAATATATGAATATGCCCCCCTCCCCAATTAACGTTCCATTTTTGGTCATGGTATCATTTAATTGCATGGTTTTTTATCAACTTTATCACAATTGAAATTTGTAACATAATAATTCAGTCGTGTTACAGTTAATAAGGCCTTTTTTTAAACGGACCCAACAATTTCATGCAACAATTTTGAATGGCGTTACATTTTTTGCTAGTGTTCTTCAAGGCACCAACTTTTAGTTGGAAAATTAAGTAGAATATAGAATCATCAAAAACATTGGAAAAACAAGCAAAACAATTTCAAGTTTGTTGCATAATTTGGCCAACATAGTTGTAACAGGCCTTTAAATATATTTCAAGTTATGTTTCAAAGTGTTAAAGTAAAGTTTAAATACTTAGATTTTAAAGATTACACATTCACAATTATCCTAATTCACAATTCCCCGTTTCCTCGATAGAGGATTTGTTACCAATATTTGAAAGAGGGAACGAAGTCACTTTCCTCAATAGTTTCTTACAAATACTTTAAAACCTAGAATCTACCAACGAAAAATTTGACAGTGTAAACCGCGCCCTAGCTACCTTCTTGTAGCTCAAATCTGACTGTTGTTTAGAAAAGAATGATCAACAAACTATTTGGAATTAAAATTGGCTATTTTCCGATTGAGAACCGCAAAGCATTCCCGTTTCCCTAATTCTCCGATTCCCCGTTTCCCCGTTTCCCCGATTCCTCGTTTCCCCGTTTCCCCGATTCCCCGTTTCCCCGATTCCCCGTTTCCCCGATTCCCCGATTCCCCGTTTCCCCGATTCCCCGATTCCCCCTTTTAAAGATAGCCTTAATAATCTTTTATGGCGAGGTCTTTGCAAGAAGTCGAAGTTAGCACTGAATTATTATTGACTTTCCGCTTGTCGTTTTTTTTCTTGATCGAGCTTCCTATGCCATTGCGTTCAGTGTCCTTGATATAGGAGTCATTTATGGCCTTGGGTTTAATTCCCAAACTCTGAATGGCAGTCGTTAGCTCTTCCAAGTAATGAGATAACAGTCCAGCAAGATGGAACAGCGTTATGATTTTGCCCGGTCATTACCTCACGCGTGTAGCCCAGAACACTGCTGATTCAGTTTCTATTATTTTAACAGAAAATCATGAATGGTTTTTCATAGTTGCTTTTGAGCATTGTCGACACAGGTAACATTGTAGCTCGAAATTGTAGGACGACGGCGGCGATTCAGTTTTCTTGTGCTATTACCTGGGTATAATCTGTAAAATGCGTGGTTATAATACATAAGCTACGTATATATAAGCAGTGTCAGAAAGCTTATAATATATAAGCTTTCTCGTTGATAGAAAACTGAATTTTTTCGACAACTAACAGGTTTACGACAACGACATGCATATAGTTTGCCCTGCAGTTTTCTTGTGATGTATCCGGAGAAGAACTTATGTACAAACTGCCTCAAACGTTCCATTGGTAGTGAGCATCTAGATATAAGTATCTATGCCTGCGGTAGGATCAACAGTTTCCTATCAACGAGAAAAGCTTGCCGTTCGTAGCTTATAGTAAAACCACACTGTTAAAAATAAATGTAATTTTACAGCAACAACTACTGTAATATTTTACAGTTAAAGTACTGTAATCACGGGTAACAGAAGAAAGTACTGTAATAAAACAATTTGTTTGTTTTTTAACAGGTAAAATACTGTAATGTTTACAGTATTTACAATGTAAATACAAACTACAATATAAAGTACTGTGAAAAGAAGGACGTTAATTAGGAGGACGTTAATTAGAAGGACGTTAAGAAGGACGTTAATTAAAAAGAAGGACTGTTGATTAACAATGTATTTTAACAGTGTATAAACATTGCCGACATTGGTAACGTCGCATATAGCTTGGAATTGTAAGAACGGCGGCGATGCAGTTGCTATAGCAGGTGCTATACCATTACCCTGGCTGTAACCTGCAAAATGCGTAAGTGCACTGTTAAAAAAATCACTGTAAATTTACAGTAAAAAGTACTGGCAGCTTGGACGCAAAAAAAGTACTGTAAAATTACAGACAATTGTTAATCAACAGTCCTTCTTTTTAATTAACGTCCTTCTTAACGTCCTTCTATTTAACGTCCTCCTAATGAACGTCCTTCTTTTCACAGTACTTTATATTGTAGTTTGTATTTACATTGTAAATACTGTAAACATTACAGTATTTTACCTGTTAAAAAACAAACAAATTGTTTTTACTACAGTACTTTCTTCTATTACCCGTGATTACAGTACTTTAACTGTAAAATATTACAGTAGTTGTTGCTGTAAAATTACATTTATTTTTAACAGTGTAAGCAACGATGAAAAACTATTGATAATTTACTATTAAAACATAGAAAATGAATCGGCAGTGTCCTAAAGTTTATAGAATATACTATGTGCTTGGTTCAGGCGTGACATAGTGACTCGGCAAAGACAACGCAGTGTTATGTTGTTGCACTGTTATCTCATTAGTTGAAAAAGCTAGAACTGCCATTCAGTGTTTGGGAATTAAACCCAAGGCCATAAATACATGACTCCTATATCAAGGACGCTGAACGCAATGGCATATAAAGCTCGATAAAAAAAAAGACCAACGGAAAGTCAATAATAATTCAGTGCAAACCACAAAACACAGCTGAATAACTTAAAATATGACAACACAGCTTTGATTTAGTAAGCGTTGTCGTTTTTGACTCTTTCCTGAGAGAAAACACTTGTTTTAAAGGCTTTAAAGTGTTTGCGCATCTTGTGCATCCGTGCTTCATGCACCGTAAGCTTTGGGAAAAAGTCCGCCATAGATATTTGGCACAGTGTAATGGTTCAGCCAGCTAAACCACTACACTGTAGTTTTACAGTATAGTGGTTTAGTGGTGTCTTGAAGTCTTCTCGTCGCTATTTCTCGACGAAGACAACTTGTCTTCTTGAACGAAGGGGAATAACGGCGAGAAGTCTTCAATGCACCACCCCTACAGACCTGTCCCAAACAGTCAAGCTAAGGAAATTTTCTTAAATATTAGTTAAAAACATTAGGCAAATAAATCTTTGCCTCCTTGGTCTCGCGGTAATGCCTAGTGTTATCCTGCACTCCACGCCCAGCTTTGACTTACGTTTTGGGTGGATCGTCGACAGGTCCGGCCAACTGAGCGGGTGAAGAATTTAATATTCTCACACCACCGCAGTTGGACTTGACTTGTCGACGATCCATCCAAAATCTTAGTCAAGCGATGTGGGCAGTACGGAAGACAGTTACTTTAACCTCTCGCCCACTGAGGTTTTGTGATTTCCAATGAAAACTCAAACGGGTCATTTCTTGCTCATCAGCATGCAAATAAAAAAAATTAGAAAAACACCTCTTTCAGGCGTTTTTTGGGCGAAATAACCAAGTAAACTAGAAGTAGAGAAGTAAAAGAAACATTCGAGTTAAAAACCATGTCAAAAACACTTTATTCGCGCAATAAAAACCTATTTTCAACTTCGTAAATGAATCGTTAAACATCGCACATACGGGTATTTTTTTGCAGACCATGGTCATCTGACGTCATTTGCCTATAGCACCGATGAAGAAGCTTCGACTTTTATGTCTGCTCGAGAAACATGTTAAAAGTCTTCAAATGCCTTGTAGACTTTCTTAAAAGTCCTCAAACTGCCAATTGATTCCATAGAAATGGAGAGGGAAGACATCAGGAGCAAATTCAAGCTAAAAAGACGAATAAATGAAGCAGAATATGCCAAGCAGAATATGCCGGAGTCGAAAAAATTCAAAATCAAAATGGCGTCGGTTTTCTTCTCCGATTAAAAATGTAACCAAAATCGCTCTAGTGTTGATGGATATCAACAATATTGGATTGGTAATACACATATGAGTACCTTCTGTAATATTTTAATTGGAATTGGTATTACACATGTAAGTATGTTTTTAAAATTATATAAAGTTTGGATAAATATATTAATCTGACTATATGACCCGAGATTCTGCTTTCTAGCAGGAACCTTAAAAGAACCGTTCAAAATGTAACACATTAAAAAGTAAAATAGTTGAAGTAAAATAATTTTTTATATATGGTTAGCGTCATGTAACTCTACAACTGATTAATTTTGTTTAAGAAATTAGAGTATTTGCCGTCATTTGAACTATTTTTCATGTGTTACATATTCAACTTAACATCATAGATATTCCAGAGATATTGTGAGACAACCACGTTCGAACTATGATGCGAAATGCCAACGCCAAAAAGGACTTAGTGGTAAGAAAACCAAATATTACAATCACTATCATTGCAAATTCACTATTACCCCCCCCCCCCCCCCCCCCCCCCCGCGTGAGCGATTTAGACATTTACTCAAAACAAGACGCCTGCTAAGGCGTTCACTCCGCCTGCCAAATGAAAATGGGCACAAGGCCAGGCAGGGCTGTAACTAGAGAGTTCATTGGGGGTGGGGTACATTCACTTATTTCTGTTCTGTCCAACTAATTCCTTTTTAAATCAATTATTATTACGGTACCTTCCAAGGCATTTTAAGACATTGCTAGCACATCTTATGCAATCACTAAGATAACCAAAAATCAATGTCTGAGTGACCTGCCAGGCACTCTGTCCAGAGTCCTAGTAGGATTGCATTTTTTAGAATTTAATTTAGATTAAAGACTTTAATAGTACATATGTTAAACAAGATTCTTTTGCCATAATGCCACCAACAAATAGCTGTTTTATTTTGCAAGTAAAGAAAATTTTACTAAAAGTGTATACAATACATCAGTCTATTAAATCCATCAATTTATTAAATCTATTCTGTAGCACACTGCCTGAAGTCTCCACGATATAATTTGTTGGGAAAATGTTGGCTAGCCTTTTGATATATTGACCAGCTTTGAATTAGATATTTGATGTGTTGATAAGGTGTCAGGTAAATATTTGGCATGTTTATAAAATGTTGGTAAGGATTTTGACCAGTTGACAAGTTTTCGAGCAGACTTTTGACATGTTGATAAGATCTGAGTTAGTCTTTTGGTATGTGGACAAGCTTTGAAATGGACTTTTGACATGTTGATATGCTCCTAGTTAGATTTTTGGCATGTTGACAAGATGTCGGTTAGGTTTTTGGCTTGTTGACAAGATGTCAGTTAGGCTTTTGGCTTGTTGAAAAGATGTTGGTTAGGCTTTTGGCTTGTTGACAAGATGCCGGTAAGGCTTTTGGCTTGTTGACAAGATGTCGGTAAGGCTTTTCACTTGTTGAAAAGATATCAGTCAGGCTTTTGGCTTGTTGACAAGATGTCGGTTAGACTTTGACCTGTACATGCCCACAAGTTGTCAGTTAGACTTTCGACATGCTGACAAAGTATTTACTTCCAGAAAGCTTCAGGTGTCAGTTAAAACATTGGTATATAGGCAGGGTGTCTGATAAAGTTTTGGCAAATTAAGAAAGTGCCAGTTGAAATTTTACTAAATTTAAGTTAAATTTTGTTCTTTTTTTTATTTTGCATTTTTGAGTTTTTTTCTTGCTATTTTAATAATTATAGCAACAATCTTTACAGTAATCGACTTAAAAGTATTTCTGTGATCTGTATTTTCTGTGATATCCTATTTGAAATCCTTTCTCTGAGTCAACTATTCAACGTGACGTTCTAACAAAACAAGTATTAAAATCGCTCATAAAAACAACAAAAATTAAAAATTAGACTAAGCTATTAAGTCTGAAGTCTCCACGATATAATTTGTTGGGAACTTTAGACTAACATATGTATTTCTGGAATTGGAATGTAAAATGTCTCTTACCTTTTATTTGCCGTTTTAAAACATTTCTGGAGCAATTTTTTGATAAAGAACCTTCCTGTCCCTTTTTGTTGACTATTACATGTTAAAAATTGTGTTTTGTATGTAGATATTTCAGTAGAATTTGCGTTTGATTCTTGTGTAGAAATTTCTAAATTTCCTTAAAAGTAGGAATACAACAGAAAATGACGGAAGCACGCTCTCATCGCTCCTCGGTAAAGTTTCGCGGTGGAATTTGTCGTTTTAAAACATTTTGCATGAGAATTTTTGCACGTAAAACCTTCTTGCGGTTTAGATGTTCTAGCATACATGTTAAAATGCGTGTTTTGTTGACATATTCCGCTGGAAATTGAGTTTAAACGACGTGTTTAGGTCGGCTCACGCGGCTTGTGCCCAGCGGTATCACCCATTAGCGGCGGCACCGACTTCTGACACCGAAAAAAAAAACAGAAACCGGGCGAATTTAAAACTCCGCCTCGCCTACGGCAGGCGGAGTAAAAAGGCAATTTAATTTTAATTTTGTGAATTTCGATTACAAAACATGCCTTGGACTGTCGACCAATTGATTTCGTCAGGCGATTACAGACTTGTGAGAGGAGGGGGGTAGCCTAATTACTAAAATGTAGTGAAAAAAGGACTTTCCATCTAATGGTGGGAGCAGGTTGGCGGGAACACTGGAGAATAAAGGTCCTGTCACAATGCAATTTTTCTTGCAACTTGAAATGCAATTCTACTATTGGGAGATGTAAAATTGGCAAATGCAAGTTTCCATCACAGTTTGCTGGGGTTTTTTAACGTACCAAACATTTGTCACAAATTTACTTAAGAGTAGATTTTCCCTGTAGCAAAAAAGATGGCAAATGTCGATTTTACCAGAGTGCATGGTAGTCTGAAATTGTTTAAAAAGGCAAATTAACGTCTTTTAAAGAACAGACAGAAGACAATAGGTTATTTTCACACTTGTGTTAAAATTTCAATCCAGTAGCTTTGTTTCTTGTCATCTTTTCCCACGTATTCTTTCTTGATACCTGCAATGCATTCTGGTAAAATCGACATGTCGCCATCTTTTTTGCTACGGTGAATGCAAGGAAAAGTGCACCGTGTGACAGGGCCTTAAGGGTAAGAGATGGATAGAGAAGGAGACGGAGCAGTTACAAGTGCAAGAAAAATTGCACCGTGTGACAGGGCCACTGAGCTTTACTAATATATTAGTCAGGGAGGCAGAGGGTCAAAAATGTATGCACACTTACTTTCTCGAGGGACTAATTCTATTGTTGATAATATAGTAGTTCAGATGTCCCTAAATACGAATTAGAATGTTGTTTCGGCAGATTTTTCTTGAGTAATGTGTTAAACATGGTTTTCTGCTTGACTTCAAAACATTCGAAAAGGCGCCATTTTGTTTCTAATTTTAGTACAAGAAACGAGCCCACGACATTTTGGATCAGCGGGCCACCCGTTAACTTCATGTATGAACATTAATACGCAAAATATTCATGCTTTCGCATGGGTAGTCATAGCGTTAACGCTCAAAACATTTGATATAATTTATAGTTATTCTGATTCATGAAATACATGTAATTCATTTATCTTTTTGCTGTTTTAAAAAATTAAAAATTTTTTGAATGACTCAAACAACTGTGAAGCGCAAGTAGCCAGACGAACCATTGTCACACAGCCATGCCTATGCTCATATGTGACCGGTCATAAGGCGAGGTGGGGGGGGGGGGGGGGAGGCACCGCCTGGTGCAATTAAAATATGGTATCTTCAATTTTTTTATCCTCAATTTTTTTATCCTCACCCGCTGTGAAAGTCTATGAACAGTCCCTCCCCCTTTCTGCTGTGTTGATGTATCAACTAGAAAATTATATGCTGATCAGTTCCTCCCTTCTGCTACTGTAACCTAAATGAAAAGTTCCTTACATTTCCTAATGTGGCGATGTCTAAAGTTCATCTTTCAAGTTCCTGCCTGATGATGTATAGAGAAGAAAATTATATCACCGTCTTCCTTTCATCTGTGGTGACGTCTGAAGATGATTATTCTTCCTTTTTTTCTGCCGTGGTGATGCTTATAAAGAACTTTAATACTTGTAATAGTTCAAACACAAGTAGAAGGACTTCCTCCGAGACAGGTTGAAATACGAGGTGAAGCCGAGTATTTTTCAATTAAGTTGGCGGATGTACATTTTCAGAATGCATTGCGGTCGGAAATCATTTCATATAGGCGTACGAGTCAGGGGGCTGGGAGGGCTGCAGCCCCCTCCCAAAAAAAAAAAAATTGGAAACTGCCAGTTTTTCGGGGAATTTATTTCCAAATTTCGGAGAATTTGGACGCTTAGACACTGGCCATGGAGGAATTCGGGAAAGAAATTATAGCCCCCTCCCAGTTGACAGAGATCCCGTACGCCTATGTCATTTCACAAAGCACATTGAACGTCTGTTGAAGGACAAGCACAAGAGAGGAGGTTATTTTCTCTGTGTTGTTAAAGTTTTATATCCTGGGATATTTTCCTTGGCATTTTTTTCAGTCGTTTTTGCTCAATGTCCGCAATGAATGCTGGTAAAATGTACATGCTACTTGATTTACGGTGGTGTTATTTCCCTTAATGGACAGCCCATGATATAACTACCTACAGTTCGATTGCTACGCACCAGACCACTCAGGGAACCTGTTCGTTTGGTAAATTTTTTTTCGACAGCACCACGGTTAAAATAAGGGAAGTATTGTTAATTGAATAATGTTGTTTGGATATGACCACGGCGGACAAGGAAGGAACTCTTCATGTTATAATCTTCTTTAATTATAGGGGGAGGGCCGATTCAAAAACGGTTCACTAATTTTCATGCAGAGGGAAAAAAGGTGGTAATGGAAAATCATATATACTTTGCACTGAAATAAGTTAAAACAAGAATACTTAAAGAAACTGAAGAACGTTCATTAAAATTAAACAAACAGCAGATGACCTCCACCGCTACTTGATTTCTTGCTTCCAATAAAACCAAAATAAATCTGTAACAAGGGGGAGGGGTTATCAAAAAGAATACATCATTTTAGGTGATGATGATATATTGAGCATACCATATTTTAATTGCAGCAGCTGGTGGGCACCCTTAGACCGGTCATGTATGAGCATAGGCATGACTGTGTAACAATGATTCATTTGCCTGGATATTTGCGCCTCACAGTTGTTTGAGTCATTCAAAAAATTTTAAATTTTTTAAAACATGCAACAAAAAGAGAAGTGAATTATATATATTTCACGAATCAGAATAACTATAAATTATATCAAATGTTTTGAGCATTAACGCTATGACTACCCATGCGAAAGCATGAATATTTTGCGTATTAATGTTCATACATGAAGTTAACGGGTGGCCCGCTGATCCAAAATGTCGTGGGCTCGTTTCTTGTACTAAAATTAGAAACAAAATGGCGCCTTTTCGAATGTTTTCAAGTCAAGCAGAAAACCATGTTTAACACATTACTCAAGAAAAATCTGCCGAAACAACATTCGAATTCATATTAAGGGACATCTAAACTACAATATTATCAACAATAGAATTAGTCCCTCGAGAAAGTAAGTAAAATTCCCTCTGCCTCCCGGACTATATCTGGAGGAGCGGCTCCTATACTTGCTTCAGTAATCAGAGTGTCGCCAAAAACATGGCGGATTTCGGCCTCTGCTGACGCCAGATCCACGCCATATGGTTCCTCAGCCTAAAGGTATTTGCCACTGACTGGGCTCAATTGTAAAGCAGGCTCATCTTTCACTCCCCCCTTTTGCTTTTTTTCAAAAATTTTTTTGTCTTAGTTTTCGCTGTAAATTTTGGGGGTTTTAAAAGCTTTTTTCACGTTTGCTGGACTCTTCACCAACTTTTGAAAAACATATGCGCAAGTTTTACAAGTTATCGCGGACAGAAAAGGACAAAAAACCTCGAAATATATTGGTAAAAACAATAATTCAAGGGGCAATTGGATTGCTATAAAACCGAAAAATTTTGTAGTTTATATTCACGAGCAAAAAACAAAATATTTCCAGCTAAAATTGTTGAGTATAACGTATTTTTAGCAACGAATATTTTTGTCTTTTAAGTCCGCTTTGTTGTACATCAACATTTGTTATATGGTTATGTTTGTATACCTGGTTTTTACAATCATGCTTTAATGTTTTTAAAATTGCTTACATGCCATCGGCATCTTGTTTTGATGTGAACGTTGTATAAATCAAGGCTTTTTGTTTCTTAACTGTCTTGAATGTTTATAGTTTACTGTAGATAGTAGAACTGAAAGTCCTGCATTTTACAAATATTTTACAATTTACATACATGTTTTTGTGTCTCCTAAAGTATTTTTTGCAAATAATGTTGTATATAATTTTGCTCACAACGTTCAAGCATATAGTTCAAGTATGCTTGCTTGAGTCAAGCTTTCGCTCTCTTTTCCCCCTATGTTTAAGCTTGTGTTTTCTTGAATAACCAGTATATAATCAGACTATTATACCGGTTTACCTCAAAACCATTCCACAACAATACAGCTGAAAGATGTATTATTTGTTTAAACTACTTGAATTAACTAAGGTATAATTTTTCACTATCAACACTCCACACAAGAAATGAGTACTACCTGTAATATATGTATGACATGGAGTGAGGGAATTGACTGCTGACAGTAAAAGTACAGAATTAATGCCTAATCCCCAATGTTGTGGAAAGGCTGAAGCTCACATCTCTCCATTATCAAAGTTGTGCATTCTCTTCCTTTTCCCCTTATGATTTCTACTGCTTTTGACTTTTGTGAACAACTTTTTAAAAAATGTATTTTTGTTTACAAAACCAATCCACAGTGACACACTTCATAGTTGTATTATTTAAATTGAAAAAATTCAAGGTTTAGTAATTTCAACTAACAATGAGTCATTGAAGAAAAACACCACATTTAGCAAAAGTAATCCTAACTCCACTTGAGCAATGTATGCTTCCTGTAGTGGGATGAGGATACTATATTATGCTGATACTGTAGTAAAAATGCTAAATTATCTGTTGGTTGAGAGGATGACATGAATCTCCCATCTCTGCATTGGTAGTGCAGGTGTTTTCTGAAATTACAATTATAATGCCTAAAACTACATTGTATACTATTATGATCATGACATAACTATCACTGTGTAAACAAATGGGCTTTGATTTCTGGTCTCTTCTTAATTTTGATGTGGTATTGATAACAGATTAATAGTTCAATATTTGAAGAAAACAGTTGTACTGCACAACATATTACACATATATGACATATATCCATGCTGGCTGTACATGGTAGAATACATATGTTACAGTAGGAATGTTTTGCTCTAGTTCTTGGTACAGTTCTTTAAAATCTGCAATAAAATGAGAAACAAATTTACTACCTTTTTTGTGTTCAATTAATGCATAGAAACATGCAAGGCAACAATTAAAACCACTGAGTGTCCAGCACTCCCCATGATAAATACCAATCTGGTGTTGGACAGCAAAATAGGAAATGAGGTCCATAATGCATCTTACCCAACACATTACCCAAAAAAGGAAAAAACAGCAGTTACAGCCCAATGTACATTATATTGTGTTTATAGACATGGCCCAAAATGTTATCTTTTATGCACCACTGACAACACTACATTGCATTTCAAAAACAAGCTGAATTAATTGTCTATCTACTCATCAATCTACAATTACTATGCAAACTGAGGTCACAGAGGCATAAATGTTTTTATCAGGCACAGAGAGATTGTTCCACACCATCAAGTGATATAATTTATAATTTCAATTCAGTGCCAAACTGCAAATGGGCAAACTTTAAATCATGGATACACGACTATAAACATTCGTCAAGGAAAACTTGTTGTCTATATAAATAACATCAAAAACAGCTCTATCAAAGTAAAAGTCAGTGCCTGATGCTGAAGACAGAAATGTTTATACCGATATACCCAATAAATAAACAGACTTTGCATCAGCGGTTTGACAAAAAATTTTTACGCACTTCTGTAAACTTCAGAAATCAAAATGCAAACTTAGCCGCAATAAAACGATATAAAATTGAAAGTTTCGAACGTCTTACCTGCACGAAGAAACATTTCCACATTATTTTTACAAATCCTTGCGTCCACGAGCGAAAAAAACCCTATTTTATCTTTGATTTTTTCCCGAAAACAACCAAGCCATAAAAGTTTTTTGCAAAAACCAGGGGGGCGAAGGTCTTCTTAAAAGCTCAGGATCGCGGTTGGTCAGTGGTAAATACCTGTAGGCTGAGGAACCATATGGCGTCAGCAAAGGCCAAAATCCGCCATGTTTTTGGCGACACTTTTTCATGCCGAGCCGCTCCTCCAGATATATTAGTAAAGCTCAGTGGACAGGGCCTTGAGGGTGGGAGGTGGATAGGAGGAGACGGAGCAGGATGTGGGAGTCGTGCAAGGTCGGGAGGTTAAAAAAGAACAAGGAATGTTATGTTTTTAATGCCTTTTAGACTTTTCTTGAGGCAATTAAAATTCAAACTGTCAAATCCAAACACTGTACAGAATGGCCGACTTTACGTGGTCTTTAGTTTTTACACAACCACTTGCATTGTTATCTTTTGCAGTTTGTTTACCATTTCAGTTATCTATCTTCAATAAAATTCTTTGAAATTTGTTTGTAGATTGACAAAATGCTTAACCTCCTCTCAACAACTGGCAGATTATGAAAAATGAAATTGTTAAAGGTATTGGAATATTGCATGTACAATATTGAATATGGGACAATTTGGGACGGTATAATTTTGGACATGACGGTTTAATTCTCACCTAATTTGACGATTATTTTGTGGGTACACATACCGTGGAATCTCATGTGCTCCAGAAGCATTTTAATCTTAGAAAAAGTCAAATAATGATGAACTGTGTTTTAAAAGAAAGTTAGAATCTTATTTGGTTCAAATCAATTGAATTATGGCCCAAGAGTTCATGAAAACACATACAAAAGGCTTTCTTAAAAAACTGAAACATCAAATCTAGCAATTTTATATGTTATGCCTCTAAACAACACAATTCTGTTTCTAAAAATTGGTACCCTACTAGACCTGCATATGCATGATTATACTAATTTGGACATATTTATTTTTACCCATTAAAATATAAATTTGTGTTTAATCATTCGTGTTTGTCATTATTTGACTTTGTAATGTTGGTTAAACATAAGGAGATTGAGGTGACTTTGCCAGAAACAAAAACATCCATTATTATACTAAAATTTCAATATATGTAGCAATTAAAACTAACCACAGGAAATATATTTCTACTTTTTAATTGAAATGTTTCTGTTATATGCACTATATCATATTTTTGATAAAAAATTACAACACCTATGTTATTTCCTGGTTTACTATCTCAATCATCTTTTGTTTAAGCTGGCTTTGAGTGTTCATTTGAAAGTTTGGAAAGTTCATTTGAAAATCACAATAGTTCTCAATGTTATATTGGACCCTTTAAAGTTAAAAAAATACTTTGTAATATTTTATACTACTGGTAATTTATCTTAGATACAGACTTTGTGATTTTGTATTAGAATGTTGACTTTCAAACTTTAAGATGAACTACTTATTAAGGACAAAATAAGCTAGCATATTGTCTTTTGTTTACAAAGTGGAACTTGTTTGGAATTGAGATGAACTGATGCAGTTGTTCTTTAACTTTATCAATTAATTACATATCTTAAATGAAAAAGAAAACCACAACTTGCCAAATAAATTCTGTGGGCTCTTTTTATTAGCAAAGAAAAGATGTGGCGGATGTAAGAATTTAAGAGTAAAAAAGTTTCCTTGGACTAAAAAAATTGACAGTATGCCAGATTTTCTAGATAAACAAGCAGTACAGATGTTGGCCAATAATAAGTATAAGTAACTACAATTTTTAATTTTAAAAGTTTTCTATTGATGCCTGGATACAGTAAATACTTTACCAGAGTTCTTCGTATTACATCGACTTGAAAAAGTTTTAAGTCACATGAAGCTTTTAGTTGATACTATGCAATTTCAAATTTTACAGACTTCTTAATTAACATGCCAAATTTACCTTGTTGAACATAAGGTCTTTCCTGAGAAAAAGTAAAACTGTCTGGCATTATATGGAGTAGAATAATTTAAATTAGTTTGAGACTTTGATTTGATAACAATTTTGATTTGTACTATTTACAATACAAGTGACCGGGTTGTATCGGATATACAAACCCAAGCTGAAGGCGAGATATCTGACATACACAGATGCGAATGTTGTAAATGGCTTGTGAAACTCGTCAATTTTATACATCAGATCTATAGCAAAGTGATTTTGAAAATACCGATTCTGTAAGATGAGAAAATGATTTCTTTTGTGTTTCCTGTATGATTTATTACTTTATAAGTTTCTTGATTAAAATTACAACATATTGCCTACTGGAACTTTTTATATTGTTTGGTTGTGGTGAATTTGTATTTTGGCAATTGAAATATTTCTGAATTTGTATGTGCATTTCCTTTGCTTCAGTTCAAGTTTACATTTCAAATATTCCACTTTGTAATACTTGCGTGGTAATAATAATATAAGAAAACAGGTTTACATGGCTCTTGAATATAGTCTTTTCAACAAGTAAGTAAAGATGAATTTATACTTCAAAGAGATATGTTCCTAACCTGACAATGGTACCTTCCAAAAAGACTAAATTTAAATTGATTCTTCGAATAAATTTTTTACTTTTCAATCCAAGATCAATCTAAGTTATGTATTTCTACTTTTATTTTGGTCTCTTTAACACTGAAACTATCAATTGTATATAAAGCAACTTCACTATCGAGTGACTTCATTTGTTGCTGGGCAAAGCCAAAGCATTGATTTTTCGGCTGTTTTCAATGAAAAATAGAATTTTGCCCAAAGTTATCTCAAATAAATTATCACAATTTGAACAAAAAGCTTCTGTTCTTGTGCCCACCAGAAAAATGAGATGTCTGAGACTTTCTTTGTATTTTTTTGCGAAAAATAGATCGCATGCACTGTTATGCAAAGAAAAGTGTAAGAGATTGGTTTCTGAAAAATGTCGTGCTACACACAATATTCTAAAAATGCTTGGTTTTTATTCTATGTATTTTTGAATTTTTTGTTAAAAAAAAATAAAGGTAGCAATGTTTAGTGCATTTCACATTGTCAGGTTAGAAACGCAATAAGAAAAATGTGGCTCCGAACATTACAGCTTGGTCAATTTGGAATTTATAAAAAAATCGTTTCTTCGTTGTTTTTCGACGTTTTGAAGGGTTGTTTCGAGTACAAAAAAGTATTTTTAGGAAGAATTATGTGCCCACGTTACATGTCTCAAAGCCATCAAAATTCGTTGGTAATTCGTGCATGTATTTTTTCTGACTTATAAAAGCACAATTGATTAAAAATAATATTTTTCTTTTGACAAAAATACCTTTCTTCTGTGAGGCTGGCTGTATTTGAAAAAGCGTTGGTCAACGCTCCGCCAAAACTCGTGGGTTTTCTCCGGGTACTCCGGTTCTTCCCACTGGGAGAGTTGACAGGGTAGTTACATATGGTTATAAAAATGTGACTAACTTTTGAAAACCTTTCTACTTAGACTTGTTAAGCCTTCTCGTCATCTCTATCAGTTGCATGTTTTGAGCCACATGTTTTTCTTTGTAATTGTGAAACAACTCGTTATATGCTGGGTAAACCTTTGCAAAACTCTCAAAATTTATCACTTCAAGTTGTTTCATTGTTATAATATATTTTGAAGTATAAACATTTACTTGCGTTGAAAAGACCCAAGTTTTTTAGGACTTTGTTCATTCACTTGTGTTATTGTTCTCTCTGCCATGTTCTGTTTTCTTCTGTTGTTATTTTAATAAGTACAATGTGTGGTAGTTAATCTCTTTTTATTGTTATTCAAATTGTATGTAATCTTTACAAATTTTTTCAATAAATTGTTTACAAAATTTACTTGTGACCCCTTTTTAATTAAAAATTCAATTCCCATGGGAATTGAGAAATTGAATAAAAAAAATCCCCCTACCCCGGCCAGCTCCCCAAGTGCCACTTCCACCTAAGTAGAAGTACTTATACATGTAGTACAAGTACTTCTACTTATTCACGGTGGAAGTAGCACTCGGAGAACTGGCCGGGGTAGCCGGCAAAGAGAAGACCAACTTTGCAAGTGCTAATACAATTGCTAAGTTGATCTTCCCTAGAGAGCAGCCGCGCGTACCTAACAAATTAAAACAACAAACGTTAGTGACTTAAGTACTTAGCATGCAAATTTGATTCCCAAAACCAAAATGTCAAGTGCCCCCCGCTGATCCTACCAACTGCCTACCTGCCTCAGTTCTAAGCTGTCTTCCTCAGTTCTAAGCTCCTGCATTCCATTCGTTACCTTCACTTTCCTCACCATCGCACAGTCACTCACAGCTGATAAACCCGCATGCACCACCACCACCCCGACTGCCACCCAATTTCGAAAATTAAAAGAGCTAAAATTTCGGTAAAGTATGCATTTTAAATGCAATTTATTTGGATATTTTAGATCAAACGTAAACAGAAAAAGCTCGTACATAAAAACAGGTGAGAATTCTATTTAAAATTTGCTTGCAAAATATAAAACTTAATTCGCATTTTTCTTAGTTAATAGTATAGATCAATTTAGTTGATGTTGAAACCTACTCTTAACTGTTTTGTTAGAAGTGACGACAGATTTTGGTTTTTAAGCATACTTTCAAAAATTTTAATTCCTTTAATAAACCTAACCCCATGCAACTTACACACGGCGCACACCCTCGCAGTCCATACATTTAGCTAATAAATTACGTTATAAACAAAAAAGCAAAATAAAAAGATAAATTACGTTATCTCTAGCTACTTAAACCCACTTAGACTGAGTTTTTGATTGAATTTTCAAACGTAAAACCTTAGCTGAATGGGCATGGGCTTTTCGTTGTGTTAACTGTTCCGGAGTAAATATAAACCTGGGGCCGGTTGTATCAAAGGCGTTTAGCTTAAACGCTTTTGATACAACCGGCCCCTGATACTTACCAAAGTCCAAGGCTGGGTCAAATAAGCATGAGAATTAGGCAAAAATAAAAAGCAATTGAAACTCAACAGATTCACTAAAGTTGTTTTTTTTTTTTGGCAACTTATATCCTTAAGTGTAGATGACATGCAATTTTTAATGCCGTAATTCTCACACTTATTTAACCGAAACGCCTTCATTTGCATGGTACCTCGCAGCTGCTCTCAAACCACCTTCGTAATTTGCTTTAGTGTACACAAACAATGACTTCATTGTTCCTGCTTACCAAAACAAATCTGAAAGCACCAAGATACTTATCATATTAATAATCAAAGAGGATTCGCATTATGCAGTAATTACCATAAACAGACGCATCACCATTGAAACAAAGCATGCTGTATTCCCATGGGAATTTAAAATGCACAAAAAAATATAATGATCCTACTGATTTGCATGGATGTATGAACCAAATTAGCTAAGAAACAAAGAAATGATATATTCCCTTGGGAATTTAATGTAGCAAAAAGATGGCGGGTGTTGATTTTACCAGAATGCCTTGCGGTCTGAAATCGTTTAAAAACTTAAGGTAAATTAACCTCGTTTGAGGAACAGACAGATAGGTTATTTTGCCACTTGTGTTAAAATTCCGTCCATTAGCTTATGTTAAATATCATTTCACTGCTATTCTTGATTGATACCCGCATTAAATTCTGGTAAAATCGACATGCCACCATTTGTTTTGCTACGGTGAATTGGAATACAAGTCAAATTTTCTCGCTTTTTAACCAGAGAACACATTCTTTAAAGGTAGAACGACGGAATTGATCGTTTGTAATCGACGCCATCTTTGTTGACGTTTGAAACACATGGCAACCACAAAGTATCTATTCATTATATCTGATCCTATCGAGCCATACATCTTTAAAGTATCATTCATAATACGCTAAAACTAACGATGAAATAGTAAATTGACACAAGTACTTCGCTGTAAACAGCTGAAGTAATCTGCAGAGTCAACCAAGATGGCGCCCAATCACACGAAATGACGGCATGTGCAAACCAAAAATAGTGACCAAATGCATCAACTATAATTTAGTGGCATTATTACGAAACTTATTTTTGTAAAACGTTCAATCCTACATGTTATTTTGTTTTGTTTTTAGAAATATCCAAATCCAAATGTTAGAGACGAAATTTCCAGGCGTTAAGGTATTGTTTCTTTAAAAAATATTGTCGACATTTACCATATTTTTACCTGTTTTTTGACTCGAAAATTGACTGCCAAACTCCTAGGTATTCTATTTAATTATTTTGTTGAATGTATTTGATATCAATGTTATTTCAATCCAATTTTTTTCACTTAATTTGCTGTCTTCTCTTTTTCATTAACGAGAAATATCTATTAAATCCTCTTTGATCCCTCAATAATAAGTATCTTGTTTTCTACTAACTTGCACATTACCACTACTTTCTATTACAATGTCGTGTCTTCTCATTCTTGTGGATTGTTGTTTTGTGGGTCTTGTCGTCCAGGATCGTTCATTCTTTTCTTTTCTTGTGCGTTTTTTTACATCCCATCACCCTTTGCAATAGTAGAAAGAATTAAATCATGAGATGATAGTTACGAGTAATTTATAAACTATAACATATTAAACAATTATTGGATGAGGTTTTTGTGATATGCGGAATTATCAATGTCGAGGTAAGAGTTATCAGCCGAGCCGAAGGCGAGTCAGATAACTCTTACCGAGAGATTGATAATTTTGCATATCACAAAAACCGAATCCGATAATTGCTTTATTATACATTTTAAGTCTTTTTCCTCGAGCAATTGACGCATTTCGCCCTCGGAAGAGCTTAAAAAGGAAGATGCCATAACATGAAACAGAAAATATCGAAAAAATGTTGTTGCCATGCCAACCATTGATGCCAACGAATACCGCATACTGTAATAATCTGCACCGTAGGCTCAACATCCAGATAACTCAGTTATCTGCTAGCAGATAACTGAGTTATCTGCAGATTGTGTGATAGTCGCATTTATCTGCATACAACTGATCAATCACAACGCATAAAACAACTGCAATGTATAATAAAATAGTTTATTAATTAGGCCGGCCAAATTATTGTGTAAGCTGTTAATATGAAATTTTTTTATTAAAATCTCGAGAATCATTAGTAAATCGTGAACAAAACACAAAAGAAAATCATAGCCGTGAAGGAGTCTTTATTTCTCACACGCACACAACTTGCAGCTACCCTAATTTATGATTTTAAATCAAAATATCTCGAGAATTAAACAACACGTAAGGAATGTGTAAATTCTTAAAGCTCTTTCGAACAATAAAAATTAATATCTCGCACTAATCTCTCTCAAAAGCTCTCTCAAATTTATTACCAATATCTCTTCAACTATTACTTTGCAGGTGAAATGTAACTTCTATCAAAACTAGCTTACTTCAAGTTGTTTGGGAATTAAGATTTTACGTGTCAACGAGATCAAATATGAATCTAAGATGGCAGACAGCGCATTAAATTTCTATCTTTACGACCAACTCCCCAACGAAAGGCTTTAATTCGCTCGAAAGTCGAATTTTGTTTTTTTATTGTTTAATGTAGTGAAAGATCCTGTGTGCTTTTTACAGCACTGCCAACACTAGCAACGTTAGTGCGAGATGTTAATTTTTATTGAAACGAAAGCTGAACTGCTAAAGAAAATAGAAACGACAAGATAAAATCAAAAAACTTACTTTCACTCTATCTTTGGATCTTCTTGGCTTCGGTTGTTCTCGTTTCATCATGCTGTTTATGGTTTCATCTGGTTGGCGCACTCTCTTCAAGGAACATCACGCCGGTCCAGTAGGTAACTAGCTCACTCGTGTCCAGTCAACCAACATAAAATAAGGAGAAAATTAATGTTACAAAATATTTTAGAATATAGGACACTAAGCGTTAATTGAAATTGACTTTAACAAACCGTACATTGTGATAGTATTTGCATCTTAACATCTGATGGAGACGGCTTGTGATTTACTTCTTATGTCGATATGAATTCTTTCCCATCTTGTTGCGTCATTAGTTGATGGTTGTTGTATTCACTTTTTACTTGGCATTCTTTGAAAAAAAAATTACGATGTTCAGAAAACTGTTTACAAGATAAGCAAAGAAAACTACGTTCACAAGCATTAGAGAGGACTAAGTAATTATAATAGGCGTGACAGGTCACAGAGGTTAGTCGACGAAGAAACTCATGGACAAATTCCCGGCATGATGATACCCCGATAGCAAGAAATACAGCAAGTGTAGAACGTGTACGTGTGAGCTTAAACTGTATGTATGCAACTCCAAGAAAAGCGCAACACAAAATGGCGGAATTTAAAGACATTTCTGGTGTCATTTCCAGTTCCCTAACTTTCGCGGACAAATATATTTATATATTTTTCTCAAATTTTTTTGAAGTAAATCTAGATGGATTTTGTGAATAAACAAATTGAAAAAAGTATTGCCCACGTTAGGAAACTAGAACGGGCGCCCAAGAATGCCCACAATTTCTCCAATCTGGATTATATTTATTGATTGCGCAAATGACTGATAAAAAATAAGAGAGTAATAAAATACCAAATGGTTTCCTCTTCAAGATAGTGTCATACATGCGCGCGGCATTTCGGGATATTTGGGAAAACTCATGTTGAAGTTGAACCTAAGGCAACATGCCAAGTACATGGATGACGCTATCCTGCTCAGGAAACTATTTAGTAATTGTCTTACAAAATGATTACAGTGAAACACAATTCAACGCCACGGCATTTAAATTTCTCGTGTAGGATTGTTTGATCCTGCACAGTAATAGCCAAGTGGCGCAATCGTCAGAGCAAACGCCTATCACATGTGAGGTCGTGGGTTCAATCCTTACTTCAGACTCGTGACACCCATGTGAGGAGTTAGTCAGTCGTGGGTTTATCCCGGGTACTCCGGTTTGCGAATGTTGACTGGATGGTTAAAATTGTAAAATATCAGTAATCACCGGAACACGGGTACTTAACTAAACTGCTGACGATGAGGCGGAACTCATAATGAATTAATGAAAATGTGTTTCACTGTAGTTATCATATAATGTAATTGCCAAGCTGAATGAATAATTCTCCAGTAACTACGTCATATGAATAATTTACAATTATGAGAGTAGTGGGGGGGGGGGGGGGGCAGCATAAAGATTGAAGTAGTGTCAAGGAAGGGGTACTACCCTGACGGGTACTAGGCGAAGAAGTAGAGTAAACAGGAGGAAGAAAATTAAATTGGAGTAAATAAGGGGGATTGGGGTAAAGAAGGGGAGAAGCAGGATAAAGAAACCAGTGGAAGGGGGTGCTATCCTGGAAGGAGTACCCGGGAAAGAAGAGGGTGAACAGGAGGAAAAGTAGATTGGAGTACAGAAAGGGGAAATTAAACGGATCAGGAAATTCAGACTTGCAATTCAAATGAAAGGCAGCTCATTGGTCATGTAAACACTCGTTAAATCATGGTTCTCGCTTGCCTTTAGCTTGGAATCATCTTTGAATTTGAACTGAAAGTCTGAATTTGCATGTTTCTTGTATAGAGTGCAGTGTATCAGAACAGAAGAGGTTTTGAAGAAAAAGAAAGAAAGAATAAAAGTAAGTTAAAATTTGTAAAGAATAATGAAGAAACTATTGGTACAGCACTTGATACATGATGATAATCATCATTATAAACTCTCTATTAATCCGGGGGGGGGGGGTATAATAGAGAATTTGCAATGATAGTAAGTATATTGTAATATTTGGGTTTTTACCACTAAATCCTCTTGAAAGTTCTTTTTGGCTGTGGCTTCTCTCATCACAGTTGTCTGTGCTTGTCTTGCAAAATCTCTGGAATATCTATAACGTGAAGGTCAATATTTAAGATTAGAAAAATAGAAACCGTAAAATAGAAAGAAATTTAAATCGTGGCGAATACTTTTTACGGTCTTGCTGGCATGACAAAAAGAGAGTATAGATTTATAAGATCATGTTGATTTATCCTTTATCTGAACTATATTTAACTTAGATTTTAAAATAGATTTCACCCTGGTAAGCAGACCGAATGGGTTTTCAAACAAGATAACATTTAATGACTAAAACGTGCACAGAATAGTTACAGAATGCTTACATGTCGAATAAAAATCCAATACTTTTAATGTCCAACTACACAATAGCGATTTTCGTTGCATTTCTAGACTGGAGAAGAAGACGACGCCATTTTGATTTTGATTTCTCCCGACAACGGCAGATTTGTCTTCGCAATTTATTTCCATTTCTTCGTCGTTTCAGCTCCAATTTGCTCGTTGTGTTTCTTTCGTACCTTCCTCGCCATTTCCGTACAACCAATGGACATTTATACTCAAGATTAAGACTGTATTGAGACTTTCAAAATGTTCGTCAGGAGACATAAAAATCGAAGCTTCTTCTTCGGGTTGCAGAAGCAAATGACGTCAGACGACCTTTGTCCGCCAGCAAATACCCGTATGTATAACATTCAATGATCTTTTTAGGAAGCTGAAAATCGGTTTTTATTGCGCGAACGAAGTGTTTTTGCCATTATTTCTTACTCAGGTCTTTCTTCTGCTACTTTACTTCATGTTTACTTAGGTAACTTGCCAAAAGAAACGCCTGTAAGGGACAATTTTGCAATTTTTTTTATTTGGATGCTGATGAACAAGGGAAGACTCGTTAAAGCTTTCATTGGCAAATATCTTTCTCTCCGTGGCCGAGAGGTAAAGACAACTGTCTTGACTTCGATTTTGGGTGGATCGAGGACCGGTCCAGTTCAACTGAGTTTGGTAAGAATTTAATTCTGATCGATGCTCGATCCACCCAAAACTGAAGTCAAAGCTGGGCGTGGAGTGCAGGAAAACATTAGGCAGTACCGCGAGGCCGAGGAGGCAAACGTTATTTTCCCAGCGTTGTTAACTAATATTTAAGCAAATTTCATTAACTTGACTGTTGGGGACAGACCTGTAGGGTTGGTGCATTGAAGACTTCTCGTCGTTATTTCCCTTCGTTCAAGAAGACAAGTTGTCTTCATCGAGAAATAACGACGAAAAGACTTCAAGACACCACTAAACCACTACACTTTAAAGCTACAGTGTAGTGGTTTAGCTAGCTAAACCACTACACTGTGCCAATAATATATGGCTGACTTCTTCCTAACGCTTACGGTACGACCATGGATGCGCAAAGATGCGCAAACACATTAAAGCCTTGAAAGCAAGTGTTTTCTTTTAGGAAAGAATCAAGGACGACAACGCTTACTAAATCAAAGCCGTCTAGTCATGTTTTAAGTACTTCAGCTGTTTAACGATCTTTTACCAGATCTTTGCAAGAGGAAAAGTAAAATTTTGCATCATTATTATTAACTTTCCGTCAGTCGTTTCTTTCTTGATCGAGCATTATATGCCATTGTGTTCAGTGTCCTTGATATAGGAGCC
The DNA here is from genome assembly GCA_963855995.1 of Muricea muricata. Taxonomy (NCBI): domain Eukaryota; kingdom Metazoa; phylum Cnidaria; class Anthozoa; order Malacalcyonacea; family Plexauridae; genus Muricea; species Muricea muricata. The sequence continues at coordinate 13,693,184 of OY979720.1, read as the reverse complement.
ATATACTTATGGCCTTGGGTTTAATTCCCAAACACTGAATGGCAGTGTTTTGCTCTTCCAATGAGATAACAAGATGGCACTGTAGAACGCGTGGTTTTATATAAGCTACGAGCGTCAAGATATCCTTGATAGGTAACTATTGATCCTACAATGGCACTTATGTTCACTGCCAATAGGAACGTTTTCAACTCACAGCTTGTACATAATGGCTTTTATAGGTTGTGTCACAAGGAAACTGCAGTTCGGTCGTAAAATCAACTTGTTTTCAAGGTTGCCGGGTTTTAAACATTACTGACACTGTTAATGTTGTAGCTCGGAATTGTAAAACAACGGCGGCAATGCAGTTTTCTTGTGCCATAACCATATAAGCTACGACCGCCAAGCTTTATCCTTGATAGGAAAGAATTGATCCCACCAACGACATTTGTATTCTCTACCGATAGGAACGTTTGAGACTTACAGCTTGTACATAACGCATTTTATCGGTGAGTCGTAAAACCAACCTGTTACTGCTCAGCAAACTACCATTTCCCTCGATCAACGATAGTCGATGAAGCTTGGCGCTCGAGTTGTTCAGCTAAGTTAAACGATCTTTTATGGCGAGGTCTTTTCAAGAAGGCATGAAGCATAGATGCGCAAACACTGTACAGCCTGTAAAGAATATGTCTTCTTTCGGGAAAGAGTCAAAGACGATAACGCTTATTAAATCAAAACTGTGTAGGCATGTTTTAAGTTGCTCAGCTATGTTTAACGATCTTTTATGACCAGGCCTTTGCAAGAAGGAAAGTCGAAGTTTGCATATACTATTGACTTTCCGTCGGTCGTTTCTTTCTTGATCGAGCTTTATATGTCATTGTGTTCAGTGTCCTTGATATAGGAGTCATGTATTTATGGCCTTGGGTTTGATTCCCAAACACTGCATGGCAGTCTTCAGCTCTTTCAAGTAATAAGATAACTTTGGAACAAGATGGCAATGCGTTATTTACTATATGCCTGGTCATGCTGTAACTAATCATCTAGTATATTCTACAAACCTTAACTCAGAACGTTGGCTGTCAGTTTCTATTCGTGGTTGCTTTGAAACATTGCAGATACTGCTAACCTGGCTATAACCTGTAAAATGCTTGGTTTTACACAACCTACGAGCGCCAAGCTTCATCGACTATCGTTGATCGAGGGAACTGGTAGTTTGCTGAGCAGTAACAGGTTGGTTTTACGACTCACCGATAAAATGCGTTATGTACAAGCTGTAAGTCTCAAACGTTCCTATCGGTAGAGAATACAAATGTCGTTGATGGGATCAATTGTTTCCTATCAAGGATAAAGCTTGGCGGTCGTAGCTTATATAAATGATAAAACCACCCATTTTACAGGTTATGGCACAAGAAAACTGCATTGCCGCCGTTGTTTTACAATTCCGAGCTACAACATTAACAGTGTCAGTAATGTTTAAAACCCGGCAACCTTGAAAACAAGTTGATTTTACGACCGAACTGCAGTTTCCTTGTGACACAACCTATAAAATCCATTATGTACAAGCTGTGAGTTAGAAACGTTCCTATTGGCAGTGAACATAAGTGTCCATTGTAGGATCAATAGTTACCTATCAAGGATATCTTGACGCTCGTAGCTTATATAAAACCACGCGTTCTACAGTGCCATCTTGTTATCTCATTGGAAGAGCAAAACACTGCCATTCAGTGTTTGGGAATTAAACCCAAGGCCATAAGTATATGGCTCCTATATCAAGGACACTGAACACAATGGCATATAATGCTCGATCAAGAAAGAAACGACTGACGGAAAGTTAATAATAATGATGCAAAATTTTACTTTTCCTCTTGCAAAGATCTGGTAAAAGATCGTTAAACAGCTGAAGTACTTAAAACATGACTAGACGGCTTTGATTTAGTAAGCGTTGTCGTCCTTGATTCTTTCCTAAAAGAAAACACTTGCTTTCAAGGCTTTAATGTGTTTGCGCATCTTTGCGCATCCATGGTCGTACCGTAAGCGTTAGGAAGAAGTCAGCCATATATTATTGGCACAGTGTAGTGGTTTAGCTAGCTAAACCACTACACTGTAGCTTTAAAGTGTAGTGGTTTAGTGGTGTCTTGAAGTCTTTTCGTCGTTATTTCTCGATGAAGACAACTTGTCTTCTTGAACGAAGGGAAATAACGACGAGAAGTCTTCAATGCACCAACCCTACAGGTCTGTCCCCAACAGTCAAGTTAATGAAATTTGCTTAAATATTAGTTAACAACACTAGGAAAATAACGTTTGCCTCCTTGGCCTCGCGGTACTGCCTAGTGTTTTCCTGCACTCCACGCCCAGCTTTGAATTCAGTTTTGGGTGGATCGAGCACCGATCAGAATTAAATTCTTACCAAACTCAGTTGAACTGGACCGGTCCTCGATCCACCCAAAATCGAAGTCAAGACAGTTGTCTTTACCTCTCGGCCACGGAGGGAAAGATATTTGCCAATGAAAGCTCTAACGAGCCTTCTCTTCTTCATCAGCATCGAAATAAAAAAAAAATGCAAAATTGTCCCTTACAGGCGTTTCTTTTGGCAAGTTACCTAACTAAACTGGAAGTAAAGTAGTAGAACAAAGACCTGAGTAAGAAATAATGGCAAAAACACTTCGTTCGCGCAATAAAAACTGATTTTCAGCTTCCTAAAAAGATCATTGAATGTTATACATACGGGTATTTGCTGGCGGACAAAGGTCGTCTGACGTCATTTGCTTCTGCAACCCGAAGAAGAAGCTTCGATTTTTATGTCTCCTGACGAACATTTTGAAAGTCTCAATACAGTCTTAATCTTGAGTATAAATGTCCATTGATTGTACGGAAATGGCGAGGAAGGTACGAAAGAAACACAACGAGCAAATTGGAGCTAAAACGACGAAGAAATGGAAAAAAATTGCGAAGACAAATCTGCCGTTGTCGGGAGAAATCAAAATCAAAATGGCGTCGTCTTCTTCTCCAGTCTAGAAATGCAACGAAAATCGCTATTGTGTAGTTGGACATTAAAAGTATTGGATTTTTATTCGACATGTAAGCATTCTCTAACTATTCTGTGCACGTTTTAGTCATTAAATGTTATCTTGTTTGAAAACCCATTCGGTCTGCTTACCAGGGTGAAATCTATTTTAAAATCTAAGTTAAATATAGTTCAGATAAAGGATAAATCAACATGATCTTATAAATCTATACTCTCTTTTTGTCATGCCAGCAAGACCGTAAAAAGTATTCGCCACGATTTAAATTTCTTTCTATTTTACGGTTTCTATTTTTCTAATCTTAAATATTGACCTTCACGTTATAGATATTCCAGAGATTTTGCAAGACAAGCACAGACAACTGTGATGAGAGAAGCCACAGCCAAAAAGAACTTTCAAGAGGATTTAGTGGTAAAAACCCAAATATTACAATATACTTACTATCATTGCAAATTCTCTATTATACCCCCCCCCCCGGATTAATAGAGAGTTTATAATGATGATTATCATCATGTATCAAGTGCTGTACCAATAGTTTCTTCATTATTCTTTACAAATTTTAACTTACTTTTATTCTTTCTTTCTTTTTCTTCAAAACCTCTTCTGTTCTGATACACTGCACTCTATACAAGAAACATGCAAATTCAGACTTTCAGTTCAAATTCAAAGATGATTCCAAGCTAAAGGCAAGCGAGAACCATGATTCAACGAGTGTTTACATGACCAATGAGCTGCCTTTCATTTGAATTGCAAGTCTGAATTTCCTGATCCGTTTAATTTCCCCTTTCTGTACTCCAATTTACTTTTCCTCCTGTTCACCCTCTTCTTTCCCGGGTACTCCTTCCAGGATAGCACCCCCTTCCACTGGTTTCTTTATCCTGCTTCTCCCCTTCTTTACCCCAATCCCCCTTATTTACTCCAATTTAATCTTCTTCCTCCTGTTTACTCTACTTCTTCGCCTAGTACCCGTCAGGGTAGTACCCCTTCCTTGACACTACTTCAATCTTTATGCTGCCCCCCCCCCCCCACTACTCTCATAATTGTAAGTTATTCATATGACGTAGTTACTGGAGAATTATTCATTCAGCTTGGCAATTACATTATATGATAACTACAGTGAAACACATTTTCATTAATTCATTATGAGTTCCGCCTCATCGTCAGCAGTTTAGTTAAGTACCCGTGTTCCGGTGATTACTGATATTTTACAATTTTAACCATCCAGTCAACATTCGCAAACCGGAGTACCCGGAATAAACCCACGACTGACTAACTCCTCACATGGGTGTCACGAGTCTGAAGTAAGGATTGAACCCACGACCTCACATGTGATAGGCGTTTGCTCTGACGATTGCGCCACTTGGCTATTACTGTGCAGGATCAAACAATCCTACACGAGAAATTTAAATGCCGTGGCGTTGAGTTGTGTTTCACTGTCATCATTTTGTAAGACAATTACTAAATAGTTTCCTGAGCAGGATAGCGTCATCCATGTACTTGGCATGTTGCCTTAGGTTCAACTTCAACACGAGTTTTCCCAAATATCCCGAAATGCCGCGCGCATGTATGACACTATCTTGAAGAGGAAACCATTTGGTATTTTATTACTCTCTTATTTTTTATCAGTCATTTGCGCAATCAATAAATATAATCCAGATTGGAGAAATTGTGGGCATTCTTGGGCGCCCGTTCTAGTTTCCTAACGTGGGCAATACTTTTTTTAATTTGTTTATTCACAAAATCCATCTAGATTTACTTCAAAAAAATTTGAGAAAAATATATAAATATATTTGTCCGCGAAAGTTAGGGAACTGGAAATGACACCAGAAATGTCTTTAAATTCCGCCATTTTGTGTTGCGCTTTTCTTGGAGTTGCATACATACAGTTTAAGCTCACACGTACACGTTCTACACTTGCTGTATTTCTTGCTATCGGGGTATCATCATGCCGGGAATTTGTCCATGAGTTTCTTCGTCGACTAACCTCTGTGACCTGTCACGCCTATTATAATTACTTAGTCCTCTCTAATGCTTGTGAACGTAGTTTTCTTTGCTAATCTTGTAAACAGTTTTCTGAACATCGCAATCTTTTTTTCAAAGAATGCCAAGTAAAAAGTGAATACAACAACCATCAACTAATGATGCAACAAGATGGGAAAGAATTCATATCGACATAAGAAGTAAATCACAAGCCGTCTCCATCAGATGTTAAGATGCAAATACTATCACAATGTACGGTTTGTTAAAGTCAATTCAATTAAAGCTTAGTGTCCTATATTCTAAAATATTTTGTAACATTAATTTTCTCCTTATTTTATGTTGGTTGACTGGACACGAGTGAGCTAGTTACCTACTGGACCGCCTTGATGCTCCATGAAGAGAGTGCGCCAACCAGATGAAACCATAAACAGCATGATGAAACGAGAACAACCGAAGCCAAGAAGATCCAAAGATAGAGTGAAAGTAAGTTTTTTTATTTTATCTTGTCGTTTCCATTTTTTTAGCAGTTCAGCTTTTGTTTCAATAAAAATTAACATCTCGCACTAACGTTGCTAGTGTCGGTAGTACTGTAAAAAGCACACAGGATCTTTCACTACCTGAAACAATAAAAAAAAAACAAAATTCGACTTTCGAGCGAATTAAAGCCTTTCGTTGGGGAGTTGGTCGTAAAGATAGAAATTTAATGCGCTGTCTGCCATCTTAGATTCATATTTGATCTCGTTGACACGTAAAATCTTGATTCCCAAACAGCTTGAAGTAAGCTAGTTTTGATATAAGTTACATTTCACGTGCACAGTAATTCTCAAAGAGATATCGGCAATAAATTTGAGAGAGCTTTTGAGAGAGATTAGTGCGAGATATTAATTTTTATTGTTCGAAAGAGCTTTAAGAATTTACACATTCCTTACGTGTTGTTTAATTCTCGAGATATTTTAATCTAAATTCATAAATTAGGGTAGCTGCAAGTTGTGTGCGTGTGAGAAATAAAGACTCCTTCACGGCTATGATTTTCTTTTGTGTTTTGCTCACGATTTATTAATGATTCTCGAGATTTTAATAAAAAAATTTCATATTAACAGCTTACACAATAATTTGGCCGGCCTAATTAATACTATTTTATAATATACTGAGTGTCAAAGTTCATTTATTCCTGTTTCTTATTGGTTAAGAACGTATCACGTGATAGTGGAGAAATTCTATTGTCTCCCTGGCAACGTAGCTAAGCGGTGGACATTACTTTTATTCACCGGTAGACAACAAATCCACAAAGCCTCACGTAGCCATGTCAGGTAAAAGGTAATCCTTTTTACACATGTTTGATTGATTTGTGGTACTTTTCTTCTCTTTTGGCACTCAGTATATAATAAAAAATACTTATTGACTGAGACCTCGGGAAAGCAGTATGTTTTGTGGACCCTCGACATCGACAGTCTCTGGTCCACAAAACATACTGTTTCCCTCGGTCTCAGTCAATAAGTGTTAATTACTATACATTGCAGTTGTTTTATGCGTTGTGATTGGTCAGTTGTATGCAGATAAATGCGACTATCACACAATCTGCAGATAACTCAGTCATACAATAAGAATACATAGAAGGGCCACTCAGCAGTGCAACATGTCACACTATGTTTATGCAGTTTACTGGCTGCCACCAGCCAGTTCAGCATTCCTATTGGCCAGAAAATGCAATTGACTGGCTGAGAAAATGCTAATAACGTGCGTAATGCGACATGCGCGGCTTCAAAAACTCCAAAGGCTCCGACGCGAGTGGCCCTTCTATGTATTCTTATTCTATGGCTCAGTTATCTGCTAGCAGATAACTGAGTTATCTGCATGTTGAGCCTACGGTGCAGATTATTACAGTATGCGGTATTCGTTGGCATCAATGGTTGGCATGGCAACAACATTTTTTCGATATTTTCTGTTTCATGTTATGGCATCTTGCTTTTTAAGCTCTTCCGAAGGCGAAATTCGTCTATTGCTCGAGGAAAAAGACTTACAATGTATAATAAAGCAATTATCGGATTCGGTTTTTGTGATATGCAAAATTATCAATGTCTTGGTAAGAGTTATCTGACTCGCCTTCGGCTCGGCTGATAACTCTTACCTCGACATTGATCATTTCGTATATCACAAAAACCTCATCCAATAAGTGCTTAATATGTTATAGTTTACTTATTAAGCTTTGTGGAAACACCACGTAAATTTATTATTGCAATAATAAATTTACGTGGTGTTTCCACAAAGCTTAATAAGTATATTGTATTCACCATGCAAACGTACAAGAAACTTATCATGTTATAGTTTATAAATTATTCGTAACTATCATCTCATGACTTAATTCTTTCTGTGAAAAAAACGCACAAGAAGAGAAAAGAATGAACGATCCTGGACGGCAAGACCCACAAAACAACAATCCACAAGAATAAGAAGACACGACATTGTAATAGAAAGTAGTGGTAATGTGCAAGTTAGTAGAAAACAAGATACTTATTATTGAGGGATCAAAGAGGATTTAATAGATATTTCTCGTTAATGAAAAAGAAAAGACAGCAAATTAAGTGAAAAAAATTGGATTGAAATAACATTGATATCAAATACATTCAACAAAATAATTAAATAGAATATCTAGGAGTTTGGCAGTCAATTTTCGAGTCAAAAAACAGGTAAAAATATGGTAAATGTCGACAATATTTTTTAAAGAAACAATACCTTAACGCCTGGAAATTTCGTCTCTAACATTTGGATTTGGATATTTCTAAAAACAAAACAAAATAACATGTAGGATTGAACGTTTTACAAAAATAAGTTTCGTAATAATGCCACTAAATTATAGTTGATGCATTTTGTCACTATTCTTGGTTTGCACATGACGTCATTTCGTGTGATTGGGCGCCATCTTGGTTGACTCTGCAGATTACTTCAGCTGTTTACAGCGAAGTACTTGTGTCAATTTACTATTTCATCGTTAGTTTTAGCGTATTATGAATGATACTTTAAAGATGTATGGCTCGATAGGATCAGATATAATGAATAGATACTTTGTGGTTGCCATGTGTTTCAAACGTCAACAAAGATGGCGTCGATTGCAAACGATCAATTCCGTCGTTCTACCTTTAAAGAATGTGTTCTCTGGTTAAAAAGCGAGAAAATGTGACTTGTATTCCAATTCACCGTAGCAAAACAGATGGTGGCATGTCGATTTTACCAGAATTTAATGCGGGTATCAATCAAGAATACCAGTGAAATGATATTTAAGATAAGCTAATGGACGGAATTTTAACACAAGTGACAAAATAACCTATCTGTCTGTTCCTCAAACGAGGTTAATTTACCTTAAGTTTTTAAACGATTTCAGACCGCAAGGCATTCTGGTAAAATCAACACCCGCCATCTTTTTGCTACATTAAATTCCCAAGGGAATATATCATTTCTTTGTTTCTTAGCTAATTTGGTTCATACATCCATGCAAATCAGTAGGATCATTATATTTTTTTGTGCATTTTAAATTCCCATGGGAATACAGCATGCTTTGTTTCAATGGTGATGCGTCTGTTTATGGTAATTACTGCATAATGCGAATCCTCTTTGATTATTAATATGATAAGTATCTTGGTGCTTTCAGATTTGTTTTGGTAAGCAGGAACAATGAAGTCATTGTTTGTGTACACTAAAGCAAATTACGAAGGTGGTTTGAGAGCAGCTGCGAGGTACCATGCAAATGAAGGCGTTTCGGTTAAATAAGTGTGAGAATTACGGCATTAAAAATTGCATGTCATCTACACTTAAGGATATAAGTTGCCAAAAAAAAAAACAACTTTAGTGAATCTGTTGAGTTTCAATTGCTTTTTATTTTTGCCTAATTCTCATGCTTATTTGACCCAGCCTTGGACTTTGGTAAGTATCAGGGGCCGGTTGTATCAAAGGCGTTTAGCTTAAACGGTGGATAAGTCAAAAATATGAAACACGTTTCCATGTTGTATAAACAAACCAGCTGAAGTTATTTGACCTGAGAAGAACAATTATATATAAAACTAAATATTTATTCTATTTCAACTCATAATTTCGGTTCCGTACTAGGTGTAAAACTGATTTTTAAATTTCACTTATCCACCGTTTAAGCTAAACGCCTTTGATACAACCGGCCCCAGGTTTATATTTACTCCGGAACAGTTAACACAACGAAAAGCCCATGCCCATTCAGCTAAGGTTTTACGTTTGAAAATTCAATCAAAAACTCAGTCTAAGTGGGTTTAAGTAGCTAGAGATAACGTAATTTATCTTTTTATTTTGCTTTTTTGTTTATAACGTAATTTATTAGCTAAATGTATGGACTGCGAGGGTGTGCGCCGTGTGTAAGTTGCATGGGGTTAGGTTTATTAAAGGAATTAAAATTTTTGAAAGTATGCTTAAAAACCAAAATCTGTCGTCACTTCTAACAAAACAGTTAAGAGTAGGTTTCAACATCAACTAAATTGATCTATACTATTAACTAAGAAAAATGCGAATTAAGTTTTATATTTTGCAAGCAAATTTTAAATAGAATTCTCACCTGTTTTTATGTACGAGCTTTTTCTGTTTACGTTTGATCTAAAATATCCAAATAAATTGCATTTAAAATGCATACTTTACCGAAATTTTAACTCTTTTAATTTTCGAAATTGGGTGGCAGTCGGGGTGGTGGTGGTGCATGCGGGTTTATCAGCTGTGAGTGACTGTGCGATGGTGAGGAAAGTGAAGGTAACGAATGGAATGCAGGAGCTTAGAACTGAGGAAGACAGCTTAGAACTGAGGCAGGTAGGCAGTTGGTAGGATCAGCGGGGGGCACTTGACATTTTGGCTTTGGGAATCAAATTTGCATGCTAAGTACTTAAGTCACTAACGTTTGTTGTTTTAATTTGTTAGGTACGCGCGGCTGCTCTCTAGGGAAGATCAACTTAGCAATTGTATTAGCACTTGCAAAGTTGGTCTTCTCTTTGCCGGCTACCCCGGCCAGTTCTCCGAGTGCTACTTCCACCGTGAATAAGTAGAAGTACTTGTACTACATGTATAAGTACTTCTACTTAGGTGGAAGTGGCACTTGGGGAGCTGGCCGGGGTAGGGGGATTTTTTTTATTCAATTTCTCAATTCCCATGGGAATTGAATTTTTAATTAAAAAGGGGTCACAAGTAAATTTTGTAAACAATTTATTGAAAAAATTTGTAAAGATTACATACAATTTGAATAACAATAAAAAGAGATTAACTACCACACATTGTACTTATTAAAATAACAACAGAAGAAAACAGAACATGGCAGAGAGAACAATAACACAAGTGAATGAACAAAGTCCTAAAAAACTTGGGTCTTTTCAACGCAAGTAAATGTTTATACTTCAAAATATATTATAACAATGAAACAACTTGAAGTGATAAATTTTGAGAGTTTTGCAAAGGTTTACCCAGCATATAACGAGTTGTTTCACAATTACAAAGAAAAACATGTGGCTCAAAACATGCAACTGATAGAGATGACGAGAAGGCTTAACAAGTCTAAGTAGAAAGGTTTTCAAAAGTTAGTCACATTTTTATAACCATATGTAACTACCCTGTCAACTCTCCCAGTGGGAAGAACCGGAGTACCCGGAGAAAACCCACGAGTTTTGGCGGAGCGTTGACCAACGCTTTTTCAAATACAGCCAGCCTCACAGAAGAAAGGTATTTTTGTCAAAAGAAAAATATTATTTTTAATCAATTGTGCTTTTATAAGTCAGAAAAAATACATGCACGAATTACCAACGAATTTTGATGGCTTTGAGACATGTAACGTGGGCACATAATTCTTCCTAAAAATACTTTTTTGTACTCGAAACAACCCTTCAAAACGTCGAAAAACAACGAAGAAACGATTTTTTTATAAATTCCAAATTGACCAAGCTGTAATGTTCGGAGCCACATTTTTCTTATTGCGTTTCTAACCTGACAATGTGAAATGCACTAAACATTGCTACCTTTTTTTTTTTAACAAAAAATTCAAAAATACATAGAATAAAAACCAAGCATTTTTAGAATATTGTGTGTAGCACGACATTTTTCAGAAACCAATCTCTTACACTTTTCTTTGCATAACAGTGCATGCGATCTATTTTTTGCAAAAAAATACAAAGAAAGTCTCAGACATCTCATTTTTCTGGTGGGCACAAGAACAGAAGCTTTTTGTTCAAATTGTGATAATTTATTTGAGATAACTTTGGGCAAAATTCTATTTTTCATTGAAAACAGCCGAAAAATCAATGCTTTGGCTTTGCCCAGCAACTAATGAAGTCACTCGATAGTGAAGTTGCTTTATATACAATTGATAGTTTCAGTGTTAAAGAGACCAAAATAAAAGTAGAAATACATAACTTAGATTGATCTTGGATTGAAAAGTAAAAAATTTATTCGAAGAATCAATTTAAATTTAGTCTTTTTGGAAGGTACCATTGTCAGGTTAGGAACATATCTCTTTGAAGTATAAATTCATCTTTACTTACTTGTTGAAAAGACTATATTCAAGAGCCATGTAAACCTGTTTTCTTATATTATTATTACCACGCAAGTATTACAAAGTGGAATATTTGAAATGTAAACTTGAACTGAAGCAAAGGAAATGCACATACAAATTCAGAAATATTTCAATTGCCAAAATACAAATTCACCACAACCAAACAATATAAAAAGTTCCAGTAGGCAATATGTTGTAATTTTAATTAAGAAACTTATAAAGTAATAAATCATACAGGAAACACAAAAGAAATCATTTTCTCATCTTACAGAATCGGTATTTTCAAAATCACTTTGCTATAGATCTGATGTATAAAATTGACGAGTTTCACAAGCCATTTACAACATTCGCATCTGTGTATGTCAGATATCTCGCCTTCAGCTTGGGTTTGTATATCCGATACAACCCGGTCACTTGTATTGTAAATAGTACAAATCAAAATTGTTATCAAATCAAAGTCTCAAACTAATTTAAATTATTCTACTCCATATAATGCCAGACAGTTTTACTTTTTCTCAGGAAAGACCTTATGTTCAACAAGGTAAATTTGGCATGTTAATTAAGAAGTCTGTAAAATTTGAAATTGCATAGTATCAACTAAAAGCTTCATGTGACTTAAAACTTTTTCAAGTCGATGTAATACGAAGAACTCTGGTAAAGTATTTACTGTATCCAGGCATCAATAGAAAACTTTTAAAATTAAAAATTGTAGTTACTTATACTTATTATTGGCCAACATCTGTACTGCTTGTTTATCTAGAAAATCTGGCATACTGTCAATTTTTTTAGTCCAAGGAAACTTTTTTACTCTTAAATTCTTACATCCGCCACATCTTTTCTTTGCTAATAAAAAGAGCCCACAGAATTTATTTGGCAAGTTGTGGTTTTCTTTTTCATTTAAGATATGTAATTAATTGATAAAGTTAAAGAACAACTGCATCAGTTCATCTCAATTCCAAACAAGTTCCACTTTGTAAACAAAAGACAATATGCTAGCTTATTTTGTCCTTAATAAGTAGTTCATCTTAAAGTTTGAAAGTCAACATTCTAGTACAAAATCACAAAGTCTGTATCTAAGATAAATTACCAGTAGTATAAAATATTACAAAGTATTTTTTTAACTTTAAAGGGTCCAATATAACATTGAGAACTATTGTGATTTTCAAATGAACTTTCCAAACTTTCAAATGAACACTCAAAGCCAGCTTAAACAAAAGATGATTGAGATAGTAAACCAGGAAATAACATAGGTGTTGTAATTTTTTATCAAAAATATGATATAGTGCATATAACAGAAACATTTCAATTAAAAAGTAGAAATATATTTCCTGTGGTTAGTTTTAATTGCTATATATATTGAAATTTTAGTATAATAATGGATGTTTTTGTTTCTGGCAAAGTCACCTCAATCTCCTTATGTTTAACCAACATTACAAAGTCAAATAATGACAAACACGAATGATTAAACACAAATTTATATTTTAATGGGTAAAAATAAATATGTCCAAATTAGTATAATCATGCATATAGGTCTAGTAGGGTACCAATTTTTAGAAACAGAATTGTGTTGTTTAGAGGCATAACATATAAAATTGCTAGATTTGATATTTCAGTTTTTTAAGAAAGCCTTTTGTATGTGTTTTCATGAACTCTTGGGCCATAATTCAATTGATTTGAACCAAATAAGATTCTAACTTTCTTTTAAAACACAGTTCATCATTATTTGACTTTTTCTAAGATTAAAATGCTTCTGGAGCACATGAGATTCCACGGTATGTGTACCCACAAAATAATCGTCAAATTAGGTGAGAATGAAACCGTCATGTCCAAAATTATACTGTCCCAAATTGTCCCAAATTCAATATTGTACATGCAATATTCCAATACCTTTAACAATTTCATTTTTCATAATCTGCCAGTTGTTGAGAGGAGGTTAAGCATTTTGTCAATCTACAAACAAATTTCAAAGAATTCTATTGAAGATAGATAACTGAAATGGTAAACAAACTATTTAAGACCAATAATAAAGACAAATACGCAAATCTTTGTATAACATATATTCACAAACTATATGCAAGTCGCCATCTTGAATCCCTAAACTAATCTACTTCATGTAAGAGTTAACTGTAAATATCAACATGCTTAAATATCAGGTTCGTATTTAAAGTACTGTTCATCTCCTTCCTCCTGGAGACTACTCCTTAAGTCCTGGTTTATTATAGCTTTGTAGGTTCTTTAAAGCTCTTGGGAGGCCTTTGTCACGCGTTTCATTCGTAGCGGGAGCAATCTCTTTTGTTGGCTTATCACCCGGAGTAACTGGGACTAAACTCGGGTTTGAAGCGGTGGATGTGGCTGGTGCAGGTGTTGTAGGTGGTGATTCTTCGTGGTCGGAGACTGAACCCGTAGCCAGTAAAGGCAAGGGACGGATCACTTCTGGCATGATCGCGAAGTATTCTCGCAGGAATCGTCTGTTCCTGAGAGTGACTCGTCCAGAATGGAACATTTTGACTCGGTATTGTCGATACGGCAACACTTCTACCACTCTTCCGGTGCGCTCCCACTTCTTGTTCTCCCCTTGCACCACGACATTAGTGCCCAGAGGAAGGGGCTGGAGTTCTCGTGCCTTGACATTCTGGTTCTTGATAAGGAGGTGGTTGCGTTTGCTTAGGGCTTTTTCACGTTCTTCGGCGGTGAGGACCCACTCTTTATGAGGCTGGTAATGGGCGGGATGTGCTGGTATACTATCACGTAACTGGCGGTGAAGCAGGATTTGCGCCGGACTCAATGCTATATCAGGCAAGGGCGTGTTGCGATACTGTAGTATTGCACGCGCAGCTTTGTCTGTGTTGAGGCCGCCATCTGGCGAGCAATTGTTGTGAATAATACGTTTGGCAGCTTTAACTGCCACCTCTGCTCGCCCATTACTCTGTGGGTAGCGAGCTGACGACAGGCGGTGAGTGACGCCCCATAGCTTAAGGAAGTCCTGGAAATCTTTAGCCATAAACTGCGGGCCGCCGTCGGTGCTCAGCTCGTCGGGGACACCGTACGCGATAAAAAGGTCGCGGAATACCTGTTGGAGAGTGTTATGACGTATTTCGTGTACTTTAAAAGCATATATACATAGCCAGCCGCTAAATCGATCGACGATGGTGAGATATGAATGGCCAGTAAGTTGGAAATAGTCCGCACACACTTGTTGGAATGGGAATAAGGGACTTGGGGTTAATATAATAGGCTCGGCGGGGTGGGAAGGCGCATGACGGATACAATCTGGGCAGGTATCTCGGTGGATTTGGATACTTCTATCCATACCGGGCCAATATACGCACTGGTGTGCACGAAATTTCATGCCTGTGATGCCCTGATTGGCTGAATGGAGGTTGCTGAGAATAATGTTCCTGAGTTGCAGAGGTATGACCAGTCGGTTATCTAAAAGAGCTACGCCTCTGAAAATCGACAGGCGGTGACGAACTTCCCAGTAGTTGCGAAGGCATGCTGGCTCCACCAAATTGCGTTTTTCTGGAAATCCATTAGAGATAAGTTTCAACAGAGCTTGATATTCTTTATCTGCTTGAGCAGCAGAGGCGACATGATCAAAGGTAACACTGCCTAGCTCGTTAAGGGCATATGCACTTGCTATTTGAGGGGCGTCTTCGACATGGCAGCATTGTATCACATCATACTCTGAAACAAGTTCCCGGATGGCATAAAGGGCTGCAGCAACGGTGGGAGGGTGTCGGGATAATGCGTCGGGACCTTTGTTCCACTTTCCTGGGCAATGGATGATGGAGAACCGCCATGGAAGCGTTTTTTCTTTCAGACTTTGCACCCGAGGGTTGCTTATCTTGTCCAAGGCTCGATCATTGAAAATCCCCAACAGGGGCTTGTGGTCGGTCGCTACCACTAGGTTGGGGCATCCCAAGGTGAAAAGCCTGGAGTGCTCAAGGGACCAAGCCACTGCTAATGCTTCACCTTCTGTCGGCGCATAGTTGCTCTCGGCTTTATTAGTAAAGCGCGACCCAGCATAGATAACTTTCCAGCCATTCTCACAACAAGTGGGCGATACCATGGTGCACTGACAGTGCTTCTGCAGTAGCAGATAACCGACTCCGTCCTTACTCCAATCTGGCTGGATGCACGTTGTTTTGGAGACGTCGTATGACTCCACGCCATCTTTCACAAGATCGACAAGGACGGTCTTTGAAGACTCGAACAGCTCGGCAAGGGTATTGTCCCAGTAGAATTTTTGATTCGGCTTGATAAGGTCACGGAAGGGTTGCATAACGGGGCTGATGGCGTAAGCCCAAGCGACCTGATTGACAAGGCCAAACCATGATCGTGCGCTCGTGAGATCAGTCGGCGTGGGGAAATCGCATATCGATGATAGGGTTTTTACAGAAGGCGTGACTCCGGTAGGTGTGATAGTCAAGCCTGCAAAGTCAACTGTGTCTTGGCAAAAGCGAAACTTCTTAGCGTTCACCACGACACCATTATTCGCGCAAATTGTGAGATAGTCCCACACATGATAGAAAGCTTGCTCGATGGAGGAGTCGTACAAGAGCGTATCATCGACAATCTTCACCTTCCGCTCGACGCGTTCGATTATCTCATCGTAACGGCGGGTGTATGCGTCGCCGGCAGCAAAGAACCCCTGGGGCATGCGCAAATACATGAATCTGCCCCACTCGGTGATGAATGTTGTTAAGGGTTGGCTTGCGGGGTCGAGTTCGACAGAATGGAAGCCATCGACAGCATCAACAACGGACTTCTTTGTAGACGGGGGCACCTGGGACGCAAGTTGGAATGGTGTTGAAGTGTGATGGGTTTCACGCAGACATTGGGCATTCAATCGCTGGAAATCAATGGTGCGGCGTGGAGAGCCGTCTTCTTTCGAAACAACAACCATTGGGCTACACCATGTCACGGGGCTGCCAATAGGAACAGGGGCAATAATGCCTCTTTCGACGTCTTTGTCAAGGCTTTCTTTAACCTTTGTCTTCCAGTGGTGGGGGATGGGGATAGGTGCATGGCGGGCATGGGGGACAGCATCAGGTTTCAGGTGGATTTTTGCAGGTGGACCAGACAAAGATGGGAATGGTGGGGAATTGTTAAATGCACTATTGGCAAACTTTTGGCGGATGTAGGCTTCGAGTTTTGGGACGTTTTCGGGCGTGGGGGGTATGGGAGTTGTGATGGTGGTTGAGGCGGTGGTAAGTGAGGTTGTTGGACAGCAGATACAGTGGCTGGGTGAGCTGTAGGCATTGGTTGGGGGAAATTATGAGGAAGAATGTTTACTTCAATGCAACCCTGCTTACTAAAGTACAAGCAATCAACTTTGCTACAGATAAACAGAGGTTGGGTTGTGGCGAATCCGTTGATCTCAAATTTGACAGGGATCCAACCGGTGCATGTGAGGGTGGAGCCACCGACAGCTGTGACTCGCCTGTTGCAAGGACGGAGATGATTGGAGGTAAGGCCCAATTGGGTAAGCTGCTTGGGACCTGCTAAACATATATTGGCACCACTGTCTGGGAAGATGTTCAGAGAGACAGGGGTGGCATCTTTTACATCTGGAGTAAGGGAGGCGAGGATCTCTTCGATTGCCTTGTCTGAAGTAAAATGGTCTGCATCAGCGTTGTACTTCACGTGGCCGACCAGTCCCCGAGCTGTGCTGGGCTGTCGGCAGACACCTGACATGTGGTTCTGGCGTTTGCAGAAGCTACAGGTTTTGCCCCATGCTGGACAATGGGAGTGGCGAGGGGGCATACCTGGGATGCCGTGTTCGGTACTGCCACATCCATTACAGGTTGTGTGTTGGCTGTTTTGCTGCTTTTGACGGCGGTATAAAGAAGTGCGAACAGCATGGGCTTCAGCAGGACCGTGTAACTGGGACTGGTCACGAAGAGCGGTTTCAAACGCCTCGGCATGCTTGACCACATCATCAATGGTCTTGAGGGTAGGGGCTTTGGCAAGGATGTCGGTCTGAAGTTGCACATTATTGAGCCCTCTGATGAACTGATCTTTAAGGTGGACTTTGGAAATGTCGGATTGACAGTCAGGGCAGGAAAATTCGCACTCGATAGCAAGGGTGCGGAGGCGGACGAGAAAGTCTTGAATTGACTCAGATTCATGTTGGGTTAAGGCACCAAAGTTTATGCGATGAACAGCAGGATTCACCCGTTTTGTTACCACACTTTCGATAGTTTTGAGCATCGCGGCTTCGGACATTTCAAGAAAGTTCGGGAACGAGTTAATAAGGGTGCTCTGAACTGAGTCCTCACAGGCACTGTACAAGTGTGAGGCAATCTCGGATTCCGGAAGGCGGATCATCTTCTTATAGACATTCCAATCGACTGAAAACTTCTGGAACTGAGGGTGAGTCATGTTGTATGAGATGGGAGGAAGCTTGATGGCAACTGGTGGAGGCTTGAATGGGGTGGTGGTAGACGTGGTACTATCGACTTGCGGCTGTGGGGATGGAGAGGATAGTGTAGTCTTTACATGAGCAAGAATTGACAGGATGTCCCCAAGGACAGGGATGTCAATGGCTTGTAAATGCTCTGCGGTAAGTTCAGACAACGTTGTTTCGGTAAAGCGGTTTTCCACCAGTTTTTTAGCATAGGAATGAGCGGCCGTTTCGGGAATGTTTGCTGCTGTTAGAAATATTTCCCAGTCAGGTTCCGTTCGTAGACGCAGCGCCATATTTAAGACCAATAATAAAGACAAATACGCAAATGTTTGTATAACATATATTCACAAACTATATGCAAGTCGCCATCTTGAATCCCTAAACTAATCTACTTCATGTAAGAGTTAACTGTAAATATCAACATGCTTAAATATCAGGTTCGTATTTAAAGTACTGTTCACAAACTGCAAAAGATAACAATGCAAGTGGTTGTGTAAAAACTAAAGACCACGTAAAGTCGGCCATTCTGTACAGTGTTTGGATTTGACAGTTTGAATTTTAATTGCCTCAAGAAAAGTCCAAAAGGCAAAACATAACATTCCTTGTTCTTTTTTAACCTCCCGACCTTGCACGACTCCCACATCCTGCTCCGTCTCCTCCTATCCACCTCCCACCCTCAAGGCCCTGTCACACGGTGCAATTTTTCTTGCACTTGTAACTGCTCCGTCTCCTTCTCTATCCACCTCTTACCCTTAAGGCCCTGTCACACGGTGCACTTTTCCTTGCATTCACCGTAGCAAAAAAGATGGCGACATGTCGATTTTACCAGAATGCATTGCAGGTATCAAGAAAGAATACGTGGGAAAAGATGACAAGAAGCAAAGCTACTGGATTGAAATTTTAACACAAGTGTGAAAATAACCTATTGTCTTCTGTCTGTTCTTCAAAAGACGTTAATTTGCCTTTTTAAACAATTTCAGACTGCCATGCACTCTGGTAAAATCGACATTTGCCATCTTTTTTGCTACAGGGAAAATCTACTCTTAAGTAAATTTGTGACAAATGTTTGGTACGTTAAAAAACCCCAGCAAACTGTGATGGAAACTTGCATTTGCCAATTTTACATCTCCCAATAGTAGAATTGCATTTCAAGTTGCAAGAAAAATTGCATTGTGACAGGATCTTTATTCTCCAGTGTTCCCGCCAACCTGCTCCCACCATTAGATGGAAAGTCCTTTTTTCACTACATTTTAGTAATTAGGCTACCCCCCTCCTCTCACAAGTCTGTAATCGCCTGACGAAATCAATTGGTCGACAGTCCAAGGCATGTTTTGTAATCGAAATTCACAAAATTAAAATTAAATTGCCTTTTTTCAATAAATTTGAACCAGAACCAACTCTATACATAGAACTGTCTCAGCATACTTTCTTCGACAATCTCAACAATTCAAGACCTCATTCAGTTTCTATAGCGGATTTCATGGTATTATTATCGAACCAACTTCAACTGAAAACGGTAGCCTTAATCTTACATGCGACCATAGCCATGCTTGGAAAGCACAAACTTACAATACTCGAAAATTGTACTTATTTCCAGTCTGATCTCTCAAAAATCGATCTCTATACTTTGCTACAAATAATGATAGAAAATAAAGCATATTACCTTAAAACAAAGTTAGGATGCATGAAAATTTAGAGGACTTTCAAGGAGCAAAATCTTCGAGCTAGAGAAAAATTTTGAAAAAATAGTATTCGGAAAATCTTCGAGCAGCGTCGGAAACCGACGAATTCCGAGGAACGCCGAAACTACCACTTTGTGTCGACATGCTCCGAGCAAGTTCCTTGTTCCTGATTCAGAAGAAGCTGTATCACAGATCAGATATATACAGATAGGGAACTCGCACTCAATAACCTCAATTTTTGTGTCCTCGTGCTCACGTCATTCCACGCGCCACGCAAATTGCTCTGGCAAGTGTCGTTCGTCGTGTTTTCAGTCAAAAGCATAGGAAAAACGCCGTTCGAAAGTACAAAAATGAATATTTTTGCGAAGTTCCTTCACCGATCTTCATTTTGTATGTATGTAGATATTTCAGTAGAATTTGCGTTTGATTCTTGTGTAGAAATTTCTAAATTTCCTTAAAAGTAGGAATAAACCAGAAAATGACGGAAACACGCTTTCAAAACTTCACCGCGACACATCGCTGGAATTTGTCGTTTTAAAGCATTTTGCATGAGAATCTTTGCACGTAAAACCTTCTTGCGGTTTAGATGTTCTAGCATGCACGTTTAAATGCGTGTTTTGTTGACACATTTCGCTAGAAATTGAGTTTAAACGCCGTGTTTAGGTCGGCTCACGCGGTTTGTGCCAGCGGTATCACCCATGAGCGCTGCACCGACTTCTGACACCGAAAAAAAATAAAAAAAAAAAAAAAAAACAGAAACGGGGCGAATTTAAAACTCCGCCTCGCCTACGGCAGGCGGAGTAAAAATTAATCAAGCACTCTGTCTGGTAAACTCCAGTTCTTATATTTTTCATGATCAAAATTTTCTCTGGCAATCCAAGTCATGAATAAGCCTCGCTCACTTTTAAATCATTTCTCTCCAGTCCACACTCACCCTATAGGGTTTAATAGAGAATTTATAATGATAATGATCATCACGTATCAAGTTCTGTATCAATAGTTTCTTCATTATTCTTTATAAACGATATTGTAACTCACATTTATTCCTCCTTTCTTTTTTCGTTCTTTTTTCAAAACCTCTGCCACTAACCCCCTATACAAGAAACATGGAAATTCAGATATCCAGTTCAAATTCAAAGGCGATTCTGAGTTAGAGTCAAGCGAGAAGCCTGACTTAACAAGTGACTGCATGACCTTTGAACTGCTTTTCATTTGAAATGCAAGTCTGAATTTCTTATTCCTGGCCCTTCAGAAATTGGTTTAATTTCGACATGAAATGTCCCCTAACTTTACTCCAATCCACCCCCCCCCTTCCTTCCCCGAGTACCCCTTATAGGGTAGTACCCTCTTCCTTCTCACCGCTTCAATGTTTATCCTGCTCCCCCCTACTACCCCTTTTATAATTGTAAGTTTTATATTTGACGTAGTTACTGGTGCATTATTCATTCAGCTTGACAATTACATTATATGATAACTACAGAAGGGAACTTCTATCATTTACACTCAATTCCACCTCGTCGTTGACAGGATTAGTTAAGTACCCAGGTTCCGTTGATTATTGATATTTTACAACTCCAATCATCCTGTCAACACTCGCAAACCGGAGTGCCCGGCATAAGCCCACGACTGACTAACCGTCACATATGTGTCACGAGACTGAAGCGGGGAATGAACTCACGATCTCAGAGGTGGCAGGCGCTTGCTCTGACGATTGCGTTACTTGGTCAATACTGTGCAGGATCAAACAATCCTTCACGAGAGAATTAAACTCGCTGGCGTTGGCATATGTTTCACTGTAATCTTTTTATAAAACAATAACTAAATAGTTTTCTGGGCAGGATAGCGTCATTTATGTACTCTGGATGTTGCCTAAGTTCAGCTTCGACTCGAGTTTCTTAAAGTTTTCCCCGAAATATCTCAACACCATGCGCGCATGTTTGACGCAATCTTGAACGGAAAACCATTTGGTATTTTATTACTCTCGTATTTTCTTATCAGTCATTTACGTAATCAATAAGTGTAACCCAGATTGAGGAAATTGTAGCCATTCTTGGGCGTTCGCTTCAGCCTCCGAACATGGGCAGTCAAATACTTTTTTAAATTTCTCTAAAATGTATCCCGTGTTTTAAGTGGGCCACATAAAATATATACAGAAAATTCATCTAGATTTGGCTTCAAAATAATTTGAGAAAGTTAGGGAACTGGAAATGACTCCAAAGAATGCCCTGAGAATCCGCCATTTTGTGTTGCATGTTTTCTTGAGGTAGCACACATGCAGTTTAGTGCTTACAGGAGCATGACATCCACCTGATGTATTTTTCGCCACCGGAATATTAGGTTGCCGTAACTTTGTCCAAGGGATTTAGTCATATTAAAGTTTTGTCATAATGGCCGCCGTCTAACCTCCGTGACCCGCCACGCCTATTATATTTACTCTAATGCTTATTAACGTAGTTTTCTTTGCCTATCTTGTAAGTAGTTTTCTAAACATGTAATTGTTTAATTTTTCATAGAAAAAGTGAATGCACCAACCATTGACTGAACAACATGGGAAAGAATTGATCTCGACCTAAGAAGTGAATCACTAGCCGTGTCCATCAGAAGATGTCAAGATGCAAATACTATCAGAATGTACGGTTTGTCAAAGACCCTTACAATCAAATTTTTGTCTAGTTTCTAAAACATTGAAATATTTTGTAATATTAATTTAATGTTCTCCTTATCTTATGATGGCTGACGGGATATACATTATGCGAGCTTGTTACCTACTGGACCGACGTGATGTTTTATGAAGAGAGCGTGTGCCAACAAGATGAAGCTATAAACAACACGATGAGACGACAACAATCGAAGCCACTGCGATCCAAACTGAAAGTAAGTCGCTTCCATTTTCTTCGTCACTTCTACTTTCAATTATTCGCTTCGTGAACCTATGCCAAATTTAATTGTATAAAAGGATATGGTAATTTAATGGACATAGTAATAGGCAATAATATCTCGAACTGACGTTGCCAGTGACGCTAGACTGGTAATAAGCACACAAAAATGAAGGATATTTCACTACCGGAAACCATATAAACAGAATTCAACGTTTCTACGTTTCGTCGCAAAGTTAGTAGTCATTAGTGAGGTCACAAACTGGGTTAGCTAAGTAGATTCTCAAAAGTAGATGCCCAGAATTTTACCATTGAATATGGCATTAAAAACAAACACGAAAATATAATTTCGCGCCTGCTTGTGACGAAACGTGCATATCCAAAATAACCCAAGATGGCGGATGGCCTATGCATGATGATTTTGAGCCAAAATATCGTGAGAATTTTAAGCAAAGTGCATATGCAAAATATTTTACATATAATCCTTAAATTCTTTCAAGTAAGACATTCTTTCGAAATTTATTTCTTTATCGATCATTGTGCACATAAAATGCAGTCTCAACATCTAGATAGCTTCTCTAAATATATCCACCCTACATTTGTGGATTTTTTCCTTAATGGATATATTTTTTGTTTTTTTCCAAAGGACTTCAAATGTGGTAACGACGAAAGCAACTACAGGATGCACCAATAAACCACCAGTCATTGCTTAGATTCAAGGTTTAGAAATGTGAGTTGATGTTAAAAATATTTTAGTCAAAATTCAATGACGGTTCTAGGCGATTCTAAAGTTTCCCGTTGAAACATCACAAAGTATATAGACATGTATAACAGGTGGGCCGGGGGGCGATAATTATTGCTTTGAATATATTTAGAGTTTAACTATTTTACTGACTGCGGGGTGGAGTTTGCGAGCTGTGGGCTAGCACGATTGCGGGGCACAGTACAAATTACGGACCTTTCTAAGAAAATATTGACAAAATATAAATAAAATAGTCCTCCGTATTCTAGTATTTTTTGTTTTTTAAGAATATTCTGTGTCTAAAAGTCCATTCAATCATATGCATATGAAATTTTGAGTTTACCTTTTTTGCTTTGAGGTTGCGGGCGGAATTTGCGGCCTGCGAGATAACATCATTGCGGGCCACGTGTCAAATTGTGGCCCTGACGAATTTTTAAAAAACTACAAAATAATGCTCACCATTTTTTGTTTATAAAGAGTATTGTGTGTCTAATGCAATACCTAATCGTATGCGTAAGGAATTTTTCTTTTTAATCATGAATCTCAGCTTATCCAAGATATTAAATCCTGTTTCTACCGAGATAACTGTAAACATACGCTAATCAAAGATGCCAGAGACACTGGACAGATGCAATGTGCTGAAATCTGCTCGAACTGACTCTATATGAAAAGTGAGTCGGACAGCATGGTCCCGAATTTGTCCAGTTTTGTGTGACGAATTTGTCCAGTTTTGTGTGTACCAAAGCAACCAACTACAAATTTGGATTTTTTTCGTGGAAAGAAGCTTGAACTAAGAAACAAAAAAGTTATTTTTAATCTGTGTATTTGCAACGCAGGAGTGCACGCATATTCAAAGTAAGCTAAAAACAATGAAATGTGACTTATTGTTTATTGCATTCTTACCATTGATCTCATAGTGGACTGGATGTAGCTTCTATAGATAAGAAAAGTGAAGCCTAATTATATATGCAAAATTCACTTCCGGGAACCACGGAGTGAAACAAACGTGTATAGAAATGTATGGCGGACAACACGCACGAACGCACAATTTCGAAAATTTAAGCCACTTTTAGAGATTGTACTAACCTCATCGCTCCACCATAGATACAAAACGTTCTATACTAGTTTGTTTCACTCCGTGGTCGCCGGAAGAGAATTTTGCATATATAATTAGGCTTCACTTTTCTTATCTATAAAAACTATATCCAGTCTACTACGAGATCAGTGATCTTACGTGAGCGGCTACAACTTTGATCTGAAAATAGATAACCTGAATAGAGTTTCTATACCTACAAAAATCGTGGCCACTTTTGATGTCCAACACCCGATTCTTGGGACCACAAATGAGCACCCCAAATCGGTAAATAGTGGCAAAATAACCAGTGCTCTGCATGTTTTCTACTTAAATTGGAATCTACTAGCTCAAAACAGTGCAAATTGCTCAGATACAGGCATACAGCTACGAATGCACGGCTACAATAGCACTTATGCGGGTTTTCCCTTATGCTATTGTCCTTACCACCAAGTCTCACTTTGAAGTGAGGAAATTTATCCGTCACTACGAGGCTTGGTGGTGAGCACAATAGCCTTAGGGAAAACCTGCATAAGTGCTATTTGTTGTGGTTATTTCCCACTGTTGTGAATATGTTTGTGAACACGGTCACAAAGGGACAAAGATCAAGTATACCTTTCACGATAAAAAAAGTGTTGGGCCCGCAATTTAGCCCACGGTCGGGAATTGTATTACCTTCAGTTGGTATTTTCCGACCCGCAGCCAGCTCCCCGAAAAATAGCTAGACTTGTACATTTATAAGTAAAACAAACATGGGGATTTTTACCTGGAGTACCGTTCCAGTATTTATTAAGTTCACTTGTTCTTGCATGTAGACATTAAGCCCTTTTATGTCAGATAAATCCAACCCTTCAGTTTAAAGTGCCTATGAAAAGAAATTTTGTCCAACTATTTATTGATTGCATTGCAAAGATCGTTTAAAATGACAATGTAACTTTCTTAGTAGAACTTCTACCTCTCTTCCTTCTCGAGATATTCAACTATCTTAGTATATTCAACTTTTTTTGATATGAAAATTACACAACATATGACATCAATGTGCATAACGAGTATCTTTGCGAATGCTGATTTTGTAGCATATGACAATAAGAAATAACTAAAACTGCCCTGCACATTTCGTAAATTAGGATTAATCGCTTGGTCTCTAAACTTTTGTGTTCAATATGTCGATAAGTTGCAAATTAACGATGAGTTTTGAAAATTTGTTGTGCACCGTCATGTCATATGTTGTGTAAATTGAATATTTCGAGAAGGAAGAAAGTAAGAGAAATTCTACCAAGGAGGTTAAGTTTTAGTGATCTTTGCAATCCAATCCATAAATAGTTTGGACAAAATTCATTTCATAGGCACTTTAATAAAGCAGAAGTTACGCCCTGCTTCTAACTTCCAATCGTAGAACCTGGTTGACACTTGTCGTAAGAGTCGGGGATGACTTCCTCTGGTCGATGTACTATTTACAAAACGAGTTGGAGGGCTTTATCGGTGCCGTATAAAGACGCGAGCCGAAGGCGAGCGGCTTTCTACACCGATAAAGCCCGATTGACGAGTTTTTTAAATGGCTTCAAAATCGTCAGTTCATTAGTATTGTCTATAAACTAGCAAGCATTCCGTTGAGAGTTGATAGCAATGAAAATAAGCGGCAGGTAAACTGATAATAATATTCTTTTGTATTTCCTCCATTTCACGTTTGACCTGATGAAAACCTTCAATGCATATTTGCATGTAGTATAAGTATTATTTTGCAATGTGAGCGAGAGAAACACGGGGTGCTGTGTCTGTGCAATAACGTTTAACGTAAACGTAGATTCGAAGAAGTATGTTTACTTTTCAGGTTTGACTATATTTTGGTGTGTAAAATTGACTGTATTTGGTGTGGAAACGACAATGCAGTTGTGAAACGTTTACTGTAGATGAAATATATGTTCTATATCAGATTTAAAGACATTGATGTTTAATTAATGAGTGTTCTATCACATTTAAAGACACTAATGTTTTATTAATGAGTGTTCTATCACATTTAAAGACACTGATGTTTTATTAATGAGTGTCCTATCAAACAGTAGAGACATCGATTAAGCATTAATTTCTTTTGTATTTTCCATTTTTTTTATTACATTTTCCATTGCAAAAGCATTCGTTAGTTTGTTCAGATGTTCATCCACATACGTGAGAAGGAGAAAGTCCCCGATTCTTACGACAAGTGTGAACCAGGCTTAAGAGATTAAATGTTAAAGAACAGTTAGCATGAATGTTTAACGCAAATTAATATTTAATACCCTACAATTTTGATGAAAAATCTGAATATTAACAGAATAGTTATTTCGTCCGCTGTTCAAGTACTTTTTAGTAAATTGTAACTGTTGAAGTATTTCATAATTTATTCGTAATTTTTATCTAACGGATTCGATTCTTAATTTTATTTCCAAAGGTGTGGTGATGGGGAGTGAAGAAACACAAGAGAAAAAGATCACAATGAACGATCCGGGATAACATTTACCACAAAACAATAACAATCCACAAGAATGAGTAGACACGACATTGTGATAGAAAGTTGTGGTAATTTACAAGTTAGTAGAAAACAAGGTACTTATCATTTAAAAATCAAAGGGGTTTAAGTAAATTTTATTTTTTCTCGTTCGAAAAACATCGTCGTTGGAAAAAAGAGAAGGCAAAAGTTTGAAACAACCAAGAAATAAGACTTGACCTTTTGGAAATTCCCAAGGGAATATACCATTTCATTGTTTTTTTTTTTACTTAACTTTATTGATTCATGTAAATAATTAGTGTATTGATTATATTTTTTTGAGCATTTCAAATTCCCAAGGGAATATAACATGCTAATATTGGTAATATTTAAATTCATCTTGGAAACTTGACATTGTAATGAAATCCTCTTTGATTATTAATATGATAAGTATCTTGATGCTTTCGTGTTTTGTTTTGGAAGCAGGAACAATGGAGCGAACAATTAAGCCATTGTTCGTGAGCACTAAAGCAAATTACGGAAGTTTTTTTGAGAGCAGCTGCGACGTACCATGCAAATGAAGGCGTTTCGGTTAAATAAGTATGAGAATTGCGGTAAAGTTTTAAAATTTGAACTAAGACTATACTAATTATAGGGGCATTTTAAATTGCATGTTAACTACAGTTAGATTTAAATTGCCATAGATGAGTCTTAGTTTCCCGTTTTCAATTGTTTTTTTCATCTTTTCATGATTCTCATACTTATTTGACCCAGCCTTCGAACTTGGTAAGTATCAGGTTTATACTTACTTCGGACTAGTTAACACAACAAAAAGCCCATGCCCTTTTAGCTAAGGTTTTACGTTCGAAAACTCAATCAAATACTCAGTCTAAGTGGGTTTAAGTAGCTAGAGATAACGTAATTTATCTTTTTATTTTGCTTTTTTGTTTATAACGTAATTTACTAGCTAAATGTATGGACTGTGAGGGTGTGAGCCGTGTGTAAGTTGCATGGGGTTAGGCTTATTAAAAGAATTCAAATTTTTGAAAGTATGCTTAAAAAATCTACTCTTACTTGAACAAAACGGCTAGGAGTAAGTTCTCGACATTTAATAGCATTAGTATTATAACTGTTTGCTGTGGTAAGATATTGGAGTCAGAAATGCGGGTCAAGTTTTGTACTTAAATATACTTACATATAAAGTCAAGTAGACAGCTCACCTGTTTTTGTATACGACCTTTTCTGTTTATGTTTAGCCTAAAATATCCGAAAAAATACATTTAAAATGCATACTTTACCAAATTTTTAATTCTTTTAATGTTTGAAATTGGGTGGCAGTCGGGGCGGTGGTGGTGCATGCGGGTATATCAGCTGTGAGTGACTGTGTGATGGTGAGGAATGCGAGGGTAACGAATGGAATGCAGGAGCTTAGGACCGAGGAAGACAGCTTAGAACTGAGGCAGGTAGGCAGTTGGTAGGATCAGCGGGGGGCACTTGTCATTTTGGCTTTGGGAATCAAATTTGCATGCTAAGTATTTAAGTCGCTAACATTTGTTGTTTTAATTTGTTAGGTATGCGCAGCTGCTCTCTAGGGAAGATCAACTTAGCAATTTACATTAGCACTTGCAAGGTTGGT
Source organism: Muricea muricata (assembly GCA_963855995.1). Taxonomy (NCBI): domain Eukaryota; kingdom Metazoa; phylum Cnidaria; class Anthozoa; order Malacalcyonacea; family Plexauridae; genus Muricea; species Muricea muricata. Next base: position 13,664,780 of record OY979720.1, on the reverse strand, counting down.
CTTCTCTTTGCCGGCTACCCCGGTCAGCTCTCTGAGTGCTACTTCTACCGTGAATAAGTAGAGGTACTTGTACTATAGGTATAAGTACTTCTACTTAGGTGGAAGTAGCACTTGGGGAGCTGGCCGGGGTAGGGGGATTTTTTTTATTCAATTTCTCAATTCCCATGGGAATTAAACTTTTAATTAAAAGGGGACAGGCGTAATTTTTTTTAACAATTTATTAAAAAGAGTTTGTAAAGGTTACAATTGGAATAACAATAAAAAGAGATTAACTACAGCACATTGTACTAATTCAAATAACAATAGAAGAAAACAGAACATGGCAGAAAGAGGACATACAATGGGCTTAGCTCAAGTGAATTAACCCAAGCAAATGAACAGAAGTGAAAAGGCAATGATAAAACAATCTTGGTCTTTTCAAGATAAATGTTTATACTTCAAGATACATAATCACAAAACAACCAGGAGTGGATCAATTTTGAGGATTTGACAAAGAATTGAAAAACGTAACACCAAGTTGTATCATAATTACGGCGGCGAAGAAATATATGGCTTAAAGATATAACAAAATAAACAAAAGGAAATAAGAGCACTGATTTTCCTTATCATCAACGCATATGCATTTTTAGCCAAATATTTAAAGCAATGATTAATCTATTTTTGGTAGCTAAGAAAAACGGATTAGACTTACGGTTGAAATGGTCATTTGAATTAAATTAGCAATTCCTTCAAATAAGTATCCTGATCTCTAAATTGCCTCAACATTTTATAATATCTTCTCCTATGTATTTTATAAAACTTATCAAATGAATCCTAATTGTGTACTAAAAAATCTTTCGAAAAGCATTATAAATGTAATCGTTTCTATCTTTTAAGCCATATATCTCACGTCACTTTTTAACCTGACAAGACGTAATTTATTTGAGATAAAGTGAAGTTGGTAATATACAGTTCGAAAATGCAACTAAAAAAAAATTCAAATGTTTTTGACATGTTTTTATGTATTTTTCGAACACATTACAAGTCAAGTGGATACAATGAACTGTTCCATGATGCACAAAAAAAAATGTTCCACAATTTTAATTTCACAATCTGATTTTTCAACAACTCAGCTTTTCACTTCCATAAAAACTTCATTAATTTTAGACAGTCGAAAAATTAACCAAGGTACGCAAATTTAACTCACTTAATACATGTAAAGTGTGCAACTTCGAAATACTATTTTTAACACAATCCCTAGCACTTCCTTTCAATTCTTACAATTTTTAAAATGGAAGTTTTTTTCCAGTAACAAACTGAAATAAACCAAATAAGTAACAAATATAAACAAACCCAGTAGCAACTAAATGCATAAAACAATCGAGTATATGTAAAGTAGAAGACACGAACAAAAAAAGAATTTTGGTTAAAATAATTCTTGTCAGGTTAAAAAGAAATCTATTTGAAGCATAAACTTTATCTTTACTTACGTGTTTAAAAGACCATGATCAAAAGCCATGTGAACCTGTTTTCTTATATTATTATCACAATTACAAGGTGGAACTATTTGAATATAAATTTAAACTGAAGCCAATGAAACTAAAACTTCTCAAATTTAATTTTATTTCTTGAACAAGTATGAACAAACTCAAGCCAAAAAAAGAGAAAAAATGGGTCAAAGGACATCTTGGAATTGCTTCATTAAGTCTGACTCAAAAACTCATCAATTGAAATATAAAAATATCAAATAACTTGAATTCAGTGGCAATTTATTGTCCATAACACCTACGCCATACTACGGCCAAGTCAATTAAATAAGCTAAAGAGACTGTGTTGAACACCATGCTTTTTAAAAATACTATTTTTAAATAGTAGTTAACAATTGAAATGCTACGATTAATTTTAGTCAAGCTTGAAAGATTTGTTTAAAATATTTTTGCACAATACTATCAAACTCAACTGTCATCCTGTTAAATTCAGTTTCAGTACAATCCTGTTGAAAAACATTGGGAAAATCTATTTTACTACTTGTTGGCTTCCAGCCCTTGCATTGACAAAAATAAATTTCAGAAACCTACTTGCATGTATAAAACATATTTTCACTGAACAATTCCTTAAATTTTTGAGGGTTGTTTTCTTGAAGCCCAGTTTTGGTTCTCTTTGTATACAACAATAATCAGTTTTTAAATTTTGTCGGCTCACACTATTCCAAAATGGAGAGTATATAACTGAGTTTTAGTGCTTCAGTTCATTTTTATTCAAACCAGTTTCACTTTGTAATGCAGCAAAGCTCAGCTCATATTTCTAGATTATTTGACTTTAATTGCTTGCTGTAAAGTTGAATAAGTTATTATTGAAAATCACAAATACTGAAAAATCACACACTTAAAATGCTCTGCTTTAGTGGCAGCACAGTCAAGGTTGATAATGCTACTGTATTAGAACCGAGTTTCTGTTTAGTAAGCAGATGTGATTGAAACTGTGATTAGTAAGCAGATAACACATACTATTTCTTAACCCCCCCATGCAATTCAAGTGGGATTGTAAAAAATCGCTTAAAATCAGAGACCTCATAGGTCACCAGTCAGGTTTGACAAAGCTTGTAAATAAATAAATAAACTCCCATTCATGAGTTAAGTCCCTGATGGTGTTAGACTGAAAAAATAAACAAAGAGGATTATATTTTGCCTACATGTTAAGCAAGAGGTAAGATTAAAGTGTCGTTTAATTTGAAGATGATCCAAAGTTGCTTGTTTTCAACAATTGATATAGAAGCACAGAGAGCTTGTATATAGCCAGTTTGTTGTGATTTTCAAACAAACATTTCAAACTTTAAACAAACATTGAAAGTGAATTTAAAGTTAAGAAGATTGAGATAGTAAATCAGGAAATCAAGTTACTCTTCATTTTGAGCCATTCATATACAATGTAAACTATATGTTTGTTCACAAATGACAATTTATCATTATATTCATGTTTCAATGTAAACAATTTTTCACAGACTTAGTACCAATTTAGGGAAACAAATAGAAATTAAATAATAAACATTTTGCCTGATATATGTACAAGATCTTTTGATTTCTTATAAAACTATCTCAATCTGCTCAACATTACAAAGCTAAATAATACAAAAAAATGTTGTGTTTTTTAGTTAACAATGCTTGAATGTAAACAAAGCCAAAATACATGTATGTCTCAAATGCAAAACAACACATCAACTTTTCAAAACACAAACAATTTATCATTATTTAGCTTTAAAATCAAAATGCTTTGAAAATTATGTACTTGTTGTGACCTGTGACAAAAATTGACCAATTAACTCTAAATACCAATCAAAATAAATGTAAAATACTGTATTAAAATGCAAAAATTTCATGACGAAATTCTGTCAGCTACAAATAAAAAACAATTTTCCATGAATTCGCTGCTAATTGGTAAATTTTGAAAACCACTGATAACAAGCAAGTCTATGATATTCAAATCATTTTGCAACAAGACAAGAAAATATCAAGACCTTTTTGTATACTTTCCATCATTGACAGTGTCGGTTTTTTCGTGATTGACGTCAATCTTGGAATATTTTGTGATTGGCAAGATGTCACTCTTGGAAGGAGCATTTTTGGAACTTGCAACAACATCTAGAAAATATCGAAAACTGAATTTTGACGATGTTTTTCAAACAAATTTACAGAATAACTGTCCTTGGGCTAGTTGTATAAAACTCTTAATCACAATTGCTTCGTAATTAAATAGTCATTAAGTACAAAATATGTTGTTCTGATAGGTTGATGTTTCCACAAATCTTAGTTAACTTTAATCACTTTTTTATGCAACCGGTCCCTGAACGTTAAAGATGTAAAGTAGAAAGATGATAGTACCTTTTACAAATTCACCTTTTTTCAATCTACCAGTTCATTTGAGAGAATGTGGAGCATCTTGTCAATCTACAAACAAATTTCAAAGTATCTCTAAGGATTTCAATGTGTCTTTCAAATCTGAATTTCAAAGTAAATTATCTTCAAGGAATTGAATATGGCATTGGCATCAGTGGTCAAACAACTAACTGTGCAGTATACTAATATTAGGGTTAGATCTAAATTGGGATGCAAATCCTGTTTCTTTCCCCAGACACACCTATATGTTGTTCACTTGTTCATTGTCCATTTACTCTCTGTATGTGCATCTTTATGTGTGTATGTATTTCTCAATGCTGTGTTTTATTGTGACAATTAAACAAACAAAATAAACTGAAATAACTAAGAAAAACATAAAGCAATTCAATAATACACCAGTCAAGGTGGTTAAGGGAAGGTTATAGACCTTGTCCTCCAATCATAGAGCTGCTCTGCGATTGCTTCAACTCACTCCACCCCTCCCTCCCTGGCCAGTCTGCAGAGTATGGCAGTTTTTGTTAAGATCTTGGGTGAGCCAAAGACCAGAATTTGGGTGCAGGTGCGCAAAAAATGGTCAGGTGCACAAGGAAAATTTTCCAGGTGTGCCAAAATATATTTAAGTGTGCCTAAATATTTAAGCGCTGGATTATATTTCAAAGCTTGGTTATAATGTAACTAATTGTGAACATAAAAAGTGAAAATGAGGTGTTTTTGAGTTCTTTCAAAACACCAGACACAGTGACTAGTTGCGGCAGGTGTCCTGAAATCTTTCGCTATTTTCTTGCAAGGCGTGCTATTTGCTACCCGAAAAAAACCCTTGGGTGTGCAGTTGCCATATCTGCAGTCTGGCTCCCTGGTGTCAACTTATCACAGAACATTTCAACAGATTTTTTGCCACGAGTCTGTTTTCAATCTAATCACAGATTCAAAACTAACTGTCTTCCCTATCACGGAAAATGGCTACAGTCAGTGGATAATCTATTTGTCGACAGTTCCTTAGCACGTTTTGTTAGGCTAATTTCGACTCTCTTTAATATACTCTTTAAAACTTACAAAATTAAAACTTTGATTTTTTAAACTAGAAGATCTTTGAATATCTAAATCTACAGAACTGTCTGAGCTAATAATTTAAGATCTCAATTAGTATTTGTATCGATTTTCACAGTATTATTATCAACTAATTTCAACCAGAAACCGCAGTCGTCATTTTGAGAAACGAGCATAGTCCAAACTTTATACTCTATTATTGCACTTAATTCCAGTCCGATTTTTCAAAAATCGATCTCTACGGGCAGTGTAACTACTATAATTACAAATACTGATAGAAAATAAAGCATATTACCTTCAAGCAATGCTAGGATCGATGAAAAACATGCTATCTTTCCGGCGACACTGAGCCATGAGAAAAATTTGAACCGAAATTCGCAAGACCTTCGAGCACCGCCCGAAAGCGAGCCGTACCGACCGATGCCGAATCTACCACTGATGGTGTCGACATGTTCCGAAAAAGTTTTGCATAACTAACTAGTTACTAACGTTAGTTATTAACGGGGCTAATCTTTGCATTTTGCGCAATTGTCGACCAAAAAGCATAAGAGTTTAGCCTTTATACTTTTGCGCTATTTTGAAAAAATAATCTAGCCAATTACCTTTACTTTTTGTACAACTTTTGACCAAAAAACATAAGGGATTATTAACCTAGTCTTTTTGCGCAGTTTTTGACCAAAAGCCTAAGGGGTAGTTCTTTACTTTTTTGCGCATTTTTGCCAAGAAAATAAAGGCTTTGTCTTTACTTTTTACAAAATTTTTGACCAACTTTGCCGCACATTTTTTACCTATCGCGGGCAGCAAGCGACTTATGTCACTACATTAGCAATTGACGATTCCACAATTTAACGCTTCCTTAGTCTTCAAATCCATCCGATCCTAGATAAAATCATTTAATAAGCGAGCGATTTGTGGCAAGTCCATCGTTTTCTCCCGACAATTTCATATAGAAAGATAATAATATTTTTTCCAAACGAATGAAAGAAAACCAGAAATGGTTGGAAGTCAAAGCTATAGTCAACATCCTTCCTTTTCGAAGTTTTCATCCACCTCTTTGACGGGTTCGCTAGACCATCTTGCCAGTTGGAAAAGACGCAACATTGCACAGCATACCTCGCAATCATAAAGTCAAGCCGCATTTTTGATGCACGAAGGATTCCACAAAGTAGAGTCAGGTTCTCGTTTTGGCAACTAGGGACCTTAAGATGCAAGAACGGCAACGCGACGACGACGGCTAGCAATACAATGAACTTAAAATTATTCAACTAAAGATATGAATAATGAAAGTGCCAGGGGAGATAAAGATGTAGTCTTTGCTCAAGCTACAACGCTAGAACACGCAGTTCGTCGGCATTCCAAACCGCAAGAATGCTAGAATATGAGCAAAACTACACTGGAACTTTTCTTAACAGTAAAACATCAATTTCATTATCTCAAACGCTATTTTGTAACATCGATAACAAACGATTTGCTTTTAAAATTGTACAACAATTTATTTGAGTCAGTTTGCATTTGCCATCGTCGTCGTGTTCCCGTCCTACATCTTAAGGTCTCTACTATTGCCACAACGCTGCAACGCATTTCTAGCCGTTGCACAGTGTAATATTGCACCTAGAAACATTTCTGCCGTGCAGCCAATAAAAACTCGCTATTTTAAAATTGTTCCCAGCCTCGATTCAAAGTCAAATTGTCAAAGCGATTGCGAAACATGTTGCAAGCAGCGTTGCACAGTGTAACATTCCTGATCAGGCAACTGCAATTTCAAAAGTCTCACAAATCACCCGTTTTCTTGCCATCTGGCAAGTTTGTTTTTTGCTTTGGAAGTTTTTTGGGTAGTAATTTGGCAAAATGTCTTTCAAATTAACCACAAACCAGGCGTTCACCTGACCGGTGCCACGAAAATGTATTTCTAGCTACTTTTTGACACAGTAGCTCACGGCCTATCGCAGGGATGTTCTTTCAAAGTTGTTAAAAACTTGGATTAACGAGCGATAATGTAAACTTGCCAAAAATTTGACTATGGCGGATTAATTGGCTGATACGTCAAAAACTGCAGATTCAACGCCTACTCGCATATAGAAAGGCTAATTGAACGTCACGTTACTTTATCAAGAATTTATTTTGGTATTCAAAACAATTAAACAAGTTAAAATTTAAGCTAGGTCTATAGAGTTTTCTCTTGTAGTCTTTTCTGTTTAGCAGAAAGGTTCTCCAGTTTCGTTTCAAGACTATCTGCAAATAAGAACAGATTCAAATCAGTTGTTTAAGGGCAATAGCAACAAAAAATACTCCTGGCACGTTTGAAATGGCCTTTGAAATACTAACAAAGCCTTTTTCATATCTTAATCTTGCTTGATCCTTGAGATAATTCGGCTGAAACACACGAGCTGTCCGCCATTTTGGATTTTCAAGGGATATGCATGTTAGGTCACAAGTGGGATGACGCTATCAGAACGAACCACAAACTCGTTTCTACTTGCTATTTGATAGCATGCATTGGGTAAGAGCATTTTTGCCAAATATTGTTTGTTACTAACGGGTAATTTTTCTAGGCTCATCCCACTTGTGCACTCAAGTGATGAGCTCAAAAATTTATCTAAGATGACGGACAACCCACATATTTGAGTCCAAATATTTCAAGAATCAAGCAAGATATGAAAATGCTGTAACAGTTTATTGTTTGCTTATTTGAAAGAGCTTTTTGAAATAACTAACTTATTTCAAAAAGCTCTTTCAAATAAGCAAACAATATTCTTTGTTGCCATTACCCTTCAAACCAAGGGAATGTTCTATTGTTTTTGCAGAACAAGGCATACAATGATGATGAAACAGTTACCACATAAAGCTCTGTTTAAGATCTTCTTGTAAGATTTAACATGATGACCAGGAATTAAACACATTCCATCAAATGCCTTGTCTTCACATAACGAGACATTCTCGCACTCTTTAAAAGTTTACAAAGAAAAAAATATGTTGGCACTGTTAACGTTGAAAAAAAAAATCATTTTTTCGTACGAAATTCCACTACTTACGTACGTACCCTCGGGTTTATCTACTGCTGTATGTAAACCTTGAAGTAATTCTCGCATCATAGTTGTTCTGAAAAATACATAACAGTACAATATTAGAGGGCGGTAAAGGGTGTTTCCGTGAGCGGTGAGGGGTTAATAGCTGTTCGTGTGAAATGCTTGATTTTGGACAAGGCCCACTGTTATTGATTTTAACTGTTGTAGAGCCCCAACCATCTGTTAATTGCGTTGTATTTGTATTGTATTGTATTGATTTGACAAGTCCCACTGTAATTGGTTTTAATTGTTGTGGAGTCCCAGCCATCTGTTAATTGTGTTATAATTGTATTGTAGGCCGTTTTCCAGTTCGATCGTATTGTACGATCCTAACGTAGTCGTTTACTGAGCCCTATAGTGCAAGACACTCTACTCAACACTGAAATCAGGTGCGGTTGAGGTGGGAAGCATCGTTTACTTTATTTTATTTCATTGTGTTGTTATTCATGTCATCTAAGTAACGTACAACATGGCGAAGTCTTATAAAGAAATTGTGCTGCCGTGAAGTGAGATTTTTCTACGCCCGTGAGACGTCATTCTCAATAAAAATGCTTCGTTAAATGAGAATAATAATTTGTAAAGCTCGTGAAGTTGATTGTTCAAGAGGTCCAAGCATATTCGAGGATTATACATATTGAAAGAAATAAGATCTATTCAATCTAAAGGAACGTGATAGCTCTGTAAACAAACTGTTATGTAGTCTGATGAAACGTGAAGCTGCTTTTTTAAAACACGTGAATTGCGAAACTACTTTTTTTCAACGCTGTCAAACATGATCGACCCCCCCCCCCCCACCCGTTTACCATCTTTTTATCTCAAGAAATTACGCAACTCTTATAATGATTGATGAGTCGCCTCTCAGCAAGTGCCTACACAGAAGCAGTCACCGCCTGGAAATAGACCATTTTTAAAATTATTTCAGGGGGATGACTTCATCTGCTTAGGGCACTTGCTCAGTGCCGAATCATGTCAATCATGCTTGCGCGAAGACACTGAAGATGTTCCACCGGCAGTGAGTTTTTAAAACATTTTAAACATGTTTAATGATGGTCATACACCCACATTAAAGTTCTCAATGTTCGATGTATAGTTACATTTTATGTGTTTTGAGTTCAATATCCTTACTGTCATTGTCTTTTTACGTCTTTCTGCGGCAGTGGAAAAAATCACCACCCAGTGAAAAGCGCTATCCTCCTTTCCTACAACCAACCCCTGTACTTTCTTCTGGGCTTATATACACTCGGAAATTAGACTTAAGGGGGTCCAATAGTAAAAAAAAAATTTTGTGTGTTTTAATGCTATACAGTTCATCTTTGGTCAGGTGTTAGGACGTGGTATCACAAACATAAAAATAAGTTTTTCAAAGTTACCATTGCCATGGCTACCATGTTAATTACTTCCTGATGGTGAAAAATCCATATATTTGTAAACATGATATCTCAACAACTATGAATGATAAAAATCTAAAATAACTTTATTTTAATAGTATATCACATGCTCTTGGAGATGAACCAGAACTATGGTGATTGAGGCAAAAATAAATTTTTTGCGGACAAAATATTGAAACTAGATATTATCGAGATGATACTGACTATCATAACTTGCATGCTATTCCAAATATTTTTATGATTCTGGTTCATCTCCAAGAGAATGTAACACAGAACACACACTGAAAGTTTGAAGTCAATAGCTTACATACTTCTTGAGATATTGCGCATGCAATAATGGCGATTGGTGGTTATCGGCAAATTGAGAAAAAACTGCTTTAAAGTTTTTGCATGCATTAGAATAACATTAATCGAACAATGCTATGGAAAAGGACACAATAGAGTAAACCAATTGCATACCATTATTTGCTCTGGTAAAATCATGGTTTTACCCTAACACGGTGTAGAATTTGCTGAATTTCTCCGTTTATAATTCATTTTGTTGTTTGAAATTTTGGATATGTTTAGACAACGCCGTTAACAATATTTTGTAAAATTTTTGAAAATCGATGAATTTTGAAATTATTTACTATTGGACCCCCTTAAGTAACCACGCCCTTGTCGCAACCTCGTATCCAGGCTTTTACCTACGCCCGAGCGCCGGGTGTAGGTGATGACCCTGGCTCGCAAGGTTGGTAAGCTTGCATGGTGGTACATCTTAAGTTCTCCATTGAGATAAACACACCCATGGACAAAGTCAACAAACTGCACAATCATTTTCACTTATAGTTGCAATAGTGTATAAAAAATTCAATCTAATGATTATACTTGATACTGCTTGTTGTCCAAAGCCTTTGATACGAATTGGAGATACGCTGTAATTCATCTACATAAACAAAATGTTACGTTTTACATTAGTCTAATACACTATTTTGCTTGTTCAAAACTGCGTTTGCGCAAATCCTCGGTTACAATTAGACCTATCGTTTTAGTTTCTGTATTTCTACATTTCCGTTTATTTCAAAACTTCAGGTACCAAACTTATTTCGACTAAGCTTATAAACAAGTAGCTGCATGGTAGATATACTTTTAATCTTATACGTTAACACAGGGTAAATTTAAGTTGCCCCAGAACATTACACCAAGATACCTGTATCATATTGCCACTTTAAGTTTTCGTACTCACAATGAAATAATACTAGCGGAATTTCTAGAATTACAAATAATAACATTATCAAGCTGTACATACATGTACGGCATATAAGAAACTATTAAGTATAAGAAAGTATACTAAACTATTCTAATCTATTTCTGCACTTAAACAGGAGGTTCCTCTATAACATGTCTAATATTTTATGAACATATTTTACTGGTGAAAAAATATTCCCCTTCCTCCAGCCCACATCCTTGCTAAATTATGACCGGAATGCCATAAATCGAGAAAATTACACAGTACCATGCAAAAGTTTTAGGGCACCCCGTTTTTTACTTTTATAACAAAAGCCTTATGTAACTCAAAATTGAAGCAATTGGAATAAAACTTTCACATGTGATCGAGCAAAACGTCATCTACAACTTGCGACTTAAAAATAGATTTTGCAAACTGGAAGTTCGATTGTAACCGGAAGTGTGGTTTGCTCCCCAAGTTTATGTACAGCTCATGAAAAATGAATCTTTTTCACAATAACATTACAGCAAATGGTTAAATCATTCTAAAAAAATTAAAAACTTTCGATGCAATGTGCAGTTCATAGATATCTCATATACACTAGATAGCGCATCTGCATATAAAAAGTGAAGCCAAAAATCTCAGCGGTATCCCCTCATAACAATAGGCGGTGGCCATATTGGTCGTTCCCACTCATCAAAACAAATTGTCGTTCCCACTTAACAAAACGTGTATTAAATACTTTTTAGCTGCATAAAAGAGGATTTACTGTCAACTTTGTCCATTTCCGCAATTTAAAATACACAAATTATCATGCTCCGAGTCAACTCTGTGGGAACGACCAGCGCCTGCGATCCGGCTTCAATTTTCACCTGCCCACAGTGTGGGATGCACCATCTAGTGTATATGAGATATATATGGTGCAGTTTTATCGCAGTCGTCTTAAAAAGGAGCCACTTTCAAACCCTTTTGCTACTCTATCTGAAACCATTTTTGCGAAACTCTTTTAGCACGCGGACATTGTAAGGAGCAAGACAGTTTAATTTTGGGATGTGAGTATCAATAACCGCTGCTCAAAATAAATAGATTTATAAAGCGTTATTATATAAGTCTTCTTAAACTGATTCAATAGTGATCGCGAATTTGCAATCACGTTTCGCACTAAATGTTTTACTTATTTCTGAAACACTATAACCTCTTTGCGACGGAATCACGATGAAAAATGAACAATCAAATTAATTTGCATGATTAGTTTTTCGAATCTAAGCAAAGTAGTAAAGTATATACATATACTACCAACGAACTTCCAGTTTGCAATATCCCCTTTTTTAAAGAAGCAAGTTGCGGATAACGTTTTGCTGGATCTCATGTAAAAGTTTCATTGTAATTGGTTTAATTTTGTGTTAGATATGGCTTGTTATATAAAAGCAACAAAATTGAGGTGGCCTTAAACGTTTGCACAGTACTGTAAGTGCACCAGAAATTTAAAGGAAAGTAAATTGTATATATTTCATGAGGAGGAACTTAACTGGTAGTTTAATTCGGTTCGAAAAATTGATTTATGATATATCAAACCCGGTACTTTCTCGTGTTTTCAAATCACCTGGATTGGGGGGGGGGGGGGGTAATTGATCCACGTAACACAATGCGCACATACCAGATGCCATATTGTACTGTGGCCGACGTGGACATTTTGTGATATCCAACATGTGATCAATAATCTAGAAGCAAGAATGCTGTACGTAATGTTGACAGCTACACTTGGAAGGAAGGCTGGTTCAAATGCTGTCTGGGGGAAATGTATCGGTACAAAAATTTACGTTCACCCGCTCTACGTGAACTGGGCCGTAACTCAAGGTAGTGTCATCGTTTGCGCATCTCTTCTGCGCATTTCAAACTTGCAAAATACAGCTCGTAGTTTGTAGATATTTTCTGGTTATAACTATGTATTAAGCACGAGCTTTCCAACACCAGTCTGCAGTCTTTACAAGAGTACATGAAAGTGAAAGAGCACTAATCAGTGGTTTACAATTGACCGGAACGAAAAAGATGGCGGATGTACATTCTGTCAGAAAGCAATGCGGTCGAAAATCATTTTAAAAAGCAAATTGACGTGTGTTGAAGGAGAAGCGTAACAGGGATGGCTATTTTCTTTGCTTGTTTCGTTGAACTTTCCTTAGGTGTTTTCCTTAAAGTGTTTTTTCAGTTGTTTTGGTTTGATGCCAGCAATGCCAGCTGGTAAAATGTACAAGCTGTCATGTTTTCGTTATGGTCAATTACATGTAGATACAAAATGAACTATCAGCTTGTCAATTTGTAATTACATGTAATTGTAAACCACTGCAAGTAAGACCGCTCCTTCATTTTCGCCAGCCCGTCGAAGACTGCAGACTGGCAGTTGAAAGCTCACGCTACAGAGAACGTCTACAAACTCATCATGAATAATCTTGGCTTTGCATCGAAAATATATACAAGCATGTAGTTCGTTTATCCAATATGACGGACGGCCATGTCTTGATGCACTGTGGAAGGGGTTTTTAAGGTTTGGGGGTAGGGTTTGAGCTCTCCAAAAACTTTTAACTTTTTTTGTTTTTGGGGGGATTCAGCCGGCCCTATTTTATTCTTAGGTAGCCTTTGGTATGCTATTAAATAGCGTTTTGAATGCCAGTGACAATTACAGTAATTACAGACAAATAATTCATTACAGTGAGGTTAGGTGCTAATTGCTACAATAAAATTAACATGGAGTATCTCGCCCTCCAAACCACACCTTATTAGACTTACAATACAAGTCATTATCTATGTTTTTGGTCTGGTTTATGCAGAGATAAGGTCTTTCATCGTCACGTGCGTATTGTATTCTTGCTTTAACCAACACCAACGTTTTAAAAAAACTTGACCATCCCCAACATGAACAATTGGGCAATTCAAGAATTGGCATTGGTTAATTTGTTAAAAACTACATCTTTGCACAAAGGTTGACCAACATAGATAATAATAATATCCTTATGGGTAGTTTACATGAATCCAGGTTGAAACGTGCTCCAAATTCCTGCGCCTACTCTTTAGCAGTTTTAACACTTACACACTCTAGTACATGAATGAAACTTGCAAACTTTATTTCAGTCATAACGAATGACAATTTCATTCCGAGTTTCATTGCAGAGTAAAATCTCGATGTAAGCTTGCATGATTATTAATGGAGATTTCATTTCGGATCGAGCGTTCGCTCTGGAATGAAAAATGGGGTGTGAAATGTGTTGCAACTCAATTGAATGAAATCATATCGATCTGGATTGTAACCCAATCCAGATTTATGTACCCCCCCCCTCTCCCCCGTTATACTAATGAGTTTCCAGACAATCCCTGCTATTAACTGCGGTGATACTTTACCTCTGGTTCTTCCAAGTTTTGACCAATTAGGAACAAAATTGCAACCATACATCTGACTTGATGCCATAGGAATGCCATCCCCTTCACAATCACTACACACATCTCGTATTCATCATCGCTATAATGTAACAGTAACAAGGATCTGTAACTACCCGAAACATCCTATGTTTTTGTGTGCCTTTACTGCACTACCTGAATAGGCAACGTTATCTATAGGATTTGTTGTTTAATGTTTTCACTCATCCAGTCGGTTGTAGAAAAGGTGAACAGCGCTATCCAACGGACAGTAGTGATTTTCGCAAACGTTCTACACGTATTCAGGAACTGGTACGACCCAATTTCAAGTTAAGCATCCATCAATATCCCCCGGTATCACTGCCTTTCTGTCGCAGCTGAATTGAAAAAATAGGTGGCTTAAGATTTGACTACGGCTACGAGAACGAAGAGGACTACGAGATTCTGCCACTGAAAATCAGCTATAGTTGTATACTTGATAATATCGTTTTTTCGACACAATAAGTCTTCAAAACAGCAGATGACAAATATGGATTTGTAAGAGAGAATTTAGGACATACAAATCTCGCAGTATTACTCGTAGCAGTACTCAAATCCAAAGCTTCTTAATCACTGTCCGGTAGATAGCGCTCTCCCGGGCAACTACATCCCAGGTCACTGACAAATTTAGGGCCTGCTTATGGTATTTTATAATATTTTATATATATAGCATGTGTAAATTCTGAACGTTCATTGGCTGAGAGCCGTGTTGACATAACTCAACACGGAAAATATGTCAGCATGGATAATTTGCCGCCGCTCTTTTGTTGAAGTAATTTTAAATATTTTGTGCTATAAAAAATAAAACGTTTTTGCCGTATTGACATACAGTTTATATCAGCACGAGGGGAAAATGAAAAAACTCGAAATTTTGTGAAAACACTTCGCCCCGTGGGCTTCGTGTTTCCACACAATTTCTCGCTTTTTTAAGTCCACTCGTGCTGATATATCAACTGTTTAATTCTTAATTACTAAAATACTTGTTATATCTCATTTACGGATAGATGCTGAAACCTTTATGAATGATGTTTAATAGTACTGACTTGATAGTACGAAATGAACTCGTCTCAGGAGACCTAAACATTAAAGTACTTCTTAAACATGCATTAGTTAGACAAACCTTGAATTATTTATTCTTTGAACATCAACAGATAAAATATTTCTACAGAAGGAAGTTACATTATTGCTAACGTCCATCTGCAAATAAAGAACTAAGAAACATGGACATCATTCGAACGACATTCAAAGAACTCCTCAAAGACGCTACAATACCTTACAAAAGTTGCGAAAATCGTGTTCTCCAATAAACTTTTTGCCTGCTTCATTCATTCTCTGAAAAAATTGTTCAGCAAAGCACTCACTTTCTCAAAGTCGAAAATTTTTTTACTTATACAACAGTTTTGAGTGATGTGCGAACACCCAACGCAAAATGCTTGACAGCAATGCCTGTTTTTTTTTTCATTTGAGCGCCATCGACAATTCAATAGGGAGAACGAGATTTTGCATTGAAAATCAGCCATTACAAACTTGATAATAACTAGATAATAATAACCTTTTTTGACACACAATGTCTTGAAAGCAGCAGACAATCTAGAGCGAAGATGAATATGAGTTTGTTGGAGAGAATTTAAGAAATAAAAATCTGTCGTCGTGCTCGTTCTCGTAGCCCCAGTCAAAACTAAATCTGTCTAATATCAGAAACGTCACAGTTAGAAAAATCCATGAACTTCGAATCAGCAGAGCGAGAATATTTCATAAGAAAGAATTATTTTTGGCCAAACAGCGGAGAAACCACGCCTATAGTTAAACTGTTGCTGTCAAGCATTTTACGTTGGGTGGTCGCGTATCACTCACCCCCCCCCCCCCCCCCACACACACACACACACACAATTAAGAACTCTCTGGTTATGGTCCTGTGTTTTCCCCAGAAAGGGCTACCCATTAAAGTTAACTACGTTTTGAAAACATAGGTATGATCATAGACTGATTTTGAAAAAACACCAAGCTTAGTACTGCATTCAAACTAATCTTGGCAAAATATCCAGCTGATCTAACCGTGAGTAAAAAGCCTGGAACCAGCCACCGAATAGAAACTATTTTGCTGTTTTCCTTTATGAAACTTGTTGAAACTTTGTAATCAAGTTCAGTAAAAAAAATTATAAGTTCAACAGAAACTTGGAACAGAAGTAAATTATACTTAATAAGAAATATGCTAGTTTGCTCGAAAAATGGATTTCTATTTGACAACTAGTGCCAGTACTTTTCCGTGTTTTCAGATTACCTAGATAGAAAGCAGGGGCTAAAGCACTCCATGGCCCCCGCCGCGCCTGCTGTACTTTCTTTCTAAGTACTTTATGAAGTAAACAAATGCCAAAGTTATTACCTTGATATCAAAGTTGCCGGCTGGAAAAAAATATTTGTACATTCGATAAATGCAGCTAAACCTAAAGAACAGTAAAATTCTTTGATTTCATATACATTTGTTGGGCAGAATTATGTGTTCCTGTCCAGTTAGTATAATATGGGTGTATTGAAGTATAAAACAGTGTTAGTAATGGTTGTGTGAATAGACGTTAGAGGTCCTTACGTCAAGCCAGAGTTAAACAATGAATTGAATTGGAATGTGGGAAACATGTGGGAAAAATTTACCTTCATATGCATTGAAAACCGCGTGACGTAAGCACTTCTAAGGTCAATGTCGCAAAGATCGAGTGAGAGTGGAGTGATTGTTAGTAGAGTTGATTGCTGACCCGCATATAAAAGGAGCGTTGGGAAAGGAGGGCGGTGGGATCCCCCCCCCTTAAAAATAGGCTGTCGAAGGCAAGAAGTGCATACACTAGATTGAGATGAATATGGGATTCGAAAAAGATTACAAGAACGTACGGTTTTGCTGTACGGTTGCAAGACGAGCATGGAAGATGAACAGGGAAGGTATGATGCTAAATAAGCAGCGAAGTCAAGTGGAGAAGGTGGAATTAAAGTGTGTAAACATTAAATGGGGGTCGTCCCTGGAGTGGTTTAATCTTGGAATAATAAGCATTCAGGTTGCAGAAAACAAACGTGGAATATGTGTTTTGAAATGTATATATTATAAAGTTGTTTGCAACAATAAAACGTAGTTCAATAGAACT
Organism: Muricea muricata; assembly: GCA_963855995.1. Classification (NCBI taxonomy): domain Eukaryota; kingdom Metazoa; phylum Cnidaria; class Anthozoa; order Malacalcyonacea; family Plexauridae; genus Muricea; species Muricea muricata. Next base: position 13,647,623 of record OY979720.1, on the reverse strand, counting down.
TTACGATAAACAAATGTTTCAATTAGAACTGCTCGAATAAATTGTTTACGTTACAGTATAGGACTGTTCAAATGTTTCTTATACATGCACCCAAAGTTGATAACAATGAACGAGTTGTCCGCATTCCAGCGAGTGATCGTAGGTTAGGAACGAGAGCAGAGTTGTGAGGGCTGTTGTGCATTCTGTGCGAACTTTTGTGTGGCAGCATGTCGTATAATTCCCTACGAATTATATTTAAGAACCTGCGAAGCGTGTTTATGAGCGCACTGATCTTTATATGAAACTACACACTGAATTGGGCCTCCTATGATTTAACGTGAGATCTCACGTGAGATTTCACCGAAGAGTATAGAGACTACAAAGCTACAAAAAGGGACAGGTTCTGTCAAAAAAGCGTAAGACACTTTCGTGTGATTCGTCATGGGCGCTACGTTCCTAGCCAGTGCCCTAAAGGCAGAAGCATTCCCCCCAGAAATCTAAACTAATACCGGGATAAATGCTTCTGTTTAGGGCACTGGTTAAGAACATGGCGCCCATGAAAAAGCACCTTACGCTTTTTTGACTGAACCTGCCTCTCTTTGTAGTCTCTACTCTTTGATTTCACAGCAGATGAAGTTGAGTAAAAGGCCAAAAGATAACAAAATATACAAATGTTGAACAAAAAAAAATTCACCCAAAATGGTTGAAATAGATATAATTATTCAAAGTGTTTGAGATCTAGTATTTTTAACATTCTGTAAATTATCAATGGACCATTCCCCAACTGTACAAACTTTTAAATTCGAAAACAATTTTAGCACAGTTGGAAAGAGCTTCCTAAATTTAGTGAGATTGCGAAGTTTGGTTGCAAAATATTGTAAAATGTAGAAAATATAGTCCTGTAAAGTTTGTGAATTTTGTATAGTTTTGTATCACGGACGGGAAAGCGTTACCACTACGTGGAAATGTGGTAACGCTTTTTCGCGCGTAATACAAAAGTATACAAAATTCGAAAACTTTAAATTATTATATTTTCGACATTTTACAATATTTTACAACCAAACTTCACAATTTCATTAAATTTAGGAAGCTCTTTCAAACTGTGCTAAAATTGTTTTCGAATTTAAAAGTTTGTCTGATTGGGGAATGGTATTTTAAAATTAAATATATACATATGTATTTTTTTAAAGATTATTCGCGCGGCAACACTTATTCATCCTATAAAAAGAAGAGAAGTTTTTCTACAGTCAATGTTTAACGTTACGAGTAGTTTATTATATGTATAGGTTATCGCATGACAAGCAAGGTGACATCAGTTTTATTGCTCGAGGGATGATATCGTAAAACTGATATTACCGAGCCTCGAATGTGATAACCTATTTATCACATACTTGTGCCTTTATCAGAGCTATTCAGGGACGAAAATTACACTTTGTTTTCTAATTATATCTAAATAACTTGATTTCATTTCTCAATGAAAGCAAAAACATTGTAAAAATACGTTAAACAGCCAGAACTTTACAAAAACAGACCTGTCGGTTATTGGCCTTCTATCATAATGTATTTCACTACCGATTTGCAGTCGGACGCCATCTTTGCTTTTGCAGCGGGAAAAAACGATATCGCCGGGACATATCGTTTTTATATCACCCTGTTATCGCCTTGATAAAGGTACAAGTATGTGATAAAATTTCTTACCGTGATAGGACTATTAAATATCTCCCAAACGCCCGGGTCTTTGCTCATTAACTCTGTCTAAAGAAAAAAATGAAACAATTGTTCACGAAGTATGTATTGTAGTAACTTCGGCTAGCAAAAAGTGTTTACAAACCCGCACTTACTAGAATTTCATCAATCCCCATGCTCTCCATGGAAGCCAGCGTCTCATCGATTCGGTCAACAACCGCGGGTATTTTTAAATTAATGCCATCAGGCCACATTGGTCCACCGGCCGCTGATTCTGACTAAAGGATTACGAAACATTTGTTTACAAAGTACTAATTTTGGACAACGGGTTGCGAGGACAAATGTTTACGTACCAGAGTTTCCCTCATGTAGGCGACGGAGTTTTCGCCGGTGTCTGGTGGTGTTGCCTATTTCTGTTAATACGGGTTTGAAAATATTTGGGTGTTTTTTAACACAACTAGAAAGGTAGTAAAATTTTATTAATATTACCATTTTTTCTTCAAAGAATTTCTGAACAAGTTCCGGGGCTAGTTCAGTAGCGCATGTCAGGAATTTGGCGTTAATTTTACTGGTTTTCTTTTGTTTCTCCCGGTATCTTCGCTGGTATACGGCGCCCCTTGACGTAGCTTTATGCTCCGCAGCCATGTCTGAAACCACTGAACTTGCAACATTGTTTTCATGAGTGTTTCCACTTCTGAATTTCATAGTTCTCCAGCCAGGAAGCATACGCTTCAACTTCCTCCCTTCGGGCAATGACGATAGGCTTCGTTCGCTGTATGATTTCCACAGGTTTCCAACCAAATTAAGTCGTCGAATAACTCGCACGCTTTTGGACACCCAAAGTTCTCGAGATTTACAATTGGTATACTATAGTTTGCGAGCAACTGTTCCCTTTACATGCGAGCACCGATATCTTGTTGCGCTTCGCCTCCCCATAAAATTCTTCCAGTATGACTTTTAACGCCGACAATTCCGTCGCCCTAACACCCCGAGCCACTCCAAACGGCAGCTTGCGTATATTTTTCATGACATAGTTGCATGTCATTCTGTCTTTAACCGATAGCGTCCCCAACTTTTATTAGACCGAGCTCCTTACAATAAAATCTTTTGTTTATTATAAATCCATCCATATCAATAATACCAACAACATCACTCAATTGAAATTGATTCAGTGTCAGGACACAAACAACACTGCCAAAAAAACATTGAATCTCACGTTAGATTGAATCTCACGTCAGTGAAAAGAGTATAAAACTCGCTTCACATCATTCAGAACAAATAATACTCGTCAGGATGAAGTGCTTAGACGGACAGCCTTGTGCTCACTCAACAACACAAAAAGGATCTTTCTGGTTCTGCAATCAAAAAGCTAGTTGCATCTTCTTTTGCTCAGAAGACGAAAGTTACTTATGCGAAAAAGCCGCCACTGTTTGGAAATCTACAAAACAACCACATCCTCGCTGCGAAAAGCACGGTAAACTCACGAAAATGCGTGCAGTCAAATATTTAATGAAAGCCAACTAGGGTCGACCCTTCTTCGTGTGCTCCGATCAGCCAAATCCTTGTTCCTTCTGGATTTGGGACGATGTGCGACCCATGGCAAAACCACAATGCCGTCACGGATTTCCATGCGCAATTCGCAAACTCAAAAAAGAAACCATCAACAAAGATCACTTATTCTTTTGCTGTGCTCAATTAAGAAGATTCATGCAACTACTTCGACTGGGTGCCGGAAAATTAAGAATTCTCTCGACCGCTAATGAAGAAGCAAAATGAAAACACAAAGAACAACACTCAACAAATAAGTTTATCAACGACCTCAGCACTGCTTTGGAGATCTGAACATACATATACCGTCATTCGAACAGCTCTAATTGAAACATTAGTTTATCGTCAAGTTCTATTGTACTACGTTTTATTGTTGTAAACAACTTTATAATATGTACATTTCAAAACACATATTCCACGTTTGTTCTCTGCAACCTAAATACTCATTATTCCAAGATTAAACCACTCCAGGGACGACCCCCATTTAATGTAAACACACTATAATACACAGCTCAAAAACACACCGTCATTCACATTACGTCACCAATCCTAAAGGGCCCCTCGTGATGACGTCACTAATTCCAGTCTCAAAATTTTTTATGACGTCATCTTGCATACTAATTACTTCCGTTCCCAAACAGACGGGAAAGGCTACTAATGTACAGCATTGACTTGGGCGCCCCCAGGTAAAAGGAAACGAGAAGGAACCTGGAGGACTGTGGAGAAGAAGGACTGTGGAGAAGAAGAAAGGGGGTGGAGCCCAGCGAACAGAAGGAAGTTCAGAGGCGTGAGGGCTTACGTGCCACTAGGGACGAGAAGGACAGGCAACAGGTAACACTGAAAATGTCTACAAAATTTAAGAAAATCACTATCCAGCAGAGAGCGCAGAATATTCACCTTTCGTACAACCGATTCCAAGGACCGGACCGGTTGTACGAAGCCCGTTTAGCTTAAACGGCGGATTAGTAAAAAACATCAACCAAGTTTGTGTATTCATTGAACGACTGAAATGAAAATTTTCTACCCCTAAAAACACTTCTGCATACAACTACATATTTAGTTCAGTAGTATAGATCGAAAAATGAACGGGGGCGTAATAACAATTTGACTTATTGACCGTTCAAGCTAAACGGGCTTCGGACAAACGGGCCCATAAAAAAATTATGAAAATCTTCGCAAATGGCATACATTGTTAGTTCAAAAAAACATTATAGTCATACCTGGCCTTAAACTCTGGTTCAACTGGCGTCGATGCCAACACTCGTATTTCATCTGGTAAAATTTTATTCAGAACATAACAATAGTTTATTTCTTGCTTAGAAGAGTTTCTGTTCGCTGTAGAATCATCTGAATCTTTCTTCTGGATTATTCCTTCCCCTTCATCAAGATTGCTTCTCACTTCAAGTGATATAACCTAAAATACAACACCGGTACATGTCGATATATAAGTCTACCAGGAAGCTGGGAAGGGGGGGGGGGTTGGTGGGGAAGAAAAGGTGGGGAAGAAAAGGTGGGGAAGAAAATATGGGCTACAAGGGTTGGAGTCACCAATTTTGAAATAATCTACTTAGGCCGTCGAGTAATTTGTAGGGCAATGTATAAATTTACATTCCTCACAGAAGGTTTTTCTTTGGGGGGGCAACACAAAGAATCTACAAAAAGGTAAACAAACTTTAGAGTGCTCTACAGTCTTCAATATTTTAACAAAAGACACATCCCTTCCACAGTTGGAACGAGCAGACTTTTAGCTTTTGAATACCACCATGTTTGTGAAATATAAAAAAAAATTGAGCAAATATGAATCACGCTAAAATTGGCAAATTTTAATTCGCAAGTGAGAGAATTTGTTTTCCAATGGTAGAAATATTTCACCAGTGATTTTTCGATTTGCTTCGCTCTTCTTCCAATTTCATAACAATGGCATTTGAAAGCTAAGAACCTGGTATTTCATACTCTGAATGAACTTCTTTGCATTAAATATTGAGCGTGGTAGAGTTCTGAAGTTTACTGAAGTTACCTTTTTAAGACACCCTGCACATATAGCTCAGTCAAGATTCACCTTTGGACCCTTGTTGTGATGAAACATTATTGACAATCAACTTAATTAAGGTGTAATAAAAATTATGAACAGTCAATCTAAGGTGTTGGCAAAAACGTCTTTTCAGGAAAAAATACATCAATTTTTTTGCCTGTACACCTATGCATGTAAAGAGAAATAAACCCAGCCAGATAAAGTGAAGAACTTTCCAGTATGTAATTATTTTGTCCATTGGTGGACTACTTTACTCTACCTAATGCTATGGCATTTTACTTTTTCCAATAAGATGAGAGATCTACACTGCTCAATGGTTTAAAACAGTAAGAAACATTACATTTACCTGACCAAAAGCACTGACCCCTTTATCAGTTCTACCACATCTGGAGTAATTACATGTTGACCTGTCTTGAATCAGACATGCTTTTTGCAATGCATTGAATAGATGTGCCTTAAGAAAGAAATGATTTTTGTTTTAATTGTTTAAGAAATATATAAAGCAAAAATTATTCTTTCATTGAAAAGTTATTCATATATTGGCTTAATTATATACTTCAATGGTATTTTCAATGTTCTCTTGGCTTGCAAATCCATGATAATCCCAACCCAGATATGCAATCTTTAGTGCAATATGTCGTACATTGTACCTGAACAAGAAATATTCATTATAAATTAAATCTTGAATTGTTCAAGCATGTGGCATGTTTTTTTAAGATAAGGAGAACAAACTAAATCATTAAAGGAGGAAACAGATCCAATTAAGGACCAAATCAAATGGACAATTTGCATGTTAAACTAAATTTTAATGAAAATTGGAATAATAATCACAACTATTATAGAAAGAACATAATTATATAGTAAAATTACTAAAATAACAAAGTTTGGTTGCAAAATGTTGCATATTAAATGTGACAAATATAGCTTTGTAGAGTTTGCAAACTTTGAAAACATACATTACATCAGAAAATTGTTACCATTTACGGCTCAAAATAGTAAGAATTTCTTCGTATAATCATAGGCTGGCCAAAAATTGCATGTAAAATTTGTCGTGAGCTACAAGCTACATGAAAGTCATTGTATATATTATACAATTGCAGCAATTACACAAAATTTTTGGGCGCCTTATGGTATAATACACAAAATCTGCAAATTTTGACTGGCTATATTTCTCACACTTTTTAGCATTTTACCACTAAATTTTGCAATTTTACCAATTTCATTATGTTCTTTCTTGGGAATTACTTTTTGTTGCCCAGATAAAAATAATCTTACTTGCAAATTGTTTATTTGAAGAGTTGGAGAAATAAAATATATAATACAGGGTACATCTCCTAAAGATTAATGTAAGAGCACTAACTCTCCTCTCTTTCAAGTTGTGTGTTACATGTTTTGGAACATACTTGGAAAAATCAAATGCTTTCCTTTTCTTTAATTTTGGTTCAACACTTTTCTTCGATTTCTTAATATTTACAGGTTGTGATGATGTGTGGTTTTGTTCAAAGATCGATAGCTGTTCTTTCAATTCTCTATTTTGATTTTCAAGTTCTCTTAACCTTATGAGCAATTCCTGTTAATAAGAGTACAGTATTAATCATTATGGTGTCAATTTGACATAATTATATAATAATCAGAGTTCACTCTGGCTCTCCAGCTGGCTGATGCAGGGATATAACGCCATCCACTTGCCCCAGTGGCTTAAGTTGTGGGGCACTTTTTCATTCTTACGGTGTTAAGCCACGTACAGACGAATAAATTTTCCTTGACAAGTTTCTTGAAGAGTTCACTTACGTGTCCGTACGACAAACAAGTTTTCCTTGACAGGCTTTATTTATTCCTGTGTACGCCAAATTTGACAATATTTTTTCTTCACAACATTCAGGAGGCCGCATGAATTAAATACGTAAGCAAAAAATTCCCTTGTCGTGTGTTCCTTGTTGCATGTACACACGAGCAAGTTTCGTTGTCAGTAGCGTCACCAGCGCAATAAGTGTGGGGGACATATTCACATATTCGTGTTCTGCACGATTAATTTCTTTTGAAGTTGATTTGATTTCAAAAAAAATTAATTGTGCAGAACCCCAATATATGAATAAGTCCCCCTCACTTATCGCGCTGGCGACGCCACTGTTCGTTGTTCAAAAGCTGGTATGACTAGCTTTTAAACCACGCCCAGACTGGAAACTTTGTCATGCGCAAAGAAGATCTTCCGTGGGCACCTCAAATTCCACTTGCACGAATGAAAATTTAGGTGCGCATATTTTTGTTCAGGAAGTAAAACAAACAAAAATAAAGTTATATTTGAGTGGTTTCAAGTGTTGTGGAGCATCATGACTTAGGTTAGGTGCGAAACAGCAAGTGTGTAGGTGCGCATTTTTTTTTCAAACGAGTGCCCTTCCGTGCGCATTTTGCAAACTTTCCAGTCTGGAACCAGGCTCCTTGTCAAGAAAAAATGGTCAATTTTCTCGCGTACACACAAGCAAATAAAACTTGTCAAGAAAAACTTGACAAGGAAAACTTGCTCGTCTGTACGGGGCTTAATGATGTCATACTGTGCATGTATAGACTGAACAGAAAACAGCAAATTGTTTATCTACATTTTGTTTAATAATTTTGCCATTACTATTTGGAAGATAACCAGACAAAGGTTGTCGTGGAAAATAGCTTTCTTGTCAAACATGGTTTTGTAAATGATTAGACAATATCCTACGATGTTCAATTGTGAGATGTTGTTTAGTTGTTGAATCATAAATACCTCTCTCGTTTCTGAGTCGTTATCAGCACGTTTTCTTTTCATTCTGTCCTCCATTCCCGCCATGTTTTTAGACACTCCAGGAAACGACAGATCAATGGGAAATCTTGCGCTACTTGATGTAATACACTGCGTAACGGTTGAAAAATTTGAAAATGGCGGCAAGTAGTGAAGAAGTCGAAGATCTTGAAGAAATCAATTATTATGCAATTCTTAACGTCAGTAAGGAGGTGAAGTGGTTTTGTACGATGCAGAAATTTTTTAAAGACATTTTTGTGTATAAGTACAGAAAATTGCTGAATTATTCTGTATCTGTCCTAGTCAAACCTAAATTACCAAATTGGTAATTTGTCTTTTAGATGATGTAACATATTTTAAAACCCTGTATGGCTGATATTGCACCGAGGACAAGAAATGCCACTATACGTGAAGAAGATACGAATGTCTTTGCACTTCAATATTTTATATCAGAAATTTAAACAATAAAAGTGCAAAACAAAATGATAAAAATATAATGAATTTGGCTACTTCACACTTTTTGCCCATAAATTTTACCCTACCTTAAAAATTGTCACTGAAGTTTTATTTATGATAATAATTCTAAATTTTTAGGCTAGCATTGACGATATCAAGTCATCATATCGCAGACTATGTAAGCTGTTTCACCCTGATAGACATGTAGACCCAGCCAAAAAAGAGGTGTGTGGTTAAGTACTGATGTCTTGTCCCCGTTAGTAGAGAGGTTCAGATTTGACTTCCACTACCGCTACCTTTTCCCATTTTTTAAATAATTTTATTGGTTAATTGGGTAGGTCCGGTACATCTGATTGGCCGAAAGATAGATTCGGGCCGAAAAATAGGGGTAGTGTTTTTCGTACCAGAGACAAATGTAAAGCATAATTTGGGAGGATGCATGTTCATATATTCAAGTTCTGCCTGACTAATTGCTTTTGAAATAAGGTTGATTTGAAAACAAATTAGTTCTGCAGAACCAGAAAACATAAGTATGCCCCTTCCCCCATTTATTGCTCTAGATCCGTGTTCTGTCTGTAGAGTATCAAGTATTGTATATCCCTAGGCTCTCAATTAAGACAAACTCTTTCCAACTGGTCAAAGAGATCCATAACAGAATTCGCAGTGACTTAGTAAATAAAATAAAGTTTGCAAACCACATAATCATTTGCTAGAAATTCAACAAAGTTGTATTTTTCAGCATGCTGTCAAGTTATTTAACCAGCTACAAAAGGCATATGAAGGTTTGATGTTACCTAAATTTCACTTTTTTCATATTCTAAACACTGGACTTTGGACAACTGGATTTGGAGTTTGCACCCGACTTTAAAATTTAACTTTCAAGATTATGACTATTCTGTGACACATCCCTCATTGTTCAAAATATTTACTAACAATGAATTTAATTAATTCACGATTTTAAATTACAAATTTATTGCAAATATTTTAAAGAAGAAGGGGTACATCATAGAATGGAAAAGTGTGTATGATATGCCTTTTTTATATACTTTCTTTAGGCTAATGATTATAGGGCCTCAGTAGCAATTGTTTATAAACATTAGGGCCATTTATACGAGCGAAAATAAGCCGCGGCTTAAATAAGTCGAGAACGTCTGTATAAATGTACAATTTCTTTGCGACTAAAATAAGCCGCGGCTAATTTTAGCCCAGGGTTTGGGCCTCGTCTTAAATTGGCCGCGGCCAATTTTAGGCGGGAAAACCTCGTAAAAACACTTCGTTCGCGACCCAGGGAAGTCTATTTATATGATGTTTAGTAAATAAATATTATTTATTATTAGTTTAGTTTGTTAATATGATGTTCGCAACCAAGGCAAGACTGTTTATATGATGTGTTGTCCTATTTATACGAGTGTTTTGGGCTATTTTAATAAATTTAGTAAAACTGGCGTATAAAAGGCTGTGTTCTCGACTTATTTAAGCCGCGGCCTATTTAAGCCACGGCTTATTTTCACTCGTATAAATGGCCCTATTGCCATCATGATGTCCGGCCTTAAAGCTTTCATAATTATACACCAGTGATAATTATTTGACTTATATACTGTAATTTTTCTCCATGCTAGTGCTTGGTGATCAAGACAAGAGGGCAATATATGATATTTATGGCCAGAAAGGCTTAGATGCAAATTGGGAGGTATATATTTCATATTGAATAATTTAAAAGTGTCTTTGCATGATTTAACATACTGTATAGCCAAATAAATTATGTACCATTGCATTGTCTTGCTCAAGACAACAAATTTTTCATTGTTCATTAACAGTATCAGATTAATATGAGTCTAGTTTTTCATTAAAAGCCTTATTATTTATGATAGGTGATAGCAAGACAGCGAACCCCTGAAGAGGTATGGCTTAAACATATGCAGCTTTTATGCCTATCTATAATATTATATTAAATGATAATGATGCATTTAAAGCTAGTAATTCAAATCATGACTGATCATGACGATGTCTTTCAATCCATCATTTCATTAATGCCTTGACCTTTGACACATATTTGCTGCTGATACCAAAAACAATTTTCAGGACCCTTTCCGTCTAATTTGTGTTGTAATTTATAATTTATACTTGCGTTGTAATTTATGCTATCTAAGGCTCAGGTCTCGACACTTTTTATTGATAAAAAATCCATAGAGCAGACTCAACATGGTCTTAAATTAATTAACAGTTGCAAATTTGAAATACCAGCCTGCCAGATCTCATGTAGTCACAGAACTAGCTTCTGTCAGTTCTGTACTTACTAGTGATTAAAAATATAAACCTGCTGTTAAATACACATGTGTACAAGTCATTAATTAACTTTGTTTGGGAAAAGCGAGAGTACAGTTTCATGAGGTATCAACTAAACAAGACCTTTTTTCATTAATTAGTTCTCTTTTTCCTTTAAGTGTAGAGGTTATCGTATTTTTGAGACAGTGGTCAAGTATATTTTTGCCATTCACGTTTTTTCATGTTCTCGTTTTTATGAGTTTTTCAAGCTCTTTAGTAATAAATAAAGTATTCTATTCTACTCTATTTTATTCTATTCTTATCTATTTTATTTTATTATATTCTATTCTACTCTATTTTATTATCTTATTCTATTCTGTTCTAATCTGGCTTATTCTATTCTGATCTGTTTTCTTCTATTTTATTCTATTCTATTCAACTAGAACTATTTTATTCTATTCTATTTTACCTCTAATTCTACTCTATTTTATTCTTTTCTACTCTTTTTTATTCTTTTCTACTCTATTTTATTCTATTCTATACTAATTAATTTTGTTCTATTCTACTCTATTTTATTCTACTCTATTCTATTCTATTTTATTCTACTCTATTCTATTCTACTCAATTCTATTGTAATTTATTCTACTCTACTCTATTCATTTTATTTTATTTTATTCTAATCTATTTTATTCTATTCTATTCTACTCTATTTTATTTTATTCTGTTGTAATCTATTTTATTCTATTCTATTCTATTCTACTATGTTACTCTATTTTATTTTATTCTATTCCTATTCTGTTCTATTCTACTATGTTACTCTATTCTATTTTATTTTATTCTATTCCTAGTCTGTTCTATTCTACTGCTCTATTCTATTTTATTCTTTCCTATTTTATTCTTTCCTATTTTATTCTTTCCTATTTTATTCTTTCCTATTTTATTCTTTCCTATTTTATTCTTTCCTATTTTATTCTTTCCTATTCTATTCTTTCCTATTTTATTCTTTCCTATTCTATTCTTTCCTATTTTATTCTTTCCTATTTTATTCTTTCCTATTTTATTCCTTCCTATTTTATTCTTTCCTATTCTATTATTTTCTATTACTCTATTACATTTTATTCTATCCTTTTCTATTTTTATTCTATTTTATTCTATTCTATTTTACTATTCTATTCTATTCTACTACAACTCTATTCTATTCGTTGATCAAGATGATCGACAACTTTGCGTCTTCCCTGAACTTAAATTATTTTTCATAAGCGATCGGCTGGTATTTCAAGCCGTGAAAATTTGAATATATTTTTTAAAAGATTAAAGAAGAATATGAACGCCTTCAGAGGCAAAAAGCCCAAGAAATGTTAAATAGAAGAACAAACCCAAAGGTTTGGTACCGTAATGTTCTTTGTTTGAAATTCACAACAATGAAGTAATATGCTGTAGGAAGGAAGCCCCCTATTCTGTCCATTTATATTTCAGGGGAGTTTTGTTATTGGTGTTGATGCAAGTGATATTTTCGAACAATCTGATGAATACAACGACTATAATGAAAATGACGAAAGGTGTGTAGGAATAACTGGTGGTGAGGCATCCAGCTCAATCAGGCTAGGGTGATGCGTTTTTCAGGGGGTTACCGGCCAATGAAGCGGATATATTGAGGCACATGCACTTTGCAAAAACATTGAGGCACATGCACTTTGCAAAAACATTGAGGCACATGCACTTTGTGTTTTTAGAGTATTGCCAAACATTGAGATTTATAAAATGAACATCAATCAATCTATAGAGGTAACACTTTATGTACTTTTATGGTAATTTTATTTCGAAATGCATAAAGGTCTTGAAAGGTTAAATAAATCAGTGTTTTACTTTTTCTACTGAATATTCGGGTTGTCGCTAACGGGCCTTGTAAGTTGTTGGTTATAGCAATGAATGACAAATGGACAATTTCTATAATATCTTTTAAAAACCAACTTTTAGAAGAATTACCACCTTTGCTGGTAAAATGTTGTAGAATACGAAAAATATAGCCATGCGAAGATTACAAATTTTGTACAAGTTTGATTTACGCGCCGGAAAAGTTATCATTTTTGAGCTGTAATTGCCAAACTTTGCAGTTCTACTTATCTTAAAGTTTCTTGGTAGCTGTAGTAAAATATTTCGTTCTTCTTGCTTAGATTGAATGTTAGTCGATTATGCAAATTGTCCATTGACCATAAACTACAGAATAGCTGAACAGAAATTGGTTCACCACCGATGATCATTACTTGTTTAAAACGATTAATCACAAGCCCTGGCCGTTTTAGGGTGATAGTTACCCAACTATTCACATCTCGTGGTCACTAAGTCTTTTGTCTCTGTAGTTTGGACTGTTCTTAAAGCCATAAATACTTTCTTCAGGCACCATTAACTACAAATGACACGGTGACTTTAAGTGGCGACCTTCGGGTACAAAATGGTAACGGTAATGGTCACGTGTCAGCTGCTTGGAGACGCGTGATCTCGACATTCTCTTGGGCGGAGGTGAGTGGTAATTGATGGAATTTTTGGAATACGGTAAAACTGTACTGGTAAAGATGCGCTTGTGGTGTTACTCTGAGTTTATATCCCCCACTGGTTAAGGTGAAAAATATGCCGGAATTGAGCACCTACGACCTTTGGAATGCTGGCCCAATGCTCTATCAGCTGAGCTAAGCAGTCAGGTCGGTTCGAGTATGTTATATTTTAAAACTGAGCGTGTAGTTCCTTCGATGGTTTCAATATTTCAAGAACGTTGATATCCAAGGAACTAGACTCGAATATCAAATACTCGACCCGAGCTAATTCCAAAGGTCGTAGGTTTGATTCCCGCCTTGGTCAGGCAAATTTTTCAGCTTGCACAGTTTGGATATATTTGCACTTGCATGACCAAATGTCGGGCAGGCTTCGTCACTGTACACGGCCTTCTAATTTTAAAACTCATTTAATGCGTAGATCATTTTCATACCAGAATAAAATGCAAAAAAGAATTATAAGAAAAAAAACAAACAGGGGGGGGGGGGAATATAGGCAATTTTCACCAGTGGCAGGAAATTTGAACACTGGCTATGTGTTTGATGAGTTGGAAAAAAAACAGGAAGAAAAATATTTTTCCACTGAATAATAATATCACTGTGCATGTAAATTCAAAGTATGAGTTTTGAACAAAACAATTAAATTTCAATAACATTACCTTAAATTATATTCAAATAACTCATATCTTGAGTTTACAAGATTACCTTTTTCTTATGTTTTCTAAAATTTTTCGGATGTAAGGAAAATAACCTGTATGATAGAGAAATTGTGGAATTATTTTAGAGTTATCATAACAAGGTTAATAAAATAAGATACGGTAAAAGGAATATTTTGCTTTGAATTGAAACAAATCAATGAAAACATTCCACCTTTCATTTAGATTGAGTTTGCCGCAGGAAACGGACCTGTGCTCCACTTACGAGCATTTCGTAACCTTACGAAGACCAGGTGAGCAGTTATCTCGAGCTTGCTGAGAAGTACTGTTTGACATTTATTACCACTCATCATATTTGTATTTTTTGTCGTGCAAAGCTATGGAAGTTTGGGGTTTGTTTTCCATAAAACAAACCGTGGAGTTGGAGCAGGCTTTCAAGCAAGTATGTTGTTTACTTTGTCCTCCAAGTACATTATGTAGAATAATATACTCGCGTAAGAAACACAGACAGTCTGAGTGTCAACTAGCCGCCAACAAATCCTGTTTGCACTGCTAATAGTCCGGTCGCTTAGCGGCAAAAATTGGCAAGATCTGTACAAAGCGGACAAAGTCAGTATTTCTTTCCCCGCGACTCCTAAGTCAAATTGAAATGTTTTTGGGGGTGTAATGAAGATATTCGCAAAATTTATCATCCCGGGGGGTGAAAAGTTCCGTTTTTGAAATAACGGTTCGGGATGTTTGTTCATGTTTTACTCAATCATTGTATTTAATAATAAGGTGTTGGGATATTGTTCAAAGACATGGACTTGACAACAGATAAATGGGCATATAAAATTTCCTGTTTGATGTTCTCACATTAAATATCATTGACTGGCAGAGAAACATTGCCAACCGTTACCGTACCACCTCACTGTGGTAACACCCCCCTAACTTGAAAATTTTAGGCACCCCCTCTAAAATTGATTAGGAGGCATAGTTAATCAATTGTAGAGGGGGTGCTCAAGTTTGTACACGCCAGTACAGATCGTTTGGTTAAGCGACTTCACTATAATCGCAAGTTGTCAACAAGTTTGGAACAGGTTATTGACAACTTGTAACAGCCTTGACGGTAACAACATCAGCCTTGTTACGAGGTTGTCCCAGCAAATTATGATGCAGATTTGCTGCAACAAAATTCTCACAAAGTTGACAACACAAGGTTGTAACAATATTGTTAAATCATGACTGTATCAGTCTTGTTGAGAAGTCCCATCAAGCTTGTTTACAAGTTGTTAACATTTTGTTCCAAATTTGTCGCAGTCTTGAAACAGCTTGTGGACAGACTTGTTAGAATTTGTTTGCAGTTTTGCTGCAACTTTTTATGCGTGTAATTGCAATAGGAAGATGTGCGCGTTCTAAATACAGATATCTGGTTTTAGTGGTTGCTAGGCAACTAGGTAGCCATACAACTGGTTATTTGACGTGGAAAGGTGGGTCGGGGTCCTCGATGGAAACCTCTGTTGTGACGGAATATGACAATTCAAGATTACAACTTGGACTTCAGGTGGGCATGTAAACAACCAGTAACAGGCATAGTGACGTGCAGACGCCAGGGCAGAGGTAATGTCCCTCGAATAGTACCTGGGGACGGTTGTACGAAAGGTGGTTATCGCTATCCCCCGGGTAGCAATTTTTTCAACTGCCGCAGAAAGGCATAGAAAGCAATGGCACCAGATATATTGAACTCGCAAGAGATGAAAAATGTTGTAATTCGAAAATACTGAACTGTAATGTGGGGAGTTTTACTGAACATGTTTATAAAGTTTCAGAAAACTTAAATCGCTATCCGGTGGATAGCGCTGTTCACCTTTTGTATAGCTGACTTCTGGGTTCGATTGTACAAAGCGTAGTGTGCGCTGTCAACTGAATAGTGATCATCTCAATTGCCGCACAAAGGCGTGAAAAGCATTGACACCAGGGATGCTGTGCCCGCAAAAGATAAGAAGTAACTTTGACTCAAAAATGCTGAAATTTAATACGGGTTTTAGCAGTTACTGAACATGTTTGAGAAGACAAGTTTTAAGAAATCACTTTACGTTGTCGTACAACCGACCCCTGATGGATTGATGTGAAGCTTACGACAAAGATATTTGCAGCAATAGGATGATAACAAACCAAGTAGCCTCTCTCCCGTCTCCTTCCCTCTCCACAACTACACATTGTAATCAGAATTTTTAAGATACCCCAGCTTCGGTTAACTGGTACGGGTAGCGTCATTTTGTTCATGTTATTATCCCCGGTATCTGCATGTTTCATCATTTTGTCTGCTTGCTGGGATAGAATATGGTCTTCAGTGAAAGAACACATACGGCACAGTAATTAGCGGTAATTACACAGACATTGATGCAAATTTCATGAACAGCCCTTTTACCAGAACCGGGTTATTATAACCTCTGTATTGTGCTTGATTTATATTCCCACTTCAAACGATAGTTCAGCTGTCTTCACCCATAGTTAATAGAGTAGATGGTTTGGAAACTCATTAGAATAACAATATTACTCATTATCTATGTTGGTCAACGTTTATTCAAAAATATGGTTCTTCATCGTCACGTGTGTATTGTTTTTTTGCCAAGTCCACCAATAGGAGTTCTTAAATTACCCTATTGTTCAGGTCGCGGATGGCTAAGTTTCCTAAAACGTTTCTATTGGTTAGTTAGGTGAAAATACAATACGCACGTGACGACGAAAGACCTCATTCCTGCATAAACCAGAACAAAAACATAGATAATGACTTATATTGTAGTTCTAATGAGTTTCCAAACCATCTATCTCTATTAACTATGCTTCACCATAGATATCTCATATACGCTAGATAGCGCATCTGCATATCAAAAAGTGAAGCCAAAAATCTCAGCGGTATCCCCTCATAACAATAGGCGGCGGTCATCTTGGTCGTTCCCACTGATAAAAAAATGCTACAGAAAACACTATACTTTTCTTAATTTGTATATTAAATACTTTTTAGCTGCATAAAAGAGGACTTATTGTCAGCTTTGTCCATTACGGCAATATAAAGTACACAAATTTCATGTTCCGTGGAAACGGATCCTGCGCCTGCGATCGGGCTTCAATTTTCGCCTGCCCACAGTGTGGGATGTACCATCTAGTGTATATGAGATATCTATGGTCTACACGATGTGATTTCTTTCTTTAGCTCGGTGTTAAGAATTGTTTTGCCTCGTTCACATATCATTACAAGATAGATGTCGACACGCGGTTGCGTACTGGAATGAAGTAAGTCTTTTAGGGGAAAAAGTTTGCTATAATAATACATCATCTGCATGGTTCTGTCTTGTTCACAGCCAGAAAATGCACAAGTTGCATCAAGCGTGCTACAGGCGTGTTACCTGGCAGTCATCAAGCCGATGTCAGGATGCGTTCGCATCACTTGCTCCGGCTTGACGATAACAAGTCTACTGCAAGTTGTCAACGTGCTTGAATATGCAAGTTGTTTGTCAAGACTTTTTTATCCAAAAGCTTGACGCAATTCGTTTCAGCAATTTGCAGCAAGTTTGCAAATATTGAGTTACTTTAATTCTGAGGGGAAATATCAACCTAAAATGATCAGGCCATGTGATTGGATTTATGGTTTGTTGTAATTAAACAATAGTTACTGATTATGATTCCTTCTTTAGAAAACCAATTTCTGTAGTTTATTTTCTTTCATTGTTATAACCAAATACTCGCAAAGCCTCTTAGTATAGCCTGGTTTTCACTAGCGACATAAGCATAAGCTAAGACAAAACAAAACAAAGAAATGCAATGTGTGCGATACATCGACATAAGAATAAGCAGAAGATTTTGATCATAAACTACGGCAGAACAAAAACAAATTCAAAAGATAATTCTTTCTGCTTTGTCTTCGTAAACCTCTGAGGGATAGTTATCCTTTGTTATTTTCCTTATGCTGATGTCGCTAGTGAAACCAGGTTTATAGCTTGGTGGCGACCCTTTTATGATTTTCACAGACTTGATGCAACTTGATGCAAACAACAGATGGTCAATTACACGATTTGCATGGAATCTGTGGCGTTTCTGGCTGTGTGGGTGTTTTTCTCTCTATTATATTTGTGTTTTATGATAAGATGGTCTTCTCTTTTTGTACTCTCCACTCTATTATAGGCTTGGTCTTCTTTATTTTGCTACTCTCCATTCTATTATAGACTTGGTCTGTTGGGATCGCAGTTCAGCTATGGTGTTGATAGAAAAATATCCGAGCACAGTAATCTTAGCGCTAGCATGACTATCGGCACTCTAAATGGAGTTGTCCTAAAGATCAGGTGATACATCGAGAATCTTTTCCAAAAATAATTTTTTTTCCACAAAAAGAAACTTTTCCTGTGTGTTAATGTTGAGAGTTTCTCATACTCTTCCTTTAGATTAACACGCTCTAATCAGACTTTTGTTTTCCCGATATCACTGGCGGATTCGATATCTCCTATGGCCATATTTTACGGCACTGTAACACCTCTCCTACTCTACTATTCTATAACAACGCTTATTATTAAACCATTTTTGGCCAAAGCGAAAGAGAGGTATGCAGTAGAAACACTTGTTTTGTTTAGTACGTTCATCTTGATGTACATATCAAACTAGGGATGTTTGGTATGGGAAATTTGCGGTATACCTTGTCGGTCTACCGGAAAATACCGATGTTATCAGTATATACTGGCTTATCAATATAAATTGGCTTCTAAAATCCCTACCGCCAACCGCAAGAAAGGCGGAAACACTGTCTAAGATAAGATGATGATAATCCAACATGATTTAACCATTGTCGAAAACCATTTGGATTCAGAGAAGAGTTTCAATATTATTATTTATTATTATTAAAACTTTATTTATACAGGACAAAACCTTATTCAGTATAACTAAATACTGCTATCCCTAAGGGTCCTGGGACTAATACTAAGTTTATAAATCTAGATAAAAATATGCTAATATGTTATACATACAATACTAATCATAAAATGATACTTGATGATTATATTTTCACATCACTTGGGGTAAACTGGTGCAACATATTGAACCAATGTCGACCTCACTGTGTGCAGTTTGGTATTTTCTGTATATAACATAAATGGCAATAATAGCAGACAAAAATACGCACACATTATTCCGATAAAAAACCCCCTTTAAACTCGTACATTCAGTATCCCGGACTGATATGTTTCTTATCGTTTTCTAAATGACACCTATTACGTTAGTCAGGCCCTCGCTGTATTTTTGTTCAGAGAATCGAAAGAAAAACAAGAAAATTTTGCTGAAAAATTGGCCACAATGAAAAAGAACGCGGAAGAATATGTGAGTCGACATTTACACAAAGCATTTAGGTTTCTAAATTTAACAAATATCGTTCTAGTGAATGATATTATCTGGAGACGTGTTTATCATGTGACACTAGCTCTGTTTAATATAAATCATTTACTGTAGCCAAAACGCGTACTGTATGGCAATGCGAAATCAAGTAATATAATATATTGTACTGATTTTAGATCGAATTAATGAGAGAGTCGTACGAGGCTTGTGTTGAATGTGAACGACAAAGACATGGTTAGTGTCATTTCAATTTCTATTAGTTTTCCGGGTAGTATCTCCTCAATGCGACGCTTTCGTTGTTACAGATATTTAATTTTTTTTTATTATTCAGGTCTTGTTATAGTGAACGCCTGGTACGGGAATTTCTTTTCGTTTAATGAGAAGTAAGTCGGTGATCCGATAAAGCTTTTAGTCGTGCGCCTGCTGGAAAAAAAGTTTTCAATGGGCCATTAAATTTTCCCTATTAGAAAAACTTTTGAAGTGGTAAAATTTGTTGGTAAAAGTGGAATGAGCATTCTAAATTGAATAAAATTGTGAAGTTTGTTTGCAAAATATTATAAAGTGTGGAAAGTATAGTCCAGTGAATTTTCTACACTTTTGTAATACGCGTGGAAAAAAGTCTTACCTGCACTATGTTACAATGTGCCTTTTGCGCGTGTAATACAACAAACAGTCTACAGAATTCGCAAACTTCACTGGACTATATTTTCCTAATTTTACTATATTTTTCAACCGAACTTCAAAGTTTTACTATATTAAAGACGCTCTTCCAACTTTACTAATAAAATTTCCTATTTCAAACATTTTTCTGCAACTTCTTCTGTATCAAAGAGTTCCTATTTTCCCGGCAGTGTGATCAATCGGTGTTGCATTCTTATTAGGGAACTTGAAATCTGGAACAGGAAATTACGGGTGCATGGGTGTTAAGGGCCTACTGTATCTCTGCAACATTTATAAAACTGCTATATGTTCACGAGCATCTGTTTTAATTATAGCATTTATAATTATCACATGATACATATAGCTAATTCAGTAAAGGTTGTCCTTTCAAACCTTAAACTCTAAGCATGCAAAGCATGATGGGAGCACAATTTAAGCAGCTTAGAAAGCATGTATGGAGCATCGTAACTATCCCCCAAGAAAACACTCCACCCACAAGTAGCTCCAATATACAAATCTAAAGCTTAAAATTTGTCCTCCATCATCCTTTGCGCGCTTAGAATCTAAGGTTTGAAAGGATAACCTTTTTTGAACTAGCTGTATACGCATTATGACAATTATAACGCACCCTTGTTGTATCAGATATACAGTGGCGTAGCCAGGGTCATTGTTTTTTTTTGGGGGGGGGGCAAGTAGCAAGCGGCGAAGGCATTCTAGGGAGTCCGCCCCTCAACTTCTACACGGAATTAGACTTTTCGAATGGTCTTGAACACCATTGAGGGGGGGGGGGGGGGGTGGTCGCCCCCCCTCGTCCCCCCCTTAACTACGCCATTGCAGTTATACAACTCTCCCCTTGCGCTCCATGGAGTTTGTACATCGGATGCTCACATATTGTAAATTGTACGCCCACCCCGCATCGTCTGAAATTGCTGAGAAATGAGAATAACCGTTTCTACCATCGTGTTGTCTTCTGTTTTTAGTGATCTCAACAATCCATACAGAGTTAGCAAAGTCGTCGATGTGACCATCGCGCTACAGTGTCTGGTCAAAGATTCAAAATTATTTTTAACAGAAAGTTCAAAGGTTTGTCGATTTACTAAGAGCCAATACCGCTTTTCTTGTATGAGTAACAAAGATTTTCTGGTATCTAGGAGATTTCGAGTTTGTGATGTCCCATTTAATTTCAATCGTGTTTACTGACAATATATTCAAATTTTTGACCAAAACAGTTTGCACACCACAAACGCCACGGACTTGATGCAAGCTGCAGATATTACCAGATTGATGCGAGTTTGTCATGAAGTTGCATCGCGTCTGCTGGCTTCGTCAAGTTACATCGCACTTCGAAAATCTAAAAAAACCCTGCAGAAAACACTGCGAAAATCAAACTGGATGCAGCTGGAACTGGCAGCAAGTCTTGTGGATAAAACGTCTCGACAATCAACTTGTGTCAAGCATGTTGACAACTAGACTTGCACCAAGTCTGCCTCTTGAATGGAATTTTGAATTAGGGAGGTTGATTTGACAGGCAGTCAAAAGTTTGCCACATTCAAATCAAATCGGACGCAATTCACATCGAGTTAACGAAACGAATATATATAATTCAATTCAAGAGGCAGACTTGGTGCAAGTCTAGTTGACAACTTGCTGTGGCACTCATCAAGCTGGTGCAAGCGATGCGAACGCTTCCAGATATCAGCTTGATGACTGCCAGGTAACAAGCCTGCAGCAGATTGGCTACAACTTGTGCGTTTTCGACTGTGTGGTGGTGATTGTACAATTATTTTGCAATTCGCAGGCTCAAATCAACGGTTTCTACGATCCTTGCATTGGAGAAGAGAAGTCACTTCGCGTTAGATATTTATTTCGAGATGCTTTACACGAAGTTACGATTGATGAAAACGAAGCGCTTGCCATCCCAAGACAATGTAAGTTGTGTACTGTACGCATATTATTATCACAGAATGCAGGTCATCTTCAGTCCACTCGATCAGCAGTAGGATAAATGCCACAAAGTCATAATGGACCTTTAACCTTTTAGACGGAATGTTGAAAAAATTCGAAATGGGCAAAAAATATTGCCACATCTTGGAAGAGCATCCTAAACTTAGTAAAATTGCAAAGTTCGGTTGAAAAATGCTGTAAACTATAGAAAATATAGCCCTGCGAATTTGGCAAATTTTGTATACATTTGTAGTACAGGTGGAAAGTAATACCCAGTTAATACCCTTGGGTATTCATTTCTCACGGATAATACAAAACTACAGAAAATTTGACTGCTTCGCAAGGCTATATTTTCTATAGCTTACAACATTTTACAACCAAACTTTGCAATTTTACTAAGTTTAGGATGCTCTTTCAAGCTTTGGTAATATTTTTTCCTATTTCGATTTTTTCAAAATTTCGACTAAAAGATTTATAAAGGTCCAATGAATCCGAAACTTTTGAATCTGGAAACGTTTGCACTCTGGAACTTTGCATTCGAGAAGATGCGAGTCTGCTCAAAACGTCCAGTGTAAACACTTTCCGCAAAGAGTTCCAGCATGAATTTGCTCCCCCGTTTGGTTTTCAAATCAACGGCCAAATCGGTGAAAAAATCACAAAATAAAATTGGCGGTATAACGGTTGTGCTGTATGTTTGACAATCGCTATGTGAAGCTGGGCAGTGTAAAAACCTCAGCAATCCGTAGCCGTGGAAGACAAGGAATCCGAATACTTTTACGAATCCGGAACTTTTTGCTCCAGTGTAAATGGAGTCTAAAACTGTTAGCATTTCCATCATTTTTCGTCTCTAATATTGCTCATTTCACTACTGTCGATTTCAACCTTAAAAGGTAATGGCAACAAAAAAAAATTTGCTTATTTGAAAGAGCTTTTGAAAATAACTAAGAAAGCTTATTACACATTTTTCATATGTAGCGTGATTCTTGAGATATTTCGCGTGAAACACACCAGGTGTCGGCCATCTTGGGTTTTCAAGGATATGCATGTTACGTGACAAGTGGGATCACGCTACATTTAAGTATTGACAAGCAATGATAAGAGCAAACCTTCTGGTTTCTGCCAAACTCGTTTCTACTTGCTATTTGATATCACGCACTGAATAAAAGCATTTTGGCGAACTATTGTTTGTTACTAATTCTATTCAACTCTGTTATACGGCTTATTTTCCTTGTGACGTCATACAGTGAAATCCAGAATCTAAGACGGCAGATAGCTCACAGAAGATATGAAAAAGCTGTAACAAGCTTTTTTAGTATTTCAAAAGCTCTTTCAAACGAGCAAAGAATGTTTTTGTTGCCATTACCCTTTAACTAGCTGTATTTTCGATTTGGGCAAAGTAAAATGCCCCATAGCCTCCGTGCACTTTGAGGACTGGAGATTTGAAATGAGAAAACTTCGAATCCAAGAAACATTGGGCATTTTTCCGCACCTGTCCTTAATGAAGCAATAACACGTCTAACACTGAGAAAAACACTCCCAAACACAACACCTTGTAAACTGAAGATTCGAGCTTTTTAAAACAGCACAAGAATTTTGCGGTATTTCAAAAGGTTCTAATCTTGAGTTTACAAGATGTTGTTTTTGGAGTATGTTTTTTTTTCTTTTAAATTGTCTTCTGGCAGTAGATATGTTACTTTGCTTTTTTTAGCTCATCGTTTGCAGTCAACAGTAACATGACAAAACAAGGAAAGTATAAACTCTACTCAAAGGTTTGTCGACTCGGTAATAGTCAATACAACGGTTCTTGTATCAGTAACAAAGATTTTCTTGTATCAAGAAGATTTCGAGTTTGTGATGTCCCATTTAATTTTAATCGTGTTTACTGGCAATGTGTTCAAGTTTTTACCAAAACAGTTTTTTAGCTCATCGTTTACAGTCAGCAGTAAACATGACAAAACAAGAAAAGTTCATGAAACTCTGTCTATGTGTATTTTATGGTAGATTCTCAGGCAAAAAACTCTCTCAAAATTAGAGCTGATTACCTTTAATTAAGAGAGATTGTCAGAGCTGCTAATTGAAGTAATAGATACTAGGTGATATGAAAACACGGAAAAGTACTGGCACTTGTTGTCAAATAGAAATCCATTTTTCGAGCCGAACTAGCAAGTTTCTCTTTAAGTATAATTCACTTCGGTTCCAAATTTCTGGTGGACTTATAATTTTCTTTACTGAACATGATTACAAAGTTTCAACAACTTTCATAAAGGAAATTAAAAGATATACGTGATTCAAAACAGCAAAATGGATTTTTATTCGGTAGCTAGTTTACTCACGGTCAGATCAGCTGGTATATGGAATGCGTACTCGATCACAAATCATGTCTCCACTTTTCGGTGAGCTTCTAAATCCACCATATTGGATTTGACCAGGAGTGCAAGGAGCTGTTGACCGAGCGAAATTCCTTGTCACAGGAGATTGGGACTAGCCCTTCGAAATCCGCTATGTTGTGGAGGCGAACTTTTTACTGAGAAAGGATAGAAGTACGCACTCTGTATCTGTTATTTCTATGGCTGATAGTCGAAATTAGCTCTGTCAACAAATATTGTTGTTAAAATCAGGCTTGTTGCATCTTGCCATTTGCAGACTTGTTACAACTTGTTGAACTTGTTACAAGTCTTGCAGCAAGCTTGTTAATAACAAATGTCGGCAATCAATTTGCATCGAGTCTGTTGACAACTTGCAACAGACTTGTCGTCAACAAGCTGTCGCAAGCCAAGCGAACGCATCCTGATATTGACTTGTTCTGACAAGTCCGTTGCCTGATGTCAACAGGAATCAAAATGAAACGGATGCTCGGTTGGAAGAGAGTTGGGCTGGAGACGACCACGATTCAACAAGATTATTTTTCTTTCCTAACGCGGTGTTTCACAGTCGTGCTGATTTATCACTATGGCAACACAACTTCATAATATTTCTTGCCATATTTTTTTTCTGGCGAGTTCTTTAAATCGAATTTTAATGTATTTTTCAAAGTTTTAATACCCCCTGTAAAGAAATTACGAGATAAATCGCTTATTTCCTGGGACAAATTGATTATGCGAAAACAAGATAATCTTGTGAAAGCATATGAAAAGATCTATTCAAAACATTATTAACGATGTATTTTTAAGATAGAAAATATGTTTAGAAATGTTTATGAATAGATTCTCTGACCTTTATATGCGAAACCATTTGCTTTCGCATCTGTTTTTGGGAATGCTTTTATTCAAACGTCGATCGATTTCTCAACTAGATAGCTTCCTAAAATGCTTAATTGATTTTCACATACTTTTGATGCGAGCAAACCCTAATTAAACATCTTATTAGTATGCCACTTCTTGAGCAAACCCGTACCCGTCAACTTTAAATATTTAAAGCAAATTTTGCACAAGTTCGTAGGAGCCATTTCCCCTGCTTTGTCGAACAGCTGTTAAGCGAGTTTCAACCGCGAGAAGTTTTCCTTCAGCACGTCAAATATCGTATGAAGTATACTTCCTTTTATTTTGGCAATCTATATGCTATGCAAATGAGTTTTTTTATCAGAGCAGTGAAATTTCATTAACCGGCCGCGCAAATTGTTTTGAGGACGCCTGAGCCTATTCTGAGATAATGTATACTGTAGGTGTAGTACAATGTATATTTATACCTCGCTTGTTGATTTGCAACTTTGACAAATAACTATTTCGATGTTCGAAGGCCCTTCTCGAACTCTTTGAAATATTTCCAAGCCAGAGCGATGTCTATAGTTACTGTTTTAATCAAAGTTTAAGAAGGCTCCTTGTTTGTATTCGGTTATTAAATTTTACATCATCACGTTTCGTATGCAAACAGGAAAATCCCTCGATATCTGGTGGGTGTCCATATTTCAACATTATTATTAGGAACAAGACGTCCCGATTAGAACTCCGCGACGGGGAACGGTTCATGTTAAAAATTCAATTTTGTCACCCTGTCCTCGTTGCCGTGTGAAGCGATGTACCCGTGTAAATGATCGCAAGGTGTTCTCAAAAATGTGATAAACGGGGCAATCATTCGACACTTATAAGTCATTTTAAGATCAGTTTCGTATTCGTCGCGATAAATATTTCAAAATGGGATTTACTGTTTGTAATGGCGAGATAACTAATGTTCGAAGACTGTGATGTTTTGAGGCCTTTCTGGTCGCTAGACAACGGAAGATTTCTTCAATCACATCCCGTCGCTTTTTAGACAAAACAATTACAACCCGGACAAGGTAATGTATTGTGAGTTCTTTGTCTCTGGAATCGTTTTGTTGGCGGATGTTAGGGGTAAATATTCGCTAGTAGTACAAAACTTTATTATGGACTGGTATGTTTTGCACACTCTCAGAGCTTAAATACACGCCATTGCTTACCATACGATGGCTAAAGCTACATATCCCATAACTATAGTTCGTTTACGATAACCTTTTCTTTTTAGCATTTCATATAAACTGCTGTTTAATTAACGTTTATATCCTATTTCCAAGTCATGACAATATTTTACAACGCACAGGAGATTTATCAATATGAAATTTAATCAAATGGCCAGTTGTGTGTGTTTTTCGGGAGAGTTGATTATTTGAATACTTGAATACGAGGCATTCCAGCCTAAGTCCACAAATGTTATGAAGTACTTTGTATCCTGTTCAGTCAGGCACTCTCTGGGCGTCTTGTTTTGTATATACATTGTTAACTTTGTATCCCTTAACTTGTTGATTGCTTTGTTTTAGTAAACTAGATTACTTCTTGGAATCTCCTAGCGGTTTTGAGGTCTTCTTGGCGGTCTCCTGCGAAATATTTTTGCCAGGTCGCTTTGGGTAAGTGCATAAGAATTTGAATCGTAACACAATATTCCAGTTAGTTTTCTTTCCAAATACTATTTTTGGATACTTTTTGCGAGAAAACGTGAACTTTTATAACTTTAAGTGAATGGTCTAAAAAACATATCACAAACGTGGAGGTCCGACCAGTGTCCCTATCTGATCTGGTTTAAATTAGATTTTGCTGGAATAAGATATTATCATATTTGAAGGCAAACTCAACATCCGCACACGATGCATTGTCTGATCAGCTTATTGTGGAAGTGTTATAATTCAGAGTGATCAATTTGGCGGATATGTTACAAGTAGTTTAGTTACGTTGTTTACGTTCTAACTCGTAGTTTTGCCCACTTGGCAAGCAATGTAATCCCTTATCTAGTATCACCTCAGACTTGAAGACGCGATCATAAATTTTTATGCTTCTCGCCGCAATTCTTGTGCAGACGGCGAGAACAAACGTGACACTCAGAAGGCCTTCAAAAAATCCCGCAGTTTTTTTCTGTGGTTTTCTTATTAAATTTTGTACAATCTCCCCGCACATGTTTTCTTATGGAGATTCATTTGCTGCTTATTTTTTCGCCTTTGATTGACACGAGTCACCGTCTCCCACCCAGAACAGTGCCTGTTCGCGGGCTGGGGCTGGCATTGGCTCTGGGGAAGTAGAAACCGAAACCACTTATTTTGGGCTTTGTGAGTGGTTGGTTATAACAATGGAAGACAATAAACTGTAAAAATTGTTTTCTAAAGAACGAATCATAAACAATGATGACTTTTGTTTTAAATGTCCAATCACAGTCTAATCATTTTAGGTTGGTATTTACCCCTTATTTTGTCGTTCCTTATTTTTGCTCCAAAGTCCTGCTTAAAACGGAAAGACGGAGGTGTAGACTCTTAGTGAAGACTTTCTAACATTAAATATGCCGTTGAAAATTCCTATAAAACACAAATTTGACCACTGCAAAGATCACTTGAAATTCCAATAGAACTTCTTTTGCAGAATATTTGTAATTCCGTTCCTGGTCGAGATATTAACATTTATTGGATATGCAAATGTATAACGTATGACATCAAACTGCATAATGACTGCACGGTGAAAAAGTTTCATTTATTTAAAAGTAATCAAACTATTGCAAATAAATGAGGAGGCCTAGTCATTAATTAAAGCTTACGCATAGACAAGTGCAGTTTCGGTTATTGTTTATTGTTATTTATTGAAAATATTTTAGGAGTTTTGATTGGTTAACAGCTAAAGGCGAAATCGTCATATCCGCTCGGTAGTTGCCCAAATTTGGGGTTGAAAATAAATATACGACATTATGACTCATTTCGTCGTATATTGACTGACCTTGTAATTAATCTGACAATTGTTTTAAGAATATTTTTTTCGTAGTCTGATTGGCTTATTAAAGTTTCCGTATAATTTCATGCTGTTCCATTATTTGCAGCTTGTGTCTACTTACTTACAAAGCAAGCGTTTAAACTGAGTTTAAAATATTTTTCAAAAATAATAATACAATTATTGAATTCGGTTCTCTGGGGATATGAGGAATTATTAAAGTGCCCATGACACGAAAATTTTTATTGTATAATGAGAAAGAGTATTTAAAACTGTTATACAAGCTCTTTTGTATTTTTGCGCTGCAATGTTTTGTTGATGAGATATTTCAATTTGATTTTTTTGTTTTGTCGGCTAATTTACGTCACACTTTGCATAATGAGCTGCTATTGAATACCAGTTATCTATGACTTCAATGAGCAAAATTCTCGTAATATTGAAAGGATATCTAGATTAAGGACAAACATAAGCATCTCACTAATCTTGCACGTCGTCTCTTCATAGGAAAACAACTTTATAATCTACTTTCTGATGCCTCATTATGCAAAGTGTGACGTAATTAGCCGACGGAACAAAATATTCAAACTGAAATATCTCATCAACAAAACGTTGCAGCGCAAAAATGCAAAAGAACTTGTATTACAGTTTTAAATACTCTTTCTCATTATATAATAAAAATTCTCGTGTCATGGGCACTTTAAGGCCTCGGTTATTGTTCATTATTATATCCTACAAAATAAGTAATCTCATGGACACCAATTATGCAGTGTGATGTCACAAGTTTTGTTTGCATATCCAATAGAGTTGAACATCTCGACAAAGAATACAGTCAAAAAATTCTACAAAAGAAGTCATGTTGTGAGTTTAAGATATCTTTCCGAAGTAATCAGGAGAATACTTGACAAAATTTCGTAGGTACTTTAAATGTATTTATCTTGAATATAACAAGTTGTTTTGGAAAAGTACTGTACGAAAGGTGTAGGTTCTTTCACTACCTGAAACGATAAAGTGAAACATCGTTTCGTTCAAGTTCTTCATCGAAGTTAGTATAGTGGTCAGGTTCTTTCACTACTAACTTCCTGACGAGAGGTCTTCGCTCGAAACCTTACAGACAGTGGAAGAAACTTGTATCTTTCGTGGACTACCAACTGCAATACCTACACTGACCACGCTAGTTGTTTTGGATAGGTAGCGTTTGTTCGTGTATTAGTGAGGTTCAGATTTGACTTCCACTACCACTACTGCTACCTTATTCTGATTTTCAAGCAATCTGATTGGCCAGTTGGGTAGACCAAGCACATCTGATTGGTTGAAAGATAGATTAAGGTTGTGGTAGCGGTAGTGGAAGTCAAATCTGAACCTCTCTATTGTCCTAGGTAGCCCAAAATTGTTCAGTGTTTTGATAAATTCAAACATCCATCAGTTTTATATTGAGGTCTGTGGCGTAGCGGTAGTTGCGTAATTAGAGAGCTTGAGCAAGCGACGTTTTTGTCAACACGGACGGCAGCCAGAAGTAAGTTGCGTCGTTATAGATGGCGAATGATGGCGTCAGCCGTTCTTGTTTGAAATCATGAACGTGAAAGTTGACCGACTGCCGTTGTTGATGTCAAACAAGAACGGCTGACGCCATCATTCGCCATCTATAACGATGCAACTTACTTCCGGCTGCCATCCGTGTTGACAAAAACGTCGCTTGCTTGAGCTCTCTATTGTATATTACGCACTACCGCTACGCCACAGACTTCAATATAAAACTGAATGGATGTTTGAATTTATCAAAACACTGAACAATTTTGGGCTACTAGGGTATTGTAAAGCGTTATTACATTCAAAACTCTTTTCACATTGTGTTTATATGTCTTATTGTATTATATGTCTCTTGATTACTGTTTAACCAATCACGGCGCACCAAAAATTCTACTTCCCCACAGCCAATGCAATATCTTACCCGCGCTCAGGCATTGCCCTGGGTGCGAGATTGCACGAGGAACCATTATCTTGATTGTGTCTATGCTTCATAGGGCTTTACTTGTTGTTCATTTATTTTTCAGTCGGTTTTCTTTGATGTACAGCGGGTTATACGCAGGTTACCTTGAATAAATAATGAGATGGAACTTGTAGGAAAGTCTCGAAGGATCTGACTTTCAAAGTCGAAAGATTCCACTAGAGAACCTCCTCAAAAATAAGTTAAGTAGGTTAAATACCTCGAAAGTCGGGATTTACGACGTATAAAGCCCTCTGACGGGGTCTTTATATGGCATAAATCCCTCCTCGGTATTTAATCTATATTTAATCGTTCCAGTATTTATACAGGCGTATTTAGTGTAAGAGGTCATTTAGAGTGACGTATAAATTTTGAAGGGGATCATGTAGCGAAAGTTTTTGGAAATCTGCCACTGAAAGGGAGTTATCTTTAGTTTCTTCACCGACTCAAATTTACTCAGTGCCGCCTCTCGCGTTCTGCGATTACGCCCTCTCCCCATGGGGACTTTGAACCGTTCGGAAGTCGAATGGCAACTGTCGGAAACGATGATCGACAACTGTGTGAATTTTGTGGATTTCATCCGGGCTCCGATTTCTATCAAAGTTCTCTTCATGCAAAACTTCACGCGTCGTTCTCATCGTTCAGCCAGCAATCACAGTGATATGAAGTGGCATGAACAATTCATATTAATATTCTTTCGATAAGCATCGCTAATGACGTCAGGCGTCGACAGCGAACGATTAACTGTGAATAACAAGATCTTAATAAAGTAAGATGTCGCGCTTAATTTGTCTTCATTTTGAAACCTAATATGCCTTGAACTTTCGGATAAATCGATGTAGCACTTAATTCCTAAGTTCTAGGATGCAGAGAAACAATATCGGTTCAAAACAATTTACAATTGACGTCGGTGATGTACAGTACCTGTCGATCGCCCCCACATTTGGAGGAGGTGAATTGCATATTAAGCTTCTGTGCAAAAATAGCGCAAAGTAAATAGGAGCTAGAGTACTGTTTGAATACGCCCTGAAGCAAGATTTGAGACGTTATCGTGGCACAATGCCTTGTGACGAGTGAGTTTATTTTGAAATTCAGTCCTGTCTGGATGCTGTAACTGCATCAAGCGTGTATTAGTGACACGGTGCTCTGTTTGAAAACGTAAATTGAAAGTTAAAAATTTCTTTAGGATAGCCAAGATGTTATCTCGTGGACAAAACCAAGAGTTGGATATACTCGAGGATATATTTCGACAAAAAGAAGGAGACTTAGAAAGCGGAATTTTAAATTTTACTTTACGAGATAAAGGTACATAATATTCCTATCTTTCGTTTTTATTTTCGTCGTTGTACATCATAAAATACGTCATAAAATAAAATTTCCAGGTTGAAGTAACGTTCTTCACTAAACAACTCCTGAACAATATTGTTATCAAGCCTCAACAACACTTGTTGAATTGATAATGTTGAGGAGTATTCAGTATTGTTCGATCAATATTGTATGGTTGCTCGATGTTGGCAAAGAACAATAGTCGCTACAATGTTGTTGGCACAAGAGTCGACAATGTAGTTATTGAAACTAGCTGGTTGGTGGTGTCACAACAATTTTGTTCAGTGTTGAGCAGTGGTTGTTGACCGTGAACAATGGTTGTTGACAACAGTTGTTGAGCTGTGTTGTAAAGCAGAACATTGTAGCAAGTTGTTGAGAATAATTTGCATCAAGTGGTTGACAACATTAATCAAGTTATAGTCATTTTTGCGCATATAGTGAATTTCAAAATGAGATTTTTCTACACAATACGATGCTAGATGTATGGACAAACTCTCAAAACGTCAGATATACATTTGCCGTTCTTGTAGATCGTGATCCAGTTTTACGAACTAAAGCAGAGGAAGACAGAATGCTGACTGAAATGCATTTTACCGTAAGTTCAAATCCAGCTAACTGATTTCTCTATTGTTCTAGCTGTCTATTACATTTAGTGACTATTACCTCAAACTACTTTCCAATAAGTTACGACAAGTGTCTAATAAGTTAGGCCAGCTGTCCAGTAAGTTAACAATACGTTATTCACGATGATTATTTATACAACGAACTAGGAAATGTTGTTACACAACGAACGAATTACAAAAAAATTATTGCTGACCAACACAAAATTCAAAATGAATATTAAGGTAGTCAGGCTGTTGCGATTTACAAGAATAATTCGATTTAGTAAGACAGGTGTCTGATAAGAACTTCAATTATAAAAAAATATTGAAAATGTGGCCCATTTCATTTAAAATTAAATGGCGTGAAGAGTTAAAACAAGCTAGCAAACGTGTGATTACAAAACATGACGTTTAAGCGCCGAAGCGTCATGTAAATAAACATAAAACAAAACGTCTGATTGGCCACGGTTCACGGTAGATTGCAAACGGTAGTAAATTCCCAAGGAAATTTTCTTCAACACTTTGCAATTTACATAAGAATTCATATACATTCAAATTAAGTTGGATTTCAGCATTCAACATGCTTGTTAGTTGCTTCTTGAAGAAGAAGAACAACCCTGGTTGTGACTGCATGGGCTTTTTGAATATCCAAGATGGCGGATGGCCAGGGTCTTTGTCCTTTGATGTTCATTGTTTCAGAACTAAAGCCTGGTTCACACTTGTTCTATGTGTCGGAGATGACTTCTTCTGGCCGATACGATTGAGGGAAATCCGTCCCATTGCAAAAGCAATTTAATATTTGTCCCATACTTTAGTTTGTTCATCCCCCGTCTTACAACAAAGGGTGAACTAGGCCTAAGCATGTTATCAAAATTCAACAACAGACGTTACAGCTACTTTGCAGATGTTTCGGCTGATACGCGACCTCCCAGCGAAAAACACTTGAAAGCAGTAGTTGTTTTTGACATTTGAGCGCCGTCGCTAATTTAAGGCGCAGTTTTTGGTCAAATTTATTCATTATTATGAAATGCTCTCGCTCTGTTAATTAACAAATAGATTACATTTTGCCGTTGTCTGTTCAGTTATAGATACACGGTATGACGTCATAATGTGGTAAGAACAAAAAAGGGGTCACTGATGTTGTTGCCACATGATGACGTCTACCGTGTATCTATAACTGAGCAGACAACGGCAAAATGTTATCTATTTGTTTTATACAATAAAAATGTAAAAAATTTTGCCAAAATAAGCTTTGTAGTGCGACGAAAAGACTTTAGCGCGACATTTGACGTGATCATGATCTGTACAAAACAAAGCACGCCATTGGCTGTCGATAATTCTAAAATTGATTGGCTTGTCGCTGAAATGGCGTCAGCGTGCGTCTGTCCTCTAATAGACCAATAAAACACAGAATGAACTCTGATTATTATATAATTCGAATTTGACGACTTCTTCAGTTGTGACGTTTTTGATATTAAATTAGAGAGCTTAAGCAAGCGACGTTTTTGTCAACACGGACGGCAGCCGGAAGTTAGTTGCGTCGTTATAGATGGCGAATGATGGCGTCAGCCGTTTTTGTTTGAAATCATGAACGTGAAAGTTGACTGACTGCCGTTGTTGATCTCAAACAAGAACGGCTGGCGCCATCATTCGCCATCTATAACGACGCAACTTACTTCCGGCTGCCGTTCGTGTTGATAAAAGCGTCGCTTGCTTAAGCTCTCTATTATCGACGCACTGACGGCTTCTTGTCAGTAAGCCAATAAAAATATATTTGCTGTTTCCCTTTTAATACCAGTGTTTCCATTGAATGTCTGTTATAATTTTTCTCTTCAGAGCAATATCATTCACGTCAAAATATCGCGGTGCAACTCCCTTGACGATGTCGATAAAGACGCCGACGTGCGTGACGTCACATTAGCACCCAAGTCTCCGAAATTACTGAGCGCGCCTCTTCCGAGCCTCTCTTTCATACGCAGTAAATATAATCCCCCGATGCCGGATGAAATGTTCGTATCTGGAGTCGAGGCTGAGAGACAGCAAACCGAGAGTAGGACACTTGGAAATGATACTGCGCATGCACTGGCCGATCGCCGAGCGAACTATGAACGAAGGCTACGAACACTCGCCGAAGATGAAACAAACTTTGTTCAGGTATCAATTCTTGCGATCTTTAATAGGTCATTATGTAGTCTGTTTTTTCTTCCTTCCATCGAATTATGTTGCTTTTATCATAGTGCAAGCATTGTAACATTTGTGGTGTTACTCTGGGTTTATATTCACACAGAGCAACAATTTTTAGATACATTTAGTTATGTGTTCAGGCGAAAATGATGCTGCGCGTATGACTGCAAGTTACCTAGAAATCACGGGTGTACTTTAAATTACATCGATATCTGAGAAACTGCTACACTCAGTTCTGAAATATTACGACTTGGCTGCGTATGGATCAGCTGGTAGAGCATGCATTGTACTAGCATTCCAAATGTCATAGGTTCGATTGCCACCGTGGTCGGGCATATTTTGAAGCTTGCCCGGTGTGGATATAGACTCGTAGTTAAAAACGTGCAAGTACTGTTTGCAGCAAGAGCGGTCGCGTTGTATTGTTTGTCTGTTGCAACACGGACGAGAATGTTGTAAATGGATTGTCAAACTCTTTAATTTTATGGATCTATTGGCAAAGTAATTTTGACAATAAATCTTTATGCAAATCAAGATAAATCTGTTCCACATCATGAGCCCTTCTTCACGCTCTCTAGTTAAATGTTTCTTGTTCACTTTATTTTATTTAGTTTTTCACAATTTTTTCTCTTCCTGCTTATAGAGCTACGTAAAAATGTCCAAAGAAGAAAGCAAAATGCATTTGTCAGAAAACATTGATAGCCCGGGTTGCCAGGCGTCCGAACGGCGGGCGACTTTATGGCGACGATGTGCGGCGATGGCCGACGTTTTAGCGAAGGAGGAAGCGGAGAGATTGTTGTGGAAAAAAATGTTCTGCGTCGCCTCTCACCATGTTTATGGAAATAAAGCATTTTACTGAAGCTACGAGTTGGTTTGGGAATATCTGGCAAGACATTCAACATATGTGTCTTGTATGTATTGGTCGTTCCAGCAGCCTCGATATAGGATTGGAATGAGTTCCTGTTTCCACGTAGCCAATCACATGCGTAGTATTTTAGTCGGTTAGGTGTTTTGTCTCCACGTAACCGATCAAAGTCATCGCCAGTTTCAAACCTATCTGTATCCGACTTTAAAGTGGATGAACATGATGGGATAAGGTTGTGCCGAAGTTTGTGATCCGTGGAAACAGGCTATCCAAAGAAGATTTTCAATTTAAAATGGCGCCGCCTCTTGGGGTGCAGTGTTGGGTACCCGCTGTTTGTTTTCCTGTACTCTTGCAGTTAATTGATATTGTGTTTTATTTAAACCTCATTGTTTATAAATATAAACGACAAAGAGTGCGTTCTCTACTCAGAGACGCTTGAAAACATGTGGCAAGATAAATATATATCGTCTTCGGTGTTTGAAGCACCGAGCAGACACAGATTAGTGGACACGTGGAAACGGACAAACAAACAGCAAAAAGAATTGCTCGGATACAAATCGACTTGACAAATCGACTCTCTGGTTTTGCTGGGATTGTTATGAATGATATCGAATCTCTTTGACCTTGCAGAACATCAAGATAACTGATTCCAAAACTAGTACAGTCAACTCCTACAGTTTTCTCTAAATGCAACGTTTCCTATTATTTTTCCTATTTATACAGTGACATACATATTTTGTTTCTGTTTGTGAGCGGAATTCACACCAACCTGAACTACAAGTTGGAACATTACTGCTATTTTGTATTATATTTTCGCAGACATACTACACGCTAAAGTTAGAAAATTTTTGTTCTAACCCTCGTATGCAGTTACAGACAATAAATGAAGGGAGGTATGCAACGTTGAGTTGGATTTTGAGTAGCAATTTCCCTACATGACGCCGGTGTCCCGGGAAATATGGCTCCCTTTAAAATGCCTCCAGGCCATATTTCCTAGGAAATTTGGTGCCTCTGGGGGCCATTCTACACTTCCTAGGAAATATGATCCCCTCTTAGAAATTTGGGTTAGGGTTTCCAAACGGGGGACCCTATTCCTGGGATATTTGCCCCCCCCCCCCCCCCCCCCCCCGGGCCATATTTGGGGCTCATATTTCCTGTTACACCAATCCCTAGGGTGTGCGCTACAACGAGAGTTGACCGTACTTGTTTAATTCGAAGTACTGCGGTATATATCTTTATAGTAAAGCCATATACCTTTCCATGTGTAATTATGTAAAGTAAATAGTTTTGTCGACAGAGTACAATAAATGATGTGAATATAATTTATAAAATTATTTAAATAAAAAACGTTTTAAGCCGAATGTTTTGCTCTAGTTGGTTTTACCACTAGGTTGTTATTTACATATATGTATTAATACACGAGAGCTCGAGGTCCAGCCTTACCGAGGTTCACTTTGAGTTGCTTGGGATTCTATAATCTGCATGGGTATTGTAACACGTGCTCTTTGGCAATGGCAACTTCAGTAGTCAACACATTCCCATGATAGACTAAATTTTGATGCAGACAATACGAACAAAACCACGCACGCAGCTGAAAGAGCATTATAAAATTAGTAAAATTGCGAAGTTTGGTGGCGAAATGTCGTGGATAACGGAAAATATAGCCCTGCGAAGTTTGCGAATTTTATATATATTTGAAAACATTGCGCACGGGAAAGCCTACCATATTCCAGGCGAATCTTGTAGGCTTTGCATGCGTAGTACAAGCATATACAAAATTTGCAAACTTGGTAAATCTATCTTTTCGGTGTATTTTTTGCAACATTTCGCACCCAAACTTATTTTATGATGCTCTTTCTAGCTGTAGCAATATATTTCGTTCTTCCATATATCAAAATTTTCTGTGTCTATCTCTGGAACCATCTGTTGGACGAAGGTTTTTAAAGAACGAAGCACTGCCATTGGTCAACTCCAATTGTCAAACTAAGCCAACGAAAAGTAATGTTACGAGCACGTGTTACAATGAGATGACAATGTTTCCGAATGCTTAATGTTTCGGGATATTACTTTCTTCTGCACTTTGTTTGAGGTGATATTTTCAAATGTCCAGTTAAGTCAGTAAGTTTTTACAGTATAAGTACATTGTAGAATTTTGATATTCCAAGCCATAGCAATTCCCTTCCAAAGATTCCAGCTTGGTTACGTAGTAAGAGATACCTTCTTAGTATCTTTATCATGAAATACAACAGGTACCACTTGTGTGTTCTCTCGTGTCTTCCTCGAGTCTTGGTATGTCATCCAGCACTTGTAGATTTGGAACTAACTCGAACACTCTGAGAACGAGACAATGGAAGTGTGTCGATATCAGTTCTCTTCTACTGGGCAGCGGGTGCTTTGCCCTTCGATAAAGGATAAACCACTATGGAGGTGTAAGGCCCCTCCTTCCCTCCACTAGCCAGGGAATTAACATTGGGCAAGTGTTTTCCTTTTCCTCCCCAACTGCCTGCCTGTTGATGATGATCATAATGCCTGTCTGCCTGTTGATGATGATGATGATGATTATAATGCTTGCTTGCCTGTTGATGATGACGATTATAATGCCTGCCTACCTGTTGATGATGATGATAATGATGATGATGATGATTAATTACCTTTTTCGATAGCATGGATCTAATTCGACAGGATTATCTCGTAGTGTTAATGAGATGATCGCTGTCCTCCTAAGAACGCTCAATCCTTCAAATGATGTGATATTGTTTTGTTGTAAGGAAAGATGTTCCAGCATTGGTGTTTTAGGAAGTTTCTAAATCATAGAAATTGTACAGTTATACTTTGTTTTATCTTCCGGCAAGAATTTCTTCTCAACTCGGACAGATGATATTCCGTATACGATCTGATCTTCGAGAGATCTGTACTCATGTTGGTCTTATAAGCGTAATTGACGACAAAATATAGCAACATTAGGGGACCACTAACCTTAAGATTGGAGAGATAATTTCGTTGAAGAAAAAGGTTTTTACACCTAAGAAATAAAGAAA
This sequence comes from Muricea muricata, assembly GCA_963855995.1. NCBI lineage: Eukaryota > Metazoa > Cnidaria > Anthozoa > Malacalcyonacea > Plexauridae > Muricea > Muricea muricata. The sequence continues at coordinate 13,609,524 of OY979720.1, read as the reverse complement.
TTCATTCAAATATACATGTAAAAATTACCTTATCTACTCAATGTATCTTTAAATATTGTGTTATATTGTATTTAGCCTTCTTTTGAGTTTTAACCTCGTCAGTCATAGATTGATTTTCACGAGGGGCGTCTATTTGAACTAGTTAAAGGACTGAAATATTACAAAAAACCCACAAAATAAGGCAGCTTAAATAAAAGGGAGGAAGAAGCAGACCTAGTGTCACACGACACGTAGTTCCAAATTAAAAAATTTCTTCTTAGGTTTAGGAATTAGAGATCATCTGAGATTGTAGTCGTTAACATTAGGAGATTATTCTGTGTCAGAGATCGTGATTTGATAAGTTGATTTTCCTGAGGACACATGAAAAGCCTGACTAAAGACTAGGGTCGAGTTCTTTGGTTTGCTCAACTTCTCTCAGCGAAATACGTGATCAGACACGAGAAGGGCACATCAAAGTTTGCTTTCGTTGTATGCTTAACCTCGACGAGCATCCCGCCAGCCCCCAACTCATGCAAACAAGCTCAAAGCTTGGCATTTGGTAAATAACTCCGTGTTCTCAGTATGGCGAATATAAAACTTAATCCAAGCCCTAACCCAAACCCTAACCGATGTTTTATTTGTTATGCTTATGCTTTAACTTTGATAGATTGAAGATTTAAAGATTTGATTAGATTTAGGGCTTGGATTAAATTTAATTTCGCGTACTGAGAACACGGAATTATTACCGGCATTTGTTTCCTACAGTACCTACACCTTATTAGCATAACAGCCCACCATTTCCTACTTGACCTTCAAACGCATCCCAGCCCACAATTTGTGTACAAACCTCAGCTTTTCCTGAATGACCTTCAAACGCACTACAGCCCAGTAGCCCACTCACCACCAACAGCCTGTGTTACACACTTCAACATTTCCTACTTAACCTTCACAAGTACCACAGCCCACTCACCCACCCACCCTTCTTCAAGCTACAGTTTGTTGACACAAATCTTCAATTTCGCTTCCTACCTAACCTTATTAGCATAACGTTCCGAGATGAATGTTTAAATGAGCGGTCTAATGAGTTATGAGAAAAAAAAATCAGGTTTCTCATTCTTTTCTAATTTTTCTTCAAATACCAATTGCGAACGTTAATCCATGTGAAAGGCATAGAAAAACAACAGTGCATGAGGTTGTGAAAACCGACAGAAATGCTCTTGGATCTGTTTTCGAGCAAACAGTAGGCTGTCTAGGTTAATTTGCAGTTTAAGCATCGGTTCACTTCCTACAACTTATAATAATGCTATATACTACATTGTCTTTGATTCACAATAATTTTAAAATCTAGGACCAATTTAAGGACGAAGCAATGCACAGAATAAAAAGATACAAATTTCTAATTCCAATACTTAATGATTCATAACAATCACAAAATAATGTAGTGTGTTGCACAGTCACGTAATATACATATATTACTGACTAGAGTTAACTGGAATCAGCAACAGTACTGTAGGTCACAACCGTTGCTTTTGTTTAAGTTTTGACCTCGAAAAAATAGTAAAGACATTTGAAATATATTCAAAGCCACTGAGAGTTAGTTTAAATACTGTCAACTGACTTATTGACTTATTTAGTTTAAAAAACACGCATTCACCAACATCCCACTCATCTCATGCTACAGCTTGTCGTTGCCGTTGCAAACGTTGGATTTCGTTTTCTGCTGTAGCCAACCTTCATTAGCACTACAGCCACTGCGCCCTTCCACCTCAGGCTACAGTCTGTTTAAAACCTTGGATTTTGTTTCCCGCCAAGCTTTCATTCGTACTAGTAACCACTGCTCCTACAGCTTCTGCCCTCTTACAAACCTTGGATTTCGTTTTCTATCTAACCTTGTTCAGTGCCACAGTCCACTTCCCCCTTCCACCCCAAGGTTCATACACCTTGTTACAAACCTTGGATTTCGTTCCCAATCACCTAACCTTCATTCATACCACAACCCACTGCCTCTTCAACCTCACGTTACAGCTTGTTACAAACCTTGGCTTTCGTGTCCTACCTAACCTTGTTGCAAACCTTGGATTTCGCTTCCCACCTAACCATCATTCGTACCACAGCCCACTGCCCCCATTCATCTAAAGCAAAAGTTTATTAACAAATGATACAAACCTTGGTAGGTAGATACTGCTGAGGTCAGTTAATCCATTGTCCATTAACTGAAGACTTTCGCATCGTATAAGTTTTTGAAGAACGGCGAGAAATTGTTTCAGTTGAAAGGAATGGCCCAGTTGCTGGAACGAGAGGTTCACAGCCTATAGAAATATGAGTAACGGTTGTTCAGGTACAATTGTTGTCTACGAACTTCCCCGCAAAACTTCGAATTATTAGCTTGAAGCATCAAATTCTGCTATCTGCTCGTTTTAGGGGGTAAAAGAACCCCTGTTTTTGTATCCTAGTGAGTATACCTAGACCTACACACGCAAAAAAGCACACGTTTTAACAAACCTGCAAACAAACTATACTTAGTCTGTTCACAAGCTGTTAACAAGTTGTGTTCACACATCTTGTTCCAAGTTGTTGAAACAAGTTTGGAACAAACTTTTAACTGTACTGTTGTAACAGTATTGTTAGCAATAGCATAATACAGTAGTATTGTTAACAGTATAACTAGTAACAATATTGCTACAGGCTTGTGTGGCATGTTACCTCGCATGTTTCCCAACATTCCAGTTTATTTTGATAGCTCATTCTTTTTCGCCTTTTCCACTGATCTTTAGACGAGCTTACTTCATCATGTACTGTTGACACGTTGTAACCTTTCGGCGCTGAAACACAATTCAAGTCAGACTGAAGCGCCTCATGCATAGCCTTCTCGGCTTCTCGCCATAAACATGTCGGCCCGTGTTTTTAGCTAACAGTTTTTAGCACTTTAGCGTTACAAACTTTGGTTCAACATCAGCAAACAGATGTCGATAGAACGCCCATTCGTGGTTGATTGTAGGACGTCGATTTCACTTGTAATCTCAACCTGATCACAGACCTGATTCAACGTGGAAACATGGTTGATGAAATCCTCAACTTTGTTTCAACGTCGGGAAAGTAACGTTAAACAATTTGCATTTTCAAGTTTTCTCAAAGTTGATTAACGTCATTCAACCTTGATTCATTTCTGATGTTGTTTAAACGTTTATACAAGTGAAGATAATTTTGCTCGCTGCATCAGGGAAAAATGGCAAGTATTGAAAGACATACCTCGCCTAATTCTTGGTGATCTTAACATGTTTCCCTTCACTTCCATTTGATCAATGTCGTGCCATTTTGTGTAACGATATTTAGAGGATGGCAGCTAAAAATGTAATGTCAATTGAATCATAGACGGTCAAAGGAATGGACAGGATCGCGAGCTAAGTGCGCTTTACTTTGGAACCCTGTAACTTCACTTTAGATCGTATGTTTCAGGACTTTGTATTTACATATTTGTATTTGAAGAAGAGCTGCAATGTCTACATGAGACTATGGACTTTTAAAACGTTTTTGGGTGTAAAAAAGTTAAAAACCAGGGATCAATGCTCGCCTTCTTTTTGAGTGCCGAGAAATATCGGCACTGATGTTGTCAAAAAAGATTTACGAAAACATCCAATTGCGATTTCCAATTTGTTTATTCTCCGAAAAAGATTTAAAAGTAGATAGACAATGTCCACAGACATTGCTGTTCTTCTTTAAGTTATGTAAACACAACTTATTTGAATGCCCTGGAGTATGTATAGCTTCACAAGTGAAGGGTTCTAAAGTAAGGCGTATGAGGCCGTGTAATGAACCTCAGGTTGTGAAAGAACCCATATCTTGGTCTATTTGTAACCACATCTTACAGGAAGAAATTGTTTTCCATCTTTCACAGAAAATTTGAAATTGCTCGACAAAACTTCATCTTTCTCATTTGGTACAGTCAAAACAAGACTAGGCACTTCTTTAGGTTTATCTCCAACTGATTGACTTTCAATGTCTACGGTAAATTCTTGTGATCTGAAAGAAAGGTAATGTTAGCTTCCTCCTTCAGCTTTTTCATTAATTTATCTTCCTCTCGTTCAACATTAAGGCCTATCTACACGATACGATTTGTCGCATACTATTCTTACTCTGGTACATGTGATTGAGTGAACACGCGAAAAAAACGTCAGATTTCAAATTTCGCCAACAGCGAACGAGTGAAGAATTGTATGCGACAAATCGTATCGTGTAGATAGGCCTTTAATTAAGTACTTCTAACGTTAATCAGCATGCGTTATCAGATCTATGTACAGATTAAGAAGGTATTCATTGTAACAAAATCTTCCAGAGTTCGTTGACTGTATCGGGACACGTTTAGCTTACAGAGTTCTGTTGTACGCAAGTCACTCAGAAACTCAGATATCTGGATAGTGTTTAAAAAAGCGCTCAAAAGCAAAAGCTATAAGCCTGACAAAAGTTCAATTTAGGGTCACTAAACTTTAATCTAGTTCAGACGTATCGACGGGTTCTGTAAACTGACAAAAACGTGAAGACTAAACATACCCGCTTTACGAGTTTAGGATGCGTAATTTCACACAAGATTAAGGGCCGAGCGGCTCATCTAGACGGATGTGCAGGGTTTGAAATTCATGGCCTTCAGTATACTGTACTTCACGAAATACGTGATAATGTTATCAAATTTGATATCATATGCCATTTAATACAACATAAACCACTATTTTATATTATTTACATCTCGTGGTCTGGTTACGTTGCAACAAGCACTTGTTGTCGGAGAAAAGTTTGAAAATCTTACCGATTCTGGGGCATTTCTTGTAGCGCTAGTGGTGGCATTATCCACTTGCATCTTCTATGACATCAAACCTTACATGTTTATTATCACAAAGGCCGGCTGTTAAGCCATTAAGGTATCATCTTTGACGAGTTTATAAAGAATAATCTATCCTTCAGACTTCAACACGGATCTTGATGTGTTTCCAAACGATCTAAATTTCTACTCGATTGACAAAGTGAACTTCTAAAGTTTGCATGTTGTGAAATATTTCGACGTAGGATCAAATTCCAAGGAAACTAGACATATCAAATGGATTTGTTTTGTGTTGTCTTTCCGTAACCAAGCAACTCTTTCAATTTACAATTTGTTAAAGTTTAGTAGTTCCACTAAACTTCTCAATGAGCGGTAATGGCCTGCATTGGTAAGGGTATTTCGGACGCAAAATTGCTACAACTTGCAACAAGAAATGATTTCAATGAACGTAATAAAGATGAAAAGGTTTTGAAAGCTTTTAGTCTATACTTTTTGCTGACATTTTTAATTAACATCTATTTAAATTAGTTTTTGTTGCAAGATCGTGCACGAAACACCCCACAATCAGTGTATAAACAGTAGCGTAGCCAGCCCTACGATTTAGTCCCGCTATGCTGATATTTTCGTGTTCGTTGACTGTGAAAACAACAATTTCTGAAGAAATGAATAATTATAATGATTTGAAATTTACATAGCGGAACTAAACTGTTGGGCTGGCTACGCCACTGTGTATAAAACTATATAGGTCTTTGTCCCTTAGGCAATGACAGTGGGTAATAAGAGAAGATCACCTGTTATCACTGTTATACAGTGATTTTGTGACTGTATGAAACAAGATCAAGACAAAGTCTTTACCGGCATGGCGGCATCACGAATATCGTAAAATATGATCTGTGATCAGACCGTTCATATTAGTATACATACTTATATCTTGCAAGTTGACCGAAGATGGAACACCCGAACAGAAATAACTGGTTAAAATGTGATTATAGCCTGTAGGGGAAAAATTACTAGTTCGGTGAGTTCGGTGAAGGAAATATTTCAAGGAAATATCATTAGTAAAGTGGAAGTTTGGAACATTTTGAATATATAAATATTGATGTAAATATATATTTTGGGATTGTTTTTCTTTTTTGTTTCTCAAGTACTTGGTTTTAAAATTTTAATTTCCCAATGGGACCAACGCTCAGAAAGCCATGTAAGATACAGCAAATGAATGGCGTGGGTAGGGTGGGCATTACAGCGACGGATTTGAAAGATTTAAAGAACCAGGCTGTGAAACGATTCGAGGACATCACCGAGGATTTTGAACCACATTTAGATGATGGCACTGCAGTTCTAACAGAAAAGTATTTTAAAAGCTTACCTGAACAAACATGCTTCACATTTTACGCTCCTCGTGAGGGAAACCTGAAAATGGGTAAGATTGAATGCAGTAGGGCTAATATGAGGTTTGATGTAGCTGTAGTGATAAACCAATTTGATAGTAGGACCAAAAGTGCAGGGACATAGGGCCAGAACTTTCAGAGGGGTTGCTCTGTGGAATCTAATAATTATGATAGCCAAGGAGTCTGAATTGGGCATTGCCGTATAGCCGTATTGGTGTCAGTAACGAGGTAAAAATGGCTTGGATACCAGGGTGCATTCCACGTAAAACACAAGCCCGATTACGCCAAATATTTTGAGCTGCCACGCTAAGTATGCATTTTCAAAATGTTAAAAAAGGATTAGCATAAGATATTACAATATAGTATCCATATGGATCGAGTCCAAATTTCGCCTATTTTTAACAAAATACAAGCAGTCACATACAAATTACAGTATATAAATGGCACTGACAACCCATAACTCTAAGCCAATATTTATTATTTTGCCCATTGTGCACCAATATGTCAGGCATTGAAGCGATGCCAGGCTGGATATATCCGATGTGGAGTGTCCAGAATGTACCCGGGCTTGAATATCCATGTATGGATGTGCTCATGACATTTCCATATTCGTATGCCGTGTTTGGCATCGGATGGTCTCTCCTGAACCTTTCTTTTGGCTTTATGTTTATTTAAAAAGAACACGTCAGAGATCAGTTCATTTCTTGTTTGTATTTTTATCCATTAGTAAAAAATAACTTATTAAAATAGTTGAAAATACGTGTTTTAAAAACTTCTTTCATAATCAGTAGCGTAGCCAGTTTTTGCCATTCTAGCCACTTTTTGACCTAATGGCCCACGGCGTAATAATCTGACTACAGGTCATCCGGAATGCGTACAGTTCTAAAACTTCTAATATAGCGCTCGCTCAGTGGGACAGCATCTATTACGGTCATGGCTTTATAGGATACCCTAAAGGTCGAAATGTCGAGAGAGCACTGGGTTTCTCACTCACTGGGACGGTATCTACTTCACCAAATTTAGCTAAAGAGGGAGCGCGTAGCGCGACAATTATTATTGTGACCAGAACTGGTAAATTTGTTTGCGGGATATGTTTGGATGGGCTTGGACACATCCCTGCCTTAAATTTAGACCAGGAGGGGGTGGTCCAACAAGATCTGAGCAGCTTTGCTAAAAAATTCCATACATGGCACACTATGGACAGGTTGAATCTCTGAAATGTTCGATGCCAAAGATTTTTTGGATTTAACATAATGCTGTGCCAAAACTAGTGGGAAACTAGTGTGTGGCACTGCTTTTTCAGGCTGTGCCAAAACGTGCACAACAAAATTGGTGGTTTATTAAGTAAACATGCTCTAAGAGAGAGCATGCCAAGCTAAGTCAATGTTTGGGATCTGCACCAACGCACTACATCTGCAAATAAAGAAATGAGATGATTCTGCACCAAAAATGTATGTGTTCACATCAAATTTTATTCAACCATCTGTTCTGGGCCAAAGATGTTTCAAAAATACACCCTTAAATTTACACTGCCACCATGGCAAGTAGGACAACAGCATAGTAAATTGCCATTACTAGAAAATTTCATAAATTAATTAATTAAAAGCAATCAATTTATGCTTAAAATTACATGTTGGGCTAGTTGTTCAAAGGATTAGCAACACAGAATAGATATACAGAAGTATCCTTCAAATACATCACATGCAGGCAACACTTTTGGATTGCACAGCTGCATTGTTGCACACATCTGATTTACTTGCTAAGGAGATATCGGTGGAGATTGTCATTCATTCTTAACAACCAGTATCATATGATGTCATAATGATTGTAGATAAGAATCCATTATAGCACCTGTTTGATTGTAGAAATATATGCATAGAATTGATAGTTCTATCTTTTTTCATTGCATGAAGAGCAAATTCAATGGCGCACTCAGCAAAAAGTAGAGACATGATTTGTCGCAGAATGCACATTCTATATCCATTGTTTCTATGTTTTTGATGTATGGATGTTTCCATTGTTTCTATGTTTTTGATGCATGGAAATTACTGAACTGGCCAGGTTTGCTTGCTAAAAGATGGTTACCATGAGCTCAAAGCCTCAGTCTGAACATTGTAGTGATATAGTCCCTACTCTGTGGTTAGCAATAACAATAGGTTAAAGTTTAACCCCACTGTTTTTGTTTCTGAAGAACTATTCTAAAGCTTCTAATCAAGCTGCTGAGAAATATCTTTTCAATCATATGTTATTCCAGCTAGGTTATTAGCTTACCACTGGAATTGCAGAGCATAATTGGAAGGTAGGGGGGGGGGGGGGGGGTGGGTGGGGAGGGAGGTTGAACAAATGTGTGAGCCATCTAGCCTAGTATTTCAGAGAGGGTGGTCATCAGGAGTTAAAAACTAGAACCTTGGAAATTCCATTTGTCTGTGGAAAAAGTAGAGGAGCCTTTGCCCCCAGTCCCTGAACAGGCTTGGTAACTACTAGACGTGTGTACTGCATCTAAAATTTTATCTTATCTTTTATCTCATACCCTGTCTTTTAATGCTTATATCGTTTACTTTTTATGGAAGACTTCCTTCAACTTCAGTTGCTTACACAACGAATTTCTAAGAGACTTTCTCAACAACAAAACAACTTATTGGAGGGCGTGAGGCGATTTTTGAGTGGAGATAATTCTGAAATCATAAACAGGGCATTACTGGATTACATCTCATCGCTTGAATCAAATATTCATCTTGAATCTCGAGAGGAGGATTCTGGTTGGTTTGATGGCTTGCATCAGAAATATCAGACTAAAGAAGCTGTCATGAAAGATGGTGCAAAGACAAGAATAAAAAATTACTTCCAAAAAACAAGAGAATATATGTTAGAACAGGTAAAGTCACCCAAAACAAATAGAATTATACATGGTTAGGAGGCTTACTTACAAAATGATAAAACTCATTATCTATGTTATTAATATCCAAGTTTGTTTTGTGTAAATAAAGAATAGCTGAATGCTGGACCCAGCATCACTATTAGTTGTAAAAACAATGTACACCTGGGGCCGGTTGTATCAAAGGCGTTTAGCTTAAACGGTGGATAAGTCAAAAATATAAAACAAGTTTGCATGTTGTAAAAACAAACCAGCTAAAGTTATTTGACCTGAGAAGAACAATTATATATAAAACTAAATATTAATTCTATTAAACTCATAATTTCGGTTCCGTACTAGGTGTAAAAGTGATTTTTAAATTTCACTTAATATCCGCCGTTTAAGCTAAACGCCTTTGATACAACCGGCCCCTGATGAGATAGGACTCATATCCCAACATAGATACTGAACTTCGTGTTGTTTTTTCTGAGGCCCTGAAACGTGTATAAAATTATTACCTGAGGGTCACGTAATAGACCTTATGGAATTATAGGGGAATGTACAGGGAAACGTCTTTTTATAAATTACTGCGAACCAACTGGGCAGTCTTGCGAAGACTTCTTAAAATCGCTGTTTAGCGTGCGTATGACGTACCAAAACCATCCACCTAAGACGAGCAATGTCTCAAGTTCCACATCTATGTACTGAGTAACTTCTAAAGTCACTGCAACTACGATAACTATAGTTACAACATGTTACTTTGCTAACCGCAGATTTCGTTACTTTTCTCGTTACATGCTCGGCATTTTAGACTGTAGCAGTTCGAAAGTTACTTTTACTAAGGTGCATAAATGTGATTTCAAGTAACATTGCAACAGTTACAAAATTTTATTGTAACTTTGTAGTTACCTAATATCCAGTAACTAGTATACAAATAATGAATGTTATGAGTGCAATTGAATGGTAAGAATATTTTCATGAGGTGAAAGATTGATTGTTCCATTCAACGAGGCGATAGCAGAGTAAACGAATAAAAACATTCATTATTTGTTTTATACAATACCAGACTATTGCTTTTCAAAACCAGTTTATTCGACATTTAAAGGAATTGTGAGAGTGCAATGGAAAAAACTATTGCACTCCTAGGAGTGCAATGGAACATTTTCCATTGCACTCTTGGAAATTGGAACTTTTTATTTGATACCACGTGACCATAATCAACTAATTAGACGACCAGAATTTAATGAGGTATTATGTAATACTAGTTTGAGCATGTAACTGTAACTGTCACTAATTCCAAAACTAAAGAAACTTTAACAACACTGAAGGTACTGTATATTTCTATAGAATTGTTTCTATTGTTATATTTAGTAGCAATTTAATATGAACAAACATTCCTGCCATATATATCAAAATTGCTTTATAAGTTAAAGTTTAAGTTTTTCCTTTTAGGATTCCGGTGAAGGCGGTCGTTCTGTCCTGGACTCCCTTCGTGAGGAGCTAAATTCAAATCATTACAACGGTGAATACTTTGTTCGTTCTGACAAAACATTTCGAATATGCGATGAGCTCGGCTGGTTTAGATGTGAGGGGAAATTTGATGAAGAAATTTGTGGAGAAAGTCATTCTATCAATCCATATGGATCCAAAGAAGCCAGGATTGTTTTTAGTACTTGGAATCTCGATCATGTGTAAGAAGTGTTTTTTTATATCAATTTTTATAACAAATATCTTTTCACATATCATATATTTTTTAAATTTGTCTTCAATAAATCTCTACGACAAAATGAAACGAAAAACACACAAACATTTCGAATGACTACTCTCTTAATTCAAACGATTGAAAATTCAATCTTTTTGGGATTTTTTTAGGAATCATAGAGTGACATATTTCAGTCGATTGGAACACTGAGAGTATTCCTCAATCAATAGATTGAAAATTTTTCAAACCTTTGAAAGATTGAAAAAAAAATCCCTTAATCTTTTAAATTAAGAGGGTATACTCCAGGCAGGCATGGGTCCAGCATGATCTGGTAGGTGGTGTTCTGTACTGGAGTTGTGTGGGCCATGTGTGTCACCCCTCTCCCTTCAAAATACAGGAGTGATTTGTCCACAGTAAATGCATGTTCATCCATCCAAAGGGCGAAAGCAATAAAAATATCTAACATGATACTCGCATGCTATACGTGCAAATGATGGTAGTTTGGTGCTCTATAATACTGATCACAAACACTGAATCACAGCTGTCTTATTAAATGCACCCCACACGACATTAGTGTAAGTTTAAATATTGACACCAATGCCATGATGCTATTGCTGAATAGCAAGACATTGTACAAATATAATTCAAAATGCTCTTTATAGTATATAGCTGTATTATTAAACTACGTAATTATGACACATTCTTATTTTGACTGTGTAAACGGCAGGGGCAAGTTGTTCAAAAGCCGTTTCGCTCAACCCTGGTTTTACGTAAAATTAAAATTAAACTTCCCTTGAAGTTTGTTCACAAATTTGGAAATATTTCTTCAGAAGTGTTGCCTAAATCGATGGTAGTTTAAGGACCCCAATTTTTAAAGTAAACAGATGTGTAGAAATACAGAAACTTAAACAGTGAGTTAAATATTGACCCAGGGTTAGTGCTAATCCACCTTTGAACAACTGGCCCCAGATGTTTATTGGTATATTCAAGGCATCGGTTGCACATTGGCACTAATTCCTCGCGATTGTAACTTTTAGTTGTATTACCTTTATATTCCAGGATCGAAAAATCCAGAGAAATTTTACCAACGTTAGTTGAAGTCACGAAAAAATGCCCGAAGAATAGTGAAGTTAACTGGCCGTATTTTTACGATCTTTTATTCACGAAAGAAAACTTAAAATTAGTTCACGTTGCGTGTCACGTCAAAGGAATTCACGCTAACAAAAAATGTGATAGAAAACAGTTTTATAAGGCAAAGAGGAAAGGAAAATTACCTTCCAGAGTTGCCAAGGAAAGCATATCGAAAACGAGGAGGTCGTTACGTTCGCGAGGTCGCAATATAAAGTAAGAGATGAATTTTTAAATGGTCCAGTGAGTTATGAGTCATTTTTCTTTAAGTGCCAATTCTAAATAGCACATTGTCTTCCATTCACTATAATTCTAAACTCTCGGACTAATTTAAGATTGAAGCAATACTCAGAATACAAAATGCAGATTTCTAATTTTAATACTCAATGGTTTCATAACAATCACAAATGATGTAACTGTATATGTAATATATCGCAGCTATTTATGTCATTGATTATTTTTAACTCTGTTTTATAGATCTATAGTTTTATAGTAATTGGGAAAAAATTCAGAAAATATAGATTTTTGTTGGACTGACTCATGACTTATTTGACCTCATCAAGTGGCGTCCATGCAAGTATAGCTCGGCGTGGTCAGATCACAGGTCACCCGGAATGCGTACAGTTCTAATATAGCGCTCAGTGGGATAGCATGTAATCATTGACATAAATACATCTGGACTGCCTGCTTGCAATATTTTCGCTTGAATTTCGCGTTATCAGTTGGAAATCACGAAGGCTGACGAATAATGACGAAAAATGACGAATATGAGAGTGATTGCATAGAGATTATAAAAGAATAGAGGCGGCATCCTGATTAAAATTCAGTCAAGCTCGCGGGACAAATTGAAGCTCGCTAATGGGGGGCAAATTTAAGACCCGGATGTACCATCTTGCACCTATTGGCTGTTGATCGACTGTTCACAACAACAGATTGAGAAAGCTGAGAAAACTTTTTCCGATTTTTTCGCACTAAGAGTTTTTTTAATAAAAACTAAGGCGAAAATGTTAAAGATTAGCGTGGGATTGCCTTGAAAGGTTTGAATTTTGGGTTTTGAATACTGGATAAAATTGGGTATGTTTAATATTGAGTATTTGTTAGCGAAAATGCAATTTTTGTATTCGAAAAAACAGATGAACACGCTTGAAAAGTCTTTAAAGTTTAAATAGATCGCAGTATTGTGGTTGTACACCTTGTTGCACCTCTAAAACAATCTCGATAACTGCCTGAAGGCAAAAAAGTTCAATTTGTGTCCAGATGTGAAATATTTTGGCAGATATTTTGCAAACCATCGTTGTGAAAAGCCGGTCAAAAACTGGTTGCTATGCGTTGCTAGGGAGAACCTAAGGTTGAAAAACTCTGATATTTACCCAAAAATCTGGCTGTCTGCACCTAAAATTACAAAAACTAGAAAGCCAAAAACATGTTTTCCTAGTATAGTCAGTATCTGTGGGCATCATGGTCATAAAAACAAGCAAAAATTGACAAAAACAGTATGCTTTCATCGCTATACATCCGGGACTTAAATTTGCCCCCCATTAGATTTGTTCAATTTGTCCCGCGATTCCTCCCCAATTGCCGCCTCTATTCTTTTATAATCTCTATGAGTAATTGAATATCACTGGCTCTTAAATAATACAAAAAATACTGGTCAGCAGTCAACTTCATGAGCAAACACTCTCATATTTCGGCCATCTTTGATAACGCTTTTCAAAGCCGGGCTAACAGTCCAGACGTATACATGTCAATGCATGTAATAGATGTTGTCCCACTGAGCGGGCGCTATATCAGAAGTTTTAGAACTGTACGCATTCCGGGTGACTGTGGTCAGGTTATTAGGCCGTGTGCCATTAGGTCAAAAAGTGACAAGAATGGCAAAAACTGGCTACTGATTATCAAAGAAGTTTTTAAAACATGTATTTCCAACTATTTTAATAAGTTATTTTTTACTTGGATAAAATACAAACAAGAAATGAACTGATCTCTGACGTGTTCTTTTTAAATAAACAACATTTTTTTTATAGTAATTCAATAGTACCCGCCGTGTGTCTTCCACCATTATGTATTCTACTTTTGTGAAATGATCTTGAAAATATCGTACAAAATGAGATGTTGAAATGTAAGGTGCAACCATTTCCTAACAAAGAATTAAGTTGTTTTGGACAGTTTCAATCATCTTCGTCGGCTATTACTTCTATCGTGCTTTCCTGTTGATCGAAATAAAATAATTGTTCAGACATTCATGAAAATTGCAAAGTTGCAAAATGAAACATCAACGTGAGACGAAATAGAACTTACCGCTAACGCTGCCTCTTGTCTTCTCTGCTCGTGCATCTGAAAACAAATACAAAAAAGATATTTCTTAAATTTGTCTCCAATAAATCTCTACGACCAAATGCAGTGAAAAACACGCAAACATTTGCCTGTTGTGGCCAATAATAGAGTGCTTCTATTCTTGGGTTTCACTGGAACCTTTTTCAGTAATTCTGAATGGGGGTCAACCCAAAATGTACTGATGATTGTACTGTACTGGAGCAAGCAAATCTCACGAAATTGCACACATTTGCTGCCATACACAAGGTCAACGCATACACTGAAAATTTTTTTCAGTCTGATGACAGTGTATTGATTTGGAGTTGACCCCCAGTGAAATTTATGACGTTACGTAAAACCCAAGAATACCAGAAATGACGGGATGCATTACCTCCTCAGCTTCCTGTCTTTCGTCTTCCGTGTAATCATCTTTATCCAATCTTTCCAAACGTCGTAAACTGATGAGCACCTCAATTCTATAGTCATCTTCATCTGCAACTGGATTCTCTGCAAAAAATAATAAAACGTGAGCCTTAATAATACACACAACTGTTGATCACGGGCAATGTAGCTTTTGTTCTGTCATAGCTTACGGCCATGGTCTTATGCTTGTGCTTATGTCGATGCTTATGTCACACACATCACTGCATTTCTTTATTTTGTCTTTTGTTTTAGTTTGTGCTTATATCGCCAAATAAATTAAAAACTTGATTTTAAGTAGAACTTAAGGTCTTTGGGTATTTCAAAATGTCTCCCATACGAAAATTTCATTTGTAACTGTTGCATATAAACCACTAATCTCACATGTTAAACGCGTATTATTCCACAACATATAAAATTTCTAAATGTCACATGTGCAATAATTTTCACATGTGAAGTGTTGCAATTTCATATAAAATTTCACATATGAAATTGACTTTCACAAATAAAAACCACTATAATTTCACATGTGATAAGACATTTCACATGAAATTTCTAAACTTCGCATGCTAAATGTCCATTTTCACATGTGAAATGTTCCAATAGACAAATTTAGCTAACAATGTTTTTTCTGTTGTCTCCCAATTCCCAAAACTTTGGATTATTCACATAGTTGGATACTATTGTTCAGGTTTGTGGAAGAGTACATTAGGACAAAAGTAACCAGGATACGAATGTGAATACGAGTTATTCACTCAAGTCCATACTTCTAAATGCGTAGTTACTTTTGTTCTCCGTTACGATGCCGCAAGCTAATGTAACAGTAACTGGGCATGTGAGTGATCTTACAATGGGAATTGGGTATAAACAAACGTTAGCCAAATTTGTCTATTCCACGTAAAATTGCACGCATGAAATGATAAGTGAATTTCTGTAATGGTCGGGTCAAAGGCGTAAAACGTTTCTAAAGATAAACCAAGCTTCTTTACCCATTAATACCACAGCTCGCAATAATGGCAGACATTTCAGCTTTTCTACTTCTTTAATGTCAGATATGTTATTTCCCCTATCAAGAATTAAATAAAGTGTAATGATATGAGTGTGATACGCTTATTATTTGTGGCGGGTAAATAGGTAAAGAGAAAAAGAATCTTAAGATTAACGAAACGACAGATTATATACACAACATTAAATATTCTCTTTTTCACTATATCTCATAATGATGAACGCGTGCAGTGTTTAGGGTACGAAATCCCACCAAACTCGAAACAAAATGTCGTCGCTTTGGAGCTATCGCAAGCTCTTTCAGCTTTTTAAAGTCTTGTTTTGATTTTGGCAGGATCTGGTACCCTAAACAATACGCGTGCACAGCATTATGGGATTTGGTGAAAATAGTAGGTGATCTGTTGTTAGGTGATCTGTCATTCTGGTTTTATGTTATTTATATCCACATCTGCTGAGAAGAAGAAAGTACGAAGTGTGGAATGCTAGCTCAATGCTCTGCCAACTGAGTTACCCAGTCCGGTCGGATTGCGTATGTACGTGATATGTCCTTGAACTGAGTCTAGCTAGTTCGATATCAATGTATTATAAAGTCGCATACTCGACCTGACCGCGTAGCTCATGCAGTTGGCAGAGCATTGAGCTATTCTACCAAAAGGTCGTAAATGGCCAGGGGGCCAAATATCCTAGGAAATATGCCTCCCCCCGAAAACCCAAACCCAAATTTCCCAAGAGAGGGTCATATTTTAAAGGAAGTATGGCCCTCAGAGGGGCAAAATTTCCTAGGAAATATGGCCCGAGGGCCATTTTAAAGAAGGGCCATATTTCCTGGGACACCGGGCATATTTTTCAGCTTGCTCAGTGTGGATACAATGCTCTAAATTTACCCCAGAGTAACACCACAAACTAAAATAGGTGTCTTATACGAAGCATGTATTGCATGAAAGAAGATACAAAGGGTGGTCAGGGCTGAAAATCTTCTTTGGTGAGGAATTAACTGAATACATCGGGGAAAAGAAACGGCTCATAACCACTCCCTCTGCAGAAGCTTTTTTGATTTCTTGCAATAAGTAACTTTAATCACACCCGCTATCAATTTACAAAATATGAATAAACTAAACAAGTGACAAGGACAAAGGATAGGTACAACATGAAAAGGCGAGTTATAAATAAGGTCTAAAGTCTGAATCCCGTTGATATTTACCAATTTTTTGTCATTTTTTCAACATTGTGGCTCTGCAAAAAAACTAGAAATCTTCTTTTTATGGAATCAAGTTAAGTAAACTATAATTTTACTATTTTATGCCCTAAATCATTGCTTTTAAAATATTTTGTGCTGTTTTTTGCATTTATTTCATTGTAGATTATGGATTAAAACAGGTGTAATTTGTTTTTAACAAGGAATGATTTTGTCTCAAAACTTGTCCTGGCTGCTGGCTGTCTACTTCATTTTTTTCTTTAAAATGCCCCCATAAGTTTGCAATTAGATTAAGGAAAAGAGATTAAGGCTGAAGCAAATGAGCACTAAATCAACTTGCTTTTCATGACTTTGTTAAATGCAGTTTACACAAATTAGCGCGTTTATAAATCATCTTCCACACAGCCTTTTCCACGCAGTCCAGCACACCTTTGGTGAATGTGATGATGTTTAGGAATACTGATATCACTAACTGATCATTAAAACATCTGTCCAGACTGTTTTTGCTAAAATTACGTTTCAATGCTAATTTGACACCGCAATCTCTCACTCTGTCTTTATCAAATTTTCTGTTCTCGAGGCTCAATTACAATGTTATGCTTATTTTGACGACAAAATTATAGTTATTTGGCAACTAGAAATTGTCATCTCAATTCTCAAAGACACTTCATTATTCAAGGTAACCATTTTTCCTCTAACTCGATTTATATCTTTGAGACAGCAAAAACTAACATTGCCGAAATTGGGAAACATTGGAAAAAAATTAAAGCAAAAAATGTTCGAAGCACTTGCAAACATAATATGCATGTCTGAGTATCTAATGTACATGTTTAAGAACCTAATTTGCATGCTTCAATTCGTAAAAATTTTGGAGGTATAACAATATTTCTAAGTGGCTCACAAAAATTGGCGTGGACTCAGACTTATGACTCCCACTGTATAAGTTAAAAACCGACAAAACAAGAACACTATAACCTAAACGACAAAGACTGGATCACTCCAAGAATACCTAAGATCGTAATTCATTTCTTAGCCCTGGGCGGGTTGTTGAAAAGCCGGCTAGCTTGCACCCCGGGTTAATGTAAGATTCAAGCATTTGGAAACGGCTGTTTAAAATGCCCGAAATATTTCTACATAAATCTCGTTTGGATTAATAGTAATTTTATAATTTGTAAAGTTTTGAAGGAAAACGGAGGTGTAGAAATATAGAAACTAAACTTGGCCCCCCCTGCCTATACTAACAAGCTTCGTGAGTGGTTGGTTATAACAATAATAGACAATGAACTGTAGAAATTAGTCTTCTAAAGAACGAATCACAAACAATTATGACTTTTGTTTTAAAAGTCCAATCACAAAACCCAATCATTTTATGTTGGTATTTACCCCTAAGTCCCAAACATTGGCTTATCCAAACATATGGCTGAGATACTGTATCTTTCATATCTTTTACCTGATATTCATGTACTGGAGGTTTTTCATGTTCGCTGAAAACCCATCGAGTTTCTCAATTTGATTGTCGCGTAAGTGAACGGACACAAGATGCTGCAGCCGATCCAAACTCTCCACGAACTTTAACGAGTTTGCAGCCTGAAGGACATTACATAATATGAGATACGTATGGATTATATAATGGTCACAAGTATGACATGGGATTCAGCATCACCCCCCCCCCTCTCATACATTTCTACATATTCAGTAAGATTACTGTGGGTCGGTTGTAGGAAGGGTGAATAGCACCATACACAGGACAACGCTTTTTCAAACTTTCTAAACATGTTCAGTGGGTAAAACCCATTTCAAAGTTCAATAATTTCGAGTTAATTAAAGTCACTTTTTTATCTTGCAAGTTCAATGGCCATCCGGTATATATAAAGCTATCCATTGGATAGCGATTTTTTAAAAGCAATCAGTTTTTGAGTTAAAGTAAATTTTTTTCTCGCGAGTTCCCGGGTGTCATAATTGCTTTTTATGCAGAGTTGCAAGGTTTTCTGAGCAAAATTTTCAAAGTTTGCAAACCTTCCATAAAATGTTGTAAAGTTTGGCTTTCCAAACTGAAGATCAGAACGAATCTTGAGAATGAGTCACTACTTTTTCAGACAGAAGGCATTTTTTTTTGGAATAGGTTAGTGTTTCGGATACATTATGTAGTGTGTTGACATGAAACCTCCCTCACCGACTGCCCATTTTGCAAACCTTCCTCACGGGTAACACCCGCATACCCGTGGCCTT
The DNA here is from genome assembly GCA_963855995.1 of Muricea muricata. NCBI lineage: Eukaryota > Metazoa > Cnidaria > Anthozoa > Malacalcyonacea > Plexauridae > Muricea > Muricea muricata. The sequence goes on along the minus strand of OY979720.1, from coordinate 13,590,498 downwards.
TTTGCAATGCTGTTTTTATGCCTATGATTATCCGGCAAATTGCGCTATCTACCTTTCCCACAAGCGGCCCCTGATAATTACCAAGTAAAGATTTTTGAGATTCGGTAACATTCCAATACCATTCGTTGTGATCAGTTTGTTATTGCGAAGTTCTAGCGTCGTTAAACGCGACAATGCAACTGGATCGAAATCAGTTACCTCGTGAATATTATTAACTATAGAAAAAAATAAATCATCATATTTTTGAAGTTTTTCGGTTCATGTAAGAAGATAAAATCTTGCAAGGATCAAAATAACGGCCACGTTAGGACGGTCATGATTGATAAGGTCGGACTGGTCAAATTCTACCATACTGCAGATATAAAAACACTCGTAGCATATTCTGTGTCATTAATTTTCTTGCTGATACATGCGGTACACTTTACTTGAATAACACATAGTGGGATTTTGTTCATGTATACAAGTGTAGCAATTGGTCACTTAGCTTTTCACACGCCCTGTTTATCCTACATTTTCTGGTATGCTTCTTCTTCGATTGCCCATGCGATTAATGTGTAGAATCACATAATACACAATGTTTCAGATCAAGTTATTTTACAAGCAGCAATCAGCAAAAGTAATCGAAAACTTAATTCAAATAACTATAACGAATAACTAACCAAAAAAATCTTATATCAATCAGAAAATTCGACTAGTATCAATCAGAAAATTCGACCAGTCACCTTGACCGGCATCATCCAAACTTTAGCGGTGAAATAAAAAACTTGGCCGGTCATTGACCACTAGCGGGAAAGCGTCCGTTATTTTGAGCCCTGTCAAAAAAGAAAACTTTTGTGATATAAAGGAGGGTCCCCGGTTTTGCGGGACGCAGGATTACGCTTATTTTGTATCGAGAAAAGTGATGAGAATTCGGGATGTTTGAAGGTTGCGGGACGCCGAATTTACTAGTTTAACAAACGTTCCAGGGAACAGGAATGAAAACAAAATTGAGTCGCAGGATTTAATTAAGATTTTAACTGAAACGGTATGAGTTGGAAAAATGGAGCGGAATATGGATGGAATGAACATATCAGAGATCGACCCTATGAATACAGCAGGTATTGTATATAATCTTTTGATAGCATTACATACAAGATAGATTGAGGGTCTCCAGTAATGGATGTTCAATGCCTTTCGTGTCAGCTATCTTGTTGTTCGCAAAGTTGGCAATCTGAAGATAGGGCAACTAATGAAAAGATAAATTAAGATGAATCAATATTAAGTACACACAACAATATTGTCACTATTTATCACCTCACACAAGCTTCAATCACAAGCTTCAATTTTACTTTATTGTATTGAAAAAAATGCATTATTACTTTGTCCAACGTTGCAGATACCAACTGGTTCTTATCAGCTTTTAATGTCAGCAGATGGGTCAGAGAACTTAATGATGAAATGTCCTTCAGCTGATTGCCGCTGATGTCCTGAAATTTATTAAAACAAATTTATTCTCTCTTCACTCGTTCATTTAGGGATTTATTAGTATTATGTAATATCGGCAGTATTACTGGGTTTCACTGTACCGTCATTATGCAGTGAATCTGGGTGTGGACAACCTCAGTTGTGTTGAATCTTTGCCCCCTTACTTAAATGCAGTATGCTGGGCATTGATTACCAGAAACTTCTGTTGACTTACTATGTATCTCAGATGAATGAAGCAGTTTAATATGTTAATGTCAGTTATATCTCTGAAAAAGACAAAGGTACGTTTAAATCATGTGAAAAATACTGATTACTTAAGAAATTTGGTTCAAGTCATAAGTTTGTAAGGAGTGTCCATGTTACCTGTCATGGACATCAAGACGAACGTAAGCATGAGCCAACCCATTCCCAGTCTTACATAACAAGGACAACGACTCTGCCAGCACTTCTTCTGTCAGTGGATTTTCAGGAACTTTCTGAATGATAAAGATGACTTAGAGTCATTATATGGTATGCATACACAAGCACTCATGTCACTGCAGCAATTGCCATCACATGTGATCACTGAAAATCAAAGAAATAGACAGCAAGTGGGATGTCTGGTTCAATACATAATCTGTAATTGCACTGGCATTCCAAAGGCATCTGATTGGTGTGATTCCTGCCAGAAGAATTTGGCTTAAGTTTTGACATGTGTCAGTGATTTGCACCAGGATTTGAATTAGGACACACTAACCCTTTCGAAATATGGCACAAGACGATATGTACCAAAGTTAATACATAGTTGGTGTAATTAATTATTCTGTTTCTTCACATGCTTCAAGCACGTCGTTACAATACTCACTTGACATTGTAAATACCCAATCATACAGATCAACCACTTGTATTTTAACTGGTACTTAAATTTCGGCTGTGTGTGTGTGTGGCAGGGGGCTATGTTGACTTTTGTGATTGCTGCTAGAGTTTGAAGGGGGGGGGGGGGGGGGGGGGAAGGGCTCAAACAATGAATCACATACTGTTACAGAGAAGAAGAAGAGTATAATTTCAAAAAGGGAATTGTAATTTAGCATTTTCGATCAGATAATATAGGCTGCTGCTGGGTGCGTGCTGAAATTAATGTGATATGCTGGGTGCGTGCTGAAATTAATGTGATATTCAAACTTTCATGCTGTAATACACCAAAAAGCTCTCCTTTTCACTCACTTCCTCATCTGCTTCCTCTTCCTCATCGTCATCATCTAAAACAGGTTCATCTACCCCTTCTTCGTCGTCAAAATCTGACATACTTTCAATATTTTCTGCAAAATTTTACAACTATATTATTATTATTCTCCTTCTTCGTCTGTTTACAGTTTCCATAGCTACGAAGAACAGGCGTTATTAGTACTCGGGACTACCTGTGCGCGGTCTTGAAAACGCGGAAACAGATGGGAGACATGTGGAAACACTGTCGAAATCAATGAAGTTCTTGTTCAATATTAAAGAAATTTTTACAGAAGTCAGACGAAAAACTTGCCAAATAAAGTAAAAATACACAGTTTTTTCTCATGCATATGTCGTATGGAGCTCATTATGGCTTTGAAGAGCTTGAAAGAGTTAGTTCCACTGCCTAACTGCCGCAGTATTATGACAATCTTTGTGAAATTATGGACGTTGCTTATGTATGTACTCAAGCGAAATATGAGAACGGTAAGTCCAATTAAAGCTGTTTAAAGTCTTAAATTGATGTAAATTTCGGTCGCGAAAGATGTTGCGTACGAGATACGTTGTCAGGGTTATACAGTATTTGTTAGTTAGTGTTTTTCCTGTGCTAATGCAGCGTGTATTTCGACACAGAACCGTGTACACAACATTTAACTCAACTTTATTGGCATCAATGAAAAATACAAAAATATTTATTCATTTAACTTAAACTATGGCCAAGCTGTGTTATTAATAATTGCAAACACTTAATATTAATAATTAGGCTGTAGAATTAATGAATAACATGCAATACAATAAATTATATATTATTTAGGGTTGAAGTTGATATTATAATATTATTTTTATTTTGTAGATTATAGAGCATCAAACAATAAGATATTCTACATTTGAATTATCGCCATTGTCCCAACAAAGATTACGTGAGTGTCGGCTTGGTAATTACGGTCTAATTTCAGCTGAAGCTTTGCTAAAACTTTTCAAACCATTTATTCCAAAACTGCAAAGAGTATAACAAAAAAATGTTGTCTTCACAACCATTATAGTGTCATTGGGAAAATCTTGTTTTAAGTGTCAGGTAGTCGATTAATGGCTTGGTGTCCATGCAAGCAAATTTTTTATAAAAAACTATTCATGCTGCAAGCGCAATATGCAACTGTTTAACTATGGCTATTAGACTGATTAAGTAATGACACTTTTTCAAAAAATGTGAACAGACAGAAACCACATATGAATGTTGTGCTTGCCATAAATCCTTGATATTTATAACAGGAAAGTGGCTGTTTTCAAGTAAGAGATTTACTTTAAGGTCTTACAGCTATAGCATTAGACTAAAGCATATACTTACTGTGTCTAGATAAAATGGCCGACAAGAATCAGGAAATGTCCGACCAATTTGTATTGTGGCCGGGCACTTGTCTTTACAAAAAATGTGAACATAATAATTATTTGCAGCCTTAGAAACCCAAGAGTCTGATAGATTGAAATAGAATGTACCTCAAATTAAATTGACTTTAGAAACCAATTTGACTTAATTTTTTTCATGTTTTGCATGATTGACTTAATTTGAAACAAAGATGGATCTATCTAGAGCATTAATTAAGGGGGTGCATGTTCATATGAAATCAAACTTATTTCAAAAGCAATTACTCAGGCAGAACCTGAATATGCACCCCCTCAATTAACGCGCCCGATCTGTCCATATTTTAAAATCGATTGTTTTCATGGTATGTGACCATGAATATATCAATAACATAATAATGCTGCCTTGGGGCAAGATGGAATATGATCAAGATATTTTAAGGTGCACCGAACCAAATGTATGCTAAATTTTTTAGGACTTGTAAAAAGAAAAATATTTGTCTTGGATTTGGACGAGACACTAATACATTCACAACGAGATGGGTATGTTGATTATGACTGCAAATAATTCAGGGATGGAGCTAGATTTGATGGGGGGGGGGGCTATGAATCTGCCTCCCCCAGGAAATGCATCTCTGAATTAATTCAGTATGAAAAACAAAGTTTGTTGACTGTTATCATTGACAGGACCACAGTTTTTCCATTAACAAATTGAGCAAATGCTTATAGACAGAGTGAGCTGATAAAGTAGCTGGGGTAGCTAGTAGCATGTAACTTATTTAAGTGATATGATTTTAAATGCAATTTTATTTCATTGAAGGGTTGGACGAAAATCACTTTATCCTAATATGCCTGCAGATTTTGTAATACGGGTACATATTTTTTGCATGCAAATTTGTCATCTGCATTTATTTATTTTTGTATCATAGTTAATGTGTAACTTGTCACTTGCAATAATCTTCTAATAATATTCTAAATTTTATCCCAGGTCACAGTTGAGCATCAGACTTGCAGATTTTTAGTTCATAAAAGGCCACATCTTGACTTCTTCTTAGGAATGGTATGTGAATGTTGTTCATACTGTTTAATGTTTAAACACTATGTGTTTTCACACTTTCTTTTTAAAAACACATTGAGTATGACTGGAAATGGCTTTTCGTTATCATTAAACTTATCCTCTTCTCGTGGGAACGGGGGTGGGCTATACATGCTAATCCCCCTTGCCCAAAATACTATGCATTTTCTGCCGCCTACCCATGTGTATTGTGTTTTTATTACACTTGTCACAATTTAACATATCATATTCGTCCTAGCACACATGTCACATGTCATTTGACCAACTTAGTGACGCAAACATGCATTGAAAACTAAAAGTGAAAAACATCACAAGGAATAAAAACATCACAATTCCATAATCACAAACAATGGAAGCAACGCCCAAAAAGCACATGTCTTTGTGCAACCACGCCACGAAAACATATGGCCATCCCATCAAAGCCTTTTCCACCCTAAATACACATAAATTACATTTGCCCTCATTAGCTACCTCCTTGGCTTAGTGGTCAGAACATTGCACCACGACCTATCGGTGTACAACCTATTCTTGCCAGTGGACTGTAAAGTTGGTGATGGGTTTTTCTCAACTGTTCCAATCAGGTGATGGTTCTGGCAATTCTAAAATCTTATCTCGATGGGGAAGACAAAAAGCGTAGTTACCCTTTTTTATAAGTAATTTCTAGAAATTTAGAGAAGCTTTACCTTGATGCTTTGATTTTGTCACCTTTTTTGTCAATATCAAGTATGTAGAATTAAAAGGGGTAGTATTAACGAGCAAATTACAAAAGATGAAAAAGGCCAAAGGGTACCTTTTTTTCAACATGCTCTTGTGAGTTGTGACGCCATGTCGGAAAAGGTTATCCTTCAGGCCGTAGCTGGAACGTTAATTGGGGCGGGCGTATATTCATATATTTATGTTTTGCACGACGAGTTTCTTTGCAAATCGAATTCAAATTGATCAATTTGAATTTGATCTGTAAAGAAACT